>OX352254.1:5000-679513 GCA_947086465.1 Eupithecia exiguata
CCTAACCTAACCTAACCTAACCTAACCTAACCTAACCTAACCTAACCTAACCTAACCTAACCTAACCTAACCTAACCTAACCTAACCTAACCTAACCTAACCTAACCTAACCTAACCTAACCTAACCTAACCTAACCTAACCTAACCTAACCTAACCTAACCTAACCTAACCTAACCTAACCTAACCTAACCTAACCTAACCTAACCTAACCTAACCTAACCTAACCTAACCTAACCTAACCTAACCTAACCTAACCTAACCTAACCTAACCTAACCTAACCTAACCTAACCTAACCTAACCTAACCTAACCTAACCTAACCTAACCTAACCTAACCTAACCTAACCTAACCTAACCTAACCTAACCTAACCTAACCTAACCTAACCTAACCTAACCTAACCTAACCTAACCTAACCTAACCTAACCTAACCTAACCTAACCTAACCTAACCTAACCTAACCTAACCTAACCTAACCTAACCTAACCTAACCTAACCTAACCTAACCTAACCTAACCTAACCTAACCTAACCTAACCTAACCTAACCTAACCTAACCTAACCTAACCTAACCTAACCTAACCTAACCTAACCTAACCTAACCTAACCTAACCTAACCTAACCTAACCTAACCTAACCTAACCTAACCTAACCTAACCTAACCTAACCTAACCTAACCTAACCTAACCTAACCTAACCTAACCTAACCTAACCTAACCTAACCTAACCTAACCTAACCTAACCTAACCTAACCTAACCTAACCTAACCTAACCTAACCTAACCTAACCTAACCTAACCTAACCTAACCTAACCTAACCTAACCTAACCTAACCTAACCTAACCTAACCTAACCTAACCTAACCTAACCTAACCTAACCTAACCTAACCTAACCTAACCTAACCTAACCTAACCTAACCTAACCTAACCTAACCTAACCTAACCTAACCTAACCTAACCTAACCTAACCTAACCTAACCTAACCTAACCTAACCTAACCTAACCTAACCTAACCTAACCTAACCTAACCTAACCTAACCTAACCTAACCTAACCTAACCTAACCTAACCTAACCTAACCTAACCTAACCTAACCTAACCTAACCTAACCTAACCTAACCTAACCTAACCTAACCTAACCTAACCTAACCTAACCTAACCTAACCTAACCTAACCTAACCTAACCTAACCTAACCTAACCTAACCTAACCTAACCTAACCTAACCTAACCTAACCTAACCTAACCTAACCTAACCTAACCTAACCTAACCTAACCTAACCTAACCTAACCTAACCTAACCTAACCTAACCTAACCTAACCTAACCTAACCTAACCTAACCTAACCTAACCTAACCTAACCTAACCTAACCTAACCTAACCTAACCTAACCTAACCTAACCTAACCTAACCTAACCTAACCTAACCTAACCTAACCTAACCTAACCTAACCTAACCTAACCTAACCTAACCTAACCTAACCTAACCTAACCTAACCTAACCTAACCTAACCTAACCTAACCTAACCTAACCTAACCTAACCTAACCTAACCTAACCTAACCTAACCTAACCTAACCTAACCTAACCTAACCTAACCTAACCTAACCTAACCTAACCTAACCTAACCTAACCTAACCTAACCTAACCTAACCTAACCTAACCTAACCTAACCTAACCTAACCTAACCTAACCTAACCTAACCTAACCTAACCTAACCTAACCTAACCTAACCTAACCTAACCTAACCTAACCTAACCTAACCTAACCTAACCTAACCTAACCTAACCTAACCTAACCTAACCTAACCTAACCTAACCTAACCTAACCTAACCTAACCTAACCTAACCTAACCTAACCTAACCTAACCTAACCTAACCTAACCTAACCTAACCTAACCTAACCTAACCTAACCTAACCTAACCTAACCTAACCTAACCTAACCTAACCTAACCTAACCTAACCTAACCTAACCTAACCTAACCTAACCTAACCTAACCTAACCTAACCTAACCTAACCTAACCTAACCTAACCTAACCTAACCTAACCTAACCTAACCTAACCTAACCTAACCTAACCTAACCTAACCTAACCTAACCTAACCTAACCTAACCTAACCTAACCTAACCTAACCTAACCTAACCTAACCTAACCTAACCTAACCTAACCTAACCTAACCTAACCTAACCTAACCTAACCTAACCTAACCTAACCTAACCTAACCTAACCTAACCTAACCTAACCTAACCTAACCTAACCTAACCTAACCTAACCTAACCTAACCTAACCTAACCTAACCTAACCTAACCTAACCTAACCTAACCTAACCTAACCTAACCTAACCTAACCAACCTTTTTTTTTTTTTTTTTTTGTTTTCGAGGGGAAATCTGCACACAGACACCTTATTGCATTTAAGGGAATGCGATAAGGTAGTGTGAGGATGACGAAATCGTCGACTCACTAAAACCACCCCGGTGGCCGGCCTCGATGCTTGATAAGAGACTCCGGGTCCTCAAACGACCAACGCCAGAGCCCTCATCGCATGTCGCCATAAATAACCCGTCCCGTGATAACGACACCCACAGTCGCGATCCCAGCACCTACGGTGCTGCGGCTGCACTTGCCACAATGTGCCAGCCGCCCTTCCGAGGACCGCTATTGACCAGCCGGAGCCCTCACTCCGGCTGCCCACGGTCCTGAAAGACTCCCTGTTCGGCAGGGAGTACCGCTCGCCCCCTTATGGGGCAGGCAGTGCGGGGCGGCCGTTGCCTGCACCCCGCCGCCGCCTCCTCCGAGTGGGATCGGCCCTCTCCCGATCCCGCTCGGCGGCCTCTTTCCGGACTAAGACCGTCTCACAGAAAGAAGCCACAGCCATCCAGGCCATCTCATCTGCCAACATAGCCTCGACTACGCTTGGCAGAGAGAGATTCCGCCCGATCCTGTCGACCAGGATTTCGCGTTCCTCGCACCATGCTGAGCATTGCTCGAGCGTGTGCTGCGCGGAATCCCGGTCCCACCCACAATGGTGGCATTGTGGTGTGGGTTCGCGTCCAATTCTACTCAGATACTCACCGAAGCAACCATGCCCAGTGAGCACCTGAGTAAGTCGGTAGGTGACGTGCCCGAACTCCCTTCCCAGCCAGGCTTCGAAGTTTGGCGCAATGGCGCCGACGATTCGCTGGCGCGAGCTTCGCGGTTCGTCAAACCGCTCGCGCCACTCCACGAGCGCACGCCGGCGCTCTTGCACCCGCACTTCCGCGGGCGCGGTTCCACTCCCATCATCGGTCCGGAGACGCCCGTATACACGGGCATCCATCCTTGCCAGGATGTCAAGGGGCGGAAACCGCGCCAAGATTGTTGCCGCCTCAAAGGATATTGTACGATATCCTCGTGCGATACGGATGGCCATAGTACGCTGTAGGCCATTGTACAATAGCCTATAGCGCCTAACACCCGCCAGTCTTGCAGACCAGATGGGCGCTCCGTAGAGGGCCATCGATCGCACCACCCCACCGTAGAGGCGGCGAACACCTTCCCTGGGGCCCCCGAGATTTGGCAGCAGTCTGTGCAAAGCACCCACTACCTTCTGGATCCGGGGGACGGTTCGGCTGAAGTGCTCTCCGAAGTCCCAGCGACTGTCCAAGGTTAGGCCCAGGTACCTTAGGTATGGCCCCACCTGGACGTCTACGTCACCTACACGAACCGACAAGCTGGGTGGTTCCCTTCCCCTCGGGAATTTGTGGAACCACAGTGCTTCAGTCTTCTGAGGCGCTGTCCGCAGACCCAGCTCGTGGATTCTGTCCACCACGCATGCCACCCCCAGCTCGTATCGATCATAGTCCAACTTTTCACAGGTCACGGTGGATTTTCCTCGTACTTGCATCGGTTCAAGTGCAAGGAGAGTCCATCGTGTCCCTGCGACCCGGATGTCGAAGAAACTGTAGTCCATCTCGTCACAGATTGCCCAAGGTTTGGAAGGGAAAGATACGATCTGGAAATCGAAATAGATTTAGATATTAAGAAGGAAAACTTGTACGAAATATTAGAAGATAAGAAAATAAGATATAAATTTTTGAAATTCTGTGAAAAAATTGTAAATGTAGCTATAAGTAAAAATAAGTAGAAATAAGGAGACACAATAATATAATTTTTATTATATTAATATGTGCTCTGTTTATGTAAATGTGTTATAATTGTAAGGCAATAAAGAAATTTTTTGGATCGTCTATAAATCCCCCTGTAAACTAAGATTTAGGAAAAAGATAGATAAGATAAAAGATTAAAAGGTGACGGATAATAGAAAGATACAGTATGAGGAATGGAAGTGCGAGAAGCATATAAGCGAGAACTAGAATGAATGGGTTGAAAAAGGAAACTTTGTAAACCAGGTCCCTGGTTAAGCTAGGGGTAGGAAAAAAAAAAAAAAAAAAAAAAAAAAACTAAACCTAACCTAGAAGAAGACCAACCAACCAAGATGACCCAGATGCCCTAGATGACCTAGATGACCTAGATGAACGATTGAACGAACGAACGAACGAAAGAAGATGAAGAAGGACTAAGAAAAAGACCAAGAATAAGACTAAGAAGAAGACCAAGAATAAGACCAAGAAGAGGACCAAACCTTACCTTACCTAACTAAACCTAACTTAACCTAACCTAACTAAACCTAACCTAACCAACCAAACCTAACCTACCAACCAAGATGACCTAGATGACCTAGATGCCCTAGATGACCTAGATGACTTAGATGACCTAGATGACCTAGATGAACGAACGAACGAACGAACAGAAGAAGACCAACAAGATGACCAACAAGATGACCAACAAGATGACCCACAAGATGACCAACAAGATGACCCACAAGATGACCAACAAGAAGACCACCAAGATGACCAACAAGATGACCAACAAGATGATCAACAAGTTGACCAACAAGATGACCAACAAGAAGACCAACAAGAAGACCAACAAGAAGACCAACAAGATGACTTACAAGAAGACCAACAAGATGGCCAACAAGATGACCAACAAGATGACCAATAAGATGAACAACAAGATGACCAACAAGATGACCAACAAGATGACCAACAAGATGACCAACAAGATGACCAACAAGATGACCAACAAGATGACCAACAAGGAGACCAACAAGATGACCAACAAGATGACCAACAAGATGAACAACAAGATGACCAACAAGATGATCAACAAGTTGACCAACAAGATGATCAACAAGTTGACCAACAAGAAGACCAACAAGATGGCCAACAAGATGACCAACAAGATGATCAACAAGTTGACCAACAAGAAGACCAACAAGATGACCAACAAGAAGACCAACAAGATGACCAACAAGAAGACCAACAAGAAGAAGAAGAAGAAGAAGAAGACCAACAAGATGACCAACAAGAAGACCAAACTTCTATATTCGATAACTTCTATTGTTAATACATCAATTACCACGTCAACATTTCCTGATTCATGGAAAACTGCTACAGTCTTGCCGCTACCGAAAATATCACAACCGGTAGTAATCAAAGATCTTCGTCCTATTAGTGTGCTACCTTGCGCATCGAAGATACTCGAAAAAGCAGTAAGTAATCAGTTGACTGCGTTTCTTGAAAAGAATAAACTATTGCCGGAGGCTCAATCAGGTTTTAGAAAGGGTCGTAGCACCACTACTGCCCTTTTGGATATAACTGATAACATACTCAGTGCACAGGATGATGGATTGATAACGTTACTGGTTCTCCTCGACTTTTCACGGGCATTTGATTCATTGAATATAGCCCTGCTATTATCCAAGCTGAGATACTTTGGCTTTAGTGCTTGCGCTGTCAAATGGTTTGATAGTTATTTGAGCGGTCGTCGTCAGCGAGTTAAATTAACTAAGCTGGATGGCACTTCGATTGTCTCTGGTGAAGTACCAGTAGAGCGCGGTGTACCCCAAGGGTCAATCTTAGGTCCTATCCTCTTTATTATATACTCTGCGGATATTTCTGATTGCATAGTGCACTGCAAATATCATATATACGCTGATGACGTCCAATTATATATTTCCTTCAAGCCTGATGACTCTCGTGCCGCAATTCGTAAGCTAAATACAGACCTGACTAGGATTTCAGATTGGGCAGGCCGGAATGGTTTAGTACTCAATCCTTTAAAAACCAAATATTTGGCAATTGGTACGAAAAATAAGCTTGATAAATTTAATCCACCATTGGATGTTTTGCTGATGGGAGAGTCTGTTGAGAGAGTAAATGAAGCACGCAACTTGGGTCTTCTGTTTGATTCTACTTTGAGGTTCGAGAAACATATCTCCGAGTCCGTTAGATCCTGTTTTTTTAAGCTTAAGATACTTTATAATATTAGACCTTATTTAAGTGAGGAACTCCGTGTCCAACTCGTTGAATTACTGATACTCTCCAAACTTAACTACGTGGACACCGTAACAGGACCTCGATTGCTGGGCCGTACGCAGCGTCTGATTCAGAGAGTACAAAATGCGTGCGCTCGCTTTTGTTTTAATATTCCTCCCCGGACTCATGTAACTCCCTTTCTGAATCAGAACTATATACTCCGTATGAGAGCGCGTCAGAAGCTCCACCTCGCTTGCTTACTTTTTGGGGTGATTAAGTACCGTGAGCCTGGATATTTATACGAGAGACTCAGTTGGATGTCCAAGACGAGATCTTTGCGCAAATGCTCTAAACAGCTGTCGACTCATCGACACCATTCAGCAGCTTTTAGAGGCAGCTTCCGGTACGGTGCAGCTAAGTGCTGGAACAATATCCCACCACCCATACGGGAGCTTCAGTGTTTTTCAAATTTTAGGGCTAAACTTAAATTTTTTATTTTGGATTGCCAAAAAAATACTGAAGATCTTAGAAATGACATATCAATTTTGTAGTATAAGTATTGCAGTGTGATATTTTTTTTGGTATTATATGCTCTACCTACACATGACTCTCTCACTCGCTCATCTTCCCCGGGTTACCAGCTGGCTAATATTTTGAAAACCTAGGTATTGAGTATTTTATATCCATTAAGCTTAGTCTGCTGTATTGTTTTATCTTTTTATTTTTATTATTGTTATTTGATTTGCTATATTGTGCAAGATGACACTTTAAAATGTTGTGGCTAGTTAGTTGTTATAATTAACATAGTTTTAATTAACTCTACCTATTGTATACATAATTTTTGATGACTCTCGTTATCTATAGACTCTAGTGAATTTTTTCTATCTTTTTTATTATATAATGATTCGCGTACGTGACCTAACGCAATGGTTTCGACGGAAGATCAGCGTTGTAGTAGCTCCTGTAGCTATGACAATATAATGCTAAGTCGACGCCATTTTGTAGCTTTAAGGTATTTTATAAGTGTGTATTACGATAAAGTTATATGGTGTTGGTAAGTTAATTTAATTTTAGTACATATCATTGTAATGGGTTTCAGCTACAAATAAAGTATTTCTTATCTTATCTTTTCTTATCTTATCTTATCAGTGTCAATAGAGTGTACAATAACGTCAGTGTAGACGAAATATGCGGTGGTTGGATTCTATTCCTATTAATGACTAAATGCAGCATAACTGTAGAATCTTTCTGTGACCCCAGCACACCACAGTCGCACAGTTTGAACATAAAATGGAAGCAACCTGTACAAACTCATCGGAGAAAACAAATTACGATGAGATGGTTCCCAATAGATTCACACGCTCGAGGTCTGTCGAGAAACATGAACACGGTTGTAAGTTAGCAAGCTTGCGTCAAGAGTCGATAGATTCAGGAATAGCTGATTATGAAGAGCCCTTCAAGATGCCAATGAACATTTATTTCGAAGATGACTTCACTTCAGAGGAGGAGCAACTCGATGATGTGGAGGATTTTGAATTTGAGCGCAAAAATGCCCTTGTGCTTCGCAGCCAGCTGTCTGAGTTGTTCGAGTTCACGCAATCATTGAGAGGCTGCTTCAGGCAGAAGGATGCGAGCTGCGCCGAGCGCTCTCCACTCTCAAGCAAATTCTGCAGTCGGACAAGGACCTGGTGCATGAGTTCGTCGCCAACAAAGGCCTCGACTGCCTCATACAAGTCGCTATCATGTCTGATTATCACATCTTGGAACACATTCTGAGGGCGTTCGGTCAGATACTTCTGTATGTCGACGGCATGCACGGCGTTATGGTCCACAAAGTCTGCGTCCGGTGGCTCTACACTCTGATCTCAAGCAACTTCAGAACTGTCGTAAAAACTGCTTTCAAACTCCTACTAGTCTTCGTCGAATACACGAAAAAGAATTCTCTACTTCTCATAGACGCTATTGTAGCTGTTGACAGCTTCAATGAGAGGCCTTCTTGGTACAGCGTTATGAAAATTCTCAAAGATTTCGACGCTTCAGACACAGAACTTCTCAAATATGCCACAACACTTATAAACGGATGCCTGAACAATGTCCCTGATAGAGAGGCGTATTATGACCAAGTGGATTCCCTGCAGGATCAGGGGATGGATGATAATATTCAGTTTTACATGTCGAAGCAGGGAACGGAATTGGATTTTTTACGGCAGTTGCAGATATTTGAAGCTGTGCTGATGTTTGAAGATGGTGACGAAACTGGAACCGCATTAAAGCAACTTGACATTTCTGTTATAAACTCTATCCAGCGGCGAAACCGGAACACCAATCCGTTGGAAAAACGAAAATCCAAGAAATTACAAATGATAGAAATAGCCAAACTACCAGTGATTACTGTACCCGAGCCAGAAATCAAGCCTCTGGTCAACAGAACTCCAACCCTGCCGCCAATCACAGTTAACAACAAAGAAAATTTGGATAAGAATATACCGGTGCGACGTAGACGCATTAGATTCGCTAGGCAGACAGCACAAATACAACAACAAGAATTGCTGAACAACAGAACTGCGCATCGAGTAGGGATGAGACGTATTTACTCGACCAGGTTTTTATACTTGGTATTTGCTTGCAAGTACGGAAACCTGGTATGAGTCCAAATACTTTGAAGGTCTTGCAAGTATTCGGTATTCGGGGCGTGCGACGACGGCGGGGCGGCGGACCCAATGACTGATTTCTGACAGATAAACACCTACCTATACGTTACGTTGTAGGTTTACCTACCTGTTTAAATGTATGCAACTAAACTCATTAATAACATCAAAGAAAATTTTTATTACTTTATTACGTAAATACTTATCTCATTTAATCGGTAAAGTTACTAATAAATATATAATTTTAGTACCTAAACCTAGACTCTAGACTAGAAAATGAAACCTGCAGGTTTAAATCTATCGTGCTGATAAATTGAAATATTGAAAAGGTAATTTGGTACAAGTATTTTTTCGTAGACACTATTTTGTTCTTTATAACAAAGCGGACACGGATGAGTTTTCTATGAAGGTATTTTTAGCCGTGCGAGAGCTTGCAAGTATTTTTTCTGCAAACACAATTACGAGCTGTATTTTCATGAGCACTCGGGTCAACTTCCTATGCAAGTATTTTACTTTCAAGGTGCGTGGCGCAGCTAGACCTGCCACGAGTCGCGCCCGCCCCGGCCTTTGGCGGCGCCATCCGTACCGCAAGAATCAAAAATACTTGAAAGTATTTTAGCCCTGGTTTTTGGACCTAGTTTTTATACGAGGAAGTACTTGGAAGCCCTGGTCCTCGATTTTACAAGTACGTCTCATCTCTAGCATCGAGCTGTCAACGGGGTGAACCATTACACGAACGGAGTCAATGGAGACAACATAATTAACAGTATCGTTGGGATAAATGGTATGAATAAGAAAAACGTAGCTATTAACGGAAACCAAGAAAGAGAGGAGGAATCAGAAAAAATCGTGAACCGAACAGTTAAAACTCTGAATCTTGCTGATGTTACAAAGAATGGAAATCAAAGATATACAAGTGGTCTCAAGCAAAGAATCCAAATCGCCAATATGGCTTTATGCCGAAAAGGAGCACCGAGGACTCCCTCTATGATCTAATCCGTCACATACAAAAGAAACTTAATGATAAGAAACTGATGACCATGATTTCGTTAGACATAGAGGGAGCCTTCGATAACGCGTGGTGGCCCGCAATTAGGGTAAGGTTGGCTGAAGAAGGGTGCCCGGTAAACGTAAGGAGGATTATCGACAGCTACCTGCAGGATAGGCGAGTTAGAGTGAGGTATGCTGGAGAAGAGTATACGAAAAACACCAGCAAAGGATGCATTCAAGGGTCGATTGGGGGTCCGATCATGTGGAATCTCCTGCTAGATCCACTCCTTAAAGGCCTCGAACAACGCGGGGATTACGTACAGGCATTCGCAGATGACGTAGTTTTGGTGTTCGACGGAGACACAGCTTTAGAAGTCCAGCGACAGGCGAATGCCGCCCTCGCCTATGTTGGGGAGTGGGGTGTCAGGAATAAGCTTAGATTTGCACCACACAAGACCAACGCGATGCTCATAACCCGCAGGCTTATTTACGACACACCACTTCTGCGCATGGGTGGGGTCGACATGGCATGTCGCAGGAAATCAAGATCTTGGGGCTCACAATAGACAATAAGTTAACGTTTAATGGTCATGCTGCAAATGTTTGTAAAAAGGCATTAAACATATACAAACAGCTGTCCAGAGCTGCCAAGGTCAGCTGGGGTCTTAATCCTGAAGTCATCCGGACCATATACAAGGCTGCAGTGGAACCGGTCATCATGTACGCGGCAAGTGCATGGGCACCTGCAACAAAGAAAAAGGGAATACAAAAACAATTGAACGCAGTCCAGAGAGGATTCGCCCAGAAATTTACCAGAGCGTACCGTACCGTCTCCCTGAACTCAGGACTGGTACTGGCCGGGATACTTCCTCTTGACCTCAGGATTCAAGAGGCGGCCGCCCTGTACGAAGCAAAGAGAGGATTACCCCGGCCAGAGTTAAAGGACAGGGAGGTGGAACGGCTAATAACATACGCTCAAGTTAAGCACCCAGCAGAGCATAGACGCCTGACGTTCACCTGCCTGATGGATCAAGAACAAGTGGATGCTCATAACACCCAAGCAGTCCAAATCTACACATCTGTGAGCCCGGCGTGAATGAAACGGTAGTGCACATATTGTTAGAATGCCCATGGCTTCGTATCTTTTCAATGAATGTTCGTTGAAAAGATACGAAGCCGAACAAGTTCTCAACCTTGAGTTGACCGCAGAGAACCTTAACGAAATCATAACGAGGACAGCTAAAGACGAATTTATAAAATACTGTATGGAAATAGTAAGCAAGGTTATAAATAGGAACAAGTAGTATGGAAATTATGTTAAGTATATATTTTGATAATATGTAAATTAGCATAAACAAATAAAAGTAGGAAACAAGATTATGTAACTGTACAGTATGTTAAACAATTAAGTAAAATAGATAAGTAAATAAAAATTAAGTAACTAGAATATGGTATGAAAAAATTTGTATATGACTGTAATAATATTATATATGTATTAAACTTAAACTAAGAAAATTATAGACTAAGCACCTCCTAGACCCAAAGAGGGTACGATAAGCATGTAACAACCATCCCGTAGATAGAAATAAAGCAAACAGTCTTTGATTCATTATACGTCAAAGGAACGAGAAAACAAAAAAAAAAAAAAAACCTAACCTAACCCAGTCCGCGCCCACCCGCCGCCGAGTGAGCAGCTCTTAGAAGCCACTCCCGTGTCGAAAAAGAAGAAGAAGAAGAAGAGGAAGACCAAGAAGACCAAGAAGAGGAAGAAGACCAAGAAGAGGAAGAAGAGGAAGACGAGGAAGAAGACCAAGAAGAGGAAGAGGAGGCAGAGGAAGAGGAGGAAGAGGAAATAGAGGAAATAGAGGAAAAAGAGGAGAACGAACGAACAAACGAACGAACGAAAGAACGAACGAACGAACGAACGAAAGAAGATGAAGAAGGACTAAGAAAAAGACCAAGAATAAGACTAAGAAGAAGACCAAGAAGAGGAAGAAGACCAAAAAGAGGAAGAAGAGGAAGACGAGGAAGAAGACCAAGAAGAAGAAGAAGAGGAATAAGAGGAAGAAGAGGAAGAGGAGGAAGAGGAGGACGAGGAGGAAGAGGAAGAGGAGGAAGTGGAGGAAGAGGAAAAAGAGGAAAAAGAGGAGAACGAACGAACGCACGAACGAACGAACGAACGAACGAACATACGAACAAACGAACGAACGAACGAACGAACGAAGGAACGAACGAACGAACGAACGAAAGAAGATGAAGAAGGACTAAGAAAAAGACCAAGAATAAGACTAAGAAGAAGACCAAGAATAAGACCAAGAAGAGGACCAAACCTTACCTTACCTAACTAAACCTAACTTAACCTAACCTTACTAAACCTAACCTAGAAGACCAACCAACCAAGATGACCTAGATGACCTAGATGACCTAGATGACCTAGATGAACGAACGAACGAACAGATGGATGAAACTGAAGAGTTTGTTTTGTTCGTTCCTGGGTAAAGCCAAAATTTTATCACTAGTAAAAGTAACAGAATAGTAACGTTTATACTTTTACGTTACCGTAACGTAAAGGTGTTATAAGGCTGCATGCACAATGAGGGCTACCGATAACAACACTTTATTTATTTTAGAAATAAACGAGCGTAGCTTACAAAAATGTATGTAATTTGACGTTTTGATGACCTCACTATACAGCAGCGCCTCTAGCGGCGAATTCACACGCGTTAACCCTCATTAATGAGATTACGCAAATGGCAGGCTATTGTTATTAGTTAAAATAAAACTTAGTAGGTAGAATGTATCATTCAGAGGTTTAATGAAATTAACTTTTACTTATATTTACTATCCCAAATAAACTGGATGTTAAATAAGCTGAAGGAAATTAGTTAATTTCCTTAACATTTCACATTTCACATTTAATTTCTTCTTGTGTCTGTAAAGTTTTTTCTGCATAGCTTGTAGCTTCTTCTTTAAGATTTCTTTTGCCTTCTTTCTATCCTCTTGCCATTTCAAACGCTGTTCTTCTTTTTCTGTCTCTGTATATTTACTTCTTTTTGCTCTATAATGTTTCAAAGCTCTTTCGCAATCTTTTTTTTTCATTTCATTGTATTTATCTGGATTTTAATTTCTCTCTATACTTTCTTTGTTTCTCAGCTGCTGTTATGGCATCTGCAATAAATACCTATGCAAAAAATCATTGAATAGTAAATACATTTATAAAATGCGGCAGTCTTCGGGAGAAGGGATAAGTAATGTGGGATTGAGTTAAGCATAGATTAATAATCTATGTTATATTATTATTATTGAATAATAGACGAGCAGCTGGGAGCTGATATGTCTATGTCACAGTGCTTTTAGTATTTTCACATATCAGTTTTAGTTTTTTCATTTTTTATATATCTCATCCAACGAAACAAAAAATAAACATAATATTAATCTTACTAAAAAAATATAAAATGTTTAGCTATAGTATACTCAATCCTAACTTAAATAATGCACTGTAACAGAGTCAGCGTCGTCGCGGCGTTACTGACACAGCGACACCTACCTACACCGACGCTGACTCTTGGATCGAAAGTTCACCTTTAAAGTACCTACCTTTGTAATGCTTTAATAATTTTAGTACCTACCTTTATAATGCTTTTACGTTACGTAACATAAATTTCTAAAAGGGGTAACGTAAGAGTAACAGAAAAGTAACAAAAAAAGCTTCTGTCTACAGCCTTACAATAATTTATAAGAAAATGGCGAAGAATTGTTAGCTGCGGCTGTGTTCGCACAAATCTTACGTTCTCAAACGTTAATCTTAAATAAACAAGTAGAAAAATAACTTGAACTTACTTTGTAAATCGCAGGTACAAGTTCAATAGTTTTTTATCACGAAAACACGCCGCCGATTCACTTGTTCTGACAAACAAAACAAAAGTGTTGCTGCATTCCAGTAACCTCACACTTAATTATGAATCAGAAAAATAAGTATAAATGCTATAGAAATTTCACTCGACATATTTGGGTAGCAAAAAAGGACATTTCTTTTTGTATGAAATTTTTTGTTGTTGTTAATTTGTCTTTAAATTTTAATAAACAAAATAAACGTATAGGTACGTTTGAAATTGATATTTACATAACTAGTAAATACATCAATGTTACAATCGGAAACAAAAACTCGTCATATTACCTACTCAATATAAATTCTAGACCCGGAAGCCACAAGCACTTAAGTCAATAATCGAGTATCTTGAAAAGTTTACAGGCCGATGTTTTTAATGTCTGGTATAAAAAAAAACTACTGAGATGGTATTTATTATTATTTTTTATTAGTCACTTAGTAATTAGCTATACACCAAACTAAACTAGTTACTCTATGTTTATTAGTACATAATAATATCTGACTTAAGTTTGTTTGACCGCTTATAAATAGGTAATGAGACATGACTTACGTGTTTCTAACACGTAAGTCTATCATCTAATATCATCTAATATCACATAATGATCTCAAATAATAAGTCATACGCCTTACCTACTACAAAACTACAATATAAGTAAGTCATTATACCTACTAAATTTTTTAATAACTGAGCATGTATAAAAATGCGTTAAACATTAATCAACAAAAACAAATCCATAAAAAAATTAATCACTATCTTCAGAGCTTTGCAAATCAGGGTCGACGTTCCTAGCATCTGCAGCGGTTGCTAAATTTTTGTAAAAATGGTGGAAACATTCCGGTACGAGAGGTAATAGCGAAATTATGTCTCGTTTTTTTTCCATACTTATTGGCACTGGGTTGTTTGTTATCGGTGAAACAGTCAAATTTATGGTGCCGGTTCGTGTGCTCCTTCTGAAGTTAATGGCTTTAAAATCTTCATCTCTGGAAAGTGAGTTTTTATATTTTATTACTCCAAAGTCCGCCTCGTAGCACAGCCACTTCACATCATGCCATTTAAAAACATTGTTTGAAGTGTCTTTTTTTCGGGCTACTAGTGGCCCTTTTAGCAAACTCGCAAAGTCCATGAACTCCGCTTGTTGCATTTCGTGCACGGTAAACTTTTTACTGCTCGACCTTACTAACTGCATCCAGTCATGCGGGTGATATTACTTGAATAGCAGATTTTTTCTTTTTTTTCTCAATGATGGCATGATCTAAATCCACTTCCATGTGAGTGTGGCCTGGTACCATAAATTTGTGATGAATTTTTTTTAAGGAGGGTTTCAGTGTCATCAGGTACCGTAAACATTGCGGCTACGTGGGTATTCTTGTTTTGACCTCCACATGTATCGGAGTACAAAATAACTTCAGAAATGTCCTGAGGCAGTTCTTTGAGGTGGATGAATAAACAAGATGCTATTTGATTAGCACCTCGACCCGAGATTCCCTCATGCCACATGTAATGTGTAGACAATCCCGTTGCATTGTCGTGCACAGTAAGATTAAATGTCCAAAGCTGCCTTTTATAAAAAGCTACGGATGACTCTAAAGCTGGAGTAGGTAGACACTGTTGGAGATCAAAAGAAAGGCACTTAATGGTTTTGTCTATTGATGCAGTCATTTTGTCAGACTTTTTTTCATTATAAGCCATATCAGCTGCAAGCAAATGTGACTCACGTTCCGCCTCAAGGGTTAATTTTGCAGTTTCGTCGTTGTCGACACTTATCTTCATTTTAATGATGTCACAGTGGTGGCAAGTGTCAACTTTTGGCTTTTTAAAACTCAACTTTAATTTATAAAACTCTCTTCGGTAAATTTTGTCACTGACGGGTGTTTCATGAGACGTTTTATATAAAGAATACATGATTGAAATTGTTAAGTGTGATGGTAAATAGTTTCGGCTACTTTTTCGTCTTGTGTAGTGGCTCTCGTATAACGGGAAGGAATTAATATGGCTAATCACTTCAAGAATCTTTAGATCTGAATGTTTATTTGCTGGAGTTTTCTTTCCACGTTTATCTGGTTGAATTATTCCACTGGAAGTGCTGCGTTTCTTTAAACCTATCAGTTTAACAAAATTATCCGTTATCGCCAAGGTTTTTAAAAAGCAACCTTGACATACGGATATTTTTTCACTGTTAATGTCTAAATGATACCTGTAGGTACATTGTCTAAATTTTTGCCGTTCAGGATCCTCGACACGATGTCGTTCTGTTTGTTTTTCCTGGATGGTGATTAGAGATGAAACGAAAGCTGCTCTCAAATCATATGACCCAAGATTCCAAAATTCCTTATGAATTACAGCACGTTGTTCATTACTTATCTTTTCTCGGCATTTATTTCGACAATTAGGTAGTTCCTGCATTTTGCGTTCTTCTACATTTTTCCCAGAAGCCGTCACATACGAAAGACCAAGATTGCGCTTCAATTTACTTTCTCGTTTTCTTTTTCGGCTATGTACTGATTGTTGAGGTAGAGATGGTGGCAGTTCTTCATCTTCTGCAGATAGGTTGGGACTCGGTTCAGTGCGTGTAGGGTCAGGCACAGAGTATGTTGGGTCAGGCACAGAGTCATCACTAGAAAAGTCACTGGGTGTTTCATCAGGAGCTGTATGTGTTTGAGTTCCTGATGTGCTTGGTTCAGGATCAATAAAAACACTTTGATCACTATAAACAGCGGTATCTTCTGTGAGCAGACTAGGGCTGGTTGATGATTTTTGAATTATTATCACGTGGTCAACGTCAGACTGTTCGTTTTGTGGCTCGACAGAAGTTGTTGGTTTCTGCGTCCCAGATGTACTTGGTTGCACAGTAGTAGTTGTACTACCTATGGTCACCTAAAATAATACAGAATGTTATTCGCATAAAAAATTAGAAAAATAATAATGGTCTCTAAATAAATCAATTAGGTATTTAGTAAATTTATCATTCAAAAATTTTCATAAAATGTTACTCCTATTTTTACATTAGACTAAATAACAAATGCTAAATTAAAATGTAAGTAGGTATTTATTAAAAAAAATATGATAATACGTACCTACCAGTAGTTGTATTTTTTGTATTTATAACAAGGTTTAGTATTTTTCTCCCTCTCGATTCCATAGTAACTTATAACATTATCATTAATTGCACAACACAACCACAGCATGGGTCAGAATTATTTATAATGGTGGCTCAAAACAAATCTTCACGAAGGCACTTCACTTCTTAAAATCCTGGAATTTCTAATGGCCATAATGCATTTTAACAAAAAATAAAGGGTAGGTCGAGAATCTTGTGGGTGAAACAACTTAAGGCGAATAGTAAGGCAAATGACCTTGGGCATGTCCGCGCGCCTATATGCAGCAATGAGTGCTTGTTTTCGATTCAGCATACCATGTAGTGCCCTAATCAACCAAATAATACGATCCTCTGCGGTTAGGTGACGAGTAACTGGTCAGGTTTGTATCACAGATTTTGTAGGCAAAAATACGTTTTTGCGTTTAATATCGTTATTTTGACTGCTTTTCGACGATAATGGACCGCCAAGAGATAGGTATGAACTATGTGAATCACTATACTGAGTTTAGCACTGATCGAATTTGAGACACCGATAAAAAGTGTGTTCGAAGCAACTAAACACACACTATAACTAACACTATAACAACTAAACTATAATTAACGGCACACATTTGGGACCGCCAAGCTTTTGTTCAAGATATGTGTTACAGGATATATAAATTTCAAAACTCCACAATCAATATTTTTGTCAGAAAACGGGTTCAAAAACACCTAATTTTCGTGTTTTTGCCTTCATATTCGCCTTAAGTCAGATAGCTGAAGTCAAAAACAATAATAAAACTATAACGAACAAAAGTACTTAAGTCGACTTAAGTGCTTACGGTCCGGCACTAGAAGTGTTCCAAAAACATAAGTTGTTTGGTGCGTATTACTACCGGCTCGCGAATTGAAGCCCTGTGACTTAGTTGCTTATTGCCGTCGAAGGATTATACAAAAAGCAAAGCCCTGTCAGTTTTTAGCATTTCGAGAAAAAAATGACTTAAGTGCTTATGGACGCCGTGTCTATTTCTTTATTTATCATTAGACGCAAATAAAAATCTAAAAGTGTAATAAAATTTTGGCTTTACCCTCCTTCGCCTTTTCCTTCCGGCTTCCACTTTCTTTCTGTGTGTCTGTTCATCGTTTTCGATTGATTGGTCGGTCCGTTCGTTCGTTCGACTTTTGCAAAATGCAAACTGAGTGAGACTGTTTATCCAGTTATTACTCTACTATGCACTTAATAATATATAATATATGTCCAAAACTTCGATCAAAAATAAGTAGTTCGCGGCCTCCCCCGTAGATACCTAGAGCCTTACATAAATGTCACTCAAAATTGTCTACGTTTTGTTTTGACGCAGACAGTTTGCGCAGAGCCTGACAAGTTTTTTCCATACGGAACAAGAGATTGGTGGAGTCGAATTCATTTTTATTTTGTAAGTAGGTAGGTAACTACCTGAGAATTATATACCTACCTACTCAGTTTCACACGCAGACAAATAAAAAAATTGCGGCTCGCTTCGCTCGCCGTTGTTTTTATTATGATTGCAAAATAAATACTTGAATACTTTAAAATCGGGTGTAGAAAAGTTGCCTAGCAGAGATCGCTCAAACCGATAAGGCATTGTATACATACAACTTTATCTGTATTAGTCTTTCCCTGCCCTGTGTAACTATTTTATTTGATGTGCAATAATGAGTAATTGCTTTGTAACGAGCTTTATTTTCTTATAAATCGTAAAAAAATATTTTCTCATTCATTGTCACAGCTTACTTTTTTTGCTAAGTATGCCTCACCAATTTCAAACCAGGTTGTGGTTCACTCCACTCGGTGATTTTTATTTTGTATTTGTTTCATAACAATCTTCGCAGCCACCGCAATTTCTCCAAACGTTTCAGGACTCGCTGTTATAAATTTTTTCATACTTTCCTTAACTTGTTTGTGATCACCCGAAAAAGTAACAAAAATTTCGGCGGCTCGCTACGCTCGCCGGTTCGTTTTTAGCTTTGTTATAGATCGCCAAAAAAAAATTTCGTCGTGGTTTTAGAATACTTGTATTTTTGCTAACCTTACCGAACTCCGAAATTACCTATTGTGGTTCGCTCCGCTAGCCGTAGTTATTGATAAATTTATTTTTTAAATTATAGGTCACCTTTAAATTCACATATTTAATATTAATAAGGTCACAATTAAGTCAATTATTAAGGTCACCTATGACAAACTTAGTTACTTTTCATCTAACATCCGAAAATTCAAAAAAATCGTCGTATCCTACGAATAAGGTTACTATTGCAAAACACCAACTTTACAGGAGACGGTTTTTTCTAATTATTTCGAAAAGTTTCTATTAAGCGAGTATGTTTTTTTTTAATAAAACGTTTTATTATATTTTTCGCTAAATTATCATGTAAGTTTCATGAATAAAAAAAACCGTTTTCCCTAGTTTTTGTCGCTTAGCACCTTGTTCCGCGTGCAAGTTTCAAATCGATGCTATTCTAAACGCCATTGTGACCCTTTTCCACGAAGATTCACTACACGGCGTCAAACTAAGAAGGTAACAATCGTCTTTATAACCTTATTCGACGAAATAATAAGGACAATTACAAACTTAAGAGGGTTACATTTTACTTTCCTTCCAGAATTTCGTTTGGTATTTCGATAATTTTCGGGTTCGATTCCCAATTCGGGACAAATCACAACTACTACAGCTGACTTATCAAAGTTCTTTAACTAAATGGCTCAAAATCATTCGAAAGCTTAAATCGAGTTTTTATGAAACTGTAGGATTGCTGACATACCTACCTACTACGAAAAGTAATACTTTCGTAAGCTAGGCAAAACTAATTCTAGATTGTTTTTTTTTTAAATAATGAGACTTATACGTTATAATTCCTTTCATATGAAAAAGGTAATTCAGCATAAAACTTTTAAATCGCTTTTGAACCACTGTTCCGTGATCATGCGCATAAAATTGTCTCGAAATATTAGAAAACTCATAGATTAAATCATGGTAAATAACCCGTTTTAAATGAATAATTCAGTGCAGGGCAAATAAATGTAATGTTTTATTTGCTCTTTTAACATTCGCATTACATTCGCGTACATTGTTGCGAATGCGAATGCGAGTATTTATTTTCCACACTGGCATTTAGCTGTGAAGGCCCTTTATGGGCTTTTTTGTTGTTAGTTTCTTCTAACCTAATTTGTATTTATATAAAATGTAGGCCTTCCTTCAAAATATTTATTTTAATATTTATTTTGGTTTTCTATGTTTAATAAAAAAGATATGTTCATATTGTCCTATTGTATCAAGTATATAATTGATCGAGTACCCATAACACAAGCTCTGCTTAGCTTGGGGCTAGATGCTGTGTGGATTATTATTATTAATCCATCCTCTCTCGGCCGTAACCCGATGAAAGAACACGTCAATGAGCCTGGAGCCTATTATAGATAAGAGAATACATATGTCTTGGTGTTTTATAGGTATTTCAGAAGGGTATGTCCAGTCTCTACAGAATTGACCGAGCGAGCGAAGTGAGCGAAGCGCCTCTGCATCAACTACTAGCATAAGTATGAGTGCTGTTATAATGTACGTAATCTTCTACAGGTCGTATTTTACGACCGATCTGGACGAAACTATTACTAACTACTAAACTTGGTGTACCTACAGATTTTACAATTTTATAGATTTTTTTAGTCGTCGGGGTTTTTTGATGAAAGGCTTGTTTACTCCAAAAAGGGCAAAAAGGGGGCTACCAAACATCTCCGCTTTAAGACATCTGATTTCGATGATTATTTTTTTAATTGAAAGGTTTTTCTTTTTATTTTATTTGTTCTCGTATAAAATGGTAAAGATCTACTGATGATTTTTGCCATGACGAGAAAAATAGCTCTGCAAAATGCAACAATAAGCATTAGAGCATTTACCGTACAGCGCCACCTATTAGAACATTTTTGTAACACTTCGAGAGTAGAACGTAGGAACTAAGTAATAGCCCGGCCAAATGTTTCGTCTTCGTATGTTTGCAGATTTATGAGGTTTCATTTCAAAGATTAATTTTTTTTTAGTAGACCACAAACAATTTTATTTCAGAATTCTTAATTTTATTATGGACTAACCTTTTTATTTACTTATGCTGTAGTTTGACTGACAATCAAATAGTCAAATATCCTAATGCTAATACCGGTTCGATTTTTTGTCATAATTGGTTTTGTTTAGGAAGAAGTTTTAGATATCGATTTTGTTATTGCTGCTCAACATTTTGAATTATTTTACAGACTACTCAGGCGTCTAAATGATATAATTTTTGGAATTAGACAATAAATTGTTGAAAAAAGACAACTCACACAGCATTATCTAGCCCCAAGCTAAGCAGGGCTTGTATTTTGGGTACAAGATAACTGTTATACCTACATAACACAATACGTTACAAAGATAGATGTTTTTTGTTATGTATAGAAAACGACCAGAACACCCGGAACCATACCTGCAGATCGTACAAATGTTCCTGCATCGCAGGCAAACCTTCGCCCACCACGGCACAGAGGTCGTCTAAGTGCTCGCGAGGTCTGCTGTTTATAGAATTACTAGTATAGGTAGGGGACTAGCAAATATTTTTTATTAAAATAATCAGAGTTATTTAGTAGGTATTAAAACAGCCTTCTATTTATTCAACACTATTTATAATTATAAACAAAATACTTAATTTAAAGTAGGTAAGGCACATTTAATGTGTAATAAAACACTGTTTTAACCGGATTGATCGCGTATATTTTATATTTTGTTTATAACCTGACGTTTCGGAGGCTTTTAAGCTTCCATGGTCACAGGCAGACTGAGGTGACATTTGTCTTTACAAGTAATTTAACACGCATTTAATGTGTGTTTAATTTTATACCACTAGTTTAACCATACCTATTTTAAATCATGGTTGTATGAGGGAAAGATTTGAAAAATAGTTGATATTTTTCTGCGAGTAAAAATAACAAAACAAAATGTATTGGTAAAAACAGAAACTAAAAAATTACATAAAACTGACTCATTTGGTAATTTCTTGGCGTGCAGTTTACATATGTACCTATCTATGTATATAATTAGAGATTGTTACATTTATTATTACAAGGTGATCAGGCTGCAAGATCAGTTCCTCTTGTGAAGCTGGACGTGTGTAGCCCATGTCAATTGAAGGCCCAGGGCAAGTGTTCTTCATTGCTCTGAAAATAAGTATGTAATTAATAAAATCAGGTTTTAAACAGAGGCTCTTACGTATATCAATCTAAAAGCTAGATATTCTATTATCTATTCTAATAATCTAATAGATAGATCCATTCATCTATAATAGAGATGTAACGAATACTTGCATTCGCATTGGCGAATATTTGCAAGATTTTCAATACTCTCATTCGTATTCGCAAGAATGCACGCGAACGTAAAGCGAATGTATGAGAGCAAATCTTCGATCAAAAATAAGGAGTTCGCGGCCTCCCCCGTAGATACCTAGAGCCTTACAAAAATGTCACTCAAAATTGGGTTCGTTTTGTTTTGACGCAGACAGTTTGCGCAGAGCCTGACAAGTTTTTTCCATACGGAACAAGAGATTGGTGGAGTCGAATTCATTTTATTTTATTTTGTAAGTAGGTAGGTACCTACCTGAGAATTATATACCTACCTACTCAGTTTATTTTCTATAAGGATTAATTAACAGAATTCAGGTAAAGATAACGAATCATTTATTGATGAAACTATAAATTGGTGTCTCAACAGTAGGGTATTTATACAAAAGGGTCATTTCAGACATACAATAATTTAAACTTACAATACAATTTCAGGCAGGCACTCTAGATTAAAAAGAACTGGTTCCTGCCTGCGGCTTTGCACGAGTTTTTTTTACGGGAAAAAAATAAACGTTTTATAAATTCATACTTCTGGTAGGTAGGTAAGAACCTAGTCTTTCTTTTATTAGAGAGTCATCAAGTCATCAACTAGTAATATTAAACTTATTTTTATGAAAAATATATTAATACATACTATAAATGAAAAAAAAATTTAGAAGAAATAGCCTCTCCATTTATCAATTTAGAACAAAATTAATATTTTAACATAGGCAAACCAAACAACAATATTTTATGCTGATTTCACAAGTATATGACTCACATCTCAATATACGGGTAAAAAGTATATATAAACTTACTGAAAATAAGAAATTCCATCCTTTTTCAGCACTTTGGACGAGTGATTCTTGCATTTTTTGTACCCATGCTTTTTGTCTG
Source organism: Eupithecia exiguata (assembly GCA_947086465.1). NCBI lineage: Eukaryota > Metazoa > Arthropoda > Insecta > Lepidoptera > Geometridae > Eupithecia > Eupithecia exiguata. The sequence goes on from OX352254.1 coordinate 28,232, forward strand.
AACGCTAAAATGACACTAGTTGAAAAGCTTCCCTAACATGTCAAATGGTCTCTCTTTTGCTACTGAAGGTTGTGGCGTGCGCATTGTGAATCTAAGGGGGGCCGGCAAAGCCGGACATTTTTGATCGATGGAGCAAATAGAACATTATATTTATTAGTAACTGCACTGAATTATATTTGTCATTTAAAACGGGATGTTAACTACGAATAAATAATAATAATTTATTCCTAAGTTTTCCAATATTTTGACACAGTTTCACGGATCAACCACTTTTAATGACCTGTGTTAATAACCATATTTCAACTTTAAATAGGTAAGTAGGTACTTACATTTTACTTTTCTTTCCGTGCAGGGGCATTTTTCGTAGACACTAATTTATATACCTTAGTACTTGCCTCGTTTTAGTTTCTCAGTTTATAACGCAAAACGACTCGCCGCGCGCCGCATGCGAGCCTTTTCGCCCGTGGTAAACGGGTACTGTGGAGCGTGTAACCATATTCGTCGGAAAATACCCATGTCGGTTGCGATTCGCACATGAAAAAAAGTCCCAAAGCTTTTTGTTACCTTTTTCGTCGGGCTAAATGCATCAGTGCAATTGTAACCAAATTTTAAAACCCTAATAACTTTTTTATTTTCATTATTTATTTAGTTTTTTCGAAATGATATGATGTAAATGATAATGGAGATTCCAAAAATGCAATAAAAATAAAAGGTCACAGTGGCGACTGTAACCTTATTCGTAGGATACGACGAAATATCGCGGCTCGTTTCGCTCGCCGTTACTTAGAATTCCTGTTGTTAGAAATTGAGGGTGCGGATAGTCAAACGACCCCTAAGGGGGGGGGTGCTTGGTAGAAATGCCCCGGGTGCCAGCCCACGCTACGCCGCCACTGCTCACATCTCAATATACGGGTAAGAAATATATATAAACTTACTGAAAATAAGAAATTCCATCCTTTTTCAGCACTTTGGACGAGTGATTCTTGCATTTATTGTAGGTACGAGCACTTACCCATGCTTTTTGTCTGAACGCTAAAATGACACTAGTTGAAAAGCTTCCCTAACATGTCAAAATGTTTCTCTTTTGCTACTGAAGGTTTTGGGGTGCGCATTGTGAATCTAAGGGGGGCCGGCAAAGCCGGAAATTTTTGATCGATGGTCCAAAACCACAAATCAAAGTTCGATCAGACTGAAAAGAACTGAGCAAAGCACAGCCGACAGGCCGCCTGGCCTCGCTTTCCACAAAGCTAAACAGTTTATGCATGTGGGCAAAGATAACGCTTCCTAAATTTCAAAAAAACGGGTTAGTAGCTTTGTTGTACCTATGTTTTTTTTTGCATGAAAATACTCGCAAAATACAATAAATAGGTCTCAGTATATAATGTACTCTGTGGGTACTAATTTATAACATATTAAAATCTACCTGCTTTTTTTCCCAATCTACTGCTTTTTTACCAAAATTTCTACTGCTTTTTTCAGATTCCATCTGGCAACACCTTAGTACCGTCAAAATGGCCTCCCTCGTAAATGTTTTGTTGCGAAAGTCATCGAATTTCGGCCCAAAATCGTGTCTTTTGAAGAACATTCCAGCCATATATAATGTGAAGTGAGTGGTTTTTGCAATAGTGGTTATTTTTCTGTGCAATTCTTACCGTATCGTAACTAAAAAATTATGTAACTGAATGGAGGTTACAGTTCGCTAAGTTGTACTTTTATCAATAATTCTTAGAAAATCCCATAAAATAACTGCTCTATGAACTAAAAACATCGAAGTAGATTAGCGGACAAAGCCAGTCACTTCATGAAAGTTATTGTTTAATTCACATTTTTTATATGAATACAAATCAGCTGATCTGCCCGTGTCGTCGCGTCGGCCGGTTCCTTACTGCGCGCAGAGGTATCGACCCTCGACCCCGCTGGCGGTAGAGTCCATCTGCGGTACTAGTGTGCCCTCTCGCCCTCGATATTCAAACGGGATACTATATCAAAACTGATTGAGGCAGATATATTGGTATGTCTATCTGTGATGTTCCGCCATGTCGTCGATGCGGCGGCGTAGGTATAGTTCGACCTTCAGCACAACCCGGGGATGTCGTACGAGGGTTCCATCAGAGGAAGGCTAGCTTCCTCCTTTGTAGTTTTTTTTGGACAAGGCATGTTCAACAGTGGATGATTAGTGCTCAGGAGGGTTGTTGTTGATTCCTCACTCGTGTGTTGAATCTAAGTCCTGTATTGCAGCTCCCAGCGCGGCGCTGCGAAGTGGATGCCGGACCCCGAGTTCGTAAAGCAGTTCGAGGGGGCCGTCATGTACCCTGATGAGATCACCTCACTGCTCAAGCACCCGCCCTACAACAGTACGTACACTCACAGCTTCAAGTCTAGTGCGTCCACTTCTCCTCTGTCGTAACTGTTGTGATTAATAAAATAACAGTAAAGTCAATTTTTATTGCGTGAAATACATGTGTACGGAGGTGGTTTAGGTACATGATTCAATGTATTTCTACGGTTACGTGTGCAATGTCTGATTTACATTCATGATGATTTAAATGAAGGCAAATAAGATAATGTTTCAAATAGAATAGGGTTAGGATTCAGATGAGATTAATACTAGTGAATAAAATAGAATAATATAAAACGAAATAAAAAAAAGAAAACGAATGTCAGGCTGTAATTTTTTGTCATTAATGAATTCATTTAAATCATAGTAACATTTTACTGAAAATATAGTTTTTAGCTTTCTTTGGAACTCCAAATTTGGCATTAGTCTTATACACTGTGGTAGTTTGTTATAGTAATGGAGCCATACTAAATATGCTCTTGCTCATCATTGTGGTTTTCCTAGCTGGAATACAGATTTTATGGTTGTCACGCCTGTTGCGGACAACAACATCCGAAGATGTACAAAGAAGATCAGGATTAAACTTAACAAACAAAGCTGTCTCCAAAATATACATACAGTCATTCAAAATGCTATATCTTTACTTTTTTAGGCTTACAAAATAAGCAGTTAGACAAGTCACATTTTATACATAAATAGTAAATAACTATTATCAATTATGAAACAAAATGTTATTGATTTTGTTCGCTAAAAAATTTTGTACACTTGTGGAAGAACCGAAAAATAAACCACTAGTAAGTTTGTATAATGCTTAAAATGTAATACAATGTTATTGGCCTATCTAAGTCTATATATAATGGGATTTAGATACAGGTCAATATTTATGTAAAACTAAGCTTTCTAGCTAAGATTGTTCTCCAATAATACTATTTTACTATAAAAACTATCGTAGTTTGACGAATTCATTACGCGGGTTAACTAAGAACCTTATTTGTGTTGGAAGAACACCAACGTTTCATCCCTTAACGAGGGACTTCTTCAGGGTGAGTGCGGTTCTAGGCGCGCGCGTTCCGCGTCCCTCCGAGCACTGCGCGCTATCGCTCGCTGCGCACGAGCCGGGAGCGCCGGAGGCGGGGGTGGTAGGGAAATAAGGTTCGTAGATAACCCGCTTACATCCGTATAATACTATTGTCGTTGCGGAACTGGGCGACATCTGGCCAAGCATTAACATCATTAATATAATCATCTATGGAGTCTTTCGGAAGGCTTTCTTGATAAGATTTCGTTTTATTTACTGTTTAAATTTACGAATAGGGAGCTCAGTTGCTTCAGATGGAAGCCTGTTATAGAAGCGTACACAATTTCCCATACATGATTTTCCTACCTTTCGTAATCTATATGATGGAATGTGTAGTTTGTTCTTGTTTCATGTAATTCTGTTGTGAACGTCACATTTTTTCAAAAAGCTATCTCTATTTTGTGCGTATGTACATGAGATTTTCATAGATGTATTGCGATATTATTATTGATGGTAGAGTCAACATTTTATAGAAAAAAGGTTTAAAGGAGTCGGTTGTTTTAAGATGGAGCATAGTTGTTAGTTCTTGGCGCAGCTTTTTGATGGAGTAAGATGGAGCATAGTTGTTAGTTCTTGGCGCAGCTTTTTGATGGAGTAAGATGGAGCATAGTTGTTAGTTCTTGGCGCAGCGTTTTGATGGAGTAAGATGGAGCATAGTTGTTAGTTCTTGGCGCAGCGTTTTGATGGAGTAAGATGGAGCATAGTTGTTAGTTCTTGGCGCAGCGTTTTGATGGAGTAAGATGGAGCATAGTTGTTAGTTCTTGGCGCAGCGTTTTGATGGAGTAAGATGGAGCATAGTTGTTAGTTCTTGGCGCAGCGTTTTGATGGAGTAAGATGGAGCATAGTTGTTAGTTCTTGGCGCAGCGTTTTGATGGAGTAAGATGGAGCATAGTTGTTAGTTCTTGGCGCAGCGTTTTGATACTTAAGGACTTTTAAGATATCCGTGGAATTACCCCAAAAAAATAAATGTAATTTATTTTAGGAGCTGCATTATCGCGTTGTCGCGTGCTTACCCGCTCTCTGGGTAACTCTAATGTTACCCACAGGGGTAGCTCCACCTACAGAGGTGGAGCTACCAGAGCTACAGTCCGTAAGAAGTCCTCAAGATTTTCGATGGAACCGATTAAGATTTCGTGGCTTAGTTGGTTAGAGCGCACCCGTACTTAGGGTGGGGCGCGGGTTCGAGTCCCGCCGAAATCGAACATTTTTGGGAACTTTTTTCATTTCAATTCGATATAAATGAGTAAAATTTGAAATAATTAAATATCCGCCATCTTGAGTTCTCTATTGATGTGTGAGAAGGCCTTCCTTATAATGTACGCTGTAGACTTTTCTTTTCCTTGTCTTTTCACTGTCTCTACAATTTATTCTTCCCATTTTAGGTTGTCTGTGATTAGTACTCCAAGGTCTTTCTGTCTCTCCACCTTTTCAAGCTGACTACCATAAACTGACTACCATACCATATACTACCATATATTTATGTACTGACTACCGTATACTTCCCCGTTTATTAGTCATCATCTATGCCGTATACTTGTAGTTTCTCCAATAGAATGTCATGTTTAACATAATCAATTGCTTGTCATGTCACAATAGAATGTCATGTTTGACATAATCAATTGCTTGTCATGTCACAATAGAATGTCATGTTTAACATAATCAATTGCTTGTCATGTCACAATAGAATGTCATGTTTAACATAATCAATTGCTTGTCATGTCACAATAGAATGTCATGTTTAACATAATCAATTGCTTGTCATGTCACAATAGAATGTCATGTTTGACATAATCAATTGCTTGTCATGTCACAATAGAATGTCATGTTTAACATAATCAATTGCTTGTCATGTCACAATAGAATGTCATGTTTAACATAATAAATTGCTTGTCATGTCACTATAGAATGTCATGTTTAACATAATCAATTGCTTGTCATGTCACTATAGAATGTCATGTTTAACATAATCAATTGCTTGTCATGTCACAATAGAATGTCATGTTTGACATAATCAATTGCTTGTCATGTCACAATAGAATGTCATGTTTAACATAATCTATTGCTTGTCATGTCACAATAGAATGTCATGTTTAACATAATAAATTGCTTGTCATGTCACAATAGAATGTCATGTTTAACATAATAAATTGCTTGTCATGTCACAATAGAATGTCATGTTTAACATAATAAATTGCTTGTCATGTCACAATAGAATGTCATGTTTAACATAATCAATTGCTTGTTATGTCACAATAGAATGTCATGTTTAACATAATCAATTGCTTGTCATGTCACAATAGAATGTCATGTTCAACATAATCAATTGCTTGTTATGTCACAATAGAATGTCATGTTTAACATAATCTATTGCTTGTCATGTCACGAAAAGACACACAGTCAAATCAAAATTTGGTTTGGATAAATAAATGCACGAGTTAGTGAAATGAACAAATGAAGATTTCACTTGAGTACATAGCTGAGAGCGCTCTCACACTACCGCGCGGTACCGGAGGTGCGGTGCCGCTAGAGTTTCGCAATGACGTTGTCCGTTGTACGGGATGCGATTCCGCGCGTTAATGTGGGACGGGCGTGAGGGGTACTTACTTAGTTGCTGTTGTGTGGAGCTTTATAGTAATATTGAAGTAAGTGTATGATGTTGTCTGGCAGGCATCATCCGGCCCAGTGAGAAGACGGTGCGCAACATGATCCTGAACTTCGGTCCGCAGCACCCGGCCGCGCACGGCGTGCTGCGCCTCGTGCTGGAGCTGGACGGAGAGGTGAGATGCAGTTCCTAGACATGTAGCACGTCCGTTCTCTGTGTAGGTACAAGACGTTATGTTCCAGACGGTGCGCGGCGCGGACCCGCACATCGGCCTGCTGCACCGCGGCACGGAGAAGCTGATCGAGTACAAGACGTACACGCAGGCGCTGCCCTACTTCGACCGGCTCGACTACGTCTCCATGATGTGCAACGAGCAGTGCTACTCGCTAGCCATCGAGAAGCTGCTCAATATCGACATCCCCATACGCGCCAAGTACATCCGCAGTGAGTCGTGTTGCTGGAACTGCCTTCCCCTTGTGCCTAACACACGCATGCAGCCTGCGCCTCTGCAGCCAGCTACCTTCCATCTGTGTATTGTACATCCGCAGTGAGTCGTGTTGCTGGAACTGCCTTCCCCTTGTGCCTAACACACGCATGCAGCCTGCACCTCTGCAGCCAGCTACCTTCCATCTGTGTATTGTACATCCGCAGTGAGTCGTGTTGCTGGAACTGCCTTCCCCTTGTGCCTGACACGCATGCAGCCTGCGCCTCTGCAGCCAGCTACCTTCCATCTGTGTATTGTACATCCGCAGTGAGTCGTGTTCCTGGAACTGCCTTCCCCTTGTGCCTAACACACGCATGCAGCCTGCGCCTCTGCAGCCAGCTACCTTCCATCTGTGTATTGTACATCCGCAGTGAGTCGTGTTGCTGGAACTGCCTTCCCCTTGTGCCTAACACACGCATGCAGCCTGCGCCTCTGCAGCCAGCTACCTTCCATCTGTGTATTGTACATCCGCAGTGAGTCGTGTTCCTGGAACTGCCTTCCCCTTGTGCCTAACACACGCATGCAGCCTGCGCCTCTGCAGCCAGCTACCTTCCATCTGTGTATTGTACATCCGCAGTGAGTCGTGTTCCTGGAACTGCCTTCCCCTTGTGCCTAACACACGCATGCAGCCTGCGCCTCTGCAGCCAGCTACCTTCCATCTGTGTATTGTACATCCGCAGTGAGTCGTGTTCCTGGAACTGCCTTCCCCTTGTGCCTAACACACGCATGCAGCCTGCGCCTCTGCAGCCAGCTACCTTCCATCTGTGTATTGTACATCCGCAGTGAGTCGTGTTCCTGGAACTGCCTTCCCCTTGTGCCTAACACACGCATGCAGCCTGCGCCTCTGCAGCCAGCTACCTTCCATCTGTGTACTGAACACCTCCACTGCGGTGAGCGCAGCGTGCTGATACTGCGATGGTCTATGACCAAACATTACCACAGATTCAATAATCTTACGAACTAACCACACTTACTCGACTTAACCAATCAACTTTCACCCTTACGCTAGGACAAATAATGTCCCTAACGCTCTGGTCGCTGGTAGCGCGACGCGACGCGGCGCGGCGGCGGCTCCATCACGCGCTCACCAACCTCTGCAGTTCCCTCGCCGCGCCGGCCCCCGCCCTTGGCTTGATGGTAGGGTTGACCATGCATAATTTTATCGAAATGCAAACCTATTATAAAAGTACCTAACTCTCTCATGCAATCTACTAAATATCTACCTACCTGCCTTATAAGTGAGTGAACAAAAACAAACGAAAATGAAAAATTATAGAAAAAAAAATGTTGATTACAGGCTTATAATTAATTAGGTACCACATCTATGCATAAGTTCAGCCCCATCCGTTCTTAGCTATACTATATTAGTATTAGGTTAGGTTATACGTAGTTTTGACTTACAATTTTCTTCATCTTAAGGCCGTTTAAAAAAGCCAAATTTCTAGGTATTATCTTTTTTATTGCTAAAGCAACCATCCACTGCACAATGCGTTGTCCCGGGCATCGTTGAACTCAGATGATCATAAAACAAGATAGAAGTACATTATGTACCTAGTAGGTTAGGTACACGCTAAAAAGACAGAAACAATAACGCAGTTCGCGCGCGGCGGCGAAGTATCATAATGTAATCTGTGGCGGCGGGCGGCCCTTGGCAGCACTAGCCCCAGGGAGCCCTAAAACTGTAGGTCTCTCAAAAGTGAGCGCGAGTGAGGGAGCCCTGACATTATTATGTCTCTATTCCAGCGTTGTTCGCGGAGATCACGCGCATCCTGAACCACATAATGGCGGTGGGCACTCATGCACTGGACGTCGGCGCACTCACGCCCTTCTTCTGGCTGTTCGAGGAACGCGAGAAGATGATGGAGTTCTACGAGCGGGTATCCGGCGCGCGCATGCATGCGGCCTACATACGGCCCGGCGGCGTCTCGCTGGTACGTGACGTACACGGTGTCCGCGGCGACGGGCGTGGGCGTGGGCGTGGGCGTGCGCATGCATACAGGTGCCTCCACACCACAGCGCAGCACTAACACTCTCCTGCTTGCAGGACATGCCGCTCGGGCTGATGGACGACATCTACGAGTTCGCGTCCAAGTTCTCCGAGCGACTGGACGAGGTGGAGGACGTGCTCACCACCAACAGGATCTGGGTGCAGCGCACCAAGGACATCGGCGTCGTCACCACGCAGGACGCGCTCAATCTGGGATTCAGGTACCTACTCTATTATTGTTAGCCAACACCACTCCACCACTCGCACTCAGTGGAACTGCACTACAACGGAACTGCGCCACACGGCGCGCCCACTTATTCTTTCTATGAAATCCTATCTGACTGATCGCACTGCACGTCAGCGGAACTGCGCGGCATTTTTGGTGATTTGTTCTAATTTGACGGGCAGTGCCCGGCCGCGCAGTTCCACTGACGCGCAGTTCCACTGACGCGCAGTTCCACTGACGCGCAGTTCCACTGACGCGCAGTGCGCTTCCAAATTAAACAGATTTTCATTGCTTCCTCATTTTCCATAATTTTCAAAGCACAATTTGATAGACTTTTTCTTATATTAGTTAGTATATTGTGATATTTTGTAGCATGTATCTTCCTCGGTCCACTCTGCATTGTCCCATCTAACTTGTTTTGTAACAAATTGTCGCGGCTCGCTCCCCTCGCTATCTTCTTATCTTCCTCAAGTTCATGTACTTGAGGCGCAGTGAGACCTTGACTTGTACACGTCTCGTCCGAGCAACTCTCCTACTCAGAGGCGCACTCATACTCCGGTATGAAACTGTTTTGTTGATAATGCTTGACACAGGGCGTCCCGCAGCCAGGCCACATGGAGGGAAAGTACCTTAAATATTGTAGATAGAACTTCAAACTGCATTCAAAGATTTTTGAATAATCACTTCTCTGAACCGGGAATCGAACCCGCCAAATTGTAAAAAAAACACACCTAATTTACGCGTGCGCCTTCACGAACGTGTTTGTGATGATGGGCTGAACCTGCAGTTCGCGTATTGTCACTAATTTACCAATAACTCTGTATATGTTTGGTATCGACAGCGGTGTGATGCTCCGCGGCTCGGGCATCAAGTGGGACCTGCGCAAGACGCAGCCCTACGACGCATACCACCTGGTCGACTTCGATGTGCCCATCGGGACCAACGGAGACTGCTACGACAGGTATTCTCCTCATATTTGTAATGATACCCTTAGATGACGTCACTCATTCTCCCGTACAGTTCCTTTCCGCGGCTTCGCACGCCTTGTTTTAGGTTATTTCTATCCCATGAGAACTGATTTATTTATGGGATCAAAAGTAGGCTTTAGAACTACCTGTGTGCAAAATTTCAGCCCCATCCGTTCAGTAGTTTTTGCGTGAAGAGGTAACAAATAACAAACATACAAACTTTCGCATTTATAATATATTATTAGTGTGAAGTGTGATATATTACTTATACAATTTACAGATCAGTATGTAATTCATACATCATCTACCGCTCCTTATTACCCTCATGTGCTCATGTGGGGTCGGCACAAGTGTTTCTAACATACATACATCATCTACCGCTCCTTATTACCCTCATGTGCTCATGTGGGGTCGGCACAAGTGTTTCTAACATACATACATCATCTACCGCTCCTTATTACCCTCATGTGCTCATGTGGGGTCGGCACAAGTGTTTCTAACATACATACATCATCTACCGCTCCTTATTACCCTCATGTGCTCATGTGGGGTCGGCACAAGTGTTTCTAACATACATACATCATCTATCGCTCCTTATTACCCTCATGTGCTCATGTGGGGTTGGCACAAGTGTTTCTAACATAAATACATCATCTACCGCTCCTTATTACCCTCATGTGCTCATATGGGGTCGGCACAAGTGTTTCTAACATACATACATCATCTACCGCTCCTTATTACCCTCATGTGCTCATGTGGGGTTGGCACAAGTGTTTCTAACATACATACATCATCTACCGCTCCTTATTACCCTCATGTGCTCATGTGGGGTCGGCACAAGTGTTTCTAACATACATACATCATCTACCGCTCCTTATTACCCTCATGTGCTCATGTGGGGTTGGCACAAGTGTTTCTAACATACATACATCATCTACCGCTCCTTATTACCCTCATGTGCTCATGTGGGGTCGGCACAAGTGTTTCTAACATACATACATCATCTACCGCTCCTTATTATCCTCATGTGCTCATGTGGGGTCGGCACAAGTGTTTCTAACATACATACATCATCTACCGCTCCTTATTACCCTCATGTGCTCATGTGGGGTTGGCACAAGTGTTTCTAACATACATACATCATCTACCGCTCCTTATTACCCTCATGTGCTCATGTGGGGTTGGCACAAGTGTTTCTAACATACATACATCATCTACCGCTCCTTATTACCCTCATGTGCTCATGTGGGGTCGGCACAAGTGTTTCTAACCGCCGACAAAAAACCAAGGATGTTGAGTGAGCCCACAAGCCCAGATCAGATCTGACTGGTCATGTTCGCGCTATGAAACAGTTTTGGCTATAACTTACGCTCGGACGGCCCGCGCGGGCGCGCACTTGTATGCAGTTGATAAGTGGGATCAAGTAGGCTAGGCTAATTCCAAGTGCCTTAACTGCGTCATCCCAAATGACGTTAATTTCTCTACACTATGTTTGTATTGTATATGGATAAATCGATACAATCATTTATCCCTTCTAATATGAATACAACCTTCTAAATTACCTTTTCGTTGGAATTATGAATTCCCTTTAAGCGCATTTTGTGAGCCAAAACAAAAGCTTTTTGCTTTGATTTGATGAATGACTTGGTCTAATACCTCTTGCAGATACCTGATCCGCGTGGAAGAGATGCGTCAGTCGCTGCGCATCATCGATCAGTGTCTCAACCAGATGCCGGCCGGAGAGATCAAGACAGACGACGCCAAGCTGACGCCGCCCTCCCGAGAGGAGATGAAGGTACCTCGCTAACTGGTCAGTGTCAGCCGCAAGCTGACGCCGCCGCCCTCCCGAGAGGAGATGACGGTACCTCTGGTCAGTGTCAGCCGCAAGCTGACGCCGCCACCCTCCCGAGAGGAGATGAAGGTACCTCGCTAACTGGTAAGCGTCAGTCGCTGCGCATCATCGATCAGTGTCTCAACCAGATGCCGGCCGGAGAGATCAAGACAGACGACGCCAAGCTGACGCCGCCCTCCCGAGAGGAGATGAAGGTACCTCGCTAACTGGTCAGTGTCAGCCGCAAGCTGACGCCGCCGCCCTCCCGAGAGGAGATGACGGTACCTCTGGTCAGTGTCAGCCGCAAGCTGACGCCGCCACCCTCCCGAGAGGAGATGACGGTACCTCTGGTCAGTGTCAGCCGCAAGCTGACGCCGCCACCCTCCCGAGAGGAGATGAAGGTACCTCGCTAACTGGTAAGCGTCAGTCGCTGCGCATCATCGATCAGTGTCTCAACCAGATGCCGGCCGGAGAGATCAAGACAGACGACGCCAAGCTGACGCCGCCCTCCCGAGAGGAGATAAAGGTACCTCGCTAACTGGTCAGTGTCAGCCGCAAGCTGACTCCGCCGCCCTCCCGAGAGGAGATGACGGTACCTCTGGTCAGTGTCAGCCGCAAGCTGACGCCGCCACCCTCCCGAGAGGAGATGACGGTACCTCTGGTCAGTGTCAGCCGCAAGCTGACGCCGCCACCCTCCCGAGAGGAGATGACGGTACCTCTGGTCAGTGTCAGCCGCAAGCTGACGCCGCCACCCTCCCGAGAGGAGATGAAGGTACCTCGCTAACTGGTAAGCGTCAGTCGCTGCGCATCATCGATCAGTGTCTCAACCAGATGCCGGCCGGAGAGATCAAGACAGACGACGCCAAGCTGACGCCGCCCTCCCGAGAGGAGATAAAGGTACCTCGCTAACTGGTCAGTGTCAGCCGCAAGCTGACTCCGCCGCCCTCCCGAGAAGAGATGACGGTACCTCGTCAATATCTTTATTGTTTGGTGTTCTTTTTTCTACCCTGAACAAATTGTCGTCCATCTTTTAGGGTTCCGTTTACCTAGAAAAGATAAAAGAAACCCTTAGGATCAGTTTCTTGTCTCTTTAAGTGTCCACATTATGAAAGTTCCAAGGGGATAGATTATGCAAGCGGCAGGTGTTCTAAACGGCTGTGGCCGGCTGGATGACCATTCTAGACAAAGTTGAAACGTGTGGTGAGACGCGAGTGTTGTTTGTTGCAGACGTCGATGGAGGCTCTGATCCACCACTTCAAGCTGTTCACGCAGGGCTACGCCGTGCCGCCCGGCGCCACCTACACCGCCGTGGAGGCGCCCAAGGGAGAGTTCGGGGTGTATCTGGTCTCCGATGGCACCTCCAAGCCGTACAGGTTGGTACAGTAGGTGTATAGTCGAGTCAGCCCCGGCTACATGTCGCGCCTAGCTACATGTCATGATGTTTGCTATTGCAGATGTAAGATCAAGGCGCCCGGGTTCGCGCACCTCGCCGCGCTGGAGCGCATCGGGCGCAACAGCATGCTGGCGGACATCGTGGCCATCATCGGCACGCTCGACGTTGTGTTCGGAGAGATCGACCGGTAGTGCCCGGCCTGCGCTGCCACGTACCGCGGAGGCTACTAACTAGGACAGGACTGCACACGGCTAAACGACAGCTTGGAGAGACTCTGTGAACATGCCCGCTGCTGATATCCCACTAGGACAAAGCTACCACCACATTCTCCGACACAAACATCTCATCTTCTTGGTGAGAGTGAAGATCCCTTGATCCCTGATCCCATCACAAACAATGTTACATGCCAGCTCTCTATGTCTACTCCATCTCTGGTATTGCCTATACAAGGTGCCCCGAAACATGTCTGCTAAGCCCGAAGAGGATTAACTTTGGTTTCACAATTTTCTGAATAGCAAACATACTTATATTTTTGGGAAAAAAAATAAATTTTTCTTCATATTCGAGTTCTATTACGTGCATTCTTAGATCTTTATTATTGTTTTGGTTAGCTTTGATCACAGAACACGGGAAAATTATTTTAAAAGATTATCGCCAAGGTAACAGTGATGAATAAAAGCATTCAAAACGAAAACCTTGAACCGAGCTTCTGTGCTTTGCTTCGGTCATACCAATGCAATGTCGTGAAATATTTTACACCGATATTCATTGGGTTTTGTTACCACTTTCTATACAAAAAGTATCCAGATTATATCATTTTTACTTATTTTTTCGAAAACGAATATTTTGAAGCTGAATCAGCCTTAAAGTATAGTCCTTAATTTTTTTAACACCTTGTATAATTTTTTGTAATGATTTCATGATAAAACACTCGTTTTGCTGAAGAAAAACAAGCAAAAATACTGAAATACATTAAAATGTATAAAGTTAAACAATGCAAGAACATGAATATGAATAAAAATGCAGACATTCATAGAATCGTTATTGACAAGTTGATCCCCTCGCGCCTCGGGATCAACTTGTGAATAACGATACTACGAGGACAATCCGCACACCGTCATCTAGCCCCAATCTAAGCAGAGCTTATGTTGTGGGTACTAGACAACTGATATACATAAGTACAACACATGGATGGATATTATTTATTATAGGTACATATAAAACGACCAGAACACCCTGAACAAATATCTGCAGATCGTTCAAACCTTTCTCCCGAGGCGTGTATCGAACCCGCAACCTCCTGCGTCGCATCGCAGGCGGACCTTCTTCGCCCACGCGCCCTTTCGGATTTGTACACATGTTCGGTGGCACCCTGTATAATATGCGAAGTTAATAACTACAGAACAAATATCTAGATAGCAGCTAAATGTGTATGTACCGCGCCTGGAGGCGAATGGGTATATATACCCCATGCTCTCGCCGCGAACTTTAGTCCACTCCCGACCGCTTTCAGCGTGTGACGTCAGGTTATAAAAGCCGCGGAGCTGTAGATCGAGGTATTTCCTTTCATTGGAAAGTACTTTTTGTCCCAAAATATCTGCTATTATTTAATAATCAATTATTTGTTGCTTTGTATTATTTTCATCAAAACATAAGCGGGCGATTGTGTATCCATTGCTACTTTTCCATTGCGGCTTTAATTTGACGCGCCAGATTTGGAGTGCATTGAAAACCAGCAATGTAAAAATAAGCAAACAATACCGACTGTCGAGTCCAAAGTCCAGTCACGTTCAAGGTCATTCCTCATCTTCTGTCAAAAGTAAGAAATGGTGATGTACATTATGATTTTTCAAATCGATTTGAAGGCTTAGTACCTAATTAGGGTTCCGTACCCAAAGGGTAAAACGAAATCCTATTACTGAGACTCCGCTGTCCGTCTGTCACCAGGCTGTATCTCATAAACCGTGATAGTTCGACAATTGAAATTTTCACAGATAATGTATTTCTGTTGCCGCTATAACAACAAATACTAAAAAACAGAATAAAATAAATATTTATGGGGGTTCCCATACAACAAACGTGATTTTTTTACCGTTTTTATAGATAATGGTATAGAACCCTTCGTGCGCGAGTCCGACTCGCACTTGGTCCGTTTAATGATATTTTACATTATGTAGGTAAGTAGGTAGACTAGGACCTACCCAATAAACTTTGTAAGTTCAACAACCCGGGTTCGGCTGTATTACCTATCTACCTAGGTACGATCCAACATCTCGT
The DNA here is from genome assembly GCA_947086465.1 of Eupithecia exiguata. Taxonomy (NCBI): domain Eukaryota; kingdom Metazoa; phylum Arthropoda; class Insecta; order Lepidoptera; family Geometridae; genus Eupithecia; species Eupithecia exiguata. The sequence continues at coordinate 43,416 of OX352254.1, forward strand.
GTTTTCTGTTGTGTGTGATTGAAGATTGAAAGTACAGACGGGCGGGGTGTGGTTGGCGATGCCTACATACAATCGGTTAGCCGCGCGCTATAATCGATACTTTTGAATCGTTTTCGCGCGGCGTAGGTTGTACATTACTAAATTACACTTGTGTCGTCATAATACCTACTAAAAATGTTACACGCTCGGTTTCAATACAAATCGGCGAGCTCTTAGCTAGATATTTGTTCTGTGTTAACAACTAACTGCAGGTATTTTTGTGTTTTCGATGAACTTCCATAATCGAGTGCAGTATACATTGTCCTAGTTATTGGCAAGCTGCAACTAGTTCAATCAATTGATAATTACATTAATTACATAGTGACTATTTTCCTTTAGATCATGTACATTTCTTTTTTAATTTTAAGATAAAATAAATTATTGTTAAAAGAATAGTTTTTTATTTTGAATCATTCGTAGTTATTTGAATGTCCTGCACTTGTGTTACTCGTATCGTATCGTATGTCAATAAATAGGTGATGCATCTATTTGTGTTTTTGTGAACAACTTTTTATTGAACCACAGATATACCGAGGGAGGGGAGGGGCGGGGCATCAACAGAACTTAGTCATCTCTGACTGAACTACCTGTAGACATAGACATTCCTTTATTTGCTGCTGCAGTACAAAACATAAGTACTACATAAAAATATAGTTTGAAAAAAAAAGTTAGTTTAACCGAGAACGAAAACAATGTTGTTGTTACAGCAGCAACAAGAACATGCCTTACCACTCAAGAGTAGATAGGCGCTGATAGTCTGCCGAAACCACCATTAGTAAATAAAACACACTGCCTCATATAAAATTCATTTATTCCTTAAAAAAATACTTTCACAAGTCACATTAAATGATTTACATTCTCGTCATTGGATTCATACGAGTACAGAGTGAGCCACGATCATACGAGTACCACACAGTGAGAGTGAGCCACGATCATACGAGTACCACACAGTGAGAGTGAGCCACGGTCATACGAGTACCACACAGTGAGAGTGAGCCCGATCGGAGTATCAACTACCAGTTCTCAATAACTTCAATCTTTGTCTGTGCCACAGTACCTACCTATTGCTTCAACTATTACTAAAATACTTACCTGAATTAACTAATATGTATAACTAGCAGCGCCTCGCGGTTTCACCCGCGTAGTTCCCGTTCCAGTGGGAATTCCGGGATAAAAAGTAGCCTATGTGCTATTCCAGACTATAATCTATCTCTCGGCCAAATTTCATCCAGATCCGTTGTGGCGTGATTGAGTAACAAACATCCATCCATCCATGCATCCAAACTCTCACATTTATAATATTAGTGGGCTTATTTCATAAATATTTCATTTAGTGCCGCAGTGATATTTAATTTTTAGTAATCTATAATCATTTTGAACTTGTCAAGAAGAAATCTAACTGTCCTTCATTCTTCAGTCTCTCTTTCTTTATATTATAATAGTACAAGTACCCGCCCGCGGCCTCGCTCAGCACCGCACCTGGACGTACCTGGACTGTCCACCTGTGGACTGGGTACATTAAAGCTTACTCTAGGTTAATGTTTACGAAGAATTGAAGGTAATCAACAGAAGGGGGTCAAGCATTTGCGACAGGTTTGGTTCTCCTCTGCTGTCGCCGTCTGTCTGTCTGTCTGTGTGCCTGCAGAGGTGTAGAATGTAATAGTAGAGGAGTATTACAGTAATGTTGTAGTTAAGTTTATTCTGGTGCTGCAAGAGGTTGCTCCTACTTGACCCTCTTCTGCTGGCGCTGTCTGTAGACGTCGTTGAGCGGCGGCGCGGCGCCGCCGTCCGAGTCAGAGTCGTCGCCGGCGCGCCGCCTCCGGCCCTGGGGGATAACACTGGGTTAGTAAGTAGACCCGGCTCTGAGTGAGGATAAACATTATGTTAGACAGATGGCGCTAGCTGTCGTAGTAGCATCAGCTCCGTGATAAATATCAATCCGTGATGATTATTCCTGTGAACAAATTCGAATGCGCCCCATATTTGTTTTCGAAAAGAATAACTTGAAGGAAACGAGACGAAAAAAATACGCAAAATACATCTAGTAAAAATTCTTTCACCATTAGAATCCTACATTATCCCTAATGGTTATAGGCTATATAATATTTTCAAAAAGTTAGGGATCCGTATGAAAACTTCGATAATGTAGCCCAAGGTGTGAAAAAAATACCATAAAAAATCCTTATATCGCGTACGCTGTGGAAACTATTGACAATAGAGCAAAGTGATATATTACAGTTTTATTGAAGACATTTATATGTACAAAAAGTCCATGCGTCTAACTATTATGGTTATGTCACAATAACTACTTTTCCATGTTAAAATATACAATATTATTGCCGAAAAATCCTTATAAGCGCGTAAGCTGAGGAAATTATTGACAATAGAGTAAAGTGATGTAGTACAGTTTCTTAGAGGACATCAATATCTACAAAAAAGTGATACTAATGTCTAACTATTACAGTTCTGGCACAATAACTACTTAGAATGAGGAAGTTGAGTTTGTTTGTTTAAATTGAATAAGCTCCGAAAATACTGGACTGATTTTAAAAATTCTTTCACCATTATAATCCTAGATAATAAAATAAAAAGTAATAGATAGATATAGATATATATATATAATTTATTCATAAAAACATTGGTTACATAAATTGGTTAGTAGTGCCTTAAAGCCTATGTTAGGTTTGTCTAGGCACTGAGTTCTCCTTAACATTTAATGTACCTTGACTACTGTAGTTTACATTTAATAATAATGACATTAAACTACCTAGCATTGAAGTTTTTAATGTTGATGATAATAACCAAAAATAATCCTAACTCTTATACAAACTACTAATCTAAGCTAACAGTCTTGAGCATGAAAGATACATTTACTCATACTCGTAGGTTTACAATTTACAATTACCTACCTATCAGCAACGACCGGAAAGTTGCTATGAGTTCGTGCATACAATGTGAAGCTAGCCACTTATCGCCGCTTAGCCACCATCTACAAGGTGGTCCAGTTCAACTTATAGTATTTTATTAAAATATTTTATTAAAATATGTTTAATGTTTTTCTTATTTATGTTATTTTTAACTTCTATAGGTAGTTCGTTGATGAGATGTGGAATTAAATATTGTGAAGTTCTTTGGCCGTAGATGTTACTAAATCTAGGTTTTGTTAACATTTTGTGCGTGATGCTCCTAGTGGTGATCGTGTGGTTTATTAGAGTTTGGATCTCCATGCGGAAGTATTGTTCGATAAGAAGGTTAAGTTTGACCTTTTTATGTATAGGTATAATACCACAATAATCAAAAAGTTTTTCAGGATAATCTTTATATTTATTTTTAATCGTAACAGCAACTAGCAATTTAAGAATTCTATATTGTATATTATAAACCTGATCTAAGTATGTTTTATAGGTACGTCCATAGCTGGTAAGACCGTACGACAAGATGCTTTCAACGAGTGCTTTATACATCATCATTAGTATATTAAAAGGAACTTTACATTTGACTATGTAGAATTTTGCTAAAATAGCTCTTAACTTACTACAAATTTTATCTATGTGTTTGTGCCAGTTAAATCTATTGTCAATCACCAAACCCAGGTAAGTATGTTCATTTACTTGCTCAATCGAGGGACAAGTGCTGTTACATTGTACCTTATTATGCAGACATTTATGAGTATGAGCTATTACTTTTATATTTTCTACTAGTGCGCTATAATTATGACTGGAGTGGAATAATAATATCTAAAGTCATCATCATCAGCCTATATTAGTCCACCGCTGGACATAGGCCACCCTTAATGAGCGCCATAGCGCCGTCTTCAGCTTGCCGCATCAAGCATATGCCCGCAGTCTTTCGCAAATCGTCATCCCACCTGATCGGAGGGCGTCATACACCACGTTTGCCGAGTCGCGGTCTCCACTCAAGAGCACGTTTACTCCAGCGGCTGTCGGTTCTTCTCGAGATGTGACCAGCGCTAAAGTATATTTTAATAAAAAGGGTTGTTATAAGTTTAACGGGTGGATCTATGTGTCTGTGTGTCACTGACACACACAGACACTATAACACGTAAAAACATCAAACATAAATTAAAATCGTACCTACTATTAAACCTACGTAAGTACCAAAAATGCTCCTGAATCAATTGCTTACCCAATTTCAGTATCAACTAGGTACTTACCTACATGAAGTGATGTTTAGAATAAGAAATAATATAAGTAAAGGTTACTTCCTAATAGTCTGTTATCCCAAGTTGAGGATAAGCAAATAACTAATACCTAGTATATACTTACCTAAGTAGGAAAAAATGTGCCATTTGGTTATCCTTATCATAATTTTTTTGTTGTAACGCATGTTAACAATAGATAATGTATAGCTTACTTACAAGACCTACCTGTCGTTTTAATGTATATATTTTGTAATACAAAATCACAATTTGTTAATGTGTGGCTCACTAATAGCGCTCCGTTACAAACCTCTGTGGTTTTTTTGGGTGTTATTATTATTATTTTGTAATACCTAACCTTTAAGTTGATAAATAAATAAAAAATAGTGAGTTATAGTCGCGAGTAAGTAGGTACCTTGCTAGCGACGGTGGTGGTGAGTCCGTCGTCGTCCACGATCCAGTGCACGGAGCGCGCCAGGTCAAACAGTTTCGTGTCGCAGCCATTCTCCTGCCGCGGCGCAGGCGCTGCAACACATTCATAAACACTACTAGGGGGACACGCAGCGCACTGGCACTGTGACTAACATTATGAACATAAACAAATGTCCGAGCGTTAGCTAGCGACTGGGACACGCGTACTAATTCTAAATCCGATCAAAGTTTAGGGCGGTTTTCTTTTTAATATCTGTAGACGATTACATTTTAACTTTTTGGCAGAAGTTTTAGTAAGAACAATATACGACAAACTTAACCGACAAGCAGCTGTTAATCGTCCTGATTATTTTCAGAGAACACCACCCTAAGTTTATTGACAAAAGGTGTGTACTCACGTTTGTCCGGCAGCGAGATCCGGTTGAATAGCGCCATGAGCATGTCCACGGCCACGAAGGGCCCGCGCCACGAGCCGGGCGGGGGCATCAGCGTGCACAAGTGCGCGCACGCGGGGGGCATCGGGAACGTCCCGCCTGCGGGGGGAACATCAGCTCGGTTCGATATTACTGCTAACAAACAAATCTACCCAACTCTTGGGAATCGCGAGATTTTTCACGATCAGTGCATAACTATGAAGTACACATTATAACAGGTTTTTGTAATACAATGGGACGAAAAACGCTGGAGTTAAAATGTTTATTTTTATATTTTATGTAGCGGTAAGATTTGCATGAGAAATTTTCGAAGAAATAAAAACAAGAGATAATTTTGAGATTTGAACTAGGGTCGCAGTTGAAAGCGAATCTAAGGTTGCGATATGCTCCTCATAGGATAAACAAGAATATTGTAACAAGTGTACCAGGTATGGGGTGGTCCCCAGGATAAACAAGAATATTGTAACAAGTGTACCAGGTATGGGGTGGTCCCCAGGATAAACAAGAATATTGTAACAAGTGTACCAGGTATGGGGTGGTCCCCAGGATAAACAAGAATATTGTAACAAGTGTACCAGGTATGGGGTGGTCCCCAGGATAAACAAGAATATTGTAACAAGTGTACCAGGTATGGGGTGCTCCCCAGGATAAACAAGAATATTGTAACAAGTGTACCAGGTATGGGGTGGTCCCCAGGATAAACAAGAATATTGTAACAAGTGTACCAGGTATGGGGTGGTCCCCAGGATAAACAAGAATATTGTAACAAGTGTACCAGGTATGGGGTGGTCCCCAGGATAAACAAGAATATTGTAACAAGTGTACCAGGTATGGGGTGGTCCCCAGGATAAACAAGAATATTGTAACAAGTGTACCAGGTATGGGGTGCTCCCCAGGATAAACAAGAATATTGTAACAAGTGTACCAGGTATGGGGTGGTCCCCAGGATAAACAAGAATATTGTAACAAGTGTACCAGGTATGGGGTGGTCCCCAGGATAAACAAGAATATTGTAACAAGTGTACCAGGTATGGGGTGCTCCCCAGGATAAACAAGAATATTGTAACAAGTGTACCAGGTATGGGGTGGTCCCCAGGATAAACAAGAATATTGTAACAAGTGTACCAGGTATGGGGTGGTCCCCAGGATAAACAAGAATATTGTAACAAGTGTACCAGGTATGGGGTGGTCCCCAGGATAAACAAGAATATTGTAACAAGTGTACCAGGTATGGGGTGGTCCCCGGGCAGCGGGTTGGCCTTGGGCTTGTAGGGGATCATCTGGGTGGTGTCGGGCCGCGCGATGTCCTTCGTGCCGTCGTTGTCTCTGCAACATTCCTTATGGTATTCCTGATCTTGCTGATTATACATATTATGTATACAATATTGATGGTTTCTTGCTACTGTGGAATAGCAATAAAGGTCCAGAACCTTCGATTGAGTGATTCAATGAATTCTGAATGTAATATTGACATTTAACAAGAGTTATCAAGATTCTGACAGTTTTAACGATAGTTGAGTATAGTTACTTGTTCCCGAGTATGTACGCGGCGAGCTCGGGCGAGACGCCGGCCAGCGGCCCGCCCAACGCCCACGACTTGTTGGAGATGGAAGCCACCTGCAACACAGTGCCGATCTATGTATACCGTTCATATAAACGTTCATGGACTTTATAACGTTTCAATGTAGATCGCTTTGCTTTTTATTACCCAAAAAATACTTTAGGTACTTGTGAATCTTTGTACAAGCTAAAGCAAGGCTTCCCCATCAAGAGAGTTATCTACAAATTTCTGTAGTGTAAGTATAAATTGCAGGAAACGCGACATACTGTTATAGAAGAACAGAGAGATCACACAAGTATTTATATAATGTAAGATCACACAAGAACGGAAGAGAAACAATTCAATATGATCATCGCCATTAAAGTAACACAATACATTTGGAGATTCTGTCAGACATGCATTGTGTGGCAGCGGTATTTTCGCAACATCTAGAGTTTGCGCCACATCCAAAGCACTAAATCTAGTTTTTTCATAGCAGTATAGTGCCCTCCACAACTCCACATCCCCCACAAGTATTCCCAACAAATGGCCGAGAAGCAGATCTCACCCGCAAGTGAAGAGTGGTCAGGAGAGAGAGAGTACAGTTACCTCTGTGTATCCGATAGACTTGAGCTCGGCGATGCTGCAGGGGTAGAGGTCCAGGAACTTGTAGCGGTCCACCAGCTGCGCGGTCTCCTTGCCTTCGAACTCCTTAATCTACAACAACACAGCATCATCCACTTAGCACTGCAACTGAAATCACATCCAACATTCAAACGAAGTGCGCCAAATAAAATACCGAGCAGCAGCTAGATAAACTTGAGCGTCTGCAGAATGTCGCGATAACATTTATATTTGGCTGTCGCAAGTACGATCAATGCTCAGAGTTCCACGCGTGCCCATACCCATACGGCGAAATTCTTACATTCTAACTCTTCCTTATAATAAATAAATAATGCTGGACAATTCACACAGCATTATCTAGCCCCAAGCTAAGCAGAGCTTGTGTTATGGGTACTAGATAACTGATATACGTAATATAAATACAATACATAGATAGATATTTTTTATTATACATAGAAAACGACCAGAACACCCTGAACAAATATCTGCAGATCATACACACATTTGTCTCGAGGCGGGAATCGAACCCGCAACCTCCTGCGTCGCAGACTTCACCCACCGCGCCACAAGGGTCGTCAATATATAATATAATATTAAATTTCTATCTTCTAGATAAGGGGGTGCCCCTTATCTCAAAGTCCGTTTCACCTCTCGCGTTCTCGTTCTCTCCCCCATCTGTACCCTTTCGCTCCAAATACCTGTCCACTCTTCATCCTTTTACGGCAACTCATTTACTGTCCGGCCTGTCCAGCTATGGAACGCATTGCCGGTCACTGTAAGGTGTGGAATTGTTTCATTCGTAAATTGTTTTTTTAGTTTGAAATGTGCAATAATAGTATTTTCTATCTTTCATCTATGATGTAAAAACATCAAAGATTCCTCGTTATCTGGCAGAAGCTTGTTATTCTGAATACAATCCTTATGGTGTTTCTTTCCTTCACACAAAATTTGACTTGTATACCTACATAATTTTAATGCAGTAGACTTCAACGACATCAAGTGTATCGACAGGTACCTACGGTGGAATAAATATATGAAATGAAATGTTACGTTTTTGTTTGTATACGTTTCCTGCATCTCAGAAAAGAACCACAGAAATTCAGAATATACAGAGCTTCCAGGAGACGACAAAAACGTTTTAGCCATATAACTCCTTTTAGGGAACTTGTCTTTATTGTTAGCTTAGCCCAGCAGGCCGCCAGCCATGTGGACATGAGTTTTTGGGCAGCAGGACATCATTGAGCTAACTATCTCGGTGTAATACAATAACATTGGACTTTTGGTTTAATCTACATTGGGCAACTTCACTGATGCCAGTTCCTCGTAGTAGTCGCTCTCGAGAAAGCGCGGCGACATTAAACCGAAGCTTCGATTTTATTTATTTTAACCGAATGTTCGGCCGAACTTCGTATTCGACTCCAACCATACTCGGCCCATTCCTAATATTTATATTAGACTTTGTAGCAGAAATACACTAATAAGGAATTACGTAACGTCTTGACATTCTTAGTATAAAGAGCTCTATAGCTATGCAACACGTTATAGCTATAGATCATGCAACCACACGAGGTTATTGGATTCACTTACTGTTTGAGAACCAGGCAGGTTACTATAACACACTCGGTTCATACGACTTTATTTATGGCTATGCTATTCCGTTCACTCGGGCGTACGTGGCTATGCTATTCCGTTCACTCGGGCGTACGTGGCTATGCTATTCCGTTCACTCGGGCGTACGGAGGTATCCACAAACAACTCTGTACACTCATCCACTTTCGACATACTTTTGGTGCAACTAAAGGTTCGATTTTAACTGCAATAATGGTTTTGAACGTTTGATGTTTCGGGATAGTGAAGTGCAAGATAACCACATACTAGTACATAAGCGATTCGTAAGATGGTAGTCTTGGAGGTAGTAGGGTCTGTCTGAATAACGTAATGTGTCCGCGCATTCTTCAGTGAGTTACCTTCTCCAGCTGCGCTTGCCTTCTCTTCTCCACCTTGACGATGGACACGAGGTCCCCGATGTTGGACTCGAACTCCAGGAAGCGGTTCCAGATGTCGACAGAGCTCTCGGGCGCCAGGCTGCCGGACGAGAGCACGCGCTCGAACAGCACGCGCGTGTTGTTGTCCTCTGGGGATAGACAAGTTATGTAACTAGTGCCGCCATTCATCACATCACCCGACTCTACCATCAAGCGCTTTACCGTCACACTATTTGGCAAACAATTACGTTTGACGTTTACGTTTCATTCAAGACTGACAAAAAGCCACGAGCTGTGCTACCGTATGAAATTAGGATGGCCTGTGTCCAGGTGGGATTAGACTGCAGGCAGATGCTGGATGCGGCTGGAGACAGAGGCCTTAGTCCAGCAGTGGACAAGCATAGGGCGATACTGGGAGTACTAGATGGTTGGACTAACCGTTGAGATGCGACAGGTAGTCGATGTAGCAGAGCACATACTCGGGGATGTGGCTGAACTTCTTCAGACCGAGCTCGAAGATGCGGAAGGCGATGTTCTTGTCCTTGGAGCAGTAGTACTCCATCAGCGCCGCTGCCACGAACACGTGGTAGCGGGACCTGCCGAGAGCGCGGAGAGATCACTCGACAATATGACAAACAGACAATCCTTCAACCAATACAAATACCTTTTACATCTCTCATGTTCCCTAAGTAGCTTCTTATTACCTCCAAATGGGGCTTGTACGTGACTAATTAGCGTTCTAGGGTAATATAATAATGTAGCTAGAAAAGCCCTAGGGCGGTAAGTTATTCAAAAAACACTTCTCTGTTTCAAAAAGTTCGCGTACATCTAACCATCATACTGGCCATAGACATCATGCATTCAGCCGAATGACCAAAGAGGTCGCTTTGCTATTGAGCCTTGTCTTCGTGTGAGTGTAATAGTCATCAATTTTAAATATCGAACGGCGAAGCTCAATATCGTACTTTAAAAAAATAAAAGTGCTTTACTTAAATATGATGAATTTTGAATTTAGAAGCCAGAATGGTCAGCTAGTCATTGTTTCATCATAAGGTTACGTCATTTTAGTTTGTCAGTAGCGAATTGGTCAACACAATACTAACATTTTTCTAACAAAAATAATTTTGGTTTATTACAAAAAAGCGTATCTTTGTCTTCATTTTTTAAGTATTCAGGTATTCTATTGTAGATTTTTGCCAATCTATGATATGGGCTTTGACTAACAAGATTAAGTTTTGTTGGAGGTACTACTAGTTTGTTCTTATGCCGTCCATTATAGTTAATAATACTGTCCTGCTTGGTTTTAAAAAAATGTTTGTTTTTCCTAACAAATAATGAGGCTTGCATAATATAAATGGATGGTAATGTCAGAATGTTGTTGTTGATGAAGTGCGGCTACAGCACAGCTATCCCGTGGTTTAGTGTTGGTAAGAATTCTTACACATTTCTTTGTATGACGAATAGTTGTTCGAATTCTACACTGTGTCACCCCGTAACATTATGGCATAATTTAGCCAACTATAGGCATACGCATAATACGCAGACAAATGACAGATTCCAAACAAAACTTTAAAAGAAAAATTACTTTATAACCCTAGAGATGAATAGTAGATTAGTGGCCAAGGGCTGTCAGGCATCCCCATTGCAGGCCGAGATATTTGCGTATAGTTGGAGGGTGCAAGTGGTGCTTCTGCTTACACCCGACCTAACTACTGCTTTACATCTCGATTGTGAGGTAAGTACAAAACCAACATTACAAGAATAAAACATTTATCATTGAATCGGGAGTGCAGCTTATATCTTCGTCACTTGAAGAACTATGTTTTTTCCTAATTAGCACGTAATTATAAAAAAATCCCAAAAACAAACAATATTTAAAGTAAAAGTTTTCTATTCCCGCTTTTTTTCATTAAGAAAAACCAAGTATTTAATATTTTATATTTTTTTTATAATTTTAATAGTTTAATTAATTATATTTATTATTGCATGAAAACTATGTTATTGTATAATTACGAGTATGTTAGTATTTTAAATTCCATTTGACATTGTAATAAAACCGGCCAAGTGCGAGTCGGACTCGCGCACGAAGGGTTACGTACATTATCTATAAAAACGGTAAAAAAATCACGTTTGTTGTATGGGAGCCCCCTTAAATATTTATTTTATTCTGCTTTTTAGTTTGTTATTTGTTGTTACAGCGGCGACAGAAATACATCATCTGTGAAAATTTCAATTGTCTAACTATCACGGTTCATGGGATACAGCCTGGTGACAGACGGACAGACGGTAAAAGGGTCCCGTTTCTACCCTTTGGGTAAGGAACGAGTCAATGCGTCATTTTGATAAAAAAAATCGGACGTGAATGATGTAGGTGATGTAACCTACTCGTACCTGTACGTACGAGTAGGTTAGGTAGCTGAAGAGGAATGCAAGTTTGCAATGCTTGCAATAAATATCAGATGATAGTATTGAGTTGGAGAATAGGAATGAGGCGCGAGGTTACCTGGGGTCCTCTCGCGCGCGCTTGAACACGCTCCTCGCGGACTTGATGCCTTCGGCGCGGCGCGCGAACTTCATGTACTGCACGTAGGCGAGCGTCGGGTCCGAGTCCGACATGTCGAGGTACCGCGTGTACACCGAGTGCACCTGACGAGGGGGGGGGGGACTCTTGTCATTGTGAAACTTTGACAGTCTTGCCAGTCAGATTGTGGAGAAGAAAGGGCAGCCAAAATGTAACCAATTCAGGACCGAAGGAACGTGGACATACATTCAGCACCGCTACCACACGGCACAACAATAAGCATTCAAGTATGAACTTAAACTCGTCAGCTTTCGATACATTTTAGTTTCAAAATGGCATACCGCTAGCTGTTATCTTATCCTGTCAATATAAAGCACATCTAAATATTACGAGTTAAAGCCTATAAAATATTTGAATGCACATATTTGAGGTCCAGATCTGTGAGAAGCTTTCCACCCAGCAGACTAAGCAGAAAGCGTTCCGTTTTATTTGATTAGGTATCACAAAAGTCAAAGATAATATCGAATGATAGTGAAATAGTAAATGGTACCTTGTTATAATGCAGCCTGCTCTCCTCATAGTCTGCGTGTGCGAAGTGGAGCAGGGTGGAGCCCTTGAGCGGGCCGCTGCTGCCGGTCGCGCGCTCGTACACACACGCCGCCTCGTCGGAGAACAGCCGCGCCGCGTTCGAGTCCTACACATAGACCGTGCTGTTGTTGAAACGAGGCAAATGGAACCTTGCAATTGTCAAGTACCAACCTTAGGTAGGTTGAATCAGCCTTCGCTACCGCTATGCTCCATAATCAGCCTTCGCTACCGCTATGCTCCATAATCAGCCTTCGCTACCGCTATGCTCCATAATCAGCCTTCGCTACCGCTATGCTCCATAATCAGCCAATGTTATTTTCTTAAAATGACTATCATTTTTCACGTGTTTCATATTTTTTCGTGTATTACTCACAATATGGCAAAAAAAACTTTTGGTATAGCAGCAGTGGGATTTCCACGATAACTAAAAATTATTCAGAAAAAAGAGTGTATAGTATGCTGGTGCTTGCCCCTTTCTCCTGCAGCAGCTTGGCGCTGTGCTCCAGGAACTGCGCCGCCTGGTGCCACACGTCGGGGTGGTGCGCCAGGCACAGCAGGCACTGCTCGATGGCGAACATGACGCGTCGCGCGACTAATGCCGTGTCTTCAGAGCGGAGGGGGTTGCTGCGCTCCCACGCTATGTACTTCTTCCACAGCTCCACCTGAGGACATGTTACTCTGATTAGGATGATTGTTCTTTACTAACGTCTCTATTACAGAGCAGGTTATGCCGCATATCTGCACGCTAATCGCAGTCACCTGCTTCATCTCCTCGCGGTCCACGGCCGGCGGCGTGGCGGGCATGTTACGGTTGAGCCCTCTGGTGACGGTTTCCAGTTCCTTGGCGACGCGGCGCGCGTTCATATACTCGCGGGAACGCTCCATCGCCATTCGCTCCGCTGAAGGGACATTACTTAACTTCTGTTTATTTATCATAAACAGTATTATTGTACATAACATAGCAGCTTATCAGCAACAGAATCCATTGGTTCAATAATACAGCGTGTCTTTTTTTAGGGTTCCGTACGTTGAAGGAAAAGGAACCCTTATAGGATCACTTTGTTGTCCGTCTGTCAACCCTCTCTCCTTATCTTTGGCAAGAAACAAGGTCTTATTAATATAATGTTTAGTTAGAACGGACCCCTCGTTGCGCGAGTCTGACTTGCACTTGACGTTTTCTTTTGTAAATTCTTCGGGTCAATTTCTCTCAAAATTATTTAGTAGTTCACAGCAGTATACCATAAGACATAATACTGTGGAAGTAGCTGAAATAAACAAGTCTAGATATTTTGTCCACCTCTGTAAGATGACGGGTTTTTTGACTGCACACGCTGCAGGACTAAGTCTCTTCGATAGCTTATCCATGTGCGGGCCCCATTAAGTTTATTATCTAAGGTGATTCCTAAGATACAGCAGAGGCTATTTGACTACTATTGGGAATTATTTCTTACGTATTGTGTGATAAAAAATAATGCAAATGTTGCTTATATTTCTTTAAGGCCATTCGTATTTGCTGTGAAGATTAATTTGAAAGTTTGAATAAAAAAATGGCGCCCTAAAACGCTCTTGGCTCCGGCGACATGATTCGATGACGTCACAACTCCGTTCGCACACACACACACCGTAGAGTTATTATAGTACTAGCTATATAATAACTGTATGCTTCACTCCCACCACATTGTATGATAAACACCATGTATCTCTATGTATGACACTCTGAAACAGACACTGGCGGAGTCGCGGCGAAAGGCAAGCGGCGCCGTAAAGAAGTTGAAGATGAAGTTGGTACGTCACCAGCAACGGCAGAGCGTTTTCGAGCACGTGATCGAACATAAAAAAAATGTAATTTAAATTCTCTTTTTTAACTAAGATAGACACATTTTTTAATGAATGCCATCAAAATACGCTTTTTTACGTTATCACTGACTTGGATGATAACAATTTGGAACTTATTTTCAATGTAGTCAAATAGCCTATTTCTAACGTTTCTCCTTTTACGTTTATATCGTAAAAGGAGATAATAGAATGGATTATGGATCAGGAGCATAGACGTAGTGGTGCGTGTGAGATAACGGGAAGGCAGGTACTGTTGCCAGGAAGCCGCGTACAGGAATCAGCTGTTGTTCGGCATTGCTAAATGATGAATGGCTCACCGATGATGTTGTTGATTCCCTGCTCGAAGGCAATGTAGTCTTTCCACAGCGTCTCGATGCCGATAATGGGCGTGATCACGGCGCGCTGGTACACCTGCCACAACGCACCAGGGGTTACAGAATACACAGGGGAGAGCGCTGGTACACCTGCCACAACGCATCAAGGGTTACAGAATACACAGGGGAGAGCGCTGGTACACCTGCCACAACGCATCAGGGGTTACAGAATACACAGGGGAGAGCGCTGGTACACCTGCCACAACGCACCAGGGGTTACAGAATACACAGGGGAGAGCGCTGGTACACCTGCCACAACGCATGAGGTTTTACAGAATACGCAAGCAAGAGCGCTGGTACACCTGCCACAACGCATCAAGGGTTACAGAATACACAGGGGAGAGCGCTGGTACACCTGCCACAACGCATCAGGTTTTACAGAATACGCAGGCGAGAGCGCTGGTACACCTGCCACAACGCATCAGGTTTTACAGAATACGCAGGCAAGAGCGCTGGTACACCTGCCACAACGCATCAAGGGTTACAGAATACACAGGGGAGAGCGCTGGTACACCTGCCACAACGCATCAGGTTTTACAGAATACGCAGGCGAGAGCGCTGGTACACCTGCCACAACGCATCAGGTTTTACAGAATACGCAGGCGAGAGCGCTGGTACACCTGCCACAACGCATCAGGTTTTACAGAATACACAGGGGAGAGCGCTGGTACACCTGCCACAACGCATCAGGTTTTACAGAATACGCAGGCGAGAGCGCTGGTACACCTGCCACAACGCATCAAGGGTTACAGAATACACAGGGGAGAGCGCTGGTACACCTGCCACAACGCATCAGGTTTTACAGAATACGCAGGCGAGAGCGCTGGTACACCTGCCACAACGCATCAAGGGTTACAGAATACACAGGGGAGAGCGCTGGTACACCTGCCACACCGCATCAGGTTTTACAGAATACGCAGGCGAGAGCGCTGGTACACCTGCCACAACGCATCAAGGGTTACAGAATACACAGGGGAGAGCGCTGGTACACCTGCCACAACGCATCAGGTTTTACAGAATACGCAGGCGAGAGCGCTGGTACACCTGCCACAACGCATCAGGTTTTACAGAATACGCAGGCGAGAGCGCTGGTACACCTGCCACAACGCATCAAGGGTTACAGAATACACAGGGGAGAGCGCTGGTACACCTGCCACAACGCATCAGGTTTTACAGAATACGCAGGCGAGAGCGCTGGTACACCTGCCACAACGCATCAAGGGTTACAGAATACACAGGGGAGAGCGCTGGTACACCTGCCACAACGCATCAGGTTTTACAGAATACGCAGGCGAGAGCGCTGGTACACCTGCCACAATGCATCAAGGGTTACAGAATACACAGGGGAGAGCGCTGGTACACCTGCCACAACGCATCAGGTTTTACAGAATACGCAGGCGAGAGCGCTGGTGCACCTGCCACAACGCATCATGGGTTACAGAATACACAGGGGAGGGCAGAATCATAGAAGGCCCATTATTTCGACACTAGATCGTCTTATAGTTGTGCCCAGCGCTGTTCACTACCGTTACGGGGCAGTGGTCCAACTACTACCCATATATTTTTTTTGCAAAACATTACTTAACTTTACATCACTCAATCAATCATCCTCTTAACAAGTAGTTCAGTCACAGTTTTACGTTCGTCACGGCGACGGATATCTTCTGATTCTCCGCGTAAGAGCCCACGTGCGTGGATGTCAAGCCGAATCCTATCTACAGATGAGTAGGACATGGCGTTACCGTCTCCTGATATGGGCAAGACATGGCGTTACTTCTCCGTAGATGAGTAGGACATACCTTCCTCACAGCAGATATCTTCTGATTCTCCGCGTACGAGCCGACTGCGTCGACGCTCTTCAGGAAGGTGACATAGTCGTTCCAGATGGGGTAGGCGTGGATGTCGAGCCCTATCTTCTCGAGCGCGAAGTCGTAAGCCTGCGCCATCTTCTCTCTGCGGAGTTCATTCAAGGTTACGGTCTCACACGACAGTGGCAGAATTGCGATTTCACTACTATTTATAATACATGCCTACTATTGACGCGTTAAGTTTGTCGCAGAACTCAACTACACCACAGAAAATATGTGCATTGAAAAATGCTGTTTTACTTATAATATATTTAGGTGCAATGAATATTTATATATTGTTGTTGTATTAGCCGCGTTGGATATACTAACTAGCACATGCATACGCACTAGTTTAATCTCCATACCTAGTTACCTACTCGTATCTGCGGGAGAGAGGTCGCTGCACTTTACTTGCACTCATCATCATCCGCAGCCGGATTTTACCCACTGCTGGGTGTGGGAAGTGGGTACCTAAAGGCGGCTATAGGCCTTCCGAAACTGAAAGGAGTAAAGGAAAGTCTAGTAGCACTAATGTTACCTACATGTTTGTATGTTTGTTACCTTCCACGCCAAACCACTGCTACGTCACTCACGCTCACTTTTCACTTATTTACGTAGAGTTTTTTCGCTCTGTTTGTTACGTCTTCTCGCCAAAACTAGGTAGGTATACATACCTAATACTAATATCACTACAAACGGATGAATGAAATTTTGCATAGATGTAGCTAGGTATACCTAGGCCTGGAATCAAACAGGCTTTTTCTATAATTTCTCTTCTACGTTTGTTTTTGTTCACCGACTTATTAAGTATCTACGTAGATACCTAGTAGATTGCGTGAGAGTCAGGTAAGTAGCTACCTACTTATATAATATCCGCATTTCGATAAAAACTATGCGTGCGGTTAAACCTACCGTCAAGCCAAGGGCCGGCGAGGGAACTGCAGAGAGGTTGGGGGGCGCGGAAGGCTTTGATCGAGCCGCCGCCGCCGCCGCGCGAACACCAAGCAGAGCGTAAGGAACATTATTTACCATAAGGCTCAGAGTTGATTGGTTAAGGCCTTCGATAAAAGTAAAAACTTTTTTTACCTTTATCGAAGGTTCCGTTAACCTTCGATAAAAGTAAAAAAAGTTTTTAAAGAAAGACCCTTTAAATCAACTCCGCCGGACCTCCATATCTTCCAAACTACTACATATTTCACTTTTAAATTTATAAATGGTAAATTTCAGAACTTACTCTATAGATCATAATAATTATGTTTCGAAAACACGATTCCATAAAATTTACTCGATAGAAAAAAATCGCAAAGTTGCCTCGAAATTTTTACTAAAACCTTGGTTTCTCAATAAATACAGAAGTTAAGTCGTCATCTTAAATAAGCATGGTAATTGAACTAAGTATAAAGAACAATTTATATGTTCCGTTTTTTTTTCTCAAATAATGTCCTAATTAGTAGATATTAGGCAAAAACTTTTAATTAATTTATTATTATATATTAACTTTTAAATGTTTGTGCTTGCGTTGCCCTGCCCTGCCCTGCCCTGTCCCGCTCCTATGAACGCGATATCCTATGTCTATCCTTGTCACAAAATGGCGTCGTATGGTTAAGTCGAGTAAGTGGTACTTGGTTAGTTCTAGAGTTCTAGATAGAACAGTTAGTTAGTTCTAGAGTTCTAGATAGAACAGTTAGTAGGTACTTGGTTAGTTCTAGGCAGAAGCTAGTTTTCATTTAAATAGAGCTTTTTCTTGAATGCTTAGGTCGGTTCTGAGCTCGGTTCGTAGGTATTGCAGCGTGCGAGGCGAGCACTAGGTATCTACCTCTGTATAGGTCTCTGGGGGTGGTTATAGAAGCCGCGTGGTGCGAGTGGAGGTGGGTAGGTACAGGTACGTACTTGTAAGTGGGCAGCATGCACTTGGTCTCCTTCACGTAGTTGAGGTAGAGGCGCCACAGCTCGATGTTCAGGATCTTCATCAGGCAGCGCTGGAACAGCTGCGCGCACCAACACGTTACTTAGCACGACAACTAGCCACATACTAACACCTAGTCTGCTGGACAAACCATCCACACACTATTATCTAGCCCCAAAGCAAGCAGAGCTTGTGTTATGGGAACTAGATTACTTAAATACATAATACAATACATAAATATACGACATTTTTATAATACTGACACATCACGTAAAACATATCTGAAGGAATCGAACCCGCAACCTTATGCATCGCAGACGGACCTTCGCTTTGTAATTTTTATAATCAATAGACCTTCGTTTGACCGCAATCTCACCCCAAGGTTGTAACTGGCCGGAAAAACGGCAGCAGGGAGCGTGTTCCAAACCCCAGCGGTAGGAGTGATGAAGGTAGAGGAAAACCGCTAAGGGTGGTAATGCGCTGTGCGTCTGCTTGTCCTGGAGTGGAAGGGGTGTGGTGGCTAGTAGCGCTCGAGCGACAGTTTCTTATCGCTTTCACCGAGGTGGCCAAGATGCATACGCCGCGCCGTAGGTCAGCACTAGTAGACAGCGATGTGCGGCTACGGATAGCACCACTGCAGCTACCGAACGCATTCACTGCCCGGTTTCAAACAGGTCATGTAGCATCGCTGCGCTGCCGGTTCTGCTGGCAGACCTGCTGCTAGCACGTACTGGTCGCAGACTTGCTGTGACTTGCTGAGCCTAAAGAGGCTCATGGGCGGCTTAGGGGGCAGGTGGACGAGGACACCATCGCCACTTGGCAGACGCGTTGGAACTCAGAAGACAATAGGGCCGTGACCAGGTCCTTCCCAGACGTAGGAGAGCGCATGAGGGCGCATTGGGTGGAACCCGATCACGAGGTGTCGCAGCTCCTGACGGGCCACGGGTGCTTTAGGAAGCGTCTGAGCGACACAGAGCGGCGTGTACTTGCGGTTACAGCACAGAGACAAGGGACCACGTTTTATGGGAATGTTCAAATTATTCTACAGTTACAAATAAATTACAAGCGAGAGCATAAAGGCCCGATATACTACACCAATCTCTCGATAAAGGATGAGGGGTACCTCAGAGCTGGAGTGGAGCAGCCCGGCAATGAAATCTGAGATGTATCACATCCCCAGAAGGGGGAGTGTTGGAGACAGTGTGCGTAGGGTTTGTAGAGGCTAGCGCTACCCGAGTGGCTCATTTCTCACAGTCGTCGGTCCGTATAACCGCAAGGTTGGCAGGACCATGGGAAGGGGGAGTGTTGGAGACAGTGTGCGTAGGGTTTGTAGAGGCTAGCGCTACCCGAGTGGCTCATTTCTCACAGTCGTCGGTCCGTATAACCGCAAGGTTGGCAGGACCATGGGAAGGGGGAGTGTTGGAGACAGTGTGCGTAGGGTTTGTAGAGGCTAGCGCTACCCGAGTGGCTCATTTCTCACAGTCGTCGGTCCGTATAACCGCAAGGTTGGCAGGACCATGGGAAGGGGGAGTGTTGGAGACAGTGTGCGTAGGGTTTGTAGAGGCTAGCGCTACCCGAGTGGCTCATTTCTCACAGTCGTCGGTCCGTATAACCGCAAGGTTGGCAGGACCATGGGAAGGGGGAGTGTTGGAGACAGTGTGCGTAGGGTTTGTAGAGGCTAGCGCTACCCGAGTGGCTCATTTCTCACAGTCGTCGGTCCGTATAACCGCAAGGTTGGCAGGACCATGGGAAGGGGGTGTTGGAGACAGTGTGCGTAGGGTTTGTAGAGGCTAGCGCTACCCGAGTGGCTCATTTCTCACAGTCGTCGGTCCGTATAACCGCAAGGTTGGCAGGACCATGGGAAGGGGGAGGGTTGGAGACAGTGTGCGTAGGGTTTGTAGAGGCTAGCGCTACCCGAGTGGCTCATTTCTCACAGTCGTCGGTCCGTATAACCGCAAGGTTCGCAGGACCATGGGAAGGGGGAGTGTTGGAGACAGTGTGCGTAGAGTTTGTAGAGGCTAGCGCTACCCGAGTGGCTCATTTCTCACAGTCGTCGGTCCGTATAACCGCAAGGTTGGCAGGACCACGGGAAGGGGGAGGCTATGTCCGGCCTCAGAGAAGCAGCCCGCACAGCTCGCGCCGCGCTGCATCACTCGTATTGTGTTACTCGCATCCAAATATTGAGTGCATCCTAACTTAAATTGTCCTGTAATAGGTACCTATATACATTTACATTGCTGTGCGATTTAAAGCTAGAAGAGCTCTAAACTGATTGTATTCTGAAAACGTTAATAATATTGACAAGCATGCAATGCCAGTAAAGAAATGTTTTTGAGGAAGAGTAGATGGTAATACGTACATTTGAATATGAGCAGCGGAAAAGTTTAAATATAGTTAATAAATACTCAATGCATTTAGTTTCAGAAACTTTTCTTCATTGGCTTTAATTAAAATTGTAATAGTGGAACAAACTTACCTCTCGCGGTGACCGGAATCACTTTCTCATTGCCTACCTGCTTACTACAACGAAGCTAAACTCAAATGTAATGTTTGTAACAATTCCACTAATCTCGTTTAGTTGTACTTCAGCTACAAATATTATTTCCTAACAACTTCTTTGTCAAATTATTGCCCAACTCAATTATTGTGTTTATCAGATGAATTCAGTCCCAGTTCATAGTTTTATATTTTGTGACAAATTTTTTTTTAGTAGTTTGATAAATTTTGATTAGTATTACAACTAAGAGGGATACATATCGAAAGTGACCTTCTTTAGCTTACAACAATATGTACTTAAACTTTACCATTTACTTTACCTTTACACGCAAATTTAGTATCATTAGAGCCTGAATATTATTTTGATATTTTTGATACATTTCAGAATAGTGTAGTAAAATAATTTTATGAGATGATAGTGTGGAACAAGCTAAAGGAAGTCGCCTCCAGTATGTGTGAACACAGCGGCCCTACGTAAAGAAAAGATGCACTTTCATAGCTTTCTCTTTATTACACTTATCTCTAGTATTCTGCAGAACTCAGCTCGGCTCACTACTATTACTATTTATTATATAGTTTTCAGTCTTTTGTCATTTCAAGTTTATCACAGATGCTTGTAAAACTAGCTTTATTTACATGATACATACCTTTTCAACCTTCTCAAAATTTCTTGCCTTCATCTGGAAATGAGAATAATTAGTTATTTAATATTTAGTAAGTACTTAAACAGTATGCAAGGGAGATTCAGGTCAGGTTAGGTCAGCTATCACTAGAGTTCGGAAATCAGAACAGATCAATACAATGCATTTGATTGGACATTTCAGAGAACACAACTAATTCATTGGAGAAATACTTTGAATACCTAGTAAAGGCTGCTCCGCAAACAATTCTCCATAAAGAGTAATCAAACAAATCACCACATTGTATATAAAAATCAATAAGTTAAAATAATGCTGGACAATTCACACATCAATAACTAGCCCCAAGCTAAGCAGAGCTTGTGTTATATGGATATTAGATGACTGATATACATAATATAATGCAATACATAAATAGATATTTTTTACTATACATAGAAAACAACCAGAACACCCTGAACCTGATCTGCAGATCGTACAAACATTTGTTCCAAAGCGGGAATCGAACCCGCAACCTCCGGCGTCGCAGGTGAACATTCGCCCACCAAGCCACAGAGCTGCAGAGGTCATCAAATGATAAATGTCATATTATGATAAATATATATATAAAACTTAACATGAAACTCCCTATAGTTTTGTCATATAATTCAATGTAACATCAAAATGGCAACCAAACAGTGTTGAGTAACTATGCCTGATTTGTGTACATATGTCCAGATGAGACAGTATGAATACCTCCAGCTCCACTTCGTACAGCTGAGCACCCACTGCAGTCACTCATGTACAGTCCAGTGCTATGTATGAGACAGTATGAATACCTCCAGCTCCACTTCGTACAGCTGAGCACCCACTGCAGTCACTCATGTACAGTCCAGTGCTATGTATGAGACAGTATGAATACCTCCAGCTCCACTTCGTACAGCTGAGCACCCACTGCAGTCACTCATGTACAGTCCAGTGCTATGTATGAGACAGTATGAATACCTCCAGCTCCACTTCGTACAGCTGAGCACCCACTGCAGTCACTCATGTACAGTCCAGTGCTATGTATGAGACAGTATGAATACCTCCAGCTCCACTTCGTACAGCTGAGCACCCACTGCAGTCACTCATGTACAGTCCAGTGCTATGTATGAGACAGTATGAATACCTCCAGCTCCACTTCGTACAGCTGAGCACCCACTGCAGTCACTCATGTACAGTCCAGTGCTATGTATGAGACAGTATGAATACCTCCAGCTCCACTTCGTACAGCTGAGCACCCACTGCAGTCACTCATGTACAGTCCAGTGCTATGTATGAGACAGTATGAATACCTCCAGCTCCACTTCGTACAGCTGAGCACCCACTGCAGTCACTCATGTACAGTCCAGTGCTATGTATGAGACAGTATGAATACCTCCAGCTCCACTTCGTACAGCTGAGCACCCACTGCAGTCACTCATGTACAGTCCAGTGCTATGTATGAGACAGTATGAATACCTCCAGCTCCACTTCGTACAGCTGAGCACCCACTGCAGTCACTCATGTACAGTCCAGTGCTATGTATGAGACAGTATGAATACCTCCAGCTCCACTTCGTACAGCTGAGCACCCACTGCAGTCACTCATGTACAGTCCAGTGCTATGTATGAGACAGTATGAATACCTCCAGCTCCACTTCGTACAGCTGAGCACCCACTGCAGTCACTCATGTACAGTCCAGTGCTATGTATGAGACAGTATGAATACCTCCAGCTCCACTTCGTACAGCTGAGCACCCACTGCAGTCACTCATGTACAGTCCAGTGCTATGTATGAGACAGTATGAATACCTCCAGCTCCACTTCGTACAGCTGAGCACCCACTGCAGTCACTCATGTACAGTCCAGTGCTATGTATGAGACAGTATGAATACCTCCAGCTCCACTTCGTACAGCTGAGCACCCACTGCAGTCACTCATGTACAGTCCAGTGCTATGTATGAGACAGTATGAATACCTCCAGCTCCACTTCGTACAGCTGAGCACCCACTGCAGTCACTCATGTACAGTCCAGTGCTATGTATGAGACAGTATGAATACCTCCAGCTCCACTTCGTACAGCTGAGCACCCACTGCAGTCACTCATGTACAGTCCAGTGCTATGTATGAGACAGTATGAATACCTCCAGCTCCACTTCGTACAGCTGAGCACCCACTGCAGTCACTCATGTACAATCCAGTGCTATGTATGAGACAGTATGAATACCTCCAGCTCCACTTCGTACAGCTGAGCACCCACTGCAGTCACTCATGTACAGTCCAGTGCTATGTATGAGACAGTATGAATACCTCCAGCTCCACTTCGTACAGCTGAGCACCCACTGCAGTCACTCATGTACAGTCCAGTGCTATGTATGAGACAGTATGAATACCTCCAGCTCCACTTCGTACAGCTGAGCACCCACTGCAGTCACTCATGTACAGTCCAGTGCTATGTATGAGACAGTATGAATACCTCCAGCTCCACTTCGTACAGCTGAGCACCCACTGCAGTCACTCATGTACAGTCCAGTGCTATGTATGAGACAGTATGAATACCTCCAGCTCCACTTCGTACAGCTGAGCACCCACTGCAGTCACTCATGTACAGTCCAGTGCTATGTATGAGACAGTATGAATACCTCCAGCTCCACTTCGTACAGCTGAGCACCCACTGCAGTCACTCATGTACAGTCCAGTGCTATGTATGAGACAGTATGAATACCTCCAGCTCCACTTCGTACAGCTGAGCACCCACTGCAGTCACTCATGTACAGTCCAGTGCTATGTATGAGACAGTATGAATACCTCCAGCTCCACTTCGTACAGCTGAGCACCCACTGCAGTCACTCATGTACAGTCCAGTGCTATGTATGAGACAGTATGAATACCTCCAGCTCCACTTCGTATAGCTGAGCACCCACTGCAGTCACTCATGTACAGTCCAGTGCTATGTATGAGACAGTATGAATACCTCCAGCTCCACTTCGTACAGCTGAGCACCCACTGCAGTCACTCATGTACAGTCCAGTGCTATGTATGAGACAGTATGAATACCTCCAGCTCCACTTCGTACAGCTGAGCACCCACTGCAGTCACTCATGTACAGTCCAGTGCTATGTATGAGACAGTATGAATACCTCCAGCTCCACTTCGTACAGCTGAGCACCCACTGCAGTCACTCATGTACAGTCCAGTGCTATGTATGAGACAGTATGAATACCTCCAGCTCCACTTCGTACAGCTGAGCACCCACTGCAGTCACTCATGTACAGTCCAGTGCTATGTATGAGACAGTATGAATACCTCCAGCTCCACTTCGTACAGCTGAGCACCCACTGCAGTCACTCATGTACAGTCCAGTGCTATGTATGAGACAGTATGAATACCTCCAGCTCCACTTCGTACAGCTGAGCACCCACTGCAGTCACTCATGTACAGTCCAGTGCTATGTATGAGACAGTATGAATACCTCCAGCTCCACTTCGTACAGCTGAGCACCCACTGCAGTCACTCATGTACAGTCCAGTGCTATGTATGAGACAGTATGAATACCTCCAGCTCCACTTCGTACAGCTGAGCACCCACTGCAGTCACTCATGTACAGTCCAGTGCTATGTATGAGACAGTATGAATACCTCCAGCTCCACTTCGTACAGCTGAGCACCCACTGCAGTCACTCATGTACAGTCCAGTGCTATGTATGAGACAGTATGAATACCTCCAGCTCCACTTCGTACAGCTGAGCACCCACTGCAGTCACTCATGTACAGTCCAGTGCTATGTATGAGACAGTATGAATACCTCCAGCTCCACTTCGTACAGCTGAGCACCCACTGCAGTCACTCATGTACAGTCCAGTGCTATGTATGAGACAGTATGAATACCTCCAGCTCCACTTCGTACAGCTGAGCACCCACTGCAGTCACTCATGTACAATCCAGTGCTATGTATGAGACAGTATGAATACCTCCAGCTCCACTTCGTACAGCTGAGCACCCACTGCAGTCACTCATGTACAGTCCAGTGCTATGTATGAGACAGTATGAATACCTCCAGCTCCACTTCGTACAGCTGAGCACCCACTGCAGTCACTCATGTACAGTCCAGTGCTATGTATGAGACAGTATGAATACCTCCAGCTCCACTTCGTACAGCTGAGCACCCACTGCAGTCACTCATGTACAGTCCAGTGCTATGTATGAGACAGTATGAATACCTCCAGCTCCACTTCGTACAGCTGAGCACCCACTGCAGTCACTCATGTACAGTCCAGTGCTATGTATGAGACAGTATGAATACCTCCAGCTCCACTTCGTACAGCTGAGCACCCACTGCAGTCACTCATGTACAGTCCAGTGCTATGTATGAGACAGTATGAATACCTCCAGCTCCACTTCGTACAGCTGAGCACCCACTGCAGTCACTCATGTACAGTCCAGTGCTATGTATGAGACAGTATGAATACCTCCAGCTCCACTTCGTACAGCTGAGCACCCACTGCAGTCACTCATGTACAGTCCAGTGCTATGTATGAGACAGTATGAATACCTCCAGCTCCACTTCGTACAGCTGAGCACCCACTGCAGTCACTCATGTACAGTCCAGTGCTATGTATGAGACAGTATGAATACCTCCAGCTCCACTTCGTATAGCTGAGCACCCACTGCAGTCACTCATGTACAGTCCAGTGCTATGTATGAGACAGTATGAATACCTCCAGCTCCACTTCGTACAGCTGAGCACCCACTGCAGTCACTCATGTACAGTCCAGTGCTATGTATGAGACAGTATGAATACCTCCAGCTCCACTTCGTACAGCTGAGCACCCACTGCAGTCACTCATGTACAGTCCAGTGCTATGTATGAGACAGTATGAATACCTCCAGCTCCACTTCGTACAGCTGAGCACCCACTGCAGTCACTCATGTACAGTCCAGTGCTATGTATGAGACAGTATGAATACCTCCAGCTCCACTTCGTACAGCTGAGCACCCACTGCAGTCACTCATGTACAGTCCAGTGCTATGTATGAGACAGTATGAATACCTCCAGCTCCACTTCGTACAGCTGAGCACCCACTGCAGTCACTCATGTACAGTCCAGTGCTATGTATGAGACAGTATGAATACCTCCAGCTCCACTTCGTACAGCTGAGCACCCACTGCAGTCACTCATGTACAGTCCAGTGCTATGTATGAGACAGTATGAATACCTCCAGCTCCACTTCGTACAGCTGAGCACCCACTGCAGTCACTCATGTACAGTCCAGTGCTATGTATGAGACAGTATGAATACCTCCAGCTCCACTTCGTACAGCTGAGCACCCACTGCAGTCACTCATGTACAGTCCAGTGCTATGTATGAGACAGTATGAATACCTCCAGCTCCACTTCGTACAGCTGAGCACCCACTGCAGTCACTCATGTACAGTCCAGTGCTATGTATGAGACAGTATGAATACCTCCAGCTCCACTTCGTACAGCTGAGCACCCACTGCAGTCACTCATGTACAGTCCAGTGCTATGTATGAGACAGTATGAATACCTCCAGCTCCACTTCGTACAGCTGAGCACCCACTGCAGTCACTCATGTACAGTCCAGTGCTATGTATGAGACAGTATGAATACCTCCAGCTCCACTTCGTACAGCTGAGCACCCACTGCAGTCACTCATGTACAGTCCAGTGCTATGTATGAGACAGTATGAATACCTCCAGCTCCACTTCGTACAGCTGAGCACCCACTGCAGTCACTCATGTACAGTCCAGTGCTATGTATGAGACAGTATGAATACCTCCAGCTCCACTTCGTACAGCTGAGCACCCACTGCAGTCACTCATGTACAGTCCAGTGCTATGTATGAGACAGTATGAATACCTCCAGCTCCACTTCGTACAGCTGAGCACCCACTGCAGTCACTCATGTACAGTCCAGTGCTATGTATGAGACAGTATGAATACCTCCAGCTCCACTTCGTACAGCTGAGCACCCACTGCAGTCACTCATGTACAGTCCAGTGCTATGTATGAGACAGTATGAATACCTCCAGCTCCACTTCGTACAGCTGAGCACCCACTGCAGTCACTCATGTACAGTCCAGTGCTATGTATGAGACAGTATGAATACCTCCAGCTCCACTTCGTACAGCTGAGCACCCACTGCAGTCACTCATGTACAGTCCAGTGCTATGTATGAGACAGTATGAATACCTCCAGCTCCACTTCGTACAGCTGAGCACCCACTGCAGTCACTCATGTACAGTCCAGTGCTATGTATGAGACAGTATGAATACCTCCAGCTCCACTTCGTACAGCTGAGCACCCACTGCAGTCACTCATGTACAGTCCAGTGCTATGTATGAGACAGTATGAATACCTCCAGCTCCACTTCGTACAGCTGAGCACCCACTGCAGTCACTCATGTACAGTCCAGTGCTATGTATGCATTACCTCCTGCTCGATGTATATCTTCCAATAGCGGCCGGTGGTAGGGAAGGCGGTGATGAGCCTCTCGTACATGGCGCGCACATCGTTGATGGAGCGCGTCTGCGCTTCGCGAATCAGCAGCGCCCACGAGTCCACGTCGTATACCTGCGCCTCCACGGCGCGCGCTGCCCGCTGCAGTCGCTCATTGCCCCAGTCCTATCGACGTGGAGGAAGATTAATTACCAGCTCAAGTGGGTGTTGCACTCAGTCATCAAGTAAGGCAGAAGATAAAAGCATACAAGTAGCCAATGACACTCACTGCTTACATTGCAGCAAATCCCACCAGTTTGCATATTTTGTTTGGAAGGAATAATTTCATTCATAATGTTGTCCAGTGCAAGCGCTGACTTTGCTGTTACCTTGTTCTTGTAGTTTTCAGTTATTGTTACTAGTTTTTTTAAGTAAGAGTGGGATAATTCTATTTTATTTATACTAGCAGTCCGCCCCGGCTTCGCACGGGTGTATTCTATAGCATAAGTTCATCAGGGATAATTTAGGATTCTAAATGTGAAAGAATTTTTCACATCGGTCCAGTAGTTTTAGAGCCTATTCAAGTCAAATTAAATAACAAATCTCTCCGCTTTATAACATTAGTATAGATTCTAATTTTCTACTACAGAAAAATAAAGATCTTTATCATGAAAATAATGTACACTACAAACTCACATAAGGAAAAGTAGCATAAGTACATAGGTACTTGTATTGTAAGTCGTGTAAGTGTGTGATGTAATATTGTGTAAATAAAGTAGCATAGGTTTAAAGGTACTTCTATTGTATGATACAACATAATGTAAATGATACAAGTATGTAAGTACAAGTCTATTATTGTCCTGAAAAAACGCCTACGATTCCGCGGGCAGCAACGAAAGGACGCGGATGGCATGAGAGCCATGAGACAAAAGAGGGGGGCCTATACCCGGCCGGCAGCTCGTGGTGATGCTCACAGGCTGAGTAGATAAGAAAACTGACAAATTCGAGAATCTATCTGAAGACTAGGTGATGTGTTCGACAAAGTTATGGCTTCATAGGTTAGGAACAAGCAAATTTACTCACAATTTCGGGGTTTTCTTCAACAACTTCCATGTTTCGGGGTGACGTGACGCTCCAAGTTCTTCCCCGTCGAGTGTTTAAAGGTTATGTTTCAAGTAACCAAGAATGAAATGCAAAGAGATTAAAACCACTACGTTATATGAAATGAAGATGAAGGCAGCAATTATCTTGCAATGTGCTTTCTTTGATTGAACGTTCACAGTACTTTGTGATTGAACCCAAAGTCGAAAGAAAACAAATCAACCAACACAAGAACACATTACATTACAACAACTTTGTAGTCAGTGTTGCCAGATGGAATCTGAGAAAAGCAGTAGAAATTTTGTTAAAAAAGCAGTAGATTGGGAAAAAAGCAGGTAGATTTTAATATATAACATATTAAAATCTACCTACTTTTTTTCTACCAAATTAGTACCTATGTATTGTGTTTTTCGAGTATTTTCATGCAAAAAAAACATACAACAAAACTACTAACCCGTTTTTTTTAAATTTAGGAAGCGTTTTCTTTGCCCACATTCCTAAACTGTTTAGCTTTGTGGAAAGCGAGGCCAGGCGGCCTGTCGGCTGTGCTTTGCTCAGTTCTTTTCAGTCTGATTGAACTTTGATTTGTGGTTTTGGACATATATTATTAAGTGCATAGTAGAGTACCTAATAACTGGATAAACAGTCTCACTCAGTTTGCATTTTGCAAAAGTTTATCGAACGAACGAACGAATGGACCGACCAATCAATCGAAAACAATGAACAGACATACCAAGACAGACAGAAAGAAAGTGAAAGCTGGAAGGAAGAAACGAAGGAACACGGAACTCTTCAGTTTCATTCATCTGTTTCAGTTTTGTGAAGTTTGTGTCATTGGTAACTTGTCACGTGAGCTAAAATAAAGACATGGAGTCACTTGCTATTGATGCTCGGAAAAAGCAGGTAGATTTCACAAAGCGCAAAAGCGCAAAAAAGAGAGCTTTGAGCAAAAAAGCAGTAGATCAGTAGACGGTTCAAAAAGCAGGTAGATCTACTGCTAAATCAGTAGATCTGGCAACACTGTTTGTAGTTTTAAGTTTTTTTTTTATTAAATAAATGGCAATTTTTTTCAACAATCAACCAACACAAGAGCACAACCTCTGTGAAGTTGAAGTGAAGAAGTGAAAGACAAAGTCTGGCGGCGGAAGATGATAAAATATGACACTGACAGCTAAGCATTAGCGGCAAAACGCAAAAGAAGTTTGTTTTCCTCGTTATAAATAAAATAAAATGTTGTTTTACTCCTTCTTCAAATCTTTAGTTGGGAAAGACGTAGTGGTGGAGCTCAAAAATGATCTTAGCATATGCGGGACACTGCACTCCGTCGACCAATACCTGAATATAAAGCTGTCGGAGATCAGCGTCATCGATCCCGAAAAGTATCCGCATATGTTATCAGTGAAGAACTGCTTTATCCGGGGATCCGTGGTGCGCTACGTGCAGCTGCCAGCCGACGAAGTAGACACGCAGCTTCTCCAGGACGCGGCAAGGAAAGAAGCCACGGTTTCCACCAGATAAACATAACCTCATATTGTCAACAAAAGCACTGGTGAAGCTTCCCCGTTGTTGTCTACAACGTCAATCAAGCAAGGGCTTTAACAGCTCCTGAGAGAGTTTTGAGTTGGCCTGACTAGTTTGCAGGCTACATTGACTTCAGGGTTAGTTTCACGCCACCATAGTGGACTATCAGTGAATTTTATGTGGGTGTTTCTCTCCATGGTGTGTATGTAAATACTAATTCTAAGCACAAGTTCTCAATAAAAGTTATGAAAATTACAACATTGTATGGTATGTAAGTATAGTGCTGTGTATTAATCCGTTTCACAGAACTATGTTCACAACACTCCGTAGTCATAGCATTGTAGCATAGTTGCAAGTAAAGATAAAATGACAGTTTTTATTTTGTAACTTATGTGAAATAGGTGGGTTTGGGCATTCGCATCCACAATCAAAGGATGTTCTCAAAAAATCCAAAGCCCAAAACAAAATACATAATTGATCTGTATGCTAGGAGTGTGGCATTATTTCACTAGATGGTTAAATAAACAGTTTATGGAATTCCGTTGAAATAACATTCTCCACAAGCGACGACGTTGCATCAAGTCAATAACTATGTATTAGACTTAACGATCGCGACAGTGAGTGAATCGTTAATGCGTCAAGTTGGTTTAGCTATGTGAATACGCGAGTTGCGTTTTATCACATTTCATTTATTGTTGATACGGTTAGCATTTAAGACTGTTTCACGTTTAAGTTTCCAAGTAAGAAAGTAGTGTAAGTTCTCTCTTGAAAATGGAGAGGGGGGTTTGTGGGCATTGCTGCATGTGATTAAGTTGATCCTTTTCATTTCTTATATGTAACCAATATCTGTCTCGAGTGGTTCTGGACTTATGACGGTTTGAAATTCTCTTGGAGCCAAGTTGCCAACTCCGCTGATCACTAAGCCACCACCCACAATGGGTCTATCTCCCCTGGATATGGAGATATGGCGTGAGGGTTTATTTTCTTGCGTAATATATATATATATTTTTTACAGGGAGGATATTCATTAAATAAACTCGTTTCGTGGCGGTTTTTAACATAAGCTTAACGTCAACAATCACGCGTTTAGCTACATCGGTCGTGAAATTCTCAACAACTTCGTTGTTAACGTTTTTCAACTATAGATAGTTATTTTAAATGTTATCGTTGCCCATTAGACGGTTGTGAAAAGGATAGGCATAGAATTTCGCGTTCATAGGAACGGGACAGAGCAGACCGTGTGTGCAAAAATCAAGATTTCTTCTAAATCAGTGGTTCCTAACCTTTTTATGATGATGATGAGGGACTAGGGACCACTTGGCAAATTTCTGACTTGTCACGGACCACAACTGCTTGGCAGTGCTTGGAGGTAAAACCTACGACAAGGCGTAGCCAGAAATTCAGCAGTATCCATCAATGGGCATATCCGGCGCTTGATTATATGAAAAAGCTATGCTCATGTTCATGCAATCAAGGTCCGGATCATTCAACTAATTATTCGTAGATTGAGTATTTTACTTGTGCCTTGTTCCTCTAAGTAACTATTAGTCAAAAATCAAGTACTGTGGTTTTGTTTTACCTTGAGGTCATTGCATGAACGACCTAGTTAGACCTAGTTGCACTCCGAGCGCGCTCGGGTGTAGGTTGTGAACGCACCCCAGGTGTGCGCATAAAAGTGCCTTGTTCCTATAAGTCAGAAAAATTAAACAGAGCGCCATCTGTTGTCATTTAGAATCACCACAATGCAAGATGGCACAGGTTTCGCATCAAAGCTTAAACAACTAGAGGAACAAGGCACATTTAACCCGCTGTCAAGATTGTCTGAAAGCGAGCGAAGCGTCAAAGCTTCCCTGCAGTTTTCAGTTCAGTGTGCCCATTCGGGCAGATTATTTCTAAAATAGTTTATTTATTCATTGTTTGAATCCAGCTAGGTGAGAGACCTCAATGTGATCGATCCACAGAACAGAGAAGTAAGTGGAAGTGCAATGCAACAAAATTACTACGGGAACCGATGTCGCCAAACTCACACAAATAAACCCCTAATCATATAACACAATACAAAGAAACAATTCGTTTGATTGGTAGTTTCAAGTTCAGTCAAAACTAGCCAACGTCAAAGATTTGGAAATAAACCTTGAAGTCTACTCAATAAGATTCATTTTACTTTAGCAGCAGAACGTATTTACGATCTATACTCACCAAACATTGGCCTGACGAGTTAATTCCGCTACTTGACCATAGATGGCGGTATTCTCCGTGATAGTTATTATAAACCTAATTCCGTTAGGTATAAGATTGATATTCGATTGATAGTTCGCAGATCTACTGCTACTCGATTAAGGCTGCACCAGCAGGGCTATTCACGATTGCTCCGAATGAAACCGAGCCTCGGAATCGAGAAGACATACGCGCGAAATTCAAATATTACGCGCGAAATTCAAATATTTTATCGGTTTTTTAAATTTTCTGCGGTCTGCAAGGAATTAAACTACCAGAAAAGAAGTCGTAGACATATATTTCTATGAACCCATATTACAATAAAGAAAATTAATGGAGCAACAGGTAATTTATGTTGATTTTTAGTAGTAAAACTCCTTTAATAATAATTGCTCAAATAGAAGCTATAAATCTAAATTTGTCAAAACATGGGCTTATAGATTTTTTTTTACTTTTTATGGAAAACTTCTTTTTCTGATTTCGCGCGTAATATTTGAATTTCGTGCGTATCTGTTTTCGATTCCATGCCTCGGTTTCATTCCGAGCCATCGTGAATATACAGGGTGGAAAGAATCTATGGCCCTGGAGGGGAACTACCTTAAATCCTTTAGCTAGCTCATTTAACTGAAAGGAAACATTCCTTTATTTTTAAAAAGAAACATAATTGCATTCAAAGATTTTCTAAAAAATCCTTGTCTCACCTGGGAATCGAACCAACTAAAAATAAAAAAAATGAACCCTTGCTATTTTATTATGTGAATCAGTAGGATTATTGTTCAGGATAAAAATAAATAATGTCTTATAAGTAAAAAAAAAGTGAAAACTAATATTCATTTTATTTTATCATCAATAGAAACAAACACAAAATATGAAACATTTTTTTAAGTAGACAGATGTTGACCAGTGAAAAATCACACTATCACACTAATATTATAAATGGGAAAGTTTGGATGGATGTCTGGATGTATGGATGGATGGATGTTTGTTACCTCTTCATGCCAAAACTACTGAACGGATCGGTCTGAAATTTTGCATACAGGTAATTTTAATCTTGGAATCAAACATAGGCTACTTTTTTTCTTTACTATCACGGTTACGGATACAGCCTGGTGACAGACGGATAGACAAACAGACGGACGGACAGCGGAATTTTAGCTATAGGGTCTCGTTTTACCTTTTGGGTACGGAACCCTAAAAATGATGAAAGTTATCGTTCGAAATTCAAATTTGTTGCCGCAAGTTGATAAAAAACACACTCCGTTTTAAAGTTTTTGTCAGAACGCCTCATGTAAGAAGGAATTGTGCATGGGTTTATTATTACCATTTAACGATTTTCTTATCGAAGTGTGCAACAAGGTACCTTCCAATTAATAACATTAGCAAGCCTCTTCATCATACGATGTCTTTGGATGTTAGAGATAAGAAAATTATAACGTGTTATTTACTTGTTACAAGTGAACAATACTAGGTATTGTTAATAAAGAATATGTAATAAATATTCGATTTCATGGGTATCCTATACAACAGATGAGTGAAAGGTCCAATGTTTATTTGTCAATTTTTATCCTGAACAATAATCCTACTGATTCGCATAATAAAATAGCGAGGGTTTATTTTTTTTTATTTTTAGTTGGTTGGTTCCCAGGTGAGTCAAGGAATTTTTAGAAAATCTTTGAATGCAATTATGTTTCTTTTTAAAAATAAAGGGTCCTTTCAGTTAAATGAGCTAGCTAAAGGATTTAAGGTAGTTCCCCTCCAGGGCCCATAGATTCTTTCCACCCTGTATAAAGCACATTGAACTACTTCTCCTTGGTTTGTAAATCCTAACTTATGTTATAAATTCGAAAGTTTGTCCTTTCTTCACACCCTAACTTAGTAACCAATCGCCTTTATTTTTGGCATAGAGTTAATTGAAAGAATGGAGAGTAACACACTTTTATCCCAACAAAAGGCGTGAGAAGCCACGGGCAGAAGCCACTACTAAATAAACCAATCATTCTTGTAGATTCTTTACAACAGTCTGCTACAACAGTTAGCTCAATAGTTGCAATTGTAAAGACTAGTTTTTAGTTGGTTTTATTAATTTATTGTAGTGTTCTTTTCTAATAAAGAATGTTTTTTGCTAAGTAAATAATCGATTCAACATTAAAATATTTATTTTCTTGTATCGATATTAATCGATAAAATCAACAGCAAAGCAGTACCGATTTGCTTGACTACATCACTAATCGAGTAGCGAAGAACTTTCGAGAACGAAGTGAATAGACACAATCCAAAATCAACTTTATCATAATTGCTTAAGGTTGATTTTGACTAACCGTTGTAATAAATTATTTGTAAATTGAAATAAATTGAAACTTTAGGAGAAAACAATTAAAATCCTACTTACCGATGGTATGAAACACCTCCGGTTTTAAGATTTTTTCGCCTACTATCATTTTTACATTCCAAAATGGAACAATACGGCATAGCTTCGGAAAAATGAATTTGTCGCGAGACAAGCAATTCAAAGCGATGTTAGAACACGACTGAGATCAGTTAAGCGTAACTACGCTTAATTGTGACACGCGTGCCACGCCCACTTAGCACTTCCACTTACTTCTCTGTTCTGTGGATCGATCATTATAGCCAAGTTCGCACAAAAACAGGCGATATGGAGCACAACACACAGACTTTCGACCGTCCTGTTACCCGCAGAAAATCCGCACTAGATAGCTGGCACAATGGTGGACAACTCGTGTGGGTTAAATGTGGGGCGACATGTGGACTCGGATCAAGATGAATATATATTCATCTTGATCCGAGTCCACATCTTATATTTGTGCCCTTCCTGGGCCAAGCAGCGACATTTGTGCCCCCTGTGGTTTTTGAGTAGGTAATTGCAAATTCCGCTGGAGTATCGTTTGGCAGATTTCCATATTTCGGAATGGCCGAACGTACAAAAATGTTTTGTTGTGAGGGGTGCGATTTGATTTGTGCTTATTTGTGTCCTAGTAGTTTTTCAAAAAAAGTGCACGGTTTATGAATTGGACGAGGTTTTATGAAAATCAAAAATAACCTCTAGCTCTTGAACTACATAAGAAAGGCGTTCTGTAAATTGCATTGGCTGATGCCTATTAGGAATATGTATCTTCTGACAAACTGTGAAACCCTACAACTTATTTTTGACGAAATAAATCAACTTTACAACTGAAAATGGTTTACTTATATCGAGCGAGGTAGTTTTAACAAGATAACAACTGTACATGATTTGCCATTGGTTCTTTCTATCTAAAAAGTCAATGGGGCAGAAAATGCCACCCACCCCATTGACTTGTGTAATGGGGTGAATGGGAATTTTTTTCCCAACCGCCCCATTGATGGGGAGGTTAATGGGGTGGTTGGGAATATATCGTTAGAGTTAGAACGCATATTGAAATAAACTCGCGCTGGATTTCAGCTTTCTACGCCTTATAGTTAACCGTTCATAAATAAAAACAACGAAAGACCAATCAACGACCAATCGACCTTCTAAATTTATCTATCAGCTTTAATTATGTTTGTACAGTGGTGCAGAAAATCTATTTCAGTGAATTTATATTGTTCAGGTGTTATCATTTTGATCACCTCTTTCGATACTTACAAAGGTAGTAATTACCTACTTATTTAATAATTTACGTAACGGTGTCATGCATGACAGAATGACCCATAAACAATCAATTAATTTATATATTTACCTACTTAAAAAAAACAGCTTCGTAGGTAGGTCTTGTAGTTTCAGAGTTCTCTTGATGTGTTACCGTACCCGTTTGCTCTTCACTTTTATAAATATAGATGATAAAAAATCTAAAAATATATTATTGAGATAGGATAGCTTACGCACAAAGCAGTTGGAAAATGTTAGTTTTCTATACTTAATAATATTAAAGTGTTACTACTTTTTGACACGATAGAATAAACTTTTTACCGTCAAATCTTTATTTATGCAACTATCGACCTAGGTATCTTTGCATTACGATTTAAATTATTTTAACTTTATGTAAGGGCAAAAAAAAAAATCAATTTCACTAATTTGTCACTTACGATATTTATCCGTATCAGGCTCTATATTATAAAGAGGAAAGATTTGTTTGATTGGATTCAATAGGCTCCGAAAGTATTGAACTGATTTTAGAAATGCTTTCACCAATATCTCTACGTCAGTCAATAGCTTGATCGAGGAGCCGAGGAGCTCCAAAACCGGCTGTTATACGGGCAATGTCTGCGTGCATAACCTGAGTTATGCAGATGACATGGTTCTCCTCAGCCCCTCCATTAAAGGTTAAGGAGACTTTTATTACTGACGTCAATCGATGATGTTAAGAATACCCTATTTCGAGCGTATTGTCTGGACATGTACACATGCCAGCTATAGTCGAATTTCACCAGAAAGTCCATTAACACTGAGTCCAGTACAATAACGCGTACCGGGCACTCATTCATGAGGTTACCGAGATGCTGCAGTGCGTCGAGCATGTTCTCCAAAGTGGGAGTGCCTGACTTCTTCGCCATCGTCCGTTCTCGCTTAGTTTCTGGAATAGGTACTAAGTCCGCTCTTAAAATAGCATTTTTTAATTTTGAAGTTTACAAACATATTTTTTTTATGCACTGGATTTCCCTTCATATGAAGGGAAACAGGAAGTGACGTGCGGTAGCTTTGCACCGTATTATTTTTGTTAATATTTATTCTATTTAAGTATATTTTTGAAACTGTGTGCGATTTTTTGAGATATGGGTTTTTTGTATCAAATCAACTATCATCATTGACATCAGCGCATTTGTGCAGGTACCAAGCAGTCTGCCGACGACGTCATGACCACAGAGCAATATGGCATCCACAGTGGATGCCATATTATATGCGGGCGCAACTTGAAAATGTAAATTTTTAATGCATTTTCAGGGCACTTATCGATTGAATAACAAAATATATTTTTTAGTGGTTCATTAGATTCTTTGGTGCTAATTAATCATTAGCTCCAAAATCAGCACCAGAATCTAATTGAGACACTTCAAAAATGGGTGACCCTATTATGTACGACCCAGATTTCACGTGTGTTGGAAAAACGTGATAGTTTGCTTTAGTCTGTATTGTTTTTTGTCGGTGTATGTACGTAGGTACAATAAATGAATGTAATATTGTATCTTATTGTTTCCCAGTATTTTTTTATATAAGTATGACAAGGGACTATTTAAATCAATAAATGGTAGCTTTTATTGAAATGGTAGAAAATAAGGTCATTGGAACTGACAGCACCAAGCAAACGCTAGCGCTCGGTTCCCCCGACCGTGCCTTATTCGTGCCTTATTCCTCTAGGGACCGAGCGGACCGACCGATAGAAGGAGGCACAAAACAAGGCAAATCTACCGTTGTGACCGATCGTGCCTCTAAGAAATCTACGGACCGATCTGACGTTCGGTCGGACTATTTTCACCTCCGCTAGGAGTAATAATATTCGTAATATTCTTTGATTTTCACTTCACTCACCAAACCAACTTCATTCGTATCTCTACGTTTGTGCTTCATTCAGTAAATTAGGTATAATTTACAAAGCTTTTCAAGTTTTTTGTTTTTCAGCCTGCTTAGTCGTTTGAGTTGATAACTACTGTTAAACAACTCTGTGTAGAGTTGTTCTCTGCTCCTTACTTTTTAATTCGGTAGAAGAAGGAAAAAGCTAGTTTGTTTCTGTGACGATTACTTCGCGATGCAAGGAGCTTTACTGATACAGCGATTATTTTTGGCCCTAGCGAACATTATTGTGCCCCTGGGGCATATAAACATGTGATTACGAATGTAAATAATTAACTAAAATCATACAAAATGGACGAGAAAGTGTCCCGCGGGTGTGTGTTTGTGCTTGTGTTATAACTTTTAGTTCTGTGATTCGTGTGTAAAGAGTTTTTGACTGGTTTGTGAAGTGCCAGGAACATCGAGAATAAAAAGTAAGTGTATTCATTTTTGCTAAATTCCTATTTACTTTTTGTTTTGTTTACAAAGAGGTCTTACCGAGATTATTGTCAATGTATGGCAAAATGAGTCATACGTCCTTTGTTTTGTTTTTTATCGCAAATGAACCAATCGCTTTGCCACTCTCAATTACCGCCAATTATCGTGT
This sequence comes from Eupithecia exiguata, assembly GCA_947086465.1. Taxonomy (NCBI): domain Eukaryota; kingdom Metazoa; phylum Arthropoda; class Insecta; order Lepidoptera; family Geometridae; genus Eupithecia; species Eupithecia exiguata. Next base: position 82,264 of record OX352254.1, read on the forward strand.
TAATTCAGAGCTAGTTCAGGTGTTATCACAAGTCAGCATAGAAAACATTTATTGTAAGCTAGCTGGGGCCTGTGGATTTTCTTGCACCATATTTTAACCAATTGAGTTGTATCTGAAATGAAATAAGTCCCCACCCTAAGAGATACCCAGAGTGTGGGTTAGCACTATAACAAAAAACCTTTGAGTTGTATCTTTTTAAAAGTCAACTTTTTGACTTTCACTCTTAAATTTGTTTGATTTTGAGATGCTGAATAACAAAACCAAGTTGGCATTGTAGATGTCTATAAAGCTGATACACTAAACATCAAAATCAACTATTTTTTATTTCTATAAATACAAAAATGTACACTTAGAAGAGGTCAAATTGTTAAAATAAAGCACTGACACGGAAATAAAGTGGTACTTTTGATTAAGAAACCTTTAGCCTGTTATTTATCAATGCTATTTAACGGGTATTTATTGCGTTTATCTACCTTATTTTCCCGACAGGATGTCATCCCGTGACCATGATGGTGTGTAAACCTGTCGAAACGTGGGTAAATAAGGTAAATAAACACGATAAATACCCGTTTAATGCATTATAAATGTGTTCAAAAATATTTTAGCCTGTTAGTTGTTATTTTTCGAGCTTTTTTATCTTCTAAATAATCTGATATTTTGTAGTAAGCCTTTTTGCACAGGAAGGTTTTGACAATTTGTTTGAGTTTATTTATTGATAGATTTTGCAACTCACGAGGAGTTTTGTTGTAAAAGCGTGTTGAAGTGTGTAATTAATGAATAAATAATACTGTTGGACAATTCACACAGCATTATCTAGCCCCAAGCTAAGCAGAGCTTGTGTTATGGGTACTAGATGACTGATATTGATATACAAAAAAATGATTATAATAATATAAATAATAATAATGACAAATAGGGTGTGTCAAGACTACTACCGAAAACTGAGGGGGGTGCAATCAGACCATGATTTTGAAAATATTTAGCGAAAAAAATGTTGACCCACCCATCAACGTTTTTCATTTTTTTTTCTAGGTACATACCCATAGCACAACACTATAAAAACATATCTAACTAATTATGTAATTTATAAATTAATAAAATAAAAAAAAGCAGCAATTTATTCCAAAACACCAACCGCCCGCACAGCTAATACCTATCCGCGCGCCGCGCGGGCGCGGCCATTACCGACACTTGAAACTCCCGCGCCTACGAACTTATCTTTTCAATAAATAATTAGTAGTTACAACCTACTACCTACGATTTAATTCACGGCCATGACCTTGAAAGCATACCAAGAATTTATTAGAAACATCAAAATTTAAAATACATTTTAATCTGTCTAAAATAACTACCTACTTTTGTTAAGAACAGCTGACAGACCCGCGTATATTTTCAGAGGTCATCGTCCTGCCTAGAGAATAGGTACCTAGTTCGGCTTTCCTCTGACAGGCGCGCGGCGCGGCGGCGGCGGCGGCGGCACCTCACCAAACTTTCCGACAACCAGGCCGCGGACACAGTATACATATGGACAGTATGGAAACTATGGTAGATAGATAATGCTCTTTGACTTTGCACTTGAAAATGAAGAGTGAGGGGCTAGCACGAATATGGTGTGGGAGAGAATTCCATTACATTGCCGGCTAGCAAAACAAATAAAAATCATATCTCCAGCTAGAATTTTTTTTTCGGACAATGGTTTTTTTTCTATGTTTGTTTTGGGGTGCTGCACCACCCCCCTTTGTTTTCGGTAGTGGTCTTGTCACACCCGTATAATAATTGAGAGCCACTAAAGACCACAATATGTCGTTTAATATTATGCTTAAATAGAAGCTACTCATTCAATAATAAAAGAAAATTGCAATCAATTATTAGAATTCAATTAAAACTAGTATTTACAATTGAAACACGCTTCCGAATGGTATTGATATGGATCAGTTGAGCTACCTGTACATTGTTTGCAACAATCTGCAGTTAGCTCAATTGTTTCAATTGTAAATACTGTTTTAATTTAATAATAAAATTTGTTATTCTTGCAAAATGGCATTGACCTGTTATCATTATGTTGCTTGTAAAGCTCAGACTTACAAAGTGATAAATAGCTGTCCTTGGACCAAAATAGCTGGTTCATTATAAACTAAAAATTGAAGTACAGTTTTGTAGAGGTTAACAACTAGAAAAGGATTTAAATCGCCATGAGTGAGTCAGACAAGGGTATAAATATATATATAGTGGGCAGTTGACACGGCTTCACCTAGCTGGTAGCGAACTTGTGTTAGAGTAAGTAGGTACTATTATAGATGAGATGACTGATAGAATACTTGACATGCATGACACCTACAAATTACATAATACACTGAACTCTGCAACAATGGACGGAATACCTATCCATCTCATGGGATTCCTTTCCTTATGAAACAGGTTTCAATGTCACTTCCTTTTATATTCTCACAAAATACGGTACTCTTGTCTATATCAGTATGAAATAATTATGCAAAAAGTATCTGACAGCGGTGGGATTCGAACCCACGCCCTTTCGGACTGGTGCCTAAAACCAGCGCCTTAGACCGCTCGGCCACGCTGCCTCTGTCGTAATTCTTGAAATTACCCTATACATTACACAGACGATAGCATCGCGCATTTGAAACAAATACGTATGATAGTCGGTATGAGCGATAGTAAGCGTCGAATGAGTCATTGTTTGATTTAATTTAAATAGAAAACTTTACATCTCAAGATAACAAAATTCCAGTAACGTGATAAAATTATCGTAATAAGTTAAGTCACGTACCACGGGTTAAGTAAAATAAACCTATTTTGTCGTGTTCGAATTTTGAACTTCGTCGAGTACTGGCAGTCGAAATAATTGGGTGACGTCATAATGAATCGTGTGCCAAAGGGGTGCGGCGATGTAAGGACACTGGAAGTGACATACAGTTAATGTATTGGTTGATAGGGATTGGGTTGACACGCTCAGCTCAAGAGCGAATAAGGACATGGACGGGTCAGTACAGGCCCAGGCCTTCGCCCAACCGTGGGCCGTTGGAGGCTAATACTAATCTGATTTTTATTTGTTTTTTATTAGGTATTTATTTTTATCCAAAGATTATTTATTAGAGTGCTAATGACGACGCCGCGATACGCTGCGAATACTGTTTGTAAGTCGTTGGGAATAGGTGCGTCTCGCGTGATGCAATGGGAATAGTAATAAAATAATACGCATGAGACTATTCCCATACTAATAATACATATAATACTATAGTATTCCACTACGTTAGGTCTCACGTGAGACGTTGGGAACAACTCTTTTCATTTTAACTTCAAGTGCTCCACTGGAAAAGTTCCTCTCCTGAGTAAGGCTTCAAAATTAAATAAATACGAGTTATCCAGTAGATCGATGGGGTGAGCTCGAGGGGTGACCAGTCGGCGATTAGGGCTCAGTACTGTGTACTCTGTGGCTTAGGGCTCCGGGGAACTTATCGGTCAGCAGCCGTCTGCCTTTGCTGCCAGACAGCCTGCGGAGTGCGGAGCATGTCGCAAACAAGCTGCTAAAGATTATCAAGAGGGAATATTGCGGAGTTACCTCGCGTTTTCGTGAACTTTAAACGTTTATTGATATTTTACGGATCGGGATGAAAATTGAACACAGATGTATTCAACATTCAAAGTGCTTTCCTTTAGACCTTACAGGGCTCTTGGACACCTCGCAAAACTCAGCACATGACTAAAACTAGGAAATAAAGTGATCACTTTGATTTTTGGTCCACTTCAATCTTTTTAAGGTTTACCTTTAGTAAAGAACCGAACAAGAAACCTTTACCTTGTTTGAATTTTAGTTTTCGAGCTGGAGCAAAACTTGTCCCAAACTTTTTTATCTTCTAGATCAGTGGAGTTCTTAAACTACGTGCAGTCACGGACCATTAATGATTAGCTTAATTAAATTAAAATTGTTAAATAGAAATAGATATTTTATAGAAGGGCTATATACAAAAGATATGTTTAGACCGTTTGTTTACCACCTAACACCTATTGTGGTCACACAACCACCTACCTCTCAGAGACTCAGGAGTGAAATGAATTCGTTTGTAGAATTTAAGACAGAAAGGTTTATTTGTGAATTAAAATTAATTTAAAGACATTGTATATAAACAAAGAACATAAAAAATCAACATTTTTTCATAAAATGTAAACTTTTTTAAACAACTCTTAATATTCATTACGGATGTAAGCGGGTTAACTACGAACCTTATTTGTGTTGGAAGAACACCAACGTATGGTAAGACTATGTGACCCGCAGTTTATTGATAGCGAACTACAGCATATCAAGGGGGTACTACAGCAAAATGGTTTCGGCTGGAGACAGAGCTTTCGCATTGCCAACATGTCTGCAAGAAAACGGCCACCGACCGTCGAGAGAGCCGTCACATACCTACCTTTTGTAAAGGGGTTAACAGACAAGATTGGTTATTTACTACAACGTAAATATAACATCAAGGCCATATTTCGACCCCACACACAATTACGGCACTTACTACGCTCTCCGAAGGATAGGGAACCATTGGAAGTCCCAGGTGTATATATGATCCCGTGTGACTGTGGCAAATGCTACACTGGGAAGACGAAGAGGAACATATCCACTAGGCTCTCTGAACATATACGTGCCGTAAAGAATGTGGACACGAATAGCTCGGCTGTGGTAGAACACTGTATTGAGGAAGGCCCATCGCATTATGTTCGTTTCGATAAAGTCCGTGTCTTGAGTAGGGAAAAGTTGTATGTTCCCCGCAAGATACGCGAGGCGATAGAGATTGGACGGCGGCCTTACTTCAATTATTGAACATGAAAGCCTCCTTTGTGCGTGTGCGTACCTGTACCTAGAACCTGTAACCTAGATCGAGAAGTACATCAGGTACCCACTAGCCACGTGGTGACAGCTGAATGTGGTCGGTAGGTCTGATACTATCGCTATCTGAAACTCCAAAAGCTCTGACAATCCGCCCTTGCCCTTGGCTAAGCTCCCTCTGATTGAATTCCCGTCCTTGAGTCGTCTCGTCTGAACGTGAACCCCGCCAGTCCGCGGTCGTTGCTCGCTAGTCGCTAGGTCACGCAGAACAATCTAGCACGACCTGTCGGTCGCTAGGTCACGCACTCGAACCAATCTGTTTGTAGACTATCGTTAGAGCAACGACTTATAATTAGACAGGAGAGCGCTGTGCTTATAAATAGATCAATAAATAATGCTGGAAAATTCACACAGCATTATCTAGCCCCAAGCTAAGCAGAGCTTGACTTGTGTTATGAGATGGGTACCTACTAGATGACTGATGTGCATTATATTTCATACAACATATTACATAGATATATATTTTATAATACATAGAAAATGCCCAGACCACCCGCGAACAAATACTTACAGATGGTACAAACATTTGTCCCAAGGCGGGTATCGAACCCGCAAGAGGTTGTCTGCGTCGCAGGCGGGCGGGGCGGGGTTAAATTCGCCGCCGCGCCACATTGTTTTGTCTAAGTATTCGTATTAGAGCATTTGATTGTGTCAGGCTTATTGTATTACCTGCCTACCGTGGAGAGATTCATCTACTAGGTAGTGTCTCATACATTAGCCATTACAAAATATCGAAAACAAATGATTTGTGCAAGGAACGCCCGAACGCAGCGATTGATGCAATCTATACTTTTGAAAACAAATGATTTGTGCAAGGAACGCCCGAACGCAGCGATTGATGCAATCTATACTTTTGAAAACAAATGATTTGTGCAAGGAACGCCCGAACGCAGCGATTGATGCAATCTATACTTTTGAAAACAAATGATTTGTGCAAGGAACGCCCGAACGCAGCGATTGATGCAATCTATACTTTTGAAAACAAATGATTTGTGCAAGGAACGCCCGAACGCAGCGATTGATGCAATCTATACTTTTGAAAACAAATGATTTGTGCAAGGAACGCCCGAACGCAGCGATTGATGCAATCTATACTTTTGAAAACAAATGATTTGTGCAAGGAACGCCCGAACGCAGCGATTGATGCAATCTATACTTTTGAAAACAAATGATTTGTGCAAGGAACGCCCGAACGCAGCGATTGATGCAATCTATACTTTTGAAAACAAATGATTTGTGCAAGGAACGCCCGAACGCAGCGATTGATGCAATCTATACTTTTGAAAACAAATGATTTGTGCAAGGAACGCCCGAACGCAGCGATTGATGCAATCTATACTTTTGAAAACAAATGATTTGTGCAAGGAACGCCCGAACGCAGCGATTGATGCAATCTATACTTTTGAAAACAAATGATTTGTGCAAGGAACGCCCGAGCGCAGCGATTGATGCAATCTATACTTTTGAAAACAAATGATTTGTGCAAGGAACGCCCGAGCGCAGCGATTGATGCAATCTATACTTTTGAAAACAAATGATTTGTGCAAGGAACGCCCGAACGCAGCGATTGATGCAATCTATACTTTTGAAAACAAATGATTTGTGCAAGGAACGCCCGAGCGCAGCGATTGATGCAATCTATACTTTTGAAAACAAATGATTTGTGCAAGGAACGCCCGAGCGCAGCGATTGATGCAATCTATACTTTTGAAAACAAATGATTTGTGCAAGGAACGCCCGAGCGCAGCGATTGATGCAATCTATACTTTTGAAAACAAATGATTTGTGCAAGGAACGCCCGAGCGCAGCGATTGATGCAATCTATACTTTTGAAAACAAATGATTTGTGCAAGGAACGCCCGAGCGCAGCGATTGATGCAATCTATACTTTTGAAAACAAATGATTTGTGCAAGGAACGCCCGAGCGCAGCGATTGATGCAATCTATACTTTTGAAAAATACATCCATTTCATTTTACAGATGACAATTACTCAAATTGACCAAATAAAGCTGTTCCTTCTACTAACCTTTAATGTTCCCAAAATGTTGTATTTGGGCGAGTTCCAGTCCAATTTGTCGAGATTACCCAGAGTGCGAGGGCTTACGCACTTCATACAAAACCTGACTACAAATCAATGATAATGAGTTTATAACTAACACAAGTCGGAATGGGCACCTCTCTCTACCTACCACTTAGTGTGTACTAGATAGTTATTCTGTGCCATATGTCATATCTACTGGTGCAGCCTAATTATTATCTATTCACCTGAATACCTTTACTCTCATAAAGACGAGGCGCTGCAGCTGGTGCCTACTGCATCGCTTAAACTTATATTTTGTAGATGTATCTCCTTCGCTTAGTGTTCAGTACTGGTCAGTAAGTTCATTTGGTTAGCTTATGACTAGTTATGACGTACAGTAGTAGGTTAGGTACAGTACAGACGCCCGCCGCCGCCGCCGCCGCGAGCGTTACCGCGTTCCCAGACCAGACAGATGTATGTACATATCGGTTCACAACTTGTTTGTAACATAACAGCCCGGCCACACGCTCCTTACTTGCTAGCTTGCACAAACCATTTGCGCAGGTAAGACGGAGCGTGTGCAGGGCAAGACGGTCGCTCGCGCAAGCCCGGAGGTGTAGCTTGTGCAATCGTTGACATGCTGAAGATTCGACTGCGTTTGCACTTGAGCGTGTGACCCCATATATAAATATAGTGTCATTTCATTAGTGTGGCCGGTCATTCAAGCCGCGCTTCAGTCCGGCAAAAGTGTTCACGACGCGTTACTTGTTTCTATGTTGATTTTTTATTCAGAAAACAATAAAAAATCTTTACTGCTTGCGACACATCGTGACACAGAAAATAGAAAAATCATAAGTATTGAAAGCTCTCCTCAATAGTAAAACCTGCGAGGCGCAGGTTCTCTCTGAGTGCTGGAGCACCTTCGGTAGAGTAGATCGGCTGCACCTCATTTTACAAACATGCCATACAATTAGAAAATTCGATCGAGTCACATTTCAAACAAAAACTGACTACAAATCGTGTCATCCACAAAGATAAAGATAAAGATAAAGATAATTTATTTGCTTGAACATTATGTAGGATAAACAGATGATACACAATTTTTTGTTTCAATAATGTCCTACTAATACTAGCATGCAAATGTTACAGTAACTTAAACCTATGATATTTTATCTATGCCTAGCCCTTACTGTAATTTTAAACAATGTCAAATAAGTTGTTGTCAAAGTTTGTCTGTCATGAAATCGTTAATATTATAATAGCATTTGTTAATTAATAATTGTTTTAATTTAGTCCTAAATATGTTGTCGCTGAGATCTTTTATTGATTTTGGTATTTTATTATATATTTTACGTGACATATAGACTACACTTTTTTGTAAGAACGCTGTTTTACATTGAGGCATTTGTAGTTTACTGCCATCCCGTCTATTTCGCACTACAAAATTAGATTTGTGTGGGAAAAGATGGGGATGTTTACGAATAAATAGTGCCATCTCAAATATATACAATGACGGAAGCGTTAGAATTTTGTGCTCAATGAACAGAGGTCTGCAACTGTCGGTAACGTGCAGGTTAAACATAGATCTAATACATCTTTTTTGTCTTCTAAATATGAAGTCTTTATTGGTAGAGTTGGCCCAGAAAATAATACCAAACCTTAAGATAGACTCTACTGTTCCATAATAAGCTGTAAGTAGTGTTTGTGTATTAACAATGGAGGATAATTTATAGAGTGCGTAGGTAGAGCTACTTACTCGCTTACTTAAAAGTTCAATATGGGTTTTCCAATTTAATTGACAGTCAATTTGAATTCCTAGAAATCTTGTTGACTCTACCTCTTCTACTTTACTACCATTAAACTGAAGGTCTATTTGAGGATAGTTTTTAATTCTTTGACTGAAATGTATTATGTTTGTTTTATTTATATTTATTTTCAGATTGTTATTGTCAAGCCATTTAATTATTGAATTTACTGAATTATTAATGTCAGAATTATAAGTATTTATGTCATCACATTTTATTGTCAGTGTACTATCGTCAGCAAATAAGGTCATTGGTTGATTGACTGCTCTAGGTAGGTCGTTTATATAAATAATAAATAGCAGAGGTCCTAGGACACTCCCCTGTGGAACGCCAAAATGATTTACGCGCTCTGAAGAACGATACGATTTTTCACATTTGGTTTTGGGGTCCAGTTTTGTGATCTCGGTAATTTGTCTACGGTTTTTAATATACGAGCAGAGAAGTTGAGATACTCTACCTCTCAGTCCATACGCTTCTAATTTGTTAATCAAAATATCGTGATCTACGCAGTCAAACGCCTGTGTCATATCACAGAACACAGCGGATACAGGTGTCCTGTTGTCTATTTCGAGCACAACATTTTCTATAAATTCATATATAGCCAAGTTTATCGATTTGTTACGTCGAAACCCTTTTTGTTCATTGCATAGTAATTTATGCTTTTCTAAGTAACCATTGATTTCTTCATATATATATTTTTCGAAGATTTTTGAGAAGACAGATAGAAGAGCTATTGGTCTGTAACTACTAGTTAACTCTTTGCTACCTTTTTTAAATAGTGGTTTAACAATCGCAAGTTTAAGATCTTCCGGGAACGTACCCGTTGAGATAGTTAAGTTTATCAAGTAACTGAGGTGTGGGCTTATTATTTCATTTACTGCTTTTATGATTCTCGTAGAGATTTGGTCAAAACCAGTGCTAGAAGAGTTTTTTAAGTTTTTTATAATGTTTTTAATGTGCTGTGGTACGCATGGTGCTAAGAACATTGATTTTGCATGATGACAGATTTTATCTGTCACATTTATTCCATGATTGGGAATGGATTCTATTTTATTAATGAAATAATCATTAAATTGATTGGCAATGTCAGTAGGATTCAAAAAATATTCATTATTATTATTACATTTAATTTTAACTATGGATTCCTTAGGAGTACAAATTCTAGTTTTATTTATAACATCCCACGTGGCCTTAGATTTATTTTGTGATGTCATTATTTTGTATATATTTTGTGATTTTTTTGTTTGTGTAATAACTTTTTTAAGCCTTTTCGAAATTTCTTTGTAGATATGTTTATTAGTTTTATTAGGTTTAGACAGGAATTTCCAATATAATTTACGTTTTCTTTGGCTACATAATTTAATCCCTCGGGAAATCCATTTTGGTTTACTTACGGTTCTGATAAAAATCTTTTTCTTTGGGAAGCATAGATCGTAAAAAAGCCTAAAGTTTTCAATGAAATACTTATAAGCTAAGTTAGAGTCATGAGTATTGTACATGTCTGAGAAGGTTAAGCTTTTAATACATAATTTAAATTTATCAATATTTTCCTTACAGAAGTCACGCACTTCTCGATGCCATGACTTTAGTTTAATAGTACGCACCGGCAGTTTTATGATTTGAGCCGTATGGTCAGAGAGCGCAAATTCCAAGACTTCAGTTTTACAGTGGTTTTTGAAATCATGGGCGATATTGTCAGTGCATGTGTTTGATATCAGACGAGTGGGTTGTTTTAGGGTTAATTTTAAGTTGTATTGTAATAAACTGCATTCAAAATCACTTGTCACATTATTAATTTTCAACATATCAATATTAAAATCTCCTAATAAAATAGTGTTCTTAACATTCAGCTTTCTAGTATATGTCAAAATTTTATCTAACTTATCAAAAAAGATATTATAGTAATCATTCGTTAGTTTTGGGATTCTATATAAACAAATAACTATTATTTTATATGTCACTAATTCAATAGCACAGCATTCAATTATTCCAGATAAAGATATCTTTTTAATTTCAGGTATTTCTTTCCATTCGTGGTTTTTCATTACTAGGATGCATGCGCCACCTTTACTTTTATTACTCCTGCTGTAACTTGATGCTAAAGTGTAGTTATTCAGGTTCAAGTTTTGTTCGTTTCCCATCATCATATTGTGCTCTGTGATACATAGCACGTCAATATCCATATTACTTTCTTGTAGCTCGTTTAGATTTATTTGAAGGGCATCAGCTTTATTTAACAGTCCGGCAATGTTTTGATGCAGGATGTGTAAATACTTAGTCTCGAAAAAACATACTGTTCTCTTCATCTGATTTTTTAGGGCTGTCCGTGCAATGTTGGTCACTTCTACAAGTAAGTTCGTACCTAATTGAGTCTATGTACATTCTGAGGTTTAAGAACACGTTGCGATAGCCATAATTTCTTATTTTGCCAGAGTACCTGCTGAACATAGAAAAATCATATTTCAGTTCCTTATTTGAGTCCAGAATATAGGCGTGTTCATGTGTGGAAATATCTAGATAGAGAAGATTGTTGAAGTTTTCAACTCTCCAGTTATACATATTCATGTCCTGTTTATATATATACGTTGGAAGGCATATGATAATGTTGGTATGTTTAATCAACTGTAGAGTCTCACGAATGTAAGAAATTAGCTCAAAATAATTCTGAGTTTTAACGAAGTCTTCTTCTCCGATAAATATCACACAAAAATCGTCCCATGTGTAGTTTACCAGTTTCATGTCGATATCTTTTATTAGTTCACTCGTTTTGCAGTATGGTTTGAGATAGTGACACAGATTAAATTCAGTAAGGTTTTTTTCGGCAATCGATAGCACTTTGTTTTTCTTATTGGTACTTAATAAACATATTTTGGAGCGCTTTTTCATTATAGGATCTGTGTTACTCGAAACTTGATTTTGTAGTGGCTGGTGGTTTTCTTTTCCTGTGGTTATATTTGAAATATTTGAAATTTTGTGAATAGTTTGCTCTTGTTCCAATCCAGATAAAGCTATTGTTTGTGTATATACATCAGATTTCGAGATTGTCGTTGTAAATGTAGTGCAGGTTTGTATTTCCTTGTGGATTAACTCGACTTTTTTTTGCTGCTCTATGGCCTCTGTTTGTGTTCGTTTTTGTTCTTTATTTATAGTGCAAGTTTGGCATTCTTTGTGTGATTTAATTATTTTCAGCTGTTGAGGGGGCTCTATTGCTTCTGTTTGTGTTTGTTTCTGTTTTGTAGTAGCTTTGCGATCTGATTCTTTATGTTTGTCTAATTTTATATTCTGTTGTGTCTTTATATTTTTACGAGCTGTGGACGTTGGAGAATTTGTCTTCGCGGGGCTAGCTCCAAGTCTCTTATAGATTACATTCATTTTAGCCAATTCATGATTGTTACTTTTAAGCTCTCTATTTTCCAGAGATAGGCGTTCAATTTCGTTGTGAGCACTTGATAATTGGATCTGGAGTTGATCATTTTTCTGCACAAGATTCTGGACTTGTTCGCATAAATCTTTCGATAGGTCAGGCATGCTACTAGTGCTGCCATCTACTGTGTCATCTATGCTCATGTCTGAGTCATTTAGATTGGAGGTGGTTTCAAGAACCAGCTGTGTACGTGCACGTCTAAGCGTAACATTTTCGTTAGGGTCCATTGTTCAGCTCCCTCTAGCGGCAGGTAGCTACTACGATAAGATTACCTTTCGTAGTATAATAATAATGGATGAGTGATCAAGTAAATTTAATAATCAAAAAGAAAATTGCTTGTGTGGGTTCGAACCTGCAGTCTCACGTCCTTCAATGTTCATGTCAGACGTGTAGTCCGCTACGCCACTGTGACTTCTGAGGGACCAGTCAAAATTAGCAATCAACTGCGTAGCTTTAGTGGTTCATCAGTCAGCTGGCGACGGTTCAATGCACTCGGGTCCAAAGGTCAGTTTAGGCGTGAGGTAAACAAAGAAACATTGTATGTGATTGCAACGGTTGATATCACAAGAATATTTAAAAATTTACTCACTTTTTGTAATAATATCTGTATTTCTTGATCGAGTGTGTATTCTTTAGACCATTTACTGTTGTGTTGTGTAAATGTTTGACTGGAATATCCTCTCTTTGGCATATAATTTGTCACTTTTTTTCTGCTTTGATTTCTTCTCGGTAAATGAATTGTTTGCGCCGAAAATAGTTTGGTGCGAGATTTGAACAACACTTTACGCATTAAGTAACTCAGTACCGCTAAAACTTCACTTTATCTATTTTTATGAATATTTTGTTACGGAGCCGATGTTTACTAAGATAGCAGCGCCATTTGTCCTCCAAGAGACACGAGACAAGACGGCACAACCCGCCGCCTCGGTGACTGGGGGCAGGTGGATCCAAGTCCTTGCTCGATTTTTTAACCCTAAAAATCGCTCTGTTTTTAAGAATTATTAAGATTCATTTTTAAGATTTTTCGATTTTTTGGTTTCGTACCCTAAGGGTAAAACGGGACCCTATTGCTGAGACTCCGCTGTCCGTCTGTCACCAGGCTGTATCTCATGAACCATGATAGTTAGACAGTTGAAAATTTCACAGATGGTGTATTTCTGTTGCCGCTGATATGACAACAAATACTAATAAAAATAGAATAAAATAAATATTTAAGGGGGCTCCCATACAACAAACGTGTTTTTTTTTGCAGTTTTTATAGATAATGGTACGGAACCCTTCGTGCGCGAGTCCGACTCGCACTTGGCCGGTTTTACACAAAGTTAGAAGTATTTAGCGCTGTAAAATTTTTGTACAAAATAACTTGGCTTACAATATTTTGTATTAATTACATCTAGCATGTTAGCCTTTACTATTAAAATCAATATTTACGAGATATCTTGGAAAAATAAACCCAGCCAAGTGCGAGTCGGACTCGCGCACGAAGGGTTCCGTACCAATATCTATAAAAAAAGGCAAAAAAATGACGTTTTTTGTATGGGAGCCTCATTAAATAGTTATTTTATTCTGTATGTTAGTATTTGTATCGGGGCAACAGAAACACATCATCATCATCTGTGCAACAGAAGCACATCACACTCATGTGTCATGCCAATCTACATCAAAGACACTACTCTAAATATCTGCCTCTCTGTCTAATAAGCTTTCGGTAAATTCGTTCAGCGATGGGTTCACTTTATAACACACTACTTCTTATAAATAAAAAATACATAATAACGTTTGCTGATTTGTTTGAGTGTTCGTTGCATCCAGTTCGTTCCTGGAATCCTCTGAAGCACTCTCTCTGTAATGCGTAAACAGCTCTGACGTGTGTTTGTTATTTAATGTATGAGAACACTAGCTGGTGCCCGCGGCTTAGTTTACTCCTTTCCGGGATTAAATGTAACCTCGTCTGTCCCCGGGATACCATCTAGCCGTTTAGGGGTGAACAAGGTAACGGATGGACAGAATTGCTTACTTACCAATTTATAATATTAGTATAGATTGGCATAGATGTTGATCCCTCTGCAGTTGCGTGAGGTTGGTGCAGTGTCTGTGTGTGCGTGTCTATGAAGAGAGACGAGAATGTATGGAATGTACCTACTATGTAAATTCAATTGAAGTGTCGGTAGTGGATTTGGAGAATGCTTTTAAATGTAGATGCTGCAGTGTTCCAGATGAGGGTAGTTTATTGGACTGGTTGCATTTGCGCTCCAACAACCTGGTGGTGTAGGTACGCTTCCAGTATTTATTTATTTTATTATCTTAAAAAAACAGTGTAGTAGTTTTTGTAAAATACATTAAATCATTCAAATTTTGAATTCTTATTATTCATTTAATTATTTGACATTTTCACATGAAGGACGATATATTACGAAGGTCTAAGAGACTCTTACTCAGTATTGTCTTGAAGAGACTCGGCTAGTATGGAACAGGCTGAAATAACCGAGGCTGGCAATAAACGGAAAGGTTTTCGAGTTGGTGCTCAATAAATGTTGTGGGAGCTTGCATGGACACCGTGTCGGTGTCCATGACGTACCCGGTACCCGGTACCCGGTACCGAGCCGTCGCCGAGCGATTACGGTAAATATCCCATTCCCATTGAATGGGCCATCCTCCGGGGAGAATGGTCATAAACGATTTCGGTTGCCAATATGGTACTATATGCAAACTACCTACTTTCTGGCATGATGGAGTCGATCGATGACGGAATTTATAATTTTGGAATTTACAAACAGATAATGCATTGCAGACTCGACTTAATGTCGCTATTGAGAATGTCGCCTCGCTTCGAATTTCGTACATCGGTACTTGCACTTGCAGTCGAACTAGACATGGAAACTGAACAGATTGGGAAGTTGTAATGAACAAGATAGCTTTTAAAGTAGGTCTCGAGCATTCCAACATTTCCAACGTTGGCATACATGCAGGCAGCTTGGGAATACACTCGGTGAGAGTTCCTCGCGCGCGCGCGCGCCATCCGGCAGACATTGTGCAACAAATAAAAGTATGTAAAGGGAAAATAAAAAGCGCGGGAAATGACATTCGAATTTGAACGTGGACTAAAAATATAGATTATGGGAACGTTTAACAAACCTTCCTTCACTATTTTTGCTCCCTCTCCTAATTTTTGTGACACCTGTATAGTTATTCTGTGCCAACGTATACAACATGTTAGTTCAATTGTTTTATGGACGAAAATGAGTAAGAATCACTTCACCCCCCCCTGCACCGGCCCGGTGCGAGGTGCGACCACATCCGCGCTCTTTCTACAAATCACCTATTCCTTTTTGGATCTAATTTAATAATCAGTAAACGGCAGCGGCGGCGGCGGCGGCGGCGGCGGCGGCGGCGGCGGCGGCGGCGGCTGCTCCGACGAAATAGGTAAATGTAAAGTCCCAGCAGGCATATTACACTCATTATAAATTCCGCACCCTCGCCTCGCCTCGCCTCGGAGCTCGCTCAAATATTCACAGTCAGAACCCAGGCCGCGGCGCCGTAAAGTAGGCAGAGTGGACGTATGCTTTTCCTATCATGTTTTATTTTGTACTAGTTTTTGCCCGCGGGTTTGCACGTGTTGTTTATGGTTATTTCTGCCCCGTGGGAACTGATTTATGGGATCGAGGAAAACCTATGTTTTATTCCAGGCCTAGAAAGTATGCAATACCAGTCCGGTCCGTTCGGCAGTTATGGCGTGAAGAGGTACAAACATACAAAGTTACGCGTTTACAATACTAGTGTGATGTGATAGTTTGAATGTTTTATATTATATCGTAGCAGTTCATAAACCTATGTTAATGAATTGAGTTGTTGGTGACAGTAGGACAGGTGTGTTCGGAAACTTACTTTTGTCTCGAAGGTCCCGCATCTTGGCTATTTGTACGAGTATGTTATTACACCTTTAACTCCTGTCCTCCGCTGCTCCATCACAATGTAACCGAAGTGTTCTACTGAACCATTTGGGGTATTGTTATCTCTTGGATTTACAGACATTTAAAACGTGCATCACATGGCTTTTATTTATTTGCCCTGTTTACACAACGCTAAAGATCGTAGCACACACTGCACCGCTGCGCTGCTCCCGCACAACACAATAATGACGCTCTTCAACGGTACACACACCTTACTACTTTACTTTTTTATATGTTAATATATAAGTTACTTTATTAACAAAGAAAATTACAATTAAATTAAAACTAGTATTTACAATTGAAAGTATTGAGCTAACGGCAGACCGTATTATAATAGCAGTATTTAACTACTTACAAGAAATGTATAGTGTAATAGATAATAACAAATATGCTTTAGGAATATTTCTAGACATGTCAAAAGCATATGACAAAGTAAATCATGAAATCCTACTACATAAGTTATATGACTATGGAATTTGAGGTGCTGCTTATAGATGCTTCCAAACTTATTTAAATGACAGACAACAATTTGTAGAAATAATAAATCATAATATAAATAAACAAGAAAATGTAGTATCCGACATAAAAACAATTAATAATTCAATTCCCCAAGGCTCTATTCTTGGATGTACCCTTTTTTATTATATGTTAATGACCTTCCAAAATCAATAAATACAATGAGTATCTTATTTGCCGACGACGTATCTCTCCTGTTTACTAGTAACTCAACAATCGACTATGTACACATAAATACAGTATTTAAGGAATGCCTCTCATGGCTTCAGGACCATAATTTAGAAATTAATTTACTCAAAACCAAATTAACCCAATTCCGGACATATAAAAGAACCCTCCTTGACCTTAGCTTATTATCAAAACACCTCTCAATTGACGAAACAAATGATTTTAACTTATTAGGAATAACACTAGACACAAATTTAAATTGGAAGGCCCATGTACAAAAAATAAAAACTATACTTTCGCAATTTGTATACGCCCTAAGTATTTTAAAAGCCAATACGAACTATGAGACTGCCTTATCTGCGTATTATGCTTACGCTTATAGTTGGCTCAATTATGCCATAATTCTGTGGGGCGACAGTGTAGAATTCAAACAATTATTTATAATCCAAAAGAAATGTGTAAGAATCCTCACTAACACGAAACCACGTGATAACTGTAGGCCACACTTCATCAAAAACTAAATTTTGACTTAACCATCTATCTATATCATGCAAGCCGTACTATTTGTCAGGAAACACAAAAATCTCTTTAAAACCAATCACGACATAAACAATGAGTATAACAGACGGAACAAAAATAAAATAGTATTACCGCCATCCAAACTTGAACTAGCAAGACTAAGTCCATACCAGAGACTATCTAGAATATATAACAAAATACATGAATGCATAAAAAAACGAGGACAAACATAGGTACACTTTTTTGCAAAAAGCTAAAACTATTTTTACTAGATAAATGTTACTATTCCGTGAACCAATTTAAATGGACAAACTGACATGAGAATTAAATTAAATTAAAAACATCTTCAATAACTGACATTCTGACTACTAGTATAAGTTTCAAATTATCAAATTTGTGTATGAATGTAAATTAGTATCCTGCTATTTATTTTATGTTCTATTATGCTTTCAAAATTAATTTTATTTCCAATTTTAAATTTTAATTGATATTAGTTTGACATTTCTTTTATATTCAATCGACTATTATTGTACTTATAAAGTGCGTTAATTTTTGCAGTGCCCTTACAGGGTGCATGTACTGACCACCTACACCTAGCCACTCACATACACTAAGAATGAATTGTACGTACATGTTAGCAAATAAATGAAATGAAATGAAATAACTACCCGTATTATGAAAGCTTGCCCAAGCATTACATTAAGCAGTCATATGTGATCTCTACTCAAGCGTACAATCTCTGCTCAAGGAAATCTTTATTATTGAACGTAACAATAAAATGTATTAAACAGTTACTAGAAGGCGTGGACGGAGTTCATCCTTCTTGAAGGCTACTTGAGTGAGTATAGTTTCTGACATGCGCTCCCAAGCATTGTTTGAAAATTAGTATTCACTCAAAACTAGACTTAAGCATCACTCAAGCAGAGATCTACGACTGAGCAAGCTTTCATAATACGGGCCTAAAACTGAATAACTACTTTCATAAAATAACAGACCGCATGTACCGCGAGGACGGAGGACGGTCCGCGGCAAGCACGTGGAGTGGCTCGGCCGTGCGTCTCGTAGCCGACCGTGTGTGGTCAGTCAGCTTTCTGATAGCTGTCCGCCGCGGACAGCGTGGGGTTAGAGTGCGATTTAAACCGAAGGAGCCGTGCGGTATAAATGTGCTACGACATTAAAGAGTTCTGGAATCAGATTAAATCCCGCTCTAGATCCGTCTGTATCCCAAAGGAGTATAATATAAATTAGCTCAATAGATCTAATCCTTCACATTTCCGGAACATGAGAGAATCCACTTTAGTACGAATCAAGCTATTATGCACCCTGTCGTCATGGATTAGGAATTGCTGAGATGAAATGAACCGTATTACGATTGTATAAGCTCCTACTTAATGATTACGAATATACAGGGTGTTCCGTAATCCGCTTTTGGGGATGAAACGTTCTGTAATATTATACAGGGTTCACGAAGACGCCATGTCTTAATTCTTAAACTTGGTATTGGTAGTAGGTACCTACCCCCCCCCCCCCCCCCCCTCATTTAATAATCATCATCTTCATTTTCCATCAGGTGAGATTGTGGTCTAACAAAGGTCTATTGATTATGAAAAAAACGTTCTTTAGATAGGTTTTATTTAAAACTTAACTTTAAAACAGCTCTGCCCCTGAATTAACAGTGGCTGTGGGAGCGAGAGATCGGTCTGTAGTACTACATGGGGTGTTGGACAAACATGTTTTATCATTTTGTCTCAGATGAGATTAACAAAGATTGACAACAAAAAAATATACAAGATTGACATAAAAAATTGACAAGGCTGATAAGAGCAACTAAAAATCATTTAAAAATATATTTAAATATACCTGTCGTTTTCACAAAGTGATCGTGACGATGGGCAGACCCTGCCGTTGACGCATACGAATTATTCTAATTATTAATGGATTGTCAGAGAATTACCAATAACCCTGTATATGACGTCAAGTGTACCGTCTCTTGGAGCTGCTGGTCAACTCACACGTGTTACTGAGTGTATCACTCATGCTGAACATGTTCGCCGCTCATTGGTCCACTCCGTTAGTCTGTACGTACGTTGTAAAAGTGAATCTAGAACGGCTAGTTCTAGATTAACTTTTACAAGGTGTGGTGCCGGCTGACAATTTGCACTAGGCCAACTCTTCCAGGTGGTTATCGTAGAGTCTCCCTCCGTCGTGCCATGAGATATATAAAAGCCAATAAGGTGATTATCAGGGGAAGGCCTGCGTCCAGTACCTACTACCTAGTAGACCATTATCAGGGGAAGGCCTGCGTCCAGTACCTAGTACCTAGTAGACCATTATCAGGGGAAGGCCTGCGTCCAGTACCTACTACCTAGTAGACCATTATCAGGGGAAGGCCTGCGTCCAGTACCTACTACCTAGTAGACCATTATCAGGGGAAGGCCTGCGTCCAGTACCTACTACCTAGTAGACCATTATCAGGGGAAGGCCTGCGTCCAGTACCTAGTACCTAGTAGACCATTATCAGGGGAAGGCCTGCGTCCAGTACCTAGTACCTAGTAGACCATTATCAGGTAGATTTCTAAAAATATTTCACTAGTAGGAAAGAAACCGCAGTATCCCTGAGAAACAGGCTGTTTACCCAGGCACCACGTGACCCCGCGCGGGCAGCTGCTAGTCGTGCAAACGGGAGCCCACATCACGATGTGCCGACTTTCCAGCTCCGGTACATGTGGAGCTGACGCTGACGTTCTCAAGGACTATTGTGTCGAGAATGGGCCGAGTGGTCGAGGTAACGCTTCTCTTGAATTTGGTTGCTTTTAATAAAAGCATAGATGTTGACTGCGTTTTGTTTTGAATTGGGAACATTCGGATGATCCTACTAATCTCCTACTTCATTTTACAAGGAATAATCGTGTTTCAAATCAGAATATATGTATTTATTATTTACAAATTTTCCTAATAAGATAATTGTGAGATTGTCTGTTTGTTAACTTTTCACGAGAAACGGTTGAACAGAACTCAATGATATTTGTAAAGAAAATAGACTGTATCCTGGGACTGGTAACTTCCATCTAGCTCGGAGAAACGGCTGCCAAGCCACTTGTAAAATAAATACATAATGCTGGACAATAGGCTATTTGACTACATTGAAAATAAGTTGCAAATTGTTTTCATCCTAATCAGTGACAACGTAACAAAGCGTAATCAGGTGATTTTTATTAAAAAATATGCATATTTTGGTAAAAACACGAGATTAAAATTACACAGTGTTTGATATGTGATCACGAGACCGGAAACGCTCTGCGTTTGGTTGCATCGCTGGTGACGTCACACCTATCACAGATTACAGTGCGTGTTGTTGTTCATGTTAGGTGTGGTGTGAGATATGACGTCATCGAGTCATGTCACCGGAGCTATGACGGAGATTATCGTTTTGGCGCGGCATTATTTTATTTAAACTTTAAAATTAGTTTTTATAACTAATACGACTGGCCTTGAAGAAATATTAATTACACTTGCATTATTTTTATCGGACAATACGTTAGAATTATTTCCCAGTAGTAGTCAAGTAGCCTATTCACACAGCATTATCTAGCCCAAGTTAAGCAGAGCTTGTATTATGGGTACTAGATACCTGATACACATAATACAATACAATACATAGACGGATATTTTTTATTGTACATAGAAAACTACTAGAACATCCGGAACAAATATTTGCAAATCATACTAACATTTGTCCCAAGGCGGGAATCGTCCAAAAGCTAGGCTATTATTAAAGAGGTATACCTGTACCAGGGATGGGAAATGAGACCTCTGCGCGCTGCTCATTGACAACTGTATGTTTGTTCCATTTAAGTTATCATGCAGGCTGAATACGAAACAAAACAACACACATCAGCACATCACGTATTGCAACTAGTTGCAAGTAGACATCACCTAGGTTCTACACTCACTACGGCCGGAATAACACGGTACCTTGTACATCTTGCCCACTACGAAAAGGGAATACAATGTAATGTGTAACAACTCGGTCCATATCAACTTATATTTTCCACGAATTTTAGCAATTGCTACTAAAAGTTGTTGGCGCGAGATTAAAATTTTTAATGATTGCAAATTACTTTTTCGTTGAATTTTATTCCTTGAGAACGTAGAAAAAATCCACAAATAAATGTTATTGTTCGATTTTACCCGAGATCTTCAATGTGCAATGAAAGTCGATGTAAAATGAACGACGACCGTGCTATACGATAGCCTGGCCGAGGCGACCTAGCGAGGGGGAAAGGTCGAGGCGGAAATCTCTAATAGTAACCTTCCTGCAGCAAACAAACGCACGTGCCCTCCACCCTGCCTCCCGTCCTGCTTCACGCGCCTCAAACAACTGTTTACCCTGTCTCTACAGGACAGCCATGGGCGCGGCGGATGATGGCTGCAAGCGAAGCGTAGCGCAGCTCCAGGCCAGCGCAGCGCGGTCAGCATGGCAGCCCTTCTGAAATGAAGGGCGAGACTAAGGTCGAGCCTTTTATAGCGCGGACAGCGAGGGCAATGATCACCGAGCTTGGGCCGAGACCATAGCGAGCTTAGCTTGTCGTGGTCAGCAGGGCAGTCAGTGCGGACTAAGGCCCGTATTATGAAAGCTTCCCCAAGCATTACTTAAGCAGTCATTACGTGATCTCTACTCAAGCGTTAATTACTCAAGTAATGCTTGGCAACCGTTCAATAATATGTCTAAGCAGTTACTCGAAGGCGTGGACGGAGGAAATCCGCTCTTGACGGCTACTTGAGTGAGTGTAGATTTTGACATGAGCTCCCAAGCATTGTTTGAAAATTAGTATTCACTCAAAACTAGACTTAAGCATCACTCAAGCAGAGCTCGATGACTGAGCATGCTTTCATAATGCGGGCCTAAGGCTTGTATACCTAGTGATTTACTCAAACAATGCGACAAATTTAAATAAAATGAAACCGGCCCGCGCGGCGAATCGGAATTGCGCACGAAGGGTTCCGTTCGTTCATGTTCCATTATCTATAAAAACGGACAAAAAAACACGTTTGTTGTATGCCTTTTAAATATTTGTTTTATTTTTAATTTCATTATTTATTTTTAAAGTAAATATACAAAATATTCTGTCAATATTCAAGCGTCTACCTGTTGGCGTTATCAATATCGAGCAAAAACGAGCCAAAAAATCACGTTTGTTGTATGGGAGCCCCTTAAATATTGATTTTATTCTGTTATTGTTGTTATAGCGGCAACAGAAATACATCATCTGTGAATTTCAACTGTCTAGCTATCACACACGGTTCATGAGATACAGCCTCGTGCGTGACAGACGGACAGCGGAGTCTTAGTTATAGGGTCCCGTTTTATCCTTTGGGTACGGATCCCTTAAAACGTCAGCGTTACCGTTTCGAACGGCAGAGATGAAATCGCTATTTTGAAATGTAACATTTCGGGAGCAGATCATGTCGTCCAAAGCGGTGACAGATAATCCTTCTCCCGCTTAAACAAGATTCATATGGCTCTTTAAACTTTACATTCTTCAATTTTTGTAATGTGTTTTGTTTTGTATGCTTTTTGTATTTTCTCTAATGTTAAGTGTTTAATTTTCTAGTTCTAAAGCTTTTTTTCCCCTGAGATAAATAAATAAATAATCAAAACATGCCCGAGAATTAAACGGCTCTTCTGACACTCGATCTGCCCTCCCTCACTCTCTTTACCAAAGAGATCACATTATGGGTCAGACAGAAGCTCCAATAAGTTGTAGTACTGTTGGAATTCTCCAAAAGATGGCATTGTATACAATTTCACAAAGAACTAACATATTAATTTCTATTGTTACAGATAAACACAAGATGTCGCTGTCTCTAATAAAACTATGACATAGTTTCTCGCAGAATGTGTCGCTCCTCGGTCCTCCGGGACAGAACAACTAGACATTCTTGACGAAAGTTCAAGTGAACAAAACAAAAGTGTGGTACAGCTGCTGTGATAACCACACGTACAGGCAGGCCTAGACGCGTTCCTCTACAATTAGAATTAGATGTCAATTAGCCAAAGTGATAGGTGGACTACCTCTAAACATTTTTAAATTATATTTTTGAACCAAAGCTAGCTTTAAGATGTCGAATCAAATGCCCATATACAGCCAAGTGCTGCCGAAATCACAATTCCGATCGAAAGGGACTAAAACCCGGACGAGGGAGTTTGATCCCTTGAACTTCAATAGCGGGGGAAACTTCTCTTCGACGATAGACAAGGAGAAGGAGAAAGATAAAGAGAGGGAGAAAGAAAAGAAGGAAAGAAGGAGCAACGAGACGTCGCGGTCAAGGCGGAACCAGAAGAACGAGGCGAGCGATGGAAAGGTAAGATAAGTTTTATTTTTTTACTTATGTCCAACATCCAGGTTCTTGCGTTTGACGCGTGTGTTTTTGTAGCGTTTCATGTGGATTTCGGTTTTTGCGTGGTTGATTGCAAGGTCCACAGTCCAAGCCCCCGTTTGTAACATGTACCAACAACAAGTAGAGGTGGTACCACCTCTACCTCTCCATTGCCAAACAGTGCCAAGTCGTCTGCGTAACCGATTACTCTGTGTTGTCCATAAGTTCAACTATTATTATCGAAAAAAATGTTTTATTTCACTTTGTAACGCTTGCTTTTTCCTACCCCTAGGTGAGTTGGGGGAAGGAACTTCAATAGAAACAAGGAGCTTGCGTTGACAAACAGTAATTTATTCAGTAGAGGAAATGCAGTACCTTTAGTAGTTAACAATAATACAGAATATGTTGGGCGCCTTAGCATGAAGTAGTAGTAAGCTCAGCCGATAGTGAGTTGTATAACAGGGCGTGGTAACCTACTTTCAACCTTCTTAGCAACCAGATAATTTAGATTTTTTATGAATAATGCTAGTACCGAATGACGTTCAGCAATTACCGGTGCGCAGATGAGTGTTCACGAGGGTCCAAAGGTGTGGTTAGTAGTTCACAGCACAGAATAAAGAAAAACACAGCGGACAGTGTCCTGCTGTGATACCAGTCAGTCGCCGCCGTCGGTCCGAAGGAGCCGAAGCACGGAAGAAGGGACCTGCCTCCTTCGACACCGGACAGCCTCCACGCAGCCTCTCCCAGACCGCTCTCTCCAGGGACAGCACAAGACAATTAGGGGAAATCCCTCAGCTAAGCCCCGCAGCTAGGCAGCTGTGTAACAAGACAGATAAATTATAGGGGAGCTGGACATATCACTAGCGACACGTGGCACTGAGTTTTTGTTTCACAAATACCTTGAGGGGTGCACTCCGATTCGTAGGAGGAATATCAGCACGACGGCCTCTCGCGTCTGTAAAGCGGGCAGGCGTTGATGCCTCGGGACTCCGGATGCCACGCGGACGCGGTGTATCGGCGGGGCCCTAATTCCATAAAAATGAAGTTGTTTTAGGTTTGCACAGTGATGCCGAAGCCACGCACAGGTTGATCACCAGGATACATACCAGCTGAAGAGATTTCACTAGAATTTGAGGACTAAAAGTTTTGAACCAGCGTTCGTATCAGAAGCGGAGTCGTGAAAGAAAGGAAGGACCACAGAGTATGTGGAAAGGACAGCTCTCGCCACACATTGACAGACAGACTCCCTCGAGTCAGTCAGTTAATCTGTCAATGTCACTTTTTGTAATGTCGAAGGGATACCAGTATGAATACTGAAGAAAGAGGTCCCCTTCGGCATATGAGGGTTACAACTTTAATGTATTTTTTTATTTGCCTTGTGGTATGAAGATAAAATTATTTTCCTATGCTCTGCACCCTTATCTAAAATATTGCGATTTTCAATCAAAACTGTCCACAAATCTATCGGAACTGAAAAAATACTCAGGGGAAGTTCCGGTTCAATTGTTGTTCATGGCTTGCCCGAGGGAACCGAGGTAGAGCGAATGAATGGTGACGTTTCCTCCGACAAATGCAGACGAGAATGCGGAGTTCCATACACCTCATTCAGTTAAACTTTGTAGTATTTTTAATGTCTGAATGAATATCATGTTCCAAGGTGGAGGCGTACCTGAAGCAGTACCAAGTGAACATGCGCCAGCAACAGAACCAGCACCGACACTCGGCCGTCAGGCAGGCGGAGCACCGCGTCAACTTGCGGTATGTTGTATTATACAAGGTGGAGGCGTACCTGAAGCAGTACCAAGTGAACATGCGCCAGCAACAGAACCAGCACCGACACTCGGCCGTCAGGCAGGCGGAGCACCGCGTCAACTTGCGGTATGTTGTATTATACAAGGTGGAGGCGTACCTGAAGCAGTACCAAGTGAACATGCGCCAGCAACAGAACCAGCACCGACACTCGGCCGTCAGGCAGGCGGAGCACCGCGTCAACTTGCGGTATGTTGTATTATACAAGGTGGAGGCGTACCTGAAGCAGTACCAAGTGAACATGCGCCAGCAACAGAACCAGCACTGACACTCGGCCGTCAGGCAGGCGGAGCACCGCGTCAACTTGCGGTATGTTGTATTATACAAGGTGGAGGCGTACCTGAAGCAGTACCAAGTGAACATGCGCCAGCAACAGAACCAGCACCGACACTCGGCCGTCAGGCAGGCGGAGCACCGCGTCAACTTGCGGTATGTTGTATACAACACAACATTTTCTTAAATTTCATTATCATCAGCCTATACTAAATAAAAATTAAATATCTTAAATTTACCTCTGACCTATAGAGGTTTAAAGCGATTATTGTTTCTTAAATACAATCCACTTAGAAATTAGTCTCAATATGTTAATACTATTCCAGATCTCTCCCTCTAAACGAAGTGGCGGCCTCTCGCGGCCATGACCGGACTCCGACTGACCGACACCGCGGCTTCTCCGAGCGGGAGCGGGGCGGCACGAGGGAGCATCGCCGCGAGCGTGAGCGGGACAGGGATAGAGACAGAGATAGAGAGCTAGAGTTTGATGGTAAGCTGTTTTATCGACAACAACATCTGTTGAGTTACTTTCACCTTAACTTGTGACGAGTATCGATGAGACAGTTTAGTTGCCTCGTGTCGGTGTGTCGGTGTGTGGGTGGTGTGGGTGTGGGTTAACCATTGAACCATAGCAGCAGCTCAGTATGGATCTCATCTAGGCTTCTCGGATATCACTCATTTATTTTGGTTTATCATCATCATCAGCCTATATCAGTCCACAGCTGGACATAGGCCTCCACTAATGAGTGCCATAGCGCCATGTCTTTAGCTTTTGGTTTATACTGAGGTCTTATACAATATTTTTGTAACATAAAAATTGTCTAGCATTAAATGTCTTTCCCAGGCACCCCCCTCAGCCCGAGCGCCTCCCGCGACCGGCCCGTGCGCAAGTCCTCCTCGGCGCATCGAGTGACCGAGACGGCGATATCGACGGACCAGCGGCGCTTCTTCTGTCGCGAGTGGGCCTTTCAGAAGATTGCGCACTGTCTGGAGCAGCGGCCCCACAGCAAGACCAATGGGGCGCTGGTTATAGGTAAGGCTTGTTACTGTGAGTGACAGAGACGGCGATATCAACGAACTCGCGAGCGAGACAAGGCAAGCCGCGATCTTACCCGACAACAGCGAGTGACGAAACGTCCCTCGCAGGGCAGAGGTTACGGAGGAGCAATGAGCATTGCGGCTTGCGAAGTGAGCTGCGCCGTGCCACGTCACCCACAGCCGTCGGTGTCCTGCCCCTCGCACTGCGTGTAGGTGTAGCATGCGTCACCGACAACAGCGCGCCGGGCACTGTTCCCAACATCTATGGGAAAAGTGCTTGCTTACAGCTCGCGCACATGCTACTAACTAGTTTCCTAATATAAGTGGTGTTTGGTTGCAGGTGACGCCGGCAGCGGTAAGACCGCCCTGTGCCAGGAGCTCAGCTCGCCGGGCCAGGGTGCGCAGGCGAGGCAGCAACGTGCGCTCAACAGAAGGCTGCTGGCGAGGCACTTTCTGCAGGTAACCTTCAATCGGAACCATTTTCAACCGAAGAAGACCCCGTCAACATGATCACAAGCCTATACCAGTCCACAGCTAGACATTGACCTCTCCTAACTCTCGCCGCAGCGCCCTGGCTTCAGCTCGCCGCATCCAGCATCTGCTCAAAGTGCGACCAAGCAACTCATTTTTCGATGCATCCTCAGCCGATTTCGAATCGAGTGAGAGTCGTAGTTATGAATTGACAATGATTCGGGTAGAATGGAGGTTCACGGACAGAACACATGCCCCAGTGCTTCCATCTTGTATCCCTCATCATGCAACTTCCACTCCAACTCTTCACTGCGTACCTTAGAACTGCTTGTTAGTTTGATAAGTGACATTGATAAGTAACTAGAGTATGATAAGTGTCTATTCTTCTACTTTAAAATGTACATAAAAGAGTCTTCAAGTCCAAAGTACAGTGTACAAGTTGCTGCTGGGAAAGGGGGCTCCATTTTAGGCCTGATCTTCACTTTTAGAAGATAATGGTCAAAGGCTTTTTTACCATTTACAACAACAAAAAAATATCTGTAATGGCCCATTTGTTTCCAGAGCAACTCGGAGAGCAGCCTGCGTCCTGGCGAGTTCGTGCGCTCTCTGGCGATGCAGATACTCAGTCACTCCTCACGGACGAAGGTCGCACAAGACAATAGCGATGGGCGGAGGCAGAGCGAAAGGTACATTATAGAGAGCAGCCTGCGTCCTGGCGAGTTCGTGCGCTCTCTGGCGATGCAGATACTCAGTCACTCCTCACGCATTCTCAGGTTAAACTATGACCATTAGGTTCTTTGGTACCTGCATTCCTGAACTTAAACGATTATGATTACACCTGGATCATAATATTTAATATTTAACATAAATACAGAAAAGATCGTCACAATCTGTAAACAATAAACAACCTGAGTATAAAAATTTTAATTTCAGACGGGACTCTGAGGATGAGCGTTTGCTGCAGCGACTGAGGAGCATGGGAGATGACCGGGACAGCTCCAAGCCGCTGCTTGCTGACTCCGAAGGTAACGTTCATGAGGTTGGACCATCCATGCAGCATCACCTGGCGCTGCACCAAGCAGCATCACCTGGCGCTGCACCAAGCAGGGCTCGTCTTATGGAGACCAGATGACTGATATAACACTGAACAGACGATAATTGGACAGGCAGTAGAATAGAAGGTTCATATTCATTGAAAGACTGTTAAATTCGTCACTTGAGATCTGCTTAAATGTGGTGCTGTGTCACATAACGGTATCCCAGCGAGGCGAGGCGAGGTGGGATATCATTATGTCCGAGTCCTATGGTATCCCAGCGAGGCGAGGCGAGAAGCGATCACTATGGCATCCCAGCGAGGCGAGGCGAGAAGCGATCACTATGGTATCCCAGCGAGGCGAGGCGAGGTGGGATATCATTATGTCCGAGTCCTATGGTATCCCAGCGAGGCGAGGCGAGGTGGGATATCATTATGTCCGAGTCCTATGGTATCCCAGCGAGGCGAGGCGAGAAGCGATCACTATGGTATCCCAGCGAGGCGAGGCGAGGTGGGATATCATTATGTCCGAGTCCTATGGTATCCCAACGAGGCGAGGCGAGAAGCGATCACTATGGTATCCCAGCGAGGCGAGGCGAGAAGCGATCACTATGGTATCCCAGCGAGGCGAGGCGAGAAGCGATCACTATGGTATCCCAGCGAGGCGAGGTGAGAAGCGATCACTATGGTATCCCAGCGAGGCGAGGCGAGAAGCGATCACTATGGTATCCCAGCGAGGCGAGGCGAGGTGCGAGTCCTGTGGTTTCCCAGCGAGGTGAGGCGAGAAGCGATCACTATGGTATCCCAGCGAGGCGAGGCGAGGTGCGAGTCCTGTGGTTTCCCAGCGAGGTGAGGCGAGAAGCGATCACTATGGTATCCCAGCGAGGCGAGGCGAGGTGCGAGTCCTGTGGTTTCCCAGCGAGGTGAGGCGAGAAGCGATCACTATGGTATCCCAGCGAGGCGAGGCGAGGTGCGAGTCCTGTGGTTTCCCAGCGAGGTGAGGCGAGAAGCAAGCCCTATGCTACTCAACCAGTCACAAGTTTCTCGCATGCCTCTGCGACTGCGGCCCTGGTACCTGATGTCCTATTTGTCGTGAATGTCTGTTCGACATTTTATTGTTCTCGTTTATTTACCTATTTTCGTTTTAATTTCCAGATCGCACGGACGAGGAGGAGTCAGTGGGGCGTCGAACCCGCACCATCGAGCGGATCCACGAGCGCGAGGCCTATCTGGACTCGATGATCCCCGGTGCAGAGCTGAGTCAGGATCCCGTGAGTTGTTCCTCACATCTCTCTATCGCCCGTTTAACTACGAGATACAACTTTCAATAAGAACTTCAAACCACATCTGTTAGATGGCGCTTACTCAAAATGCTACAGTTGGTGCAAAATAATTGTGATTAGCAATGAAATTACTCTTGATTGTAAATTTCCCTAATGGTTAAAACGAACGGAGAAATAATTTACCGCAGTTCGTAAACAATTTTCTATTATAAATTTGAATCTCTCGCCAATACGAAACGAATAACTGCTAAATTTATCATTCAAGGAAAAAAATATAACGTGATATTTGGCTCGACCCCTGACTCGACATAAGTTTGACGTAATGCACGGACGCACCCTAACCCAGTATGTACTTATCGACAGATCCCGTCGATGGTACCGAACGTGCCCCCGGGCGCGCCCCCGGCCGTGCTCCCGGGCGCGGTCCCGGCCGTGCTCCCGCGGCGCTGCGCCCCCGCCTCGCCCCGCGCATCGCCCCCCGCGGACCTGCCTCTATACGCGAACCACGAGAACATATTCTTGCGCAACATCTCTGCAAGAAGTTCAGAGCCCAGGCTGCAGCGGCAGAGCTCCGAGCCCACGCCGCAGAGGCGGGGGCAACTGCACAAGTCTCTCTCTACGGGTAAGCAATAAGCTATTCCAATACATACGAGAAATTGTGCGAACGCGCCCCGAGGTGGCACATCGCCGTCGCGTTGGTCCATAGCGAGGCACGTACTAATAAAACTCAAAAGAACCAGTTCAAAGGTATCTCACTAAATATCCGAAGTGTTATCACGTCCGATTCAAAACAAGTAGCAAACACATTCAATGAGTTTTTCTCATCAGTAGGTAAATTAAGTAACATAGCGAGTTCCCCAGCGTGCAGCGTGCGGCCGCCCGGTCATTCAACCTACTACCAAATCCAAACACAAACTTGTCATGCCTGCATCAAAATTAAGTAACATAGCGAGTTCCCCAGCGTGCAGCGTGCGGCCGCCCGGTCATTCAACCTACTACCAAATCCAAACACAAACTTGTCATGCCTGCATCAAAATTAAGTAATATAGCGAGTTCCCCAGCGTGCAGCGTGCGGCCGCCCGGTCATTCAACCTACTACCAAATCCAAACACAAACTTGTCATGCCTGCATCAAAATTAAGTAACATAGCGAGTTCCCCAGCGTGCAGCGTGCGGCCGCCCGGTCATTCAACCTACTACCAAATCCAAACACAAACTTGTCATGCCTGCATCAAAATTAAGTAATATAGCGAGTTCCCCAGCGTGCAGCGTGCGGCCGCCCGGTCATTCAACCTACTACCAAATCCAAACACAAACTTGTCATGCCTGCATCAAAATTAAGTAATATAGCGAGTTCCCCAGCGTGCAGCGTGCGGCCGCCCGGTCATTCAACCTACTACCAAATCCAAACACAAACTTGTCATGCCTGCATCAAAATTAAGTAACATAGCGAGTTCCCCAGCGTGCAGCGTGCGGCCGCCCGGTCATTCAACCTACTACCAAATCCAAACACAAACTTGTCATGCCTGCATCAAAATTAAGTAATATAGCGAGTTCCCCAGCGTGCAGCGTGCGGCCGCCCGGTCATTCAACCTACTACCAAATCCAAACACAAACTTGTCATGCCTGCATCAAAATTAAGTAACATAGCGAGTTCCCCAGCGTGCAGCGTGCGGCCGCCCGGTCATTCAACCTACTACCAAATCCAAACACAAACTTGTCATGCCTGCATCAAAATTAAAAATTCACCAATCCTCCCCCAACTCGATGGCGGTAAAAATTTACAACACTTTTCCAGAAAACATAAAATGTATAGGAAAAATGATGTGTTTGAATCCAAAGTAAACGCGATACTCATAAAAAAATGTTTTTACGAACTTGACGATTTCTTCAAAGATAATTTTAGCGACTCGTAATTTTTTGTAATTTTGGATTTCGGCAGGATTCGAACCCGCGCCTCACCTTCCCGGGTTCACCGGGTTCGAATCCTGCCGAAATCGAATTTTTTTGGGATATTATTAAAAAGTTTTCGTAGAAGATTTACCCAGTGCGAGTAACGCACTATAAAGGAAAAAGCTAGGTATTAAATGCATTAATAATAAGTAAGTTGATCATAAGTAGAAAGGTATGAAACCTGGCCTGTCTTCCATTGCTTGCAACACCCTAAATGGCTACATACTGTGAACATTTTATGAACACTCACCTAACTACTAAGGCGATGACTGTATGAAGGCAATAAATAAAATAGTGAAATACACGTCGTGGTAGTTGTGTGTGAGCTAGTCAGGGGCTTGCTAGGTACGGGCGAGCGGCCTGGGGCCTGGGGCCTCGGGCCTGGGGCCTGGGGCCTCGGGCCTGGGGCCTGGGGTCAGGTCGGGTTCTGTGCAAGTGTAACGCGACCGCTCCCGCTCGAATCAATCTTTCCACTTATTTTTAATAAATCCCCTTATTCTACAGAAACCAACGAGTCTAAAATGGACAGTCCCCCCAAGTCCCGGATACCCGTGGCTAACTTCAGATACCCGAACAAGAGCGAGCTGAAGTCGGCCGAGAGCTCGCCCAAGAAGGCCGAGAGGAGAGAAGAAGAGAAAGAGGAAGAGTTGCCGGAGTATCAGAATGTGCTGAGTGAGGAGGGTCGGGAGAGTGATCCCTGTGTTGGAGATGGAGAAGGTACGGGTATCTACTATCTTTTGATAAATTCAGATTCTCGTCGTCATGATGATGATGAGATTCTCGTCTATCTATTTAAAATACCTTCCTATTTCTCCAAAATAACAGAATGTAATGTGAATAATCATTTATCCACTCAACAGTGACGTCGAATTTATCAAAATGGCGTAACAGTGCGGCCCGTTATGGGCTGCCCGCACTGTTGGGGGTTTTGTAAGATGTGCAACAACTAAAACTGGGTTTTTGGTGTTTTTATGCAGTTTAATTATCTAATTTAGGTACAAACTGATTAAGAAATGTTTTTATTACCATTTCATGTACTTTAAATGATACATGCAAGAGAAAATAATGTATAGTATTATCTCAAAAAAACTCAAAACAATCAATAGACAATCACGAACTTTTCTTGTCGGCAAGTGAAGTTCGACTATGGATTTCTCGGAATTTTTGTATGACGCAACATGTGGACGAGCACTGGATACCTATCTTGCTCTAACAAGAACGCATTGCAATAGGTTAAAGCAAGATAGAAACATAAACAAACGTGAAGTTGAGCGTAAACTGATCGCCAGCTGAAATGCCCGAAATGGGCTACCGCACTGTTGACTGGATTTCTCGGAATTTTTGTATGACGCAACATGTGGACTAGCACTGGATACCTATCTTGCTCTAACAAGTACGCATTGCAATAGGTTAAAGCAAGATAGAAACATAAACAAACGTGAAGTTGAGCGTAAACTGAGCGCCAGCTGACATGCCCGAAATGGGCTACCGCACTGTTGACGGATATTTGACAGAAGCCCGAAATGGGCCTCTGCACTGTTGAGCGGTTATATGAAGACGTAGATAAATATAGTGAGCAAGCGCACTCTGCATTTTGTGTTGTGAGTCCACCATGAGGTCCTCCTAGCCCACGGGGCGGCTGACTCAACGAGGACTCCTATATCCGCAGGACATATTTTAGTGATCAAGTGTGTGCGTGAACACAGGTGCACCATGAACCATTGTACCATCGTCTACGGCGATGTCGCTAAATCACTTTTTAACCAAACTTGGGGGATGGTGCAGGTCCGCGATGAGAGCTTTGTTCGGAGACCCTGCTAATGTTTATCTTGTTTAGTTGGTTAGAGACCAGGGTAGCACTTTGCACAAAATGTACATGGAATTTGTGTCAATGACCAGAATCACAATAAATAACTTAATTTATTTAGGCTTACAAAATATGCACATAGACAAGTCAAATTTTATACTTTAAACATGTTTGTGTACAATAATTATTATAAAATAAGAATGATTGTGTTATTGATTTAGTATAGAGTTGAATTTGGTGTCGACCTGGAGTAGGTGCAGCAGAGTACATCTACGCTAACCATCTACGCTCATATATATATCTTAACAGTAAAAGCCGTCACCTGCAAACAGAGTCTCCAGCGCAGTGTTGTCGGCCCGTTCAATTAATAATAAATAACTTGTTTATTTCCTCTTTACAAAACGTTTTGTTCAAATTTAGTTATTATTATAAACACAGTGTTTATGTGTAAAGCCTGTATTGTGAGAGGCTGGAGCTGCTTATAGGTTTTAGAAAGCCATGTAACGGCCAGTCTCCGGCGCACACTCCACGGATTACATATAATTGATATAATATTAATAGCAATGCTAATAATTTAAAATGAAAGTTGAAAGTATTAAATTACAGAAGACGTAGAAGACGGTGGTCCAGTAGCAGAGGACGGTCCTCCCGTGCTGGAAGACGGTCCTCCGCCCATTCCGTCGCTGCCCGTCAGTCCGCGCACGCTCATCGCTAATCTGTACTACGACAAGCTGCTGGCTCACCCCGAGATACAACAGGTCTGTACAGGACTGACACCCTCATCTCATTTGAACACACATTACACCCCCCCCCCCCTTCTCATATAACTCCCCCTCAGCGTACATGGGGGGGGGGGGGGGTTGCGTACATAGGGGGGCGATTCCTACGACATCCGCGGACTGAGTTGGAGGGGTCGATTCTTACGACACGACCGACATGGCTACATAGACAGCTTTGTTTTAAGCAACTTCCCTGAACATGTTCAATTTTAAATGAATTGAAAAGATAATATTTTTATGAATGTCAAAAAAACATCATCTAACATCAAAGTGATTTATTTCCTTTAGACCTTACATGACTCTGGGACACAATGTTTGTTCTAGGCCTTACTCCCCCAGCACTTGGAGCGGTCGCCGGACGAATGCTTCAAGAAGGCGCTCCTGTTCCCACTGCTGGAGATCGAGCCGCCCAAACACTGTCTGTTCCTACTGGTGGACGGCATCGACGAGGGGACCGCAGGTTGCAAACCACTATTTACATTTATTATTCAAATCGTTTATTAATTCAGACATGACCGAGGTTACCTATTCGAGCCGTTTGGGGTGGAAACCCTAGGTCCTTGGGGTCCTGGGGCACATGGAATATACAAAGATCTAGCAAAACTCCTAATAGAGTCCACAGGTGATCGGAATGCTGGCTTTTATTTCGGTCAACGAATTAGCATTGCCATTCAACGTGGCAATGCTGCCAGCATTCTGGGCACTTTGCCTTCTGGTGACGGCTTAGATTTTTAGAAAATAGATTTAAGTGTAAATATTAGTTGTAATTATTATTGTATTTTCTTTAGTAATAAAAGTCTGTAGAACCTTCTATACAATTTGATTAAATTCAGACAACACAAAGATCATAGATTACAGTAGAAACGTTTCACAGAGTCAAAAAGTAAAAAAAAAACATTAAAGGTACTAAATGGTAAATTGACTTGAGTTTGTTGTAATAGTCTGTCTGTCTGTCAGAGTTGCTCAGATGTACATAAGTTTTTGATCAGTTAAAGAGACGGGGTCGATTGGGATTGTTGTGTTTGAATACTCATTTGGTTTGAACTGGTTTATTTAACTAACAAAGTACTATACACCTAAAACATTGTATAAGATGCGTCGTAACGTCTCAAATATCCGTGGTTGCTCCCCATCGTGCCATCGTCCATTGTTATCGGAGTCACGTCACAGTGGACATGCTGGCGGGAAGCAAGCGAGCACTCGACAAGTACAGTTGTGCTTAACACCCATCAACAAGT
Organism: Eupithecia exiguata; assembly: GCA_947086465.1. NCBI lineage: Eukaryota > Metazoa > Arthropoda > Insecta > Lepidoptera > Geometridae > Eupithecia > Eupithecia exiguata. The sequence goes on from OX352254.1 coordinate 117,631, forward strand.
TTTTGTGTAAGATGCCCATTTTCTTACTAACTGTAGGTACATCCCGGGCCCTGCGGATGATGATTTGCCCGTACAAACGTACTACCAAAATGATTTGTAATTCGACCATATTTCCGCCATACCATGTTGTTTTTTGTATTAGAATAGTATTTTTTTAGGTCCATGGTTGGTTTTTTCTTAATAATACACGCTTTTTATGGGAATGTAGGGAAAAATATGCAAAATGCGATTTAGCTTATTTTTACGTCGAAAATGACACGGCTTCGTCTTATTTGTTTTGTATTAAAATCTACAATATTTTGCTTTTTGTTTGTTAAGGAACATAGCTTATACTGTCTAGTTACACAATAACAACACAATAATGTCGGAAATACAAAAAGTTTTCAGTCATCATTTTTGGTATTACGGAACATAATAACTTATGAAATAATAATAATTGAAGTTGCGAGCAGCTGTCGCCGGATACTTAAGAATCTGTGAATGAAAATGCAAATTTATCTGAAAGTAACGGATAGTGTCCTAGTTCCATGTTCCTGCCTGCTACTACACGGGTTACTTTGGAGGGGCAGTGAGGAGAGGCACCTTAACTGCTTCCTTACTGGCCGTCCAAAGAAATCCACTCCGTTTGTAAGTAATAGTTACCTTCCCTCGCAGGCGCGGAGGGCGAGGGCAGCGGGTCGCAGAGCGTGGGCGCGCTGCTGGCGAGACACCAACACTTACTGCCGCAGTGGTTACTGCTCGTGTGCACCACCCGCCCCAGACCCAAGAAAGCTGTCTCCAACATGTTCACAGGTGAACCAACATAACGGACCGGGTACACTCTGACAAGCACGCAGCCGCTCAGTGAACCGTCCACTCCGGCACACTGACAGCTTAGGCAGGAAAACATCTTACTAGGACTCCCTAGTGTTCGAGGAAAATATTTGATAGTTAAATAGCAATGAGGTAAGTCCAGAAAATCCTCTTTTCGTCCGTCCACATGCTGGCCGAGGCATGGCAACTCTCGACTCGCTTACACGCAGATGTGTGTCAAATTAGTCATTATAAAATTGGTGTTTAAAGGCTCAACATATGGACGAAGCAAAAGCGAATTTCTGGAATTATCTAATATCTATTTTTTGGGTGTGCTTTGTAACGCCTATTCCCGATTGTCCCTACCCCCTGCGTTCCTACTAGGAACAATCGGGAAAAAAAATCTCGATTGTTACTACTAGGGACAATCGGGATAAATACATTCCCGATTGTTCCTACCTCCTTCAAACAATAAAATGATAACTGGTATGTAACTGGTTTCCCCAAACCTTCCCACATTTGTTATCAGTAGCTGCCTGGTCTAGACGCAGGCGGATGGAGCCGGCTGGAGAGAGGCGATATGACTCTCGTCAGGGCTCAGGTCGGCGTCCAGCTGTGGACGAGCATGTGCTGAGGATGACGCTACATCATGTACGTTTATTGCAGGCTTCCGTAAGATAACGCTGGACGAGTTGTCGCGCGCGCACGTGTCGGCCGACGTGCAGAGATACGTGCTGGCGAGGCTGGACACGGAGCCACGGCTCAGGTAACTACACAACACACTTGTACAAACTGCCCCGAGGTAACTACCACACAACGACAAACTGACAACCGTTTCACACTACACTATTGCGACAGTAGGTACTCTAGTAAGACAATTATAGTATTTGATATGTCTGAAGTACCAGGTTAGCAGAAGCTCATAGGAGATGATACTACACTGTAATGTAGAACTAATGAGTGAGGTCACTCCTTAGAGCGCGCGTGTCGAGTGACTCGAGCGTGGCAGCGGCGGCGGCGGCCGCGCTGGACCATCTGCGAATCAAGAGCGACGGCTGTCTGCTCTACTTGGAGAAGGTACGCTTACAACTAAGTTTGCTGACTTGAGCACTGTACTGAGTTTTAACAAAAAGCGCACCTTAGAAACCCCTTTTTTTTACAAAGGAATGGGTTTATTTTTTCTAGTATTTACGCTTGTATCAATTTCCTATAATGTAATCCGTCTACTGGCTGTTTGTTGACCGAATAGCAGGCAGCAGCGTTCCGAACACCTCACAAATTATAAAAAAACTATAATATTAGTAAAATATGTTGAAATGTTGTAGTTCCAGCGATTGTGTTGTGAATGCAGGTGTTGGACGGAGTGGCGGACGGGTTCATCGCATTGAGAGAGATCAAGGAGATCCCCGGCACGCTGAACGGCCTCTACCTCTGGCTGGCGCAGCGGCTCTTCCACGGGAAACGGTTCTCCAAGGTACCATACACATAGACATACCATTGAGAGAGATCAAGGAGATCCCCGGCACGCTGAACGGCCTCTACCTCTGGCTGGCGCAGCGGCTCTTCCGCGGGAAACGGTTCTCCAAGGTATGGTAAATGGTATGTCTTACACATAGACATACCATTTATTTGCCACTACAAGATATTAAATGTTGTTTGTTTGTCGCAGGTTCGGCTCCTCCTCGACGTACTGTTGGCCGCGCGCTGCGGAGTCACGGAGGAGATGCTGTACCGGTGTCTCCTCACCAAGGAGTACAGTGTCACACGGGACGACTTCAACCGGAGGATGCATCTCTTGAGACGGTGGGTAGCAACGTGTGACGTCACCAGTCACGGAGGTGATGCTGTACCGGTGTCTCCTCACCAAGGAGTACAGTGTCACACGGGACGACTTCAACCGGAGGATAGTAGTATCACAGTCACCACGCCACGAGTTGTTAAATACATACCTAGAAGAAGGCTCCTACCCATTGGCCCTATTTTCAATTGATTTATAAATAAAATGGCAAACTTTTCGCGGAGGCCACCTACGACGCAGGGGGGTAGCGGGTTCCGTTCCTGCCCCGGAACAAATGTTTGATTATCTGCAGGTGTTTGTTCCGAGTCTGGGTGTATATTAAGTATTACGTACTTCGTTCAGCTGGTACCCGTAACTCTGCTTCTGCGCACCGCAGGGCGCCAGGGTATGCTGTGCGAAGGCTTACATTACTATTTATGTTTATTTGTTTATCCGCAGGATCCTGGTTATATCAGCGGACACGGGGCACGTCCGACTGTTCCACCACTCGTTCGCAAGTTGGCTGGTAGACGTGAAGCACTGCACTAAGCGCTACCTGGCCTCGCCCAGCCTGGGGCACGGCGCGCTCGCCATGTACTACACCCTGACTGCTACCAGGTGAGTCCGTATGCTAGAACATTACTTATACTTTTCTATCTATGAGCTTATTTTTGAGTGGAAAGAAATAATCATATAATAATGCTGGACAATCACACAGCATCATCTAGCCCCAAGCTAAGCAGAGATTGTGTTATGGGTACAAAACAACTGATATACATAATGTAATACACAAAATTTAAAAAAAATTTAAGTACAGTCAGCTGCGAAAATATGTATACACTCCCATGTTTTGAAATTTGACTGTAAATGTATAGTCATTGTGATAATTTATATATCGTATTGACTGACAAGAACGATGACTACTTAGTATGAAAAATGTGTGCGTAGACTTTTATATGATAAGTTCCGAGTAAAATAAGAGTGAAAACTTCGAAGTGTACACATATCTGAGCAGCTGACTGTACCTACCATAGTGGTAAGTTCATTCATACACTGATTAAATAGAATAACAATAGAATAGAAGTTATTATTAATAATATGAAATTATTATTAATAATGATATTATTAATAATGATATTATTAATAATATGAAATTATTGTTAATAATGATAATGATAATAGAAATTATAATTATTATTATACATAGAAAACGACCAGAACACACAAATGGTTGTCCCGAGGCAAGAATCGAACCCGCAACCTCCTGCGTCGCAGGCGGACCTTCCACCCACCGCGCCACAGAGGTCGTCAATAAAATAAATAAACGTAATTGGTTTGTTTTTCCCCAGACTGAGTGCACTGGAGATCCACCACTACGTGTTCCACATGACGCAGCTGGAGCGGCACCTCGCGGACCAACGCACCAACAAGAACACGTGAGTTTAACACACCAACATGGTGGATTTTTGAGATGGGATGAATACTTGTTGTCTTCTTTGAGCAATAAATACATAATATTGAATTGTTTTGTTTGTCTGGTAGTGTGGAAGGCGCGGTGGACCTGCACACACTGACTCTCCTCTGGATCCTGGACTCCGGCTGCGACGTGGACGCGGCGCTCCGGCACGACATCCTGCAGGTAGCTCTTTCACCAACAGATACGGGGACACTGCAGCTGGACATGCCTCGTTCAGAGGAGGGCGTGAGGTCATGATCACCACGCTTGGCAGGGTCCATTAGTCGGCCGTGACGACATCCACGGGCTGAGTTACAGTTTTGAAATTTCTGTTGGTTGCATACTTTTTGAAATATTTTGTAAAAAGTTCGCTTCGGAGATAGGGGGGGGGGGGAGGTCAATGTAATATTGACCGTTCCCCCTCTCTTACAGGAAAATTATCGAGAAATAAAAATAGCTCTTTGTGAAAACTGGTCAAAAGGGGGGGGGGGGGTATTTTCTTTTATAAAAACAAAGTTTTTATACGTACCTTAATGGGGTATCAAATGAAAGGTAGTGGTTTGTACAGTTTTATAATTTCTGTAAGTTTTATACTTTTCGAAATAAATTGAAAAAAAAAGTCGTCAAATTTACAATCTGAATTAAATAGCAAAGTTTGTAACCGGCATTAAAGTATACTGAATAATTACACCGATAGATATTTTTTATTAGACAGAAAATAAACAGTACACTCGGAACAAATATTTGTAGATCGTACAAACATTTGTCCCAAGGCGGGAATCGATCCTGCAACCTCCTGCGTCGCACGCGGACCTTCACCCGCCGCGCCACATCGCTCGCCGAAATTCACATGGATTGATTTTATAATCAAAAGATTAATACAATTTCAGGTTGAGAGTAAACTAGAGGATGGAGATGCGGACCCGGAGTCGGAAGGCAAGGAGTCATTGTCAGGTCAGTCTAGTCTCACACGCTATATATCAACGATACAATTGAAGACCGTTAGAGAACCTTTGATGAGGTGTATATAGGGCACTGTGTACTGTAGGTGCCAGGCGTAGCGTTCAGACAAACGTGCCTTACGAGGTCATTCTCTATAATATAGGCGATGGTAACTATACCGCTAAACTAATCACAAGGTTTCGCACGACTTTTCCTGGATACAAAGTTTCTCCTCCGGGATTTAATCTATCTCCGTGCAAAACTTCATGCAGATGCCTTCAGCCGCTTAGACGATATAAAAGATACAGATGAACTAAAAGACAGTATGGATCTGGATTGTGCCCAGGTTCCGGATCATCTCTAAACTCAAGGTGATTTATTTAGTCCTTTACAGGAAGGACCCTTGGACACGTCACAAAGTTCAGATAACGTAAAGTATAAAACTAGTAAATAAAGTAATCACTTAGATTTATTGTTCACTTCAATCTTTTTGATGTAAAGTAAAGAAGCGAACAAGACACCTTTGCTCAATTTGAGCAAAACTCCTCGCAAGCTTTTTATCCTATAATCTGACTAAGTTATAACTCCTTATCAAAAAACAATCCGCTTGATATAAGTGATCCAATTCAAAAATTTGATAAGGACCTAAAAAGCATTATTTTCAACCCTACAGATCAGTAATAAATTACTGTTATAGACTAGAAATATAAATATCCCAAACATATATATTTTTTTTAATGTATATTCATATATAAGTATATATATATTCATAAATAAGTATACCTATTAGATATATGTACTGACCTACCCTTTCTTGTTCCTCTCTTTCTTTTATTAAAATTATTCTGACCCATTTATTTATGAATGGTAATTTTTGTCATTATGTTTTAGTTAATTTAAAGTTATATTATGTCTCAGATCTCATTTAGGTACGTTTACTGTTTGTGTTTTATATGATAGACAAGTTGTTAAGTTGAGTAAAAATTTTGTGCACGCTGCGGCGTCCCATAAGTGTGAAAACACTATAGATGATAAGATTTTGTAGTGTAATATTTAGCCTTCATGTGATTTTCACGTAGGATGCCCTTTTGTAAATAAATAAATAAATAAATAAATCTGATTATTTTAGTGAGCCTTTTTACAAAGGATATATTTGTCAATTTGTAAGAATCGAACCCGCGACTTATAAGTCTCAACCGATTATTCCACTATGCCATAGTAGACAACGTAACGTAAACACGAAACTGCACTGATAAAAATATTAATTTCACAATCTCAAATTATAAGTAAAATGATTCATCTAAATTCACACAACAGATAACACTACATGAGCTGTATTTCCTCACCGATAAGGTTGTAAATTCATTACATGTTCCTATTCGCATTGCAGGAAAATGTACGGAATTTGTTAGTGTCATTATTTATTGTGAGTTTAATGGACGTGTTTTTGTAATTAATTAATTGTTGTTATAGTTTTGCTTAATTGTGATCTCCCGAAAGTTATTATTAGTAAGTGATAGTGTTCAACCCGGCGTGCGGCAGCCTCATTGTCGAATGTGTTCAAGGCAGTTGTGTTTGGTTATTACTATAAAGCCTCGACAAAAACCAACCCGTAGCTCTTCCACTTCCAAAATAAACAATTAAATACCTTTTTGACGGAATGAAAAAAAGATACGAGAAAAGTGAACAGGGAAATCATAGTGACCACTTTAATTCCTAGTTTTTATTAAGAATTTAAAATACCTGATGTGTCCTGCAAGGTCTACACACTACATTACAAAGTGCAACAGTAATATTGAAACAGTCCGCACACACATAATTACATACGTCCACTGCTGGACATACCTCCCCCAAACTCCTGGCCACTGCGCTTGGCTGGCGGCTTGGTGACTTGTGGTTGGTGGGCCCTTCCTCTGGTAAGTTCGTGCACCCCCGTGGTGAGCTGGCGGGTCGCGACCGACAGGCGGCAGGGCTCTCACTTACTATAATATTCATATTCAAAAATTATAAAGAGGAAACATTTGTTCTTTTGTTTTTTGTTTGAATTGAATAGGCTCCGAAACTACTGGCCTGATTAGACAAATTCTTTCACCATTAGAATCCTTCATTGCCCCCGAAGAACATAGGCGATTGCATATACCCGTGCGAAGCCGGGGCGGGCCGCTAGTACTTATAATAGTGTATTCTCCAGGTGTGTGCGGTCTGCCGGGCGTGATGCCGGCGCTGTCCCTCTCCCTGTCGCGTGACGCGTGCTTGTCGCGCGACATACACGTCACGCGCGCACTCACTGCCTTGAGTCGACAGCCGCAAGCCACCACTCTGCACACCCTGGTATGTACTCTTGCGATACTAATTATTTCAAAAATGACTTTTTTAGAGCTTGTGCAGCGAGCAGTTTGGGTCACGATAAGATTCTGTTCGCACCGATTTAGTTTCTGGTGTCGATGAAATTCGGGAAGCACTGTCTGTCGATACCAAAAGAAAATCGGTGCTTTTCGAAATCCATCGTTACATCTTCAGTACCGATGTGGTTAATGATAGATTCCTTATAAATAGTTAGAATGATTGTCCACAGCTGCTGGAAGAGCCGGCCTCGCGCCTCTCGACCCCTCAGCCAGATCCAGACGAGGTCGCGTACGAGCCCAGCGCTCTGCACGACGTCGTCGCGAGGGGGGACGTCGACACGCTGACCGCGCTACTCAAGGTAACGCGTCATTTGCCCTCGCCTACCCTCCAGAGTACCTTCTGAAACGTCTGTTGGACTGGCTGGCTTCACAATATCTGCCGCGTGTCATTCATGTACGGAACTAAATAGGTAGAAATATTGTGGGTAGCTAAGAGTTTTGTCATATTCCAGCGATACCCGCAGCTCGTAGAGTCGTGCGACGTGAACGGCGGGTCGGCGCTGCACACGGCGGCGCGCAGCGGGGCCGCGGCATGCGCCGCCGCGCTGCTGGCGGCCGGCGCCGCCGTGGACGCGGCCGACGCGGACGGGTGGACGCCGCTGCGCGCCTCCGCCTGGGCTGGACACACGGACGTCCTGGAGGTGCTGCTGCAGCATGGCTGCGACGTGCATGCTGTGGACGCAGACAGCAGGACCGCCTTGAGGTACGCTCCTAGTTTACGTTCATTACAGAACTGACAGCTATCTCAAGTTACTCCGTACAGCTAGAATGGCTACAGATCTAATTTCTTTTATAAACAACAGAAATAATACAGGACTAGGCGGCGAACCTTGAGGTACATCAAACTACGAATAACTGATTCAGATCAGTTTCATATGTAAGAGTTCTTCGATCAAAAATAAGGAGTTCGCGGCCTCCCCCGTAGATACCTAGAGCCTTACAAAAATGTCACTCAAAATTGGGTTCGTTTTGTTTTGACGCAGACAGTTTGCGCAGAGCCTGACAAGTTTTTTCCATACGGAACAAGAGATTGGTGGAGTCGAATTCATTTTATTTTATTTTGTAAGTAGGTAGGTACCTACCTGAGAATTATATACCTACCTACTCAGTTTATTTTCTATAAGGATTAATTAACAGAATTCAGGTAAAGATAACGAATCATTTATTGATGAAACAATAATTGGTGTCTCAACAGTAGGTATTTATACAAAAGGGTCATTTCAGACATACAATAATTTAAACTTACAATACAATTTCAGGCAGGCACTCTAGATTAAAAAGAACTGGTTCCTGTCTGCGGCTTTGCACGAGTTTTTTTTACGGGAAAAAAATAAACGTTTTATAAATTCATACTTCTGGTAGGTAGGTAAGAACCTAGTCTTTCTTTTATTAGAGAGTCTACGCAAATGAAATTTTAGGGCGGGCCAACTAATTATTTTAAAAATCATCAACTAGTAATATTAAACTTATTTTTATGAAAAATATATTAATACATACTATAAATGAAAAAAAAAAATTAGAAGAAATAGCCTCTCCATTTATCAATTTAGAACAAAATTAATATTTTAACATAGGCAAACCAAACAACAATATTTTATGCTGATTTCACAAGTATATGACTCACATCTCAATATACGGGTAAAAAATATATATAAACTTACTGAAAATAAGAAATTCCATCCTTTTTCAGCACTTTGGACGAGTGATTCTTGCATTTTTTGTACCCATGCTTTTTGTCTGAACGCTAAAATGACACTAGTTGAAAAGCTTTCCTAACATGTCAAAATGTATCTCTTTTGCTACTGAAGGTTGTGGCGTGCGCATTGTGAATCTAAGGGGGGCCGGCAAAGCCGGACATTTTTGATCGATGTAAGAGTTGGATATTTATTATCATTTTGTTAATTTTTTTACCAACATTATCAAGGTTAACCGAATCTAAAGGCTTTGAAAAATCGCCGAAATAGTAGAAATGTTAATGCAGGATACTTGTATTACACAGAGCGGCGGCATGGTCGGGCCACGTGGGCGTGGTGTCCCGCCTGCTGGCGGCCGGCGCGGCGGCCGAGAGCGCGGACGCGGAGGGCCGCACGCCGCTGCTGGCCGCCGCCTACATGGGACACGCGGACATCGTGCGCGCGCTGCTCGCCGCCGGCGCCAGTGTGCACACCACGGACCACGACGGTATGTACACAGAGCGGCGGGGCGGCAATGTCGGGCTCGTAGGCGTGGGACACTACGCCGCGTGCTGGCGCCGCTCCTGCGCGGCGCTACTTCCTACATCCGCTACATGTTGATGAAGAGTGGTTACTTGTCCGTGGCAGGTCGCACGGCGCTGTCGGTGGCGTCCCTCTGCGCGCAAGGGGCGGAGGTGACGGCGCTGCTCATAGAGAAGGGGGCGGACGTCAACAAGGCGGACCGGGACAAGGCCACTCCGCTGATTGTGGCCGCTTTCGAAGGACACACGTGAGTCCCGCATCTGCAATACCATTCAGACGAGACATTCCTTCACATTATCAACCTAGATTTACTTATTTTGGTTTCCACTTCATTTATTTTATTAGTTTTATTGAATCTTGTTAGTAAATTAGTATTTTTTATAGAACTTCGATGTCTGCAAATAAAGATTTTAATCGATTGATGTACTAAGGAGAAGATATAGTGTATAACTAAATATAAACCGTTTTCCACAACTGTCGTCGGTCAAAAGACGCGGTAACTTTGTCGGAAGACTAGAAGAACATTATCTTCATCACTCCGACGAAGGCAACCATTGATAGTGTTCTTCTTTTATATTACTTCACTTCGTCTTCTGCGCGGGTTTCTTGCGATCTTGAAGTGGCGCCCTTCTCTGACATTTGTGTCCATACATACACCTTGTGTGTTGACGAACTATGCAACATTCCAGCGAGATCTGCGAGCTGCTCCTGGAAGCGGAAGCGGATGTGGAGGCCATGGATGCGAGCGGACGGACCGCGCTGTGGGCGGCCGCGGCGGCTGGGCACGCGCGCGTGGTCCGCCTGCTGCTGTTCTGGGGCGCCTGCGTCGACAACATGGACGCCGAAGGACGGACTGTGCTCAGCACGGCGGCTGCACAAGGTAAATGTAACAATAAGCAAATGAACTCTCGAGACTCGAGGTCCTAACAATTTGTTAGTTTTGCAGTCGCGCACGGTTCCTAATTCCTATAGTCCTAGTATATAGACTAGAGTCTGCCCCCACACAAATATACCATAAGCTGTCATGCTGTGTGTGGAAGTCTTCAGCATGACACCTTGTGGTTTACATATTTTGACTGCATACTTCTTCTCGATCACATATGCCTGTGAACCCCATTAAAAATGAGTGTTAGAAGTTGGTATGGTCAGTGTTGAAGCCTGCTACAAGATGGTAGCAGGCTTTAAGCGGGCTTGTGTCTGTTGTCAGGTAACGTGGAAGTGGTGAGACAGCTGTTAGACCGCGGCTTGGACGAGCATCACCGCGACAACTCCGGGTGGACGCCGCTGCACTACGCCGCCTTCGAAGGTAACGACCATCGTTCCATCACTCATGCAATCTTTTTTGGGTCTGTCGAAAGTCCGAGGTATTTGTTTATCAAGCATTCATAGCATTTGTCACGGTTCGCGATCAAATTCTCGAAGTTTGTCAAACACTTTATCTATAGCTTGTGCTCTTCGGATGATCATGTTGCGTAAATAATGATATTATAGTCAGTGAAAGCTGGACGTGGCTACCCGACACACCCGCCCAATTAACGGAACCTATATTCTGCTGAAAAGTGACCGGAAATCATCACAATCATCCCGGAGTTATGCTTTTGGATTTGTACAATCCAAATGATGTCGTAAAGGCGGTCTGGATTTGGTCCTCTGTCCTGTTCCTTCACTTACCAATAGCGTTCTGCAATAAGTTTTTCAGAACCACATACATTCATTAAATGTTATTTAGCATGTTAGCACCTGCTGCTGGCTATAGTCCTCCCTCACTATCACCCCGTTCTGTTGGATCATGCCCCAGGCACCTCTGATCATTCTTTACAGGCCATTTTGTCCGATTTTACCCGATGGTCGGACGATGTCAGTCGTCCGACCATCGGGTTGGTTGTCTTTAGAAGATACAATAAGAATTGTATCATTCCACTTTCCAGGCCACATCGAAGTGTGCGAAGCGCTTTTAGAAGCGGGCGCGAAGGTCGACGAGGCAGACAACGACGGCAAGGGAGCCCTACTGCTGGCGGCGCAGGAGGGACACACGCGCCTGTGCGAGTGTCTCGTGGACACGTGGCGAGCGCCGCCCCACCAACACGCGCACGACGGGAAAACTGCGCTTCGGTGAGTCTGATGGTAGCAGGTGTCGGAGGGCTTTACGAAGACGAGGTAGGAATCGCACTTTCTCCCGAGTGGTACCAGTGCTTTATACTACACCTACGAAGAAATCCTTATTCAATCTTCAATATCACTAGGTACAGACCCTATTTATAGTAATTCCGTAATCTTTCCTCAGACTAGCGGCTCTCGAGGGTCACTTCGACACGGTGAGCGCTCTGTACGCGCGCGGCGCCGACCCCGACGCGCCGGACGCAGACCGGCGGAGCACCCTATACGTGCTGGCGCTCGACAACCGGCTCGCCATGGCGCGCTACCTGCTCACGCAGTGTGGCGCCACTGTCGACACTACTGACAACGAGGTGACGACACTAAATTTTAACATAATCAAGTAGACTGCATCCGGAACGCATATACCGTGGACCATGTGAAACGTCTGATGCGTACGGCACTAGAATGCCATATCGTTAAACAATACGGCTCGCTTCGCTTGGCAAGTTGTATAACAATTGTGAGCTCTGACAAACGACCGATATTATCAAAGACCGAATATAACATCGTTCAAAATAATGTAATATAATTTATTTATTCCTTTTGCCGGGCAGAATATGACCCTATATGCTATCTATGTATGGGAATACATAGATAGCTCTGAGAACATTGTACCCATTACACACTACAGAGGACGTTAATTTCAGGGTCGGACTCCGCTGCACGTGTCGGCCTGGCAGGGGCACACGGACATGGTCAACTTGCTAGTCAAAGTCGGTGAGTTCTAGTCTCTGTTATAGGTACAAATCAAGCAGGAAGTGTCGTAACACATATCAGGGTCGGTCCCAGAATACTGCCTTGCGGTACCCTTTCTGAATATTTTGAGGTCTATGTTTAGAGAGTGTAACATGTAGACACGATTGTATAAACCTCATCGAAACTTTTCTAATGCAGTACCTGTAAAGCCTAGTTCGATTAAACTCACAATTTGACCTGAGTTATTGAGGAATTAGAACGGAAATTACGTCGAAGGCGTCAACCAGATCCAGGCATCTCTCACATAGTTTAATTATGAATGAATTTTGAAAAATTAATTTAATTTTGACATCCTTTTATTTTCATTATCATTGACATTCATTATTAATATAATTATAGGTACTTGTTGAAATTCTAATTTATAAATCATTATACTATTTGCTGCTTACTAGAACATTTAATTTATTGTAATATGTTATCTTATTTTTATTCGCATGTTAGTTTTAGTACGTAATGCTGTAAGCCTGACCGTAACCATGGCAGACTAGAGATACCAGAGATTGACTGAAGACCAATGTACACATTACCACCTAGTTAAACAGAAATAAAATTCATTTCAGTTTATTGGAGGTCAACTAAGAGGACTCGATTCCTGCATTAGAAATGTTTCAATGACCAAGTCATAAAACGGCGCACTGCGGGCGCCCGGCGGCGGCTCTTTCACTTAGCGCTCAATATTCGGACGGAACGGATAGGACTTCACATTATTGACATTTATTTTGTTACTGATGCAAATGTTCTCATTAAACAAAAGGCGTTTTTAAGTTAGTAAGCTAGATCTTGTTCTTTTCTATTAATGTTTATAGTGTCATAATAGTGGATATATCTCCCAGGTGGTGCAGCGGTGGACGCCCGCGACCGCTGCATGCGCACGGCGCTGCACGCGGCGGCGTGGCGCGGGCGCGGCGCGGCGCTGCGGGCGCTGCTCGCGCTCGGGGCGGACCCCTCCGCGCTCTGCACGCAGGGCGCCACTCCGCTAGGTGAGACAACTGGGGTATTTATAATCCTAAACGCTAGGTCCAACTCATCTTGTGGATGTCGAGCCGACTAAGAGAATCTACCAAAGGATGGCCAGCAGCGTCTATCCGTGTATTGTGAACTCCCTTGATCATCAATCCGTCTGCGTGTGCGCTCATCACAGCGTCACCCGCGTCTGCGGGGGGAGACATATTCAGCAGTGAGTGCTGATGAGTAGGAAGGGATGTGTCAACATCGTTCGTTGCCTGTAACTCTGTTTTCCATTTGCAGGTATAGCAGCTCAGGAGGGACACGAGGAGTGCGTGGTGTGGCTGCTGCAGCACGGCGCGGACCCCAACAAGCCGGACCACGCAGGTGACATGCATCGATAACACTCCATAACCCTCATTGGTGCTGCAGAGGTTCGGTGACCTTCGCCCCACCCTGCTGTGACACAAGGCTCGCCAATTTGTGGTTTAGAAATGTTGTTTTATACAAACAAAAAACAAAAGGAAGTTCTCAACTCGACTGTATGTTTTTATGTTTGTTTGTGTTAGTCGATATCTTCTACAATTATTGTCCATGTTTGATGATTATCATTATTATATTCGCTTTGTATAATAAATGATCCCGAAGTAATCTCAAAGAACTTTATTCCTGGTGAATAACTCATCGTCCCGTGTCCCGTAAAACCCGAAAAATAGTTTAAATATTATTTCGAAATTGGATTTTGATAAATAATGTCATTGTCTTAAATAAATATAATTGTTTAGGTCGGACCCCCAGCAAGGTGGCGTGGCGCGCAGGGCACGGCAACATCTGCCGGCTACTGGAGCGCTGGGCCCCCTCCGCGCCTGCGCCGCGGGACCCCGGGCCTCTCAGACCGTCCAGTGCCGGTAAGATATACCTAGAGTGTAGGTCAGATCCCCGGCAAGGTGACATGACTCGCGGGGCACAGCAACATCTGCCGGCTAGTGGAGCGATTGGCCCCCGCCGTGCCTGCGCCTCGGGACTCCGGGCCTCTCAGACCGTCCAGCGCTATTAAAATATATGTACTGAGTGTAGGTCGGACCCCCGCCAAGGTGACATGGCGCGCAATTATCCATGCCACTCGCAAAAGTTTTAGACCGATCTGTTGAGTACTTTTGGCATGAAAAAGAAACAATTAATTTATCCGAACAATCCGCGCCTTTATTAGTGGGCTTGATGCACGAACAGTCCAGTTCTGCAGCGCCAACACGGTGTGTCTGGAGCGGTTCCCAACACGTATACCACAAGACCAATACAACAACTCCTCTATCTTCCTTTGTTTCCATTTCAAACACTCGCACACACACACACGCACATTGTTGTTCGTTACTTCTGTTGCCCGGACTCTTATGAGATCGGTGTCCTCTGGTGTACTCAACACACACCACCCACACACACATACACAAATACACACACACCCACGCACCTGGTTATTTATAGCCTATTAATCTTTTACTTAGACTTTGTTAATCTTAAAGTTAAATATACATAAATATAAAAATAGTTTATTATTTAATGTTGTATAAAGCTACCTTTGTGATTGGTGTTGCGAGTAGCGCTGCACTTAGCATCCTGGCACCGCTCAAAACTAGCGCTTCTTTGGCACAACCAGTAAAAGGTCAGGGCCGGGCTCCATTCCCGTTTCCAAGTGGCGTTGATTCCGGATTCCCGACATTTGGTGACATGTAAGCACTAAACAAGCCGGTGATAACCCTCAGGGTCCCCGGAGAGCAAGCGTCGCAGCGTGCACTCGTCCAGCTCCACGCGCTCCTCCAACAGGACGGCCGGCTCCTCCAACTCACACGAGCACGAGGAGAAGGTACCACCTCTCCTATCGTTTGTATCAACTACAATATGTCACTAAGGTCCAATTTCACCGTTTTTGACAACACTAATGTCAACAAAACTAAGTTCAGCTTGATCGAGTTTAAATTCGTAAAACCTATTGTAGTATGTGTCAACTTATTTTATAATACCACCTGTATAATTAACCATGTCTGATATGAATAAACTATTTGATTTGATTTGTGTGACATGACAGCTCTTGAACTCGGTTCAGCGCTTGAACCGGATCAACTTTGTGTGACATGACAGCTCTTGAACGCAACGTTGATCAAACGTCGAATCATCCATAACCCATGTGAGGTTATGGTTGATCAAACGTCGAATCCTCCATAACCCATGTGAGGTTATGGTTGATCAAACGTCGAAATATCAATAACCCATGTGAGGCTATGGTTGATCAAACGTCGAATCATCCATAACCCATGTGAGGTTATGGTTAATCAAACGTCGAATCATCCATAACCTATGTGAGGCTATGGTTGATCAAACGTCGAATCATCCATAACCCATGTGTCATTCAATGCATGGTATACATATAATTAGGTTTATGTCTCAAAACCTTTCTGGTACGTTAGTTTCCGTGCGTATGTCTGAAGTCGTAGCTAAGACCACATTGTCGGCCAACGACTTGATGGAGACTGTACTGTATTTACTTCAATGTTATAATTGAAAGAAACAATCCTCTTACTGTGAATATAACAATATATCTTTGGTTCAGTCAAAGAACGCGAATCTATCTCTCTCGTTTGCGGCGCAAGTGGCACGCTGCGGGCGCTCGCGGCGCGAGAGGGACAGAGAAGAGGCTATACCGGAGAACCAGGCGCTAGAGAAGGACAACAAGCTAGAGTGAGTGTTCACAGAATTTAGTAACGGCGGCTGTGTACATATATCTGCCGACTGAGGTATCGTTAAATTATTTTGGATCACAATCTCAAGAGATCGTAAAAATAATTGTCTAAATCTGATATGGCGGGCGGTTTTATGCGAGTTATTCTGAATACTTGTAATTTTTAAATGCCTTAAATATGTTTTTGTTTTCTCAGTGCGTCCAACCGAAGTTACATAGCACACGAGCGCGACCGCGACCTCCGCGCGTGCGAGCGAGACAGACGCCGCGACGAGCGCCATGCAATCTACGAGCCAGAGCGAGACAACGCTAGTCCTTTATACGCCTCGCCCCCGCACAGTCCTGTGTCGGATCTCGCCAGTCCCACTACTAACTGCGGTGAGTCCGAGCGAGACAGACGCACGCGCATCTTACATCGAGAGAGTGAGACGAGCGCGCTGTCGCTTGGAGTGGAGTATCGCTTCGGCACTACTCGACTCGGGATTAGTCGTACAAACGGGCGGTGTGCCGAGACTAAAGGGTGCTTCCTCGAAAGATAAATCGTACTATTAACAGCTTCGTCAGTTAACTTAAAATGTGTAAAGTATGAAAACTAAAGCGATGTTGTTCGATGATACTCTCGGAGAATAATAATAATAATACTAATAAGCTTTACTAATACATGCCCTGGGCCCGTGGGAGCCGAGGGAGCTCACTCGGTCATCGATCAACGCTTGAGTAACGCGTATGCCTAAATAATGCGTTACCCAAGAATGCATTGACGACTGAGTAAGCTTTCATAATACGGGCTTTTTTTTTGAAGGCCAGTAGACGAACCTTCATGTAGACAATCCATTACTAGTAACCAACTGATATGTTTGTGTTTTTCAGTGTCAGGTTCCCAGCCGGCGAGCTTGTCGACGGCTCCCAGTGGCGTAGTGGGTGACACGCACTTCAACAGAGACACGCACATGCGGATCATACTAGGCAGGGAGCCTGCGCCAGAGAGAGACAGGTATGCTACACTTTTAGTAGTACATACAAATAAATAACATTCATTTATTTTGGACAACGGGAGAAATAAACTAGCTTATGTAATTCAATTTAGGTCCGTATTCCGTATTAGAGATGGGCCGAACATGGGTTTCACCGAATACGAACATTCGGCCGAATATTCGGTAAAACTTTTACCGAACCGAATATTCGGCCGAATATTCGGTACATTTGATTCCGTTCCGTCGTATATGAGATGTCATATTTGTCTTAAATCTCAGTAGACTATAATTAAGTTCCTAACTCTTAATGTGTAGATTAAGTGATTGATCTATTAAATATCAACCTGAAAAGTACAAACAAATTACTAATTTTCTTTATAAAGAACTATATTGGTTGAATAGGATAGGTTTAAACGTTTAATATCAATAAATATATTTTGCGACGCTATGCTGAAGCTTTTTTCTAGTAGAAACTAGAAAAAAATATTATTCATAATCTACTAAGGTGTTGTGATTTGATTCAGCTATTCTCTAACACAATAAAGACTGACCGAAATAAATATCTTGTTTATTTTCCTTCAATTTAGGCCTGTTTAATATATTATTATAAAGAGTTAACACAGAAGCCTAATCCCAAAACAGCTAGATACCTATATTTTGCATTAAGTTATTTTGGATTCCTTGCCTACCCTGCAAGGGATCCGGCGTGAAGATATTGATTGAAGTTATTATCTTTTTACCAACCTACTTTAATTGAAAATAAAGCTTCAGTGACGACAAAATCAGAAAGCTACACTCTAAAATACTTACTTCATTACACTGTACACTCAAATCATGATAATACACGGGTCTTAACAGTAAAAACTTTGAGTATCACTTTGCCGAACATTAGGTGATTCAGCCGAATATTCGGCCGAATATGAATATTCGGTAAAGCTGCCGAATATGCCGAATACCGAATATAAAACGAATATTCGGCCCATCTCTAGTCCGTATTATAAGATATTATTCGAATCAGTTAAGGATCCGGCGACATCTGCTCGCAACTTCAATTCGTAAATTATTATGTTCCGTAATACCAAAAATGATGACTGAAAACTTTTTGTATTTCCGACATTGTGTTGTTATTCTGTAATAGACGATATAAGCTATGTTCCTTATCAAACAAAACGTAAGATAATGTCGTTTTTAATACAAAACTAATAAGACGAAAACATGTCATTTTCGACGTAAAAATATGAAAAATCGTATTTGCATATTTTTGTTTACATTTCTTTATTTATTAGGTGTGTATTATTAAGAAAAAAAAATAACCAGTGACCTAGATATATACCATTCGAATACAAAGAACAACATGATATGGTTGAAATAAGCTCGAATTACAAATCATTTTGGTGTACGTTTGTATGGGCAAATCATCATCCGCAGGCCTCTTATGGTAGCAGCTCGCATCTCGTAAATGAGCATTCAAATATTTCATCTTTAGATACACTTTACCGACAAAATGACTTATCGCAAGCTTCGAGCGAGTGGGCCCGCCAGGTGGCGCTTATATGACAGTATAAAATGCATCTAAATGTATCGAGTTATAGCTTATAATTTAAATGCACATTGTTGTGGTGTGCGGCAGCGGTACGCGGTCCGGATATGCGACAACCTTTAGATTTAGAATGTGGTCCGAGATCGAGCGAGTCAGAGCAAACCGGCACTCGCTTCAAGCAGGAAGTCCGGTCGGGGTTCCGTTCCGATTGACCATCAGAGCCCAGAGTCTATGTCGACGGTATCGAGACGTGACCGTGCCGTCTCATATTTGTATGGTATTTTCGGAGTTCCCTGTCCGCACGACAGAGGCGCTATTATGCGCGAATATGGGAAATATTGCCTGAAAGCTTTCGAATCACTCGTATGTTTGTAATGAAACTGTAGTGTTACGTGAGCTATGAATAAACTTTACTATAAAATATACGATGCAATTTGTAGTTTTCCCTAGAATATTTAAACTAAGGCATAAATACTTAGTACCTACATATTAACAAAATGTGAAATTATTAAAAACTATTATTTATATTTAAATAAGAAGGGACAGGCTAGATGCATTTATTAAGTAAAATGTTATAAGTAAGGGTAGAACTAACTTTAAATTTTATTACAATAAATGTAATTACACCGGAGGACGAAGGACGTCTATAGATGCATATAACATTAAAAGAGAATCTTTAATTCTAAGGTTTTTATTTATTATAGTACTCTGGGTAATTTCTTAGAATCTTTAATTGTTTAAAAAAAAATAGTGTAAGCCATGCATGCATTTGTGAAGTGACGAGCGGGTTGGATGTAAAATTATATAAAAGGGTTCGCAAGAATCATTAATATATATATAAACGTAGAGAGGCGTGGAGCACGCGCCGTGCGTACCGGCGGCTCGTGGGCAGTCTCGGGCGGGCGAGAGGGAAGATACTGAAGCGCACGTGAGTGAGGGGGACGGAGCACGCGCTGGGATTGGCTGGATCATTGACATCATCACCATCACTCGCAGTCTCATCGGGGTGCAAGTAGATCTCTCTGAGGGAAATCTTGTAGGACTTATTGTAAAGCTGGACGCGAACGCGCATCTGTCGGCGCTGCCTCATGGCGTTCACTGAAATGCCGCGCGCTCGGTGCCGATAGGTGCGCCGCGCTGCATACTATTTCATATAAAGATTTGGGATATTCGATGAGTGCAGGGAGCGCCGCGCCCGCCGCGCCTGCCGCGCTCGCAGCTCGCAGCTCGCGGTCACCTTTAAAGTTACAAAATGATTTTGAAAGTGTAGCTTGGTTTACACAAACTGTTTCACAGTTTGGCAGAAATTTAATAAGGAAATGTACTTTAAGTTGATAATAAATAAATAAAATAAAAAAAATAAACAGCTAAAAGCTCATTAGAAGGTAGGACGATGATCGAATGGTTTTACTTTGTCGGGACTCGAACCCACTCTCCTGCCTGAAATCGACAGAGCTACCAATTGTGACATTTCATTAGTACTTTCTCGTAGTTCGGATGTACTAATACAGGTTTAACGAATGCAAAAATAACTATAATTCATTATAGTTATTTTGCATTCAGTAGACCTGTATAGTCGTAGTGTTGGGGAAAGGCATTCTTCTTATATTTCCTGAAATAACTTTAATCTCTAACGGAGTCACGCTTCAGCTTCGGATTGGACCAAACCTATCAATATCAACATAATATACTAACATTGTTACCTAATGGTAATGCTGGCCTGTGTGCCAAGTGTGGCCTGCATACTACCCACCCCCACCCTCGCCGGCGCGCGGCGGCTGGTGCGTGAGCGTGACCCGACGCCCGCGCGGCGGCTGGTGCGTGAGCGTGACCCGACGCCCGCGCGGCGGCTGGTGCGTGAGCGTGACCCGACGCCCGCGCGGCGGCTGGTGCGTGAGCGTGATCCGACGCCCGCGCGGCGGCTGGTGCGTGAGCGTGATCCGACGCCCGCGCGGCGGCTGGTGCGTGAGCGTGACCCGACGCCCGCGCCTCTTATACATTTTCTGTGAAAGTTCTTTCGCTAACTAATTGGTAGTTTTCCGATTATTGGACATTGTTAAGTTATTATGAACCGCTTAAACTAACTTCAAATTAATTAATGTTTTGGAATTTATGAAATGTTAGAGAATTATTATTAAAATAATCATAATGTGTATGGAGCACAAGCGACCTTTGTTTTAGTGATTGGCTCACCCGGGTCGGGTCGCGGAGCTACCTCACTGTTAACTACATTAACTGTAGCTCCAGGAAATTAACAAAATAACAACACGAGTCACGTACCACCTTCACACGGCTCGTCTTGCAGGTGCAGGTGCAGGTGGAGGTCGAGGTGAAGGTCGAATGGAATCTAATAGATAACATTATAATAATAGTATTAAGAGAAATTACTAATATGTTAGGAGCTTTTCATTCCTATTGACTATCCATCAAGGAATTTCTTCACATTTTTACATGACTGTCCAAAAACGGAGTTTGCTCACTTGAACACCTCACGATGTTACCTACTTTCATAATGAATGTGATTCGTAATGTTTGTTTGTTTGTCTGTGTATGCAGTAAGGGCAAGCGGAACGGCATCGTGACGAACCCGGCCATGCGCCTCGTCGCCAACGTGCGGAACGGCCTGGGTGAGTCCCACATCGTACTTATAGTGCGCGCGGCTGCAGCCCGCTCACCGTTGACCTATTATGAAAATAACCTAAACTATCGGCTGCTATTTCTGAAATTAAAAAAAGAAATAACACGTTAGAAATGGATATCCATACAATGTACTAAATGAAATTCCATAGAGTTTTCTGTCCCGCTTTTTAGTACCTACGCTTGCAATGACCAACTTTCTATGTTATGTTTGGAACAGGAATAATTAACTTTCTGAGTAGATGTAGTATAAAAACAGTTTTATGTCGTCCGATGTGGCGCGGGGTCCGCCTGCGACGAGGAGGTGCGGGTTGGGTTCCCGCCGCGGAACAAATGTTTGTACGATCTGCTAAAATACGCTTAATCATAATCACTTTATAAACACTTTTTATTTGTGCGCGGTCTTAACGCCTTTTACAGATTAAAGTTTTAAAATAACAGAGAGGACTTTAAGATTGAATTATTGACAAATTAATGATACAACTAATCAAAGAATGAATGTGAGACTGAGATAAAGTAGGGATCCACCATCATCAAACGATGTTCAATCTATATAACATTAAACATAGTGATGTGAAGAACGTGAAGTGAGCCTACGATTGTAATTTGTTATCACGTGACTGAAGATGATGAGGTCATTTTCATGCATTTAAGTTATTTATTAAGTTGTCTTTGTGTCCGTTTCAGACAGCGCAGCGGCCAACATCCGTCGCACGGGCGTGGCGCTAGCGGCGAGCGCCTCCTCGGCCAACCCGGCCGTCAAGAGCAACGCCTTCCAGTGGCGGAAGGAGACGCCGCTATAGGACTAGCACTGGTGCGAGCGAGATAGGGGCGACCACTCGGACAACTCGGTCAACCACGCCGGAGCGAAACCCTCAGGGCCAGGGCTCAGTGACCCAGAGTGGATCTAGGCCTCCGACACGCGACTCCCTATGAGGCCTGAGGCTGGCTCTCTTTAGTAGCGGCCAATCCGCGGAGACCTGCCAGCCCGTCCAGCCAGACCGGCTCCCGGGAAACACTGGAACTGGCCGCTTTTATAACTATCATGCTTAATAGGTCCCTCTTAGAATTCATACATACAAACAAACCGAATCGTCTCTGGCTTCCTTACATTTTGGTGATTCAATATTTTTTCGCAATATGCTAGCCAACAAAATAGAAAACTGAACACCACAACTCATGCGAAATTCTTACTGAAAGTCAGATACTTTTCACTAGAATTTGTATTTAGAACTTCAGTCGTATTATAACAACAAACTCTTCTCTTACAATATTGAAAAGCGGAAGGACTACGCACAGGTGTGAGCGAGATAGAACTAAAACCAGGTAAAGTGTATTTAAATATAACACATGATTACAACGATTTAGCGTCGACGCTAGATGGCGCTACGAGTGAGGAAACAGAAGTCCTAAATATTTTCTAACTCATAATTGAAAAAAAAGAAAAGAAAATTACTAAACTAAGTATACAGGGTGGTTGGTAAATTAGTGACAATACGTGAACTGCAGGTTCAGTCCATCATCACAAACACGTTTGTGAAGACGCCAGGTCTTAATTCTTAATTTTGGTATTGATAATGGGTACCCCCCGCAATTCAATAATCGTTCGTTAGAGGTTTTATTTGAAACTCAACTTAAAAACAGCTCTGCCCTGAATTAACAGAACATATGAGAGTGAAAGATCGGTCTTAAGTAACTTGTTGGGTTCCAGACAAAGACGTTTTTTCATTTAGTATCAAAGGTGACATATATATATTTTTTGAATTTATACTTGGCGCCTTCACGAACGTGTTTGTGATGATGGGCAGGACCTGCAGTTCACGTATTGTCACTAATTTACCGATAACCCTGTATACATATTATATTCCTTAAGTAAAAGACTATTTCGAAAAGAACAAAAATTTAATTAACAATAAATAAGCGAGTCTAAAAACGAAAAATATTTTATTTGTACATTTTAGAGCAAAGTGTAACTAATAATGCTTAGTTTAAAATGATGCTATTTATTATTATCTACTCATACAAAGAAATCTAACTAATATTACGAAGTCGAAAATCACTTAATGTAAGGTCTTATTCAAAAGTGTAATTATTAAACAGTATTATTTTGTTGCATTTCCAAAGTATAAAACTTACCCGACTTCGACTAAGGAAGGTTACTTGGGTATTCATTAATTTTTCCAAAAATATGCATTATCTTACGAAAACATTATCTTTATAATAACGATCTCGAATTGAACAAAATATTATTTGACATTATAAGCATTTACTAAATAACAATATAGTTTAGATATTATAAGGAAATAAGGTAAATCGAGTAAACAACAAGTATATGTATAAGGAAACACCTCATAATGTAACCACTTATTAAAACTAACTCAAATATTTAAAAATTAAATGTTGAATCAGAACTTTAATAATATTGTAAATCTTAGAAAACTTCTGTACACATTTTAGAAAATTTAGCACAAAATTTGTCAAAACTATGTAACATTACTAAATTTAAATGTTAAATCCTCGTAACATTAACTATTTTAAGTAAAATATTAAGTAAGTATTAATACAAAAAGTACTAAAGTTGGTTCAAAGATTGTATTCTAATAATCGAAATCCTCAAAAACATCCTTGACAGGTTACAGGTACAATGTCTGAATAGAGAATTTGTAGAAAAGTTATTGAAACTGAAATCTAGCTAGATCAAATACTGCCTATATTAACAATTCACTTGTATAACTGTAACACCAAGTTAGGTGGTTCGCTTCACGTTGGCGCAAGATTCATTTTTTAGAGAATTAGGTATTTTATGAGTACTAAAAACACTCTTGCGCCAACAAAAGGAAACTAATGAGTTTCATAATAAATATACAGTGTGTAAAATTATTGGTTCTGTGCGCATGCGATCTCTAGTTGGTAACAAAACTCAACTCTAGTTTTTCGCCAAAGGGGAGATGACGACGAGAGGAGATGTGGGTCAACCAGCACTACCTACAATCTGTAACAATATATGTAATTGTAGGAAGCCCTTGGGGAAGCTCACAAAGAAAGAGTAAATATCACATCACTCTAATATTTTAAACTAGTTTCAGTCCGCGGCTTCGCGCGCGTTGTTTAAGGGTATTGATATCCCATGGGAACTGATCTATGGAATAATAATGGTGTAGCCTATGGTTTATTCCAGGCCTAGAACTACCTACATGCTAAAGTCCAGCCCGATCCCTCAAGTAGTTTTGAAGTGAAGAGATTAATTGTGATGCGAAAGTCTGGCTGGGTGGATGGATGTTTGTTTGTTCGTCACGACAACGCTACTGTCGCCTAGACCTACATAGGTCTGGAATTAAACATAAGCTACTTTTTATACCATGAATCTGTTTACAATAGGATATAAAATATACCTTTTAACGTTTTCATAGAAACAAGGCGTGCGCGCGCCAAGCCGCGGGCAGAAACTACTTAAAAATATATCAAAAATACATTACAATGTCATTCGTTATCACGTGACCCTATTTTTTCACCTGTCTGTCTGTTTGTTTTTATTATTATTACACACCTTCGATAAGATTGTTTGGAAACCGGTCTGAAACATTTAACCACATATAAAAATACCAAGATTTGATTTAGAAAAAAATGGAATTTTAAATGTATATTTTAAAGGAAAAACATATTTAATTTAGTATGTTAAAACTTGAGGTGATTATAATTACGTAAAAAGCTAATGATATTTAACCTAGAGAGGTTAGAATTAAAAATTCTCAGTGGGTAGATGGAGCAAGGTTACTAGAATGCACTGAAGGATGTTTGGTGATGAGGCTGAATCTATTTTGATTAGAATTTTTGTCGTGTGTCATATTTGAGGCTAAGATTGTAATTTCAAAATTTATTTGTATAACGTTTTGCAAAATACTTGCAGCTTCTTCATTTAACTTTATGTTCTGTTGAAATCAGTAGAACATTCTACTGATTTCAACTGAGTTTTATAAGTCACCGATCGTTTTGGAGAAATTCTCGATTTTTGTAAGAAAAGTGAGATATTTCTTGTTTTTGAATCATTTTGTATAACGTATACCTATACATATATAAAAGTGATATTACAATATTGAAATCAGTACAACTATATGATTATACTCAAGTGATACTGAGCACTAGTTGTTGATACTCAGCACTAGTTGTTGATACTCAGCACTAGTTGTTGATACTCAGCACTAGTTGTTGGTAGAAACCTTTATATTTCTAGATACTTTATTTTGTTGCCAAATATTTTTCTTCCGTTTTGTTAAATCAAATCATGAACCCCAAAATGAATTTAGAAAGAAGTATATTTTGTTCAGAATGTATGTTTTAGTTTTCCTTCCATTTGTTGTTTGTCGTGCTGCCATTTAGTTATTGTCTTTGCGCTTAATATTAGGAATAGCAATATTTATTGATGAGTAGTCAAGTGTATGTGTGACTTGTGATGCTAGACATAGAGATAGAGGGCGGTAGGAGCGTACAATGTATCGTAGTGCGTACGGACTTGTTGTCAAATATATTGAAATATAATTATTTCTCTTATTACTGGCCTTTCATTTACACCTCACATTTAAAAAACCAAGACAAAGTAAGACGCAGAACCAAATAAACAACAAAGGTTAAGTTGTTTGTGTGGTGTACAGGTAAGTGTAAGTACCTAACTAGGTACTTACATCCTAATTCCAATCCACTACCTGCTACTATTTATTGGCACTTACTATTATGTTGAAGAAATACACATTGGTTGGTGTTGGTAAGATTACAATGCTCTACGTTTTGATAATTTAGGAATAAGGAAGATCTCTCGTCAGAATCTCGTACACACTGGACTTTGCTAATAAGCTTTAGCTACTCAACAAGAGATGGCGCTACATGCATACTACTTTCATCTTCATCTAATCAAAAATTCTAAATGTAGGGTTACCTACATAGACATATCATTTATTTGCTACCTATTCACTAAGTGCCTGGTACTGTGTATTTTTAATGATTAAGGAAAATGAGCTTAATTTTTATGAGTTTGGTAGATACTAGATAGACGCGGGCTTTACTCATGCCTTTCGAGAATTCAGTGAGGCCTTGACGTAATTACGAGTGCTTCGTTTCACTACGAAAATGTGCATAGGAAAAACAATCTCACTAATCTCATCTCACTATCTCACTAATATTATAAACGTGAAAGTTTAGATGGATGGATGTTTTGTATTAGCTTATTTAATGGGTTTCCTATGTGGGTTGGTTTAAATAAAAGATGCGTTGCACATATATGAGTCTATTCATTAACACATGTTCCGATTACATTTTTAACTATTGCTTAATCCTATACAAGGATCTATATCTGATCGCGTTAGATGGATAGGAGTGGCTTGGAGTGACTGCCTGAGCTTCGCCTTGGTAATGAAAATGCCGAGTAGCAGAAACGCAAATGCTACGACTACTTGAAGCTAATCTGTGTCACTACATCAATCCTCCCCTTTTTTTTAAATTTTTTACAAAAAATTATCCTTTATATGTAGGTTATCAAAGTTAAAACATTACAATTTACAATGCTTTAAAAGCTACACAAGGCTCATGCCTTCTACACAAATATGCTTACGTTTTAAAACAACATGCGATATGAGGTCGCATTCGTAAGTAGGTTAGTACATCACAATCAAAGTTGTTTGAATGAATAACAAAAGTACAGTCAGCCTGTTAAATTACATACATTTAAATTTAGAATACATTTTACATTTAATCTTTTAATAAAGTTGTATAAGCTTTTACAATAAAAATAAACTGTATAAAAGTAAACATTGAAATATTAAATGCTTTTTGATATCTCTATAAAAATGTTATTACTTTAAACAAATTTCAATAATTATTCCAATTATTTCTTTACATACCTAATACAAGTACCTACTGTCGGCATAGACCATAAAATTAATTTGTCCTAAATCCACAATAGGTATAACAAAAATTACATTTTAAATTTTACATAAACAAATTCTCTAAAATAAATCAAACAATAAAATGAATTACAAGCTGTTTAGGAACACTACATATTAGACATAACATAACCTCTTATACTAACTATTGCAATTTCGCTAACGCTGCAAATAGCTCGCTACATTACAATGTGTGAGTGAGGCTCTCAAGTTACCATTTCGACTAACGTTAAAGTACTTATTACGCGATAAAATTCTAAGAATGAACACTGACTCTAAAAAAAAAATTTTTTAAACGCACTGAATTTACATTTTTGAAAAACACTATGCACGCACACTAATCATACGCCGCGTCCACTCCTACACAACAGCACCTTCTCAAAATCGCCGTCATTTTCTGTAATGGTTTCCATGTAGCGCAGGAAAATTGCCAGTCACTCGTAGCAGTGGGAATGAGCCATTTCTCCAAATTCCAACACTGATCCTCCGGTGAGCGTACCTATAAACTCCAACCAGGCAATAATTTTGAGTGAATCTGCAGGTATAAACACCATTTTCATCAAGATTGATTATACCTCAGATGTCGTTGGCTCCAAAAATCTTCACTGCCGCTAAACCATGATGCGTGAATTTTGGCTGGACCGCGGGTGAACCACTTCCCGGTCATGCGTTGCCAAAATTACTTCTAACGCCGACGGGCTCCTCCATAGGGCTTCTGAAGTTGGTAGGGATCTGCTGACGTCACCTGCTGCGCATTCCATACCGCGTGGCGTCGTTGCCAGATATTTCGTCATCTTCTTAGGCTGCTTTTCTTTTTTAACCTCCCGAGGCGTGGATTTCATCGGGAGGGAGTCACTCCATTCCGCATGTTCTTCCAGTAATTTACACAACCCACAAGGAATTTATAAACACGTTCGAGGTCACCAATTTTGTATTAGCTTATTTAATGGGTTTCCTATGTGGGTTGGTTTAAATAAAAGATGCGTTGCACATATATGAGTCTATTCATTAACACATGTTCCGATTACATTTTTAACTATTGCTTAATCCTATACAAGGATCTATATCTGATCGCGTTAGATGGATAGGAGTGGCTTGGAGTGACTGCCTGAGCTTCGCCTTGGTAATGAAAATGCCGAGTAGCAGAAACGCAAATGCTACGACTACTTGAAGCTAATCTGTGTCACTACAGATGGATGTTTGTTCCTTTATCACGCCAGAACGGCAAAACGGATCTGGATGAAATTTGGCACAAAGATAGATTATAGTCTGGAATAGGACATAGGCTACTTTTTATCCCGAAATTCCTACGGGAACGGGAACTACGCGGGTGAAACCGCGAGGCGCTGCTAGTATTAAATATAAATTAACTAGCAGCGGCCTGCGGTTTTACCCGCGTAGTTCCCGTTCCCGTGGGAATTCCGGGATAAAAAGTAGCCTATATACTATTCCAGACTATAATCTATCTCTGTGCCAAATTTCGTCCAGATCCGTTCAGCCGTTCTGGCGTGATTGAGTAACAAACATCCATCCATCTATCCATCCATCCAAACTTTGACATTTATAATATTAGTGGGATGATGTACCTTAAATAATAAATCATGTAAATTTAATAAAATAAATAAAATCAGAATACAGTATGTGAGCTATACTATATGTACCTACAATATTTTTCAAAAATAATATCAAGTAATATAATTGTATCTTATATAATAATCCATCATATAAATTGGTAAATTATATATAATGTTTTTCATTATTTTTAGGGATCCGTACCCAATGGGTAAAACGGAACCCTATTACTAAGACTCCGCTGTCCGTCTGTCCGTCTGTCACCAGGCTGTATCTCATGAACCGTGATATTTCACAGATGATGTATTTCTGTTGCTGCTATAACAATAAATACTGAAAAACAGAATAAAATAAATATTTCTGCTCCCATACAACAAACGTGATTTTCTTGCTCGTATTTGCTCGATATTGATAACGGCAACAGGTAGACGCTTGAAATATTCACAGAATATGTAGGTAGTGTTATATTCACTTTAAAAATAAACGATTAAATTAAAATAAAATTAATATTTAAGGGGGGCTCCCATACAACAGAAATGATTTTTTTCCGTTTTATAAATAATGGTACGGAACCCGTCGTGCGCCAGTCTGACTCGCACATAAAAAAACACTTTCGCACTAAAATAAAACCATCAGCCAATAATATATGTATTTGTGAAAAATATTATGTAATATTTTTCACAAAAATACAATATTTAAAAAAATATAATTCTTTTTTCTCCATAATTATTTCTATTGAGTAGAAGCTACAAGCCAGAGCCCAGAGGTATTTTTAATTTAATTCAGGTGAGATTGTGCTCAAACGTAGGTCTATCGACTATAAAAAAAGGGTAACGGTAGCGATTTCATATCGTCGGGAATTTTACTATAGAGCTTTGCTGTCAAGTAATTTGCGTTTTCTCGCATTGACTTCATGCAGTTTGGTAAATTGAGTTTATTATTAATGTGGTCTCATAATCGCTGACTTCAAAGTTCTTGTTGTCTAACATAGAATAGAATACATTATCTGTGTGGTCTTTTACAAATATGAGACATTGCGTTTGCTTCAGTCTCTGCTCTGGTAGTATCGATGCTGCCTCCAGAAGGTTTCAAAACTATGTCGCAGTAGACACCGCCCTCCGAATGAATATACCTAAGTAGATATTAAGGGGGATAGAGAAAAAAACAAAGATAAATATAAATAGCATATATCAAAACATAAATAGATAGATAGGTTATTAACATTACTTCCGTGTGCTACTAATTTTACCTTGATAATGATTGTGTAAAATATGCATACCTACCTACCTACGTGGTCCCCCAAAACAAACAGAAGCTGTCCACGCCCAACGCTGCACAAAGTCAAGCACTTGTCAAACAACCAAAACAAATCAACAAGTAATAATGAATCCCCCGGATTCAGAGCTCCCTCGCTAGTTGTTAGTAACTCGACACCTCTCCCCTAGCTAAACGACCAGCTATACTAGAACCCTCTCAACTTGTTATGGTCTCTACAGTGAGGGTCTGCTTATGATGGTGGTATACCACAGTGGAAATGTTTATAATGGTTGTAGAAACGCATTGTCCATCAAATTAATTGGCCTCTTCGTCTTCTTGTCTCCTAGTAGGTAGCTATAGTTTTTTACATGAATAACAACACAGTTACATTTAGGCACACTAAAGACCAAAGGCATAATGT
This sequence comes from Eupithecia exiguata, assembly GCA_947086465.1. Classification (NCBI taxonomy): domain Eukaryota; kingdom Metazoa; phylum Arthropoda; class Insecta; order Lepidoptera; family Geometridae; genus Eupithecia; species Eupithecia exiguata. The sequence continues at coordinate 148,145 of OX352254.1, forward strand.
CCAGCTGTGGACTATAAAGGCTGATGATGATGATAAAAGCCCGTATTATGAAATCTTGCATCATCGATCCATGCTCGAGTGAGGGTTAGCCATAGAAAAACGATACTCAAGCGTAGATCGATGACTGAACATCATAACACAAGCCTTAAATACCTACTAGGTAGGTAGGAGTACATAAAAAGGAAGGAAGTTGGTTACTTACATAGGTACCTACTAAGTTTTTTATTTCAGAAGTTTGTCAAAAGGACCTAAATATAAATAATGTTAAGTACTTCATCATCATCAGCCTGTGTTAGTCCACTGCTGGACATAGGCCTTCTCTAATGAGCGCCATAAATATGTGTATAGATAGTTTTTTTTTGTAATAGGTACATAGAAACACTCGCCACAAATATCTGTAAATCGTACAAATGTTTAGCTCGAGGACGCCCAAGAGAATCGAACCCTGCGCTTCCTGCGCCGCAAGCGGACCGCATGGCCACTGGGAGCCCTGGGAGGCAGGCATTCTGCGCCGCAAGCGGACCGCATGGCCACTGGGAGCCCTGGGAGGCAGGCATTCTGCGCCGCAAGCGGACCGCATGGCCACTGGGAGCCCTGGGAGGCAGGCATTCTGCGCCGCAAGCGGACCGCATGGCCACTGGGAGCCCTGGGAGGCAGGCATTCTGCGCCGCAAGCGGACCGCATGGCCACTGGGAGCCCTGGGAGGCAGGCATTCTGCGCCGCAAGCGGACCGCATGGCCACTGGGAGCCCTGGGAGGCAGGCATTCTGCGCCGCAAGCGGACCGCATGGCCACTGGGAGCCCTGGGAGGCAGGCATTCTGCGCCGCAAGCGGACCGCATGGCCACTGGGAGCCCTGGGAGGCAGGCATTCTGCGCCGCAAGCGGACCGCATGGCCACTGGGAGCCCTGGGAGGCAGGCATTCTGCGCCGCAAGCGGACCGCATGGCCACTGAGAGCCCTGGGAGGCAGGCATTCTGCGCCGCAAGCGGACCGCATGGCCACTGGGAGCCCTGGGAGGCAGGCATTCTGCGCCGCAAGCGGACCGCATGGCCACTGGGAGCCCTGGGAGGCAGGCATTCTGCGCCGCAAGCGGACCGCATGGCCACTGGGAGCCCTGGGAGGCAGGCATTCTGCGCCGCAAGCGGACCGCATGGCCACTGGGAGCCCTGGGAGGCAGGCATTCTGCGCCGCAAGCGGACCGCATGGCCACTGGGAGCCCTGGGAGGCAGGCATTCTGCGCCGCAAGCGGACCGCATGGCCACTGGGAGCCCTGGGAGGCAGGCAAGTAGGTAAGATTGTGAATAAAGCAATCAAAAATGCCAAACTCATTTTACAAAACAAACTCGTAGATGGATGGAAACCTCCATGATTAGAACGGCTGAATCGATTTCATCATTTATAGAAAAGTAAGAAATTATTCACCTTTTGTTGTAGAGGAGAATCTTTAAAATCACTTTTATAAAGGGTTTTATTTATTTATTTTTATTTTATTTTATTTTCTTAGGGATAACAAACAGTAACACTTATATATTAACATAAATAAGTTTATTCATATAAACTTGAATAAACTTATTTGTGGAAGTGAACCAACCCCCTTATCCGCAAGTTACATATAGAAAGGGGTGGTGATAGTGAACATTTGACAATCATTAAACTTGTTACCTATATCAGAACTTGTAATTTGCACAAAAAGAACATTGTGTTAATAATATGTAGTACAACGGTTTTTATTTTATATAATATCAGATGATAAGATATGGTTGATGGCTTTCTTAAACAAAAGCAGCAAGGGTTGGTCTGTAATCTTATCGGCCTACCATCAGACTAAGTATTTCTTACTTAGTCTGAGGGCCTACCCATCATATCCAGTAAAACACTCCTGTGAACATTGTAGACAGCGCAGCGTGCATTGTGTTGTAGTGGTTAGTTCCGGGAGCGGCCGCGTGGCGCGCGCATCGTCTCACGTTGCACTCCGTCACTACTTGAGGAGGTATCTACGGTAGAGGGTCGTGGTACAGAACAACTTACAATGTATTATTTACATTGGAATGGGCATCCGTCAAATAAATTTGATCAAGTGTTGGACAAAGATATTGGATGAGTGGAATGATTAGCCTATTAGTAGGCTAATAGGTACCTAATACCACACTACAAAGAGCTTCGCTTACTGCTAAGAGCCAAGCCACTCGCGTAGTGACTGACTTAGCGAATAGATGAGTACCTATTGCATATCGCGGCCACACTGCGAGCGAGCGCCTAGCGAGGTGCCTGTAGGAGGATCAGTCAGTAAGCGAGTCGCTTGGCCCCTAGCAGTAAGCGAGGCTTGTAATGTGGCCTGAGCCATAGTCTATGCCCGATTGTGAGCTCTGGGTCGGCAATAATGGTGCTACTTCATGGCTTGTTGCTTAATGATGGAGGGAAAGGCCTAGCCAAGGATGGCGCATCTTGGATGCAACGAGCTGCAGGCATTACGCTAAATCAACAGAATTATCCGTAGATGGGTAATGTTTTGGTTTCATCAAATCACTAAGAAACTAGTGTTTTCGATATATTTGCCGATCGTACAAACATTTGCTCCGAGGTGGGAATAGAATCTGCAACTTTGTGCGTCGCAGGCGGACCCTCGCCCGCGGCGCCACAGAGGTCGTCAGCTTTCTCAGCCTAGCGCTTCGTATAGGTACTTCTATCAAACATACCATTGTCGGTATTTTGATCGTAGTTTGTACTAGTTAGGGTCCCTCACCACGTCGCGACCGTCTGCACTCGAGGGCCCTCAGTCCCTTCCCGTCCCGTGACAGTTGACAGCCCTGAGGGAGAGGCGGGTAAGACGCCGGTAATTGTGCACAACCCTAATTGCTGCAAAAAATCCTTTGAGAAAATGTAATCACTAGCGTCCTTGCCACAGTCTTGCGGGTGTGAACTGAGCAGTATTTTAGAAAGGATTATGTTGAAAATAACATGACAGATAAAGATTTTTTTATTTGCCAAAACATGTGTTATAAGTAATAAGTAAATACATTTCATGGATCAACATGCTTGACCGTCAATCGGCATGCAAAAATATATTTGAGGGAGAATGACGTGCAGTAACTTATTATTTAGGTACCTACTAAAGTTTATCATTGAAAAAATCGTCAATATCATAATAACACTTACAAACTAGTAACATTTTCAATTTCTGTCTAAAGAGTTCAACATTTAGTTCTTTCAACTGTTTTGGTAATTTTTGATAAATTTTAGAAGCCATAGGTACCTACTAACAACACTTATCCGCATTAGCCACTAGGATATTTAAAATAAGCAAACCCGACGGACTCATGATTCAGCCATCGATCAGATTAGGTACTCGTTGTACCTAGGTACCTACCTAATATTAACAAAAGCAAGGGAAAATAAAGATTGAAGCTTAATTAAGAAATAAGAAATAAAGATCTTCCACACAGGTAGGTAACTTATTAATATTATTATTAACCAGAATGTCGTTCTTTGAATATTCTCAACCTTCCCACCCCCACCCCTCCTCCCCCCTCTACCTCCCGCAAATTCGTTGCTAGCGTTCGAAATGGCGGGAAAGTCAAGATTACTTCATGTTCACTATAATGAATCTTATAAAATAACACATTGATTTCGTTCGACACAAAAACTCCTATGTATTTTTGTTTTGCGAAGAAGCGCGGGAGGATGCCAATATCTAATTAAAATGGGTGGTTTTGCCCGGAGTGAAAAACTCTGCCTACTTTTCACTTCGACTGCGAGAAAATAAAACATCTAAACTTACCTTACCTTCATACTTATGGCACTTTTTTCACCTCCTTACAAAGTTTTTTGTGTTGTTTAGGGTTCCGTACCTACCTCAAAAGGAAAAAAAGAACATCTTATAGGGTCACTTTGTTGTCCGTCTGTCAACCCTCTTTTGTCAAAAATGCATGGAGGTATCGAGTTAAAATTCACATCATATACCTCTTGGTTCCTAACCTCTTGTAGCCGCGATATAAATCAAACTTCTAAAACATCGCAATTAAAAGTTACAGCCGTTTGTGCACATTTTTTTGGATTTTTCAAGGGAATCACATGCACGCAAAACCTATGGGGTACTTCCCGTTGACCTAGAATAATAAAATTTGGCAAGAAGCTAAGACTCATAGGACAAATAAACTAATAATAAAAAAACCGTAAATTTGATGTAAATAAAAAAAATTGAACTCTTAATAAATAAGAAACCCTTGAAGCGCGAGACTTAACTTGCACTTGACGTTGTAAAAGTGTATGAACCGTTTTTATCCACTAGAGGATAAAGTAAACTGAATTTAGAATATCGTGCGCACGACGATCTAAGCTCAATTTACTTTATCCTTTAGTGGATGAAAACGGCTTTTGCACTCTAGGGGCAAAATAGTTATTTGTTATACAAGAGTGCAAAGTTTCTTTTTAACCGCGTGCTCAATTTTGATGACCGAGCAAGCGAAGGATTCAAAACTTAGAATCCTGAGCGTTAGCGAGGGAGTCAAAAGAGCACAAGGATAAAAATCTTTGCACTTGAGTGCAACACGTAGGTAACTTTTCATCCCACCTCAGCGAGGAAATAACTGAGTGCAAACAAAGAAAATGGCGCGCGCAAAGAAAATTAAATACAAAGTACACCAAGAAGGTTACGAGTCTGAGTTTTTAACAAATTAAAAAACGTTGCATGATAAATTCGGCACCATGGAGGTAGAAGTGAATAGGTTTAATGATGTTTTGAATCACAAACTTAGGGCACACTATGTTCAAAATTCAAATTTACTTTATCCTCGAGACTCTCGAGGATAAAGTAAATTTCGTAGCGCAAAAGCCGTTTTTATCCTCTAGAGTCTAGAGGATAAAAACGGCTTTTGCGCTCAGATATCGAACAGCAAAAATACTCTTTCCGAGCTGAGGTGGGATGAAAAGTTACGTGTTGCACTCGAGTGCAAAGATTTTTTACCTCGTGCTCTTTTGATTCCGTCGCTAACGCTCAGGATTCCAATTGTAGAATCCTTCGCTTGCTCGGTCATCAAAATCGAGCACGCGGTTAAAAAGCAACTTTGCACTCTTGTATATCAAATAACTATTAACCAATAGGGCGTAATACGCCCGCTTACCTAGGTACGCTAGCGCTATCATGACACACTTTTTGAGCAAGAGAACTGAAAAAGGTTTGTTAAAGAACATACGCGATGTTTCGTCGTCGTTACCTATCTAAAATCGTAAGTTTGTGTTTGTCCCGGATCGGGAACCAAAGCGCTCCCACCACTACGCCACAAGCCGGCCCCGTAGGCATCCTTTGTTGCTATAACATTGTTAGGAGGGCCCCTCACCCTCTAGATCCTGTATTAAGATAACCAAGAGCAGAATTAAGGTGAAAATTGCATTACTCTTTCAATCGACTGCTTTGATCAGCTATAATTTAGTTTGAAAACGTCAAAACAGATTAGTTTTGGAATTTTCCGCCATTTTGTTTTGATTGGTGCCACGCGCTGCTTATAATTTACTTTTGGCGGGAGAAGGAACATAGTGGACGGAATTATCTACTTGATTACCTATGCCTTGAATTTATTGTACCTACTGTAGTTAGTAATATTGTTTGTTTGTTGGAGGCGATTGTTAGTAATGCTAACGCTATGAGACATAACACATATATGATAAAGTAATACATCGCTAATAATATCACGATATTGAAAAAAGAAGATTAAACAGAAATCGCGGAAGACAAATGCTTGCTACGAGCAATCTCTAATGAATGGTGGGAGCAGTGGCGGCGTAGCGTGGGCTGGCACCCGGGGCGTTTTTCTACCAAGCACCCCCCCCCCCCCTTGGGGGTCGGTTGACTTTCCGCAGTGCGGGTCGGTTGACTATCCGCAGTGCGGGAGTTAATTTCTAACAACAGGAATTATAAGTAACGGCGAGCGAAGCGAGCCGCGATATTTTTTCGGATGTTAGGTGAAAAGTAACTAAGTTTGTCTTACGTGACCTTAATAATTGACTTAATTGTGTCCCTATTAATATTAAATATGTGAATTTAAAGGTGACCTATAATTTAAAAAATAAATTTATCAATAACTACGGCTAGCGGAGCGAACCACAATAGGTAATTTTGGAGTTCGATGAGGTTAGCAAAAATACAAGTATTCTAAAACCACGACGAAATTTTCGGCGATCAACAACAAAGGTAAAAACAAACCGGCGAGCGTAGCGAGCCGCCAAAATTTTTGTTACTTTTTTGAGTGATCACAAACAAGTTCAGGAGAGAATGAAAAAATTAATAACAGCGAGCCCTGAAACGTTTGGAGAAATTGCGGCGGCTGCGAAGATTGTTATGAAACAAATACAAAATAAAGATCACCAAGTGGAGTGAGCCACAACCTGTTTTGAAATTGGTGAGGCATACTTAGCAAAAAAGTAAGCCATGACAATGAATGAGAAAAGATTTTTTTTACGATTTACAACAAAATAAAGCACAGTACAAAGCAATTACTCATTATTGCACATCAAATAAAATAGTTACACAGGGCAGGGAAGGAATAATACAGATAAAGTTGTATGTACAATGTCTTATCGGTTTGAGCGATCTCTGCTAGCCAACCTTTCTACACCCGATTTTAAAGTACCTATTCAAGTATTTATTTTGCAATTATAATAAAAAACAACGGCGAGCGAAGCGAGCCGCAATTTTTTTATGTCTGCGTGTGAGTTTTCGGTATCACCCCTTCGGATTCGGATTTGAAGTGCCAACGGCGCGAGGGGTGCCGAGATGGCACCCCTTGGAGCTCGGTACCCGGGGCGGACCGCCCCTCCGCCCCCCCCCCTTACGCCGCTAGTGGGTGGGAGACAAAGACCGTCCTTATGGCTGGTCTGGCTCGTCCAGCCAACATAAGGACCAATAACTACTAGGTACCTACCTGAACAACCGTGCGACCCGCGTTCTGTTGACACAACAAACTTCGCGCGTGTCTATCGCGCCATCTCGCGCCCTCGCCGCTAATTGGATGGGACTCGAACCCGCGCCTTTTGACGGGATAGATAGATAGACTGCCAATTGTGTAGAGCTCTCAGAGAATAATGATGTACCTACCTACTTACAGTCTAGGTACTTAGGAATCTGTACAACATCAAGCTAAAATCACTATATCTATGCAAAGTATCAACTCGATCTGTTCAGTACCTAGTTTTGACGTAAAGAAGTACCAACATTAATCCATCCTCCAAGTCAGGACAGGTTTAGCAATTTTGACGACCTCTGTGGCGCGGTGGGCGGAGGTCCGCCTGCAACGGAGGGAACAGGAGGTTGCAGGTTCGATTTCCGCCTCGGGACAATTGTTTGTACGATCTGCAGATATTTGTTCCTGGTCTTCTGGTCGTTTTCTGTATAGCACGTAGAAATTTAAAAAATATCTATCTATGTAATGTATTGTAGTATATCAGTTATCTAGTATCCATCAGACACGCTCTGCTTAGCTTGGGGCTAGATGGTGCTGTGTGGTGTGGTTATCCAGCGTTATTTATTATTTAGAATTTAGAAAAAGATATTTATTATTTAAAAAGAACAAAAAGATACCGCGACTCTTATTATTACTAAAACTCGCGTGAGCACACATTCTACAACACAAGGGGATTTATCGGATTGTATTTATACACTCCGATAACACAGACACATCTCTTATTCCACAGACTGCAACTTCGTGTCTGGCTAGACTATATAAAGAAAGGCATTAAGAAAGGTAAAACAATAGGTATCAATAACATTCTGAAATTACCTTTGTTCAACGAAATAATAAGATACAATATGGCTTGTTTTAAAAAAACTATAAACCGACTTCAAATTTCGGTAAATAGTATCCATCTATGTCTCGAACTGTCACATTAGGTTGCTAGGGAGGTTTTTTAAGTTTTACGGAATAAATACTAATCCCTCGGGAATAAAATGTAGGTATATCTGACCACCTCGGGATCATTCTCTATAGGTACAATAGAGAAAGAATTATCAAAATCGGACTACTCTGTAAAAAAGTTATGCGTGGTCTCAATAAAAAAAATAAAGAATACACGTCGACTTGAGAACGTCCTTCGTTTTTTCGTCGGTTGCAAATAGGTGACGGCGCCAGTTTGGCTCGGGGAATCGCCTTAAGTATTAGTATTTATTTATCCCGAAAAACTAAAAAAAAATAACCATCAAAATTTGAACTCGAAGTCTGTTTTAGTTTTTTTTTAAACAATTAAATCTTATTATTATTATGTATTGTATTATGTATATCAGTTATCTAGTACCCATAACACAAGCTCTGCTTAGCTGGGGCTAGATAGTGCTGTGTGAATTGTCCAGCATTATTGATTTATTTATTATTCCTTTAGGTAAAATTGAATGGATCCCTTTTAGTAGCGTCTCATTTCGAAGCAAATTTGATTCCGGTAAAATTTTTATGCGAATCATTCCTGGCGCGTAGCGAACTGCTGAAGTAAAGTACAGGTAATCGAATCATTCCTCTTTCGATATTTAAAATCATGAAACCTAAGCCAAGCAAAACAAACAAGCCAAGCCATGGAGCAAACCTAGTGGAAGAAAATATTAACAAAACGACAAACGTTCAAAAGCGACCCCAAATCTGATCCCTAATTGGCGCGCTCTCATTGGCTAGCTAGTTTGTAAGCGGCGGCCCCTGATTGGCTGACGCGGTGGAGAAGCGCTGTGATTGGCCGAGCCCGCCCCCTAGGATAAGGGCGGGGGGGTCGTTGTCGGATTACGGATGGAGATGTGTTGATCGTTGGGATAAACGGGGTTGATTCGTTAACGATACGAACTGAGAAGTGTTAAGGAACTTTTCTTGTCTTCTAAAGGAAAATTAGAACCTTGTCTACAAGTTGACATATCATTAATACAAAGAGTGCTTATACCTACTAGTTTAAAAAAATCAGAATTTGAAAAATATAGTCGGTTTCTAGTTTTTAAACAAGAAGATTATGAATTTTTATTGAGCGTTACTAACAACTAATCTATGATATTTTTGGCAGTGAAAAGCCTAAATGAATAGAAGAAATGAAGTGAGTGAAATGTGGAAGGCTTGTCGACTCGCCGAGCCTCGGTCAATATACATGTAGTCATATGTAGTTTTTACCAAAATTATTGACAAAGACTTGCTATTTACATGATTCATTCAAGAATTGGGCTCAGCTAAACTATACTACTAAACCGAAACTAGACTAACCAAAAAAATATTGACTTAAATAAAAATAAGTAAAGTATCAAGACAGTTCGAACCCCGGCTCACTTTGCATGCTGCGATGATCGCGTGGGCTCGCGTCTTACAGAGATCCGTGCGTGTATCCCGCGGGTACGAGTATGTAGGTATGTGTTTGTGGGTATGTCTGCAGGTAAGGGGCCGGTGGCAGTGACGCTTCCTGTATGTCACGACTTTACGAAGTACACAGTTCCTTAAAAATAGCTACCATAATATAAATACTAGAAATAAGAATAAACTCGCTGTGCCCACAACTAGGCTACACCAGATTAATGTACCTTTCAAAGGGCAGTGTATACGCTTCTACAACAAAACTCCAAGTGAGTTGCAAAAACGATCAATGAATAAATTCAAACAAATTGTCAAACATGTCTTTGTAAAAAGGCTTACTACAAAATATCAGATTATCTAGACGATAAATAATCTTGGGACGACTTTTGCTCCAACTCGAAAACTAACATTCTAACAAGGTAAAGGTTTCTTGTTCGCTTCTTTACTTTACCTTAAAAAGATTGAAATGGACAAAAAATCAAAGTGGTCACTTTATTTCCTAGTTTTACGTATGTAATTTGTATTTTGCGACGTGTCCAAGAGTCCTGTAAGTCTAAAGAAAATAAAGCACTTTGATATTTGCTACACAAAAAACGCACAATGTTACATAAATAGTATAATAGTAATATCTAAATATATCAGAACCACTGAGTCTATCTAAAGTTGGTTCCATGAGACTCAATGGTGCATTTAAAATACATAGTTAGTCAAATTATCAAAACCAAAACCTAAACATAAAGAAGGAACGAGATGACATTCAATGAATATTTATGAATAATAATAATAATCACCTACAAGAGTAAAATGTATCAACAGTTCTTTTATAATTCCATAGAGGAAGGTGAGTAATTACCATAAAATAACTCTGAGAGGAAGAAGGAAGATCCCTAGAAGGTCGTGGTAGCCGGGGGCTACGGTGCTACGCGGGGGCTACGGCGCTACGCGGGGCTACGGCGCTACGCGGGGCTACGGCGCTACTCGGGGGCTACGGTGCTACGCGGGGGCTACGGTGTTACGCGGGGGCTACGGCGCTACGCGGGGGCTACGGTGCTACGCGGGGGCTACGGCGCTACGCGGGGCTACGGCGCTACTCGGGGGCTACGGTCGGTGCTACGGCGTAGCGAATTCTACGAGAGGTCTTACGATAAACTTGCCACCTATTCTATTATTACGTTGAACAAAGGAATTTAAAAAAACCAGTAGTCAGTTTGTGATAGCCATATGATAGCCACCTTTTTTATACCTGATGCCTCTGAACCTAACAGTTATATATTTTCAGTTAATTTCATGATATTTGATAACTAAGATTTATGCCACGTTTTATTGATTATCAAGCAATTTTCATTCGGTTGCTATTATTTATTTATTTGTTTACTAAACCACCAATGAAAAACACATGGTAATTTACAAAAACAGGAAGAATAAGCTGTAGGTAACTTTCAAATGGTTGCTGCTATAACCGTTTTAAATTGTGGTTAATATGAGAAACGAAATTCCACTAGCGAAGTAAAAGTATGAGGCTGCACTATGCTGTGCTGTTCCTGATCTCGAACAACATCTAATATATTCAAAATATCATTCCTGTCAGTCCCAATTTTGCAGTTATGTTAGTTTTCATGTTCAATGAAAAAATACAAAAATGTTCCATCAAAACTGTGCAGGTCCCCTAACTCGGCGTCGCATACCTCGCTATCAAAACTGTGCAGGTCCCCTAACTCGGCGTCGCATACCTCGCTATCAAAACTGTGCAGGTCCCCTAACTCGGCGTCGCATACCTCGCTATCAAAACTGTGCAGGTCCCCTAACTCGGCGTCGCATACCTCGCTATCAAAACTGTGCAGGTCCCCTAACTCGGCGTCGCATACCTCGCTATCAAAACTGTGCAGGTCCCCTAACTCGGCGTCGCATACCTCGCTATCAAAACTGTGCAGGTCCCCTAACTCGGCGTCGCATACCTCGCTATCAAAACTGTGCAGGTCCCCTAACTCGGCGTCGCATACCTCGCTATCAAAACTGTGCAGGTCCCCTAACTCGGCGTCGCATACCTCGCTATCAAAACTGTGCAGGTCCCCTAACTCGGCGTCGCATACCTCGCTATCAAAACTGTGCAGGTCCCCTAACTCGGCGTCGCATACCTCGCTATCAAAACTGTGCAGGTCCCCTAACTCGGCGTCGCATACCTCGCTATCAAAACTGTGCAGGTCCCCTAACTCGGCGTCGCATACCTCGCTATCAAAACTGTGCAGGTCCCCTAACTCGGCGTCGCATACCTCGCTATCAAAACTGTGCAGGTCCCCTAACTCGGCGTCGCATACCTCGCTATCAAAACTGTGCAGGTCCCCTAACTCGGCGTCGCATACCTCGCTATCAAAACTGTGCAGGTCCCCTAACTCGGCGTCGCATACCTCGCTATCAAAACTGTGCAGGTCCCCTAACTCGGCGTCGCATACCTCGCTATCAAAACTGTGCAGGTCCCCTAACTCGGCGTCGCATACCTCGCTATCAAAACTGTGCAGGTCCCCTAACTCGGCGTCGCATACCTCGCTATCAAAACTGTGCAGGTCCCCTAACTCGGCGTCGCATACCTCGCTATCAAAACTGTGCAGGTCCCCTAACTCGGCGTCGCATACCTCGCTATCAAAACTGTGCAGGTCCCCTAACTCGGCGTCGCATACCTCGCTATCAAAACTGTGCAGGTCCCCTAACTCGGCGTCGCATACCTCGCTATCAAAACTGTGCAGGTCCCCTAACTCGGCGTCGCATACCTCGCTATCAAAACTGTGCAGGTCCCCTAACTCGGCGTCGCATACCTCGCTATCAAAACTGTGCAGGTCCCCTAACTCGGCGTCGCATACCTCGCTATCAAAACTGTGCAGGTCCCCTAACTCGGCGTCGCATACCTCGCTATCAAAACTGTGCAGGTCCCCTAACTCGGCGTCGCATACCTCGCTATCAAAACTGTGCAGGTCCCCTAACTCGGCGTCGCATACCTCGCTATCAAAACTGTGCAGGTCCCCTAACTCGGCGTCGCATACCTCGCTATCAAAACTGTGCAGGTCCCCTAACTCGGCGTCGCATACCTCGCTATCAAAACTGTGCAGGTCCCCTAACTCGGCGTCGCATACCTCGCTATCAAAACTGTGCAGGTCCCCTAACTCGGCGTCGCATACCTCGCTATCAAAACTGTGCAGGTCCCCTAACTCGGCGTCGCATACCTCGCTATCAAAACTGTGCAGGTCCCCTAACTCGGCGTCGCATACCTCGCTATCAAAACTGTGCAGGTCCCCTAACTCGGCGTCGCATACCTCGCTATCAAAACTGTGCAGGTCCCCTAACTCGGCGTCGCATACCTCGCTATCAAAACTGTGCAGGTCCCCTAACTCGGCGTCGCATACCTCGCTATCAAAACTGTGCAGGTCCCCTAACTCGGCGTCGCATACCTCGCTATCAAAACTGTGCAGGTCCCCTAACTCGGCGTCGCATACCTCGCTATCAAAACTGTGCAGGTCCCCTAACTCGGCGTCGCATACCTCGCTATCAAAACTGTGCAGGTCCCCTAACTCGGCGTCGCATACCTCGCTATCAAAACTGTGCAGGTCCCCTAACTCGGCGTCGCATACCTCGCTATCAAAACTGTGCAGGTCCCCTAACTCGGCGTCGCATACCTCGCTATCAAAACTGTGCAGGTCCCCTAACTCGGCGTCGCATACCTCGCTATCAAATTGCCGGAGGAATGTTCCAACTCGATTTGTTATCCCGACCCGGTTCCAGCTGCGATCTGCCATCAATAGGTTTTTAGCTTTCCGTGTTCTATCTGTTTTTAGGGTTCCGTACCCAAAGGGTAAAAATGGGACCCTATTACTAAGACTTCGCTGTCCGTCTGTCACCAGGCTGTATCTCATGAACCTAGATAGTTAGACAGTTGAAATTTTTACAGATGATGTATTTCTGTTGCCGCTATAACAACAATTACTAAAAATAGAATAAAATAAATATTTAAGGGGGCTCCCATACAACAAACGTGTTTTTTTTTGCCGTTTTTATAGATAATGGTACGGAACCCTTCGGGCACGAGTCCGACGCGCACTTAAACCGTTTTATTTTGTTTCTATCTATGGCTGCTACGAAGAGAAAAATGAATAAATAAACAATGCAGGACAGCATCATCTAGCCCCAAGCCAAGCAGAGTTTGTGTTAGGGGTACTAGATAAAACTGATACTTATACTTTATACAATACAAGACAGATATACTTTTTAATATACCTACATACCTACATACCAGAACACCTGAAACAAATATTTGCGGATTGTACAAACATTTGTCTCAAGGCTGGAATCGAACCGGCAACCCCCTGCGTCGCAGGCGGACCTACGTTAGCCAGCTAGCTGATAAATGAAACGAATACAACAGTCGAAAAACATAATTTTTTAATTTAAATAATGTATTTTATACATACCTACTTAGAATCTATCGGAACTCGCTAGCGAAACCTCAATGTTGTTCCAACCAACCTCATGTTACACGGTCATTCAGTGAATCGTTTGTTATTCAATAAAATTAATAGCATAATACTGCATTACGAGATAATCAGGTTGGCTCTCCTACCTGACCCTGCCGGAGGAGGACTCGCAGAAACAAGCACCATTGCAACACCTCCTCGAAAACAACACTGACTGCTATATTTCCTTCAAATCTTACATCTTAGGACTCTTCATTTCAATTCAATTCAATTTAATTTTCAATTTATTTATTTAATTAGAACGGTCCTACAGAACCACTTACACTAACTAATTTTAAGTAATATTATACAATGATTAGAGATAAAAAAAAGTAGCAATAAAATGAGAATTAAGTATAAATTAATAAAAATACAAATTTCAAGTAAATACACATGTCATGCAATAGCAAAGATTACAATAACAATAAATGATGTCCAATTACAAATAAGAAAAAATAAATTACAAAATTAATTTCACTAAGTTAATGTCAAATCACAGTTAATTATCATCCGTGAATCTCACAAAATCTCATGCATTCACTGATAAAGTCCTTCCATTCATCACCAAATATATCTATGTGTGGATAATTAGCAACTACTGTCTTGAACACGTTAGTCATTTTAAAGTTGTATCAACACAAGTAAACTCAGTAAGTCAGTAAATTAAGGTAAACCTGAACTAGGGCTTTCGAATACCGGATTTTTTCAATACCGGTATTAATACCGAATGTTTTTTTTCTAAATACCGGGATTCCGGGATCCCGGTATTGAAAAAAAAAATCTACTTTAAATTAGAAATCAACACATAATATCTAGCCAACAATAGACATCTCAATAATATAATTTTTATACCTATTTACGAGTACTTTGGTTTACAATTACAAAAAATAAACATACTTAATAAAAAATCTAATGATTAAAAAAAGCTTAAATCACAATTTTACTGTCACATCAAGCACGATATCATTGGGCTGCGGCTCTTTCTTCCTGAAATTGCGTTCTAAGGAAAGAAAGAGCATCTAGGCTTTTATCAGAGAGCGAACTAGCAAAAGGAATCTTGCCGTTTAGCCGTCTTCTTTTGAGTTTTAGCTTGAACGACGTTGACCTTGACAGACTATAACAGCTTCGCGTTGCATGAGCGAGGACCTGAGGGGAGGCGGAGCGGCCGGGGCATATAACGGTGGGCTCTTTACAGAAACTCGTAAATATTTGTGAGAACTATGCGGCGGAGCATGGGCTGGCATACAACTCTAAAAAGAGTGAAGTCCTTATATTTAAAAGTGGAAATGTTAGGCCTACCCATGTTCCGCCTATAGTACTGAATGGTGCGGCTCTGAAGGTAGTTGATACATTTAGATACTTGGGACACATTGTAACTGAGACTTTAAGCGATGACGCAGATGTTGAAAGGGAGCGTAGAGCGCTGGCTGTACGGGGAAACATGATCGCGCGTAGGTTCGCACGCTGCTCGAGAGAAGTGAAAGTCACTCTTTTTAAGGCCTACTGCCAGTCTTTCTACTCGAGTAGCCTCTGGCTCAACTGCACCCGACGGGCAGCCAGCGCTCTACGTGTCCAGTACATTAACATTTTCAGGATGCTGATGCGGCTGCCTCGCTTTTGCAGCGCATCTGGTATGTTCGCGGAAGCGCGCACGGATGGCTTTCATGCGATCATTCGCAAAAAAGTCGCTTCCCTACTCCAGCGTGCGCGAGCCAGTAGCAACGACATCCTGAAAATGATTGTTTCGCGTCTGGACTGTCCCATCCAAAATAAATGGATGAAAATATTGATGGGATCTGTCTCTATTTATATGTGTCTCTATTTAAATTTAAATGTATTTAAATTCAATTATTGTGTTATCGTTTGTCTTAATTTTTTATTATTTAATCTTATTTCTAGTTAAATTTAATTCTATTTTGTTTGGTTTTATTGTGTAATAATTTTAAGTGGCATTTTATAAATTTGTATTTTGTTATGGATTCGATTGTGATCTGAAATAAATGAGTAAATAATATAATATAGGGAATTTCCCCTCACCCCTGGCGGGCGCTACCACCTTCCGCACTGTATTTAAAACTTAGAGCAACGTGGGACTTACAGGAAGTCCGATTTAAAATATTCCAAAATAAATAAATGGATAAAAATGTCTATGTGCGAGTGATAGTTTATTACCTATTTTGTGTTTTGTACTAAAATTAAAATAAAATCACTAATACCGGGATCCCGGTTATGAACATTTCAATACCGGTATTAAAAATCTCGAAAAAAAGTCCGGGATCCCGGTATTGGCTGATACCGGGATCCCGGTATTGGAAGCCCTAACCTGAACCTCTAAGCTCCATACAAACGTACTATTCGATTCATTTGGAAACTGCGTCCCCGATTTTAATGAAATTATGCACAGTGGCGGCGTAGCGTGGGCTGGCACCCGGGGCGTTTTTCTACCAAGCACCCCCCCCCCCCCTTGGGGGTCGGTTGACTTTCCGCAGTGCGGGTCGGTTGACTATTTTGAAATTGAGGGTGCGGATTCCGCACCCTCAATTTCTAACAACAGGAATTATAAGTAACGGCGAGCGAAGCGAGCCGCGATATTTTTTTGGATTTTCGGATGTTAGGTGAAAAGTAACTAAGTTGGTCTTATGTGACCTTCATAATTGACTTAATTGTGTCCCTATTAATATTAAATATGTGAATTTAAAGGTGACCTTTAATTTAAAAAATAAATTTATCAATAACTACGGCTAGCGGAGCGAACCACAATAGGTAATTTTGGAGTTCGATGAGGTTAGCAAAAATACAAGTATTCTAAAACCACGACGAAATTTTTTTTTGGCGACCAACAACAAACGTAAAAACAAACCGGCGAGCGTAGCGAGCCGCCGAAATTTTTGTTACTTCTTTGAGTGATCACAAACAAGTTAAGGAGAGTATGAAAAAATTAATAACAGCCCTGAAACGTTTGGAGAAATTGCGGCGGCTGCGAAGATTATTATGAAACAAATACAAAATAAAAATCACCGAGTGGAGAGAGCCACAACCTGTTTTGAAATTGGTGAGGCATACTTAGCAAAAAAAGTAAGCTATGACAATGAATGAGAAAACATTTTTTTTACGATTTACAACAAAATAAAGCACAGTACAAAGCAATTACTCATTATTGCACATCAAATAAAATAGTGACACAGGGCAGGAAAGAATAATACAGATAAAGTTGTATGTACAATGTCTTATCGGTTTGAGCGATCTCTGCTAGCCAACCTTTCTACACCCGATTTTAAAGTACCTATTCAAGTATTTATTTTGCAATTATAATAAAAAAACAACGGCGAGCGAAGCGAGCCGCAATTTTTTTATATGTCTGCGTGTGAGTTTTCGGTATCACCCCTTCGGATTCGGATTTGAAGTGCCAACGGCGCGCCCCGAGGGGTGCCGAGATGGCACCCCTTGGAGCTCGGTACCCGGGGCGGACCGCCCCTCCGCCCCCCCCCTTACGCCGCTAGTGATTATGCATACGTAATCGGATAAGAAATAGCGATGTTTGTATCGTTTTAGTTTTTCAAAATACATAATCATCATAAAGTGAGAATGAAAATTCATTTTTATCCATTTTCAAGCGATTTTATTACTTTCGCTCTAATTTAATGATCGTAAAGTATTTTGTAAAACTAAAACGATACAAACATTGCCATTTCTTATCCGATTGTGTATGCAAAATTTCATTGAAATCGGGGACGTAGTTTGCAAATGAATCGAATAAATCTTAAGTAAATCACCAGCGCACCTTCGATGCAATCTTTTAAGCACAAGCTGACATGATGTGCATGAATGAATTACTATGAAAATGAATTGATTACTGACATTACAATTATTTATTGATTTATTAATGAAATTGAATTTTTTAAGATGTATTATTATTGTTAATTTAATTTATTTATTTTTGTTTTTTAATTAATATTGTTATAAGTAACAGTAAGTTAAATTATTAGTGCTATCATCATACTTTAAGTAAGAATGTTTTACGACAAGACCTGTAACTAAGTTGCCAATAAAAATCTGAATGTGAATAGTAGTACGTCAAAGCTTAGAGGTTCAGCCCAACTAAAGTGGTTTTTTGGACTTTTTTGCAATCTTTTTAGGGTAAAATGAACAAGAAACCTTTTCCTTGTTACATTCAAAAATAATTGCTCAATAAAGCTCGTTTTGTATCTAATGAAAACAATGTAGACTTGTTATAATAAATGAACCCAGCTCTTGTCGGTGCAATCATGCAAATTCCTTCCACTTTTCTTTTACCAATGCTCTTCTACTGGTCCGGTCCAGGTCTCTACTTGTCTATACAACATGACAGCGGGTTTCTCCTTGATCTGACTCGTATAGTTCATTCTTGCTCTTCCCTTTCCTCGTCTTCGTTTTCTTTAAATGATGTTACTCTGTACGTGTCACGTAATGAAAAAGAAGGGAAAAAGGAAAAACACGCATGACAAGCGCCATGATCACTAATAACCGAAGTCAATTGAGTGTTTTACTTGGCAGAAAAGCCAAAATACATACTGAAAAATACACATTAAATAAATAAAAAAAATATTAATGAAACCAAAAAACATCGATTACAATCGTTAGAAAGCATCAAGCCACCCCTTCCCCCACTATCCCCCCGTGGAGGCCCCACCCCGCGGGGTGCGCACCCCCCGCTTCCTCCCCCACCGCGCGGGGTCTGCAATCAGCTCGTTGCCGCCAACCGCGACACAATCGCCTCATTCTGCCATTTATTACCCGTTTCGGTCGTAATCTGGTAGAATGGACGTAGGACTTTAGGTAGTAGGTATCAAACAGAACTAGTGAGGTGCGGCCGTGATTTTTTGTATTTTGGTGGGAGATGGATTGATTTATGCTGTGTTAAGTGAAGTTGTAAAAAGTGTTTTTATTAGTGTTGTGAAGAAATTAAATAAAAAATCTTGACGTTTAAAAATATTTAATGTATAAATAGTGGCATTAGGCAGGGAATAAAATAGTAAAACTATGAAAACTTTATAAAAATATTAAATTAAATACGGCGTGTAAAATAAATTTAAACTAGAAGTGGAAACTTGTGGTGTGCTTGTGTGGAAACTTGTGGTGCGCTTGTGTGTGCTTGTGTGGAACAATAAATGGAATATTTCGTAGGGACATAATTTCATAAATTACGTTCAATCAGGTATAACGAACTAGGCAGTGAATAAAGTGAATTTAATAAAAATTTCCAAAATTAATCAAGTCATTTACTTAAATGAAAATTGTGCTAGTATTATTAACAAAAAAAAGCATTATTATCCTCAAAAAGAGTAATGTAGATATCTAGTCATCTAAAAAGTTTTGAATGATTCCAAACATGAAGTGAAAAAAAAAAACCAAAATGGATTCAGAAACGCACGACACAGATTCAAATCGCCAAGAACATTCCAAAACCTCCTTCCTAATAGAAGATATCCTCTTTCGTGGTCAGAAGAAGGTCCCCGCTACGATTGAACCAAGGAGGTTCGACTTCGAGCCTAAGCCTTATTTCTCTGTGGCCAATGAGGTCCGGCCGCATGTCCCGGGCCGAGAAGGCTCGTACCTCCAGGTCATGGGAGCCCTGGGTGCTTATTTACACACTCCCAGCACATACAAGGCGGTGGATACGCCCTACTTCTTATCGCAAGGTGAGTTTTGTAAGTTCTTGTAACTGAACTGAAAAGTTTGCAAACGTGGACAAAGCGGTTTGTACATTTTAATATCGAGCTTGGCCCTAACATTCCGCCTTGTATTTTTTCTTTCAAAAAATAATTACTCAAACACACATATTTATTTTAATTTGTGAATGTCTCAGAAATCTGATCCTTTAGTTAGATGTTATTGGCATTTTTATGTGCTTATGTATTCTCTATCCAAATGTACTCGTTTAAACATAGCTTTGATTGAGCGCCGCGATATTGAAAATAAAAAACAAATAAAACCGGCCAAGTGCGAGTCGGACTCGCGCACGAAAGGTTCCGTACCATTATCTATAAAAACGGCAAAAAAATCACGTTTGTTGCATGGGAGCCCTCTTAAATATTTATTTTATTCTGCTTTTTAGTATTTGTTGTTATAGCGCCAATAGAAATATATCATCTGTGAAAATTTCAACTGTCTAACTATCACGGTTCATGAGATACAGCCTGGTGACAGACGGACAGACGACGGACAGACGGACAGACGACGGACAAACGGACAGCGAAGTCTTAGTAATAGGGTCCCGTTTTTACCCTTTGGGTACGGAACCCTAAAAAAACGATGTATGATCAAGATCTTCGAACCCCTCAGGTTTTTGTATGTTTAAAGAAAACTGTAGGTACAGTGCGCGTCAGAATTAAGTATCCCCCTATCTCCCTATCTCTCTTAGACAAGGGGGATACTTAATTCTGACGCGCACTGTACCTACCTACATACACACTTACAGATGTATACTGTGCTTACAGTTAGCATTTCTTTATTAAGGTGGTTCGTCGCGGTTTGGAACGAAATTCATTTTTTTTGTGGTTTTGAGTTTGTTGAGTTCATTAAAAAATGGTTAACAATTTGCGGCAAATGATTTTTTCGCTAGTTTTATTGCCTGTGGAATGCAATCGAAACCACAAAAAAAAAATTTTGCGCCAACCCGCGACGCGTTCGAGACTTCGAGTCAATCAACATAAAAGTTTTTCATTTCGTGTTCCCGTCGGCTCGTTACCTATTTATTTAAAGTCTAGGTACTTTAAATAAATATATAACGAGGGACACGATTAGTGGTAAAACTTTGGCGTTGATAGTTTACATGGAAACCAACATTATTTAGGGTATTATTATTAGTAAAATCCACGCGAATGAAATCGCGGGCAGGTCAGCTAGTCAAAAATAAAAGTGATTAATTTATTTCGTAGTTTTACTTGTGTTATCTGAGTTTTGTGACGTGTCCAAGAGTCCTCCTGTAAGATCTAAAGGAAAATAAGCTCTTTGATATTTAAAGTGTCCATAGCTTCTCTTCAGTACATTTTTTATTCATTAACGGGAGAAGAAAAAGCGATGCCAAAACATCGTACATTCCGAGAGGGTGTAAAATCCTTACAGATAAGACAAGCTATGCGATGATCATTGACGACTCGACTCTGTCTCTGCTTTAACGCTTTTATGATTTACACAAAAAAACAATTACAAAGACCTACAGAAAATGTACAAAATGCTCACCCGGAATCCAGAACAGCTTTTTGATGCTTCCCTAAGAAATTCGCTATAGCCGTTCTGATGTTTCTTTCATGTATTGTTTATACAGTTACACTGACATTAAAACGCGCGGAGAACGCATTTTTTAACCAACTTCGAAAAAAGGAGGTTTTATGTTCAGCATATGTATGTGTATGTATGTTTTTATTTTTATGTATATTCGTCGATTTCTCCGTCTGTTATGGACCGATTTTGATAATTCTTACGCTATTGTATAGTACAGTTTAGAGAATGGCCCCGAGCTAGTCCCTTAACATTGTATTCCCGAAGGATGACTATTTAAAAACAGTGTAAAATTAGAGAGAGAGAGAGAGTGAGATTCAAAGTCGGGTTTAGTTTTTTCAAAACAATCTTAGACACCTAGACATTTATTTAACGAAAGGTTACTGTCATCGATATATGCTTGAGTAACGCTTAGAGCATAGCAATGCGTCACTCAAGCATACATCGATGACTGAGCAAGCTTTCATAATACGGGCCTTATTCATTTTAATCGATTACAAAAAAGGATAGGGTTCTAATGTTCGGCTGTTGGTATGTATGTTTTTTTATGTTCGTTGATTATTGCTACAATTTAGATCCAATTTGGATGATTCTTTTGCTCTTGATCCCTAATGAATGGATGATCCCAAAATGGTCCCATAAAACAATTAATCCCAAGGGATTAGTATTTCTCCTACTAAACTAAAAAAAAACAGTCGTTTAAGAAATTGAAGTTTGTTCTTAAATGTTTTCAAACATTCTAATGATTGTATAGGTTTTGGGAGGGTTGGCTGTACATATTGTAACTAGGGGTAGACTGTACCGTGTGTGTCCCCCCCCCCCCCAGGAGTCCCGTACCACGCCCTGTTCACCCCCTCGGAGCTGTCCCTGTCGGCGCTGAAGCACTGCCGGCGGAGGAAGGCGAGGACCGTCTTCTCGGACCCACAGCTCACAGGTCAGCTCTCACCTTTCAACCTTTTTTTTAAAGCCAGAAGTAATAAATTCTCCAATACGAAAATTGCGTATTTCGTTTAGGCCCATCGGTGGACTCGACAACAACTAGAGTACCAATTTGCACAAAAAGGAAAACGAAACGAAACAAACAGTTGTGTATGTTGGAGAATCAATTGAGGCGCCAGAGAACGAGTTTCGGTTTGAAGATTGAGTATAGAGACGCGATCGTGACGTGACGTCTTATTTTTGTATGGGATTTGATACAGTGCCTCTATCGTCCGTACATGGAACTGCGCAAATTCCATACAAAAATCTTGTTTTCTTCTATCCTGAAACCGAACTAAGGACTCAGCGTCCGCAGTAATGGTACTGCTTCACCTGCGAACAGACGCAGCGTAAATTAACACGTTAATTAGGGCGTTAAATTGCATAAATTCATATAATAATATTTCTCTTACATTATTGCATAAATTCATATAATAGTCATTGTTGCAACCGCAGCCACTGCAGCTGCTTCAATCTCCGTTAATATGCGGTTAGCGCGTTACTTCACTAGGAATTACCTCTTGTCGGAGTTGTTAAGTAAAGTCCCCAACGTGCATTTGAACGCTTTGATTAACGCGTAGGCGTAGTTGGACATTAACGCTAACGTCAACGCTAATGTAGGTGGAGCAGTAGCATTAGAACCATTCAGAATGGTTACCGCAGGGTTCCTGAGATCTCGACTAAATCATGTGCTTCTCAGTGCACTTTGATTTTTTTTCGTATTTTTTGTAGGTACCTATTAATCCTGTTTTCACATTCAAGGAACCGAAGAAAGAATAATAAATTTTATATATTTACTTAATTTAAGTATTTTACCACGGGGATCTCGTGAGTACTGAGGTCTAGGCCTGGTTTGACAAGCAAACCTGTCAGGTTCACCCCTTAGGACTATTCAAAAAGTCTTATCAAAGTTCAAGCAACTTTGGACCTAGGACACACCGCAGCCAACCAAGATTTTCTAATCAACAATGGATAAATACACAAACGGTGTAAGTTTAAACAAATCATCGATACATCAAAGGATGGTTTAGGTCCAGACTCCACCAAAGCGGAGATATGCTGAGATGTCCGTAGCGGAGGCCAGACGAGACGTTTTTCAGTTAGGGTGTCTCCACTGGAGCTGTGCGGAGATGCGTGCTGGGTAACTGGAGCGGAGATGTCTCCGCATTAGCCAGTACACATCTCGCAAATCTCCGCTTCGACCTTTCTTTGTTTCTTCACATACAAATATGAGACATCTCCGCGCGGTGTCTCCACTGAAGCTGAGCGGAGACCAGATGTGTCAATAACGACGTTCTGTTGGTTGCTTAAAACACATTTCATCTCCGCTCAGCGTTGGTGCCCTTAAGCAAGTTGGCCGGACTCACGCAGATGTTTTCATAAACCTATGCATGCAATTTCATAACTATTAAACAAAACCGTTCTCTGTCTCAGGTTTAGAGAAACGTTTCGAAACCCAACGCTACCTGTCAACCCCGGAGCGTGTGGAGCTGGCGGCGGCGCTCAGTCTCTCGGAGACGCAGGTCAAGACCTGGTTCCAGAACCGGCGGATGAAGCACAAGAAGCAGCTCAGGAAACAGCAGCAGCAACGAGGTGAGTTACTGTTATAATAAGACAACAACAACGGTAACGGTAACCAGGTGAGATAACGATTAGGTAGGACTTAAGACATAAATCAATCTTATCACATTGATGCAAAGAGTTTATATAGTACTTTAAAACACTATAGTAGGTACTATACATATAAACCCTATGCATCAATGTGAGAATGGATTTTGAAAATGGGAAACGATGTTGTTTGTTTAGAGCCGGTAGGGACATGGACTAATATTGCGTACCATAAAGCCTATGTACATTAATCTTTCTCGGCTTTCTTTCTGGACCTGGAAAAAATACATTTTAGATTTTGGCTGCAACGCAAAAAAGATCATTTCAGCTTACGTCTCCGTCAGATATAGTCCACAGCAGCGCGCAGCGTTCCGAAAGACGAGAGAGTCGAGAAAAAAATCGTAGAGAGCATCTCTTTCTATATTAAGCAAATAGAGCGAAACTAAAACCCAGTTAGCTAGCTGACGCGCAATACCAATGTATAATTATGATTTTCCCGCGGGTTCACTCGCGCTGTCCACGAACCTGTAGCCTACCCATCCCATCTCCATGTTACAGTGATGGAAGATGGAAGTTAGCAATAAATAAGTAGAGCTTAGTTTTGAAACCACGGCGCCCCAAGCTGCATGTAGGTACTCGTGGTAGTGGTTATCCGTAGCACGGCTGAACAAACTGCATGTAGGTACTCGTGGTAGTGGTTATCCCCGTAGCACGGCTGAACAAACTGCAAACTTGGAGCTTCGTCGGAAACTTCTCCAATAACTCAGAGGAAGTAAGGTGTTAGCAAGTTTACCGACGCGAGGGTTCCCCGTCACTATAATCAGGGTTTTACAAGTAAAACAATTCTAGAGCTTTTGTTATGTTATGAGATCGTTTTAGGATTCGAGACCAGTTTCGAAACCCTTTTGGTCCCGCTCGGTCCGTTCTCCTTCTTCCTTGAATATCTCAGTAAGTACAAAGTGAAATTCGAAATAATAATATATTTAGTGCGCATTGCGCGTGCGTAAAAAAAAATGAAAATTTTTAGTAGGTAGGTACAAATTGTGATGTTAATATTAGTTTATTACTAGAGCAAATGAAAGGTACCAGCTTTTCCCGTAGATTTCATACTAGTTAAAATATTTTTAAAAAAGTCGTAAATTTTACCGTTTGCCCATAATATCTCCCCCTATCTCCGAAGTTTGCGGAGCGATCCATGTACAATGTATGTGGCGTCTGTAGATATATCTCTATATTTAACTAGAAAAATATAGTCTGTGAAAATAACACTTTTTGAAAAATGGACACAAAGGAGGGATACATTTCCGAAAGCCCCTTTCAAAAATGTTTCCTTTTTATAATATTGGTGTAGAAATAGCTCCAGTTCCAACATACGTAGAATAACGTAGAACACCAGGTCTTGTTTTGCCTTCAGGAGTCTTATTAGGAGAACCTTAGAGATGTTCGTAGACTTATTAATAAAATAAAGTACGTAAGAACCATCGATACTTATCCCACAAGGTCCACAATCGCTTGTCTCCACTCTGTAATATATATTGGACAAACCGTCGAAGGACAATCCAATCACGGCGCATCGCTTTCGCGCCACAACTCAAGACGGTCCCTAGGGCTGGCACCAAGCTGGCACTCATGAAAACCGCTTCAGAAGTAATGGCAAAATAATGTGCCCTTCAGAACAAAACTATTTATTTCTGTTATCATTTTTTATGGCAACGACACTGTGGCGGTCGCAGGGGGTCGATCGATGGAGGTGGCTCAGGACCGCTATTCGTGTCGTGACGTCATTTCGGGGAGGCTCAGCGTTTGTTGGTTCAGTGGACGAATACGGCCTGATGCCTAAGTGATGATGATGATGCAGATTTGGTGTTTGGTGTGGTGACTCCATTAAACTATAGAATTGGATCTGCATCATAGCCTCAGGGTTAAAGAAACTAGTAAATAATGTGATACTGGTTATTATAACTCAAATAAAAATTACCAACTCCGCGCGTCGTAATAGCTTTAGGAGTTTGACATATTCAAAAAATCTAGTACCTTGTCACATTCAAAAGGAAATTTTTTCTTAGTCAGAAGGAGCGACAGGAGGACAGGAATAAAATATAACAAATATAACCGCTGCCGCTGGCAAGAGTTCGTTGAAACTTTCAATGAAACTGTTTTTAATTTTTTTTTATTATAATTTTAAAACTCCGACCGTCCAACGACACCGGATTGGAAGTAGGCAGGTACAGACAGACCTAACTGACAGGTCCTTAACTGAGTAAGTAAATCTTGTAGATACTACCTGTAGGTACCTATACTTCAAACATTTTAATTAAGGTGTACCTTCATTAAAATATAGGTATTTGAAACTTAGGATATCTCGGTATTAAAACGCTCAAACTTCTTTATAAATAAGTATAACATTTAATTCAATTTAAATAACTTTTCTGCTCACTGGTTTTTTTTGCTGCTGGGTTTTCTTTAAATCTTGAACTCCTGTGCCAGCCCTTACGTATAATAAAGTTAGTGAGCCAAGATGGCCGTCTTGGTTGCCTAGCAACGAACGTCTTGGCACGCTCGCCTTCGAATATAAACTCTAATCGCTTACATTACGGTCGTAATTGGCTCCTAACATGTTTCTTTTCAATTACCTCTGTTGTGAAATATACCCAGTTTCCTGATAATAGGGTATATTTCACCTTGTATGAGATAATTTGATTGTGAGGGAGTTTCGTGAAGATTTCTTGGAATATAATTTCGTATTTTGCAGCCATCTTCTATTAACTAAGTACTAGCTTGTGCCCGCGGCCTCGCTTGCGTTTTTCGAGTATACAAGTAGCCTGTGTATGTCCTTCTCCGTGATACTATTGAGCAGGGGCAATGCAGCCCGCGTCTCGGGGGCGCGCGCGACTGGTATTGATATGGATCAGTTGAGCTTATTGTAGATTGTTGCAACAGTCTGCAGTTAGCTCCATTGTTTCAATTGAAAATCACCATCATCCGCAGCCGGATTTTACCCACTGCTGGGTATAGGCCTCCCGAAGCTTGTGCCATCCACCAATTGTAAACACTAGTTCTAATTGGTTTCTATTATTTGATTGTAATTCTCTTTGTTAAATAAGATGTTGTAGTGTATTGTCGTCGAAAAATAAATATTTTTCGACTGATTACTATTACCAAATATAAAAACACACTATAGCCAAAATATTAAATGCTTAAAGAAAACGCTTTTTTTACATCTCACACCCATAACTCTTAACTTAGCAAATGTTACCGAAAACGTAAAAAGAATATGTTTTCTCATAAAATAGTTCAACAGGACATAATTTAACATTAGATTAACATTACGAAAGATCTTGGAGATGTACTTAGTGAGATCCTTGATCTCTTTGTATACCTAGAGATGCAGGACCTGGCTGGAGTTTGGCAGGTGCGGGTTCATGTCTCGACCCGGCTGAACTTTTGTTGAAGGAACATTTTACGAAAGATGTTCGATCTGAAATAATGATATCGTTATATATTTGATAATATTTGAAGCTCTGTGTGTTGTCGGCAGGGAGTTCCGCAGTCGAGTTCACGGGTCACCAGCTCGCCGATGTACGGAAGGTAGGTGTGGAGTTACCCGGGGGACGGACACGGTGTGGTACGGCCGTGATCAGCTGATGAGGGACATAAGGTAGTGAACAAATATGCCCTGGTTATGTACTTGTGAACATGATGTTTGTAAAGTTATCTTTGCCCGCGCCTCACTAAATGCTTCTCTACGTGGCAACTTTTTTCTTGATTTCGATGATTTCCGAAGGTGCTCTATAGGATCAAGGACTATTTGCTGGCCGTCCAGCACTGGTACCGACTGACCGGTTAGATACGACTTGACCGAACCGCCGCCGGTATGCTTCGGCTCGTTATCATGTTGAAACATCCATTTATCACTTTATCAGAGAGATTTTGGTATTTATTTTCCATCTTCAACCATCATTACAAAAATGAGACTATCATTAACTTCTATTTACTAAAACCATAATTTCAAAAGATGTCCCGTTCTTCAGCCCGTTCTTCAGCACGGGGACGCATAGGCTCATCGACTATCGCCTTGTTGTAGTTTGTCTAGAATGGTTCCATAAAAATAGATGCATATTATTCAAAACTTCCATTCCATTATCATAGCGCGGAAAATAGTTAGATAATTAGCTTGCATTACTATACATTGTACCTATGAAATGAAAGACAAAACTAATGATTGAGTGTATTGTTGCAGGTGGAGGATTCCCGCCTCTCCACGGCGCACTCGTCGGACTCCGACTCCGAACACAGCGACAGCGATATCGACATCGTCGGGGAACCGACCTACGCGCATTACACCGGCAACTAGTTATTATATATTGTTATAATAACGTTATCAAAACGCTATTATCTAAACATTATTTTAACGATAATCATGCCGTTCGAGGTCGAGTATTTGTTTATTTTGCCTAGGTACATTTAAATGATAATTCAAGGTCAACACCAAATATCAATTAAAATGGGATCTTTCTAATGTATCCAAAGACTTTCTGGCTACTCTTTACTAAAATTGTTACTATACAGGGTGTAACAAAAATGAAGAACTAAACTTTCAGGGCCGTTTAGCTTTGATCACAAAACACGGGAAAAAAATATTTAAAATAAATCCCGGCTAAGTTTTCGAAAAATTAATAAAAACAAAATAATCACTAGCTAGACTAGGCAATAACTGTTGCATGTCCAGTTTTGAATTGAATTTTGTGCAATATTACGTTTATTTTATATAAAATAGTTAATATAATGATAGGATTTATTTTATAAATAGCTTTTAATGAATTCGAGTGTTTTCTACTCTTCTAGTACTTCTTCTAGTAATTATTTGTGTAAATATAGACTTATAGATTGGACATGTTTTTGGATGAATAAATAAATTAAAAGGATGAAGTAGGATGTAACGTTAGTAGTATATTAGTTATAATAATGTTGTTATTCACGATGTGTCGCTCAAATATTAATAGTTGTAGTTTTGCATTTTAACACAAGATAACGTTAACTAACAAACGTTAATGCGTGACGTTAATTCATTCTTGATCTTAGCATAGTTACTCAAGCCGCGTTTACACGATCAGAGTATGTTCGGACCGAGTGGACTCTGATATCTACTCGGTCGCTACTCGCATTGTGGCAGCCCGTAATCATAATCCGACCGCACTCGAACAACGGCGTCCGATCTAAGTAGACTCCCACCGCGTTTTAATTTTTCGAGCAGGCTCGTATACGAAAAGGAAAACGAAATGATATCTATGTAGTAAAAACAACCAAGCGTCTCATGACATTTTTCGATGTTGACCTAAATAATGAATCGAGTGAACTATGATAATGAACTATCGCAGTACACTCGTATGAAGCTGCTCCAGCGACTCCACTCGGGCCGAGCTTTGTCCGAGCCGACTGTGATCGGGTCAACGAGGCTTAGTTATGTAAAAACTCATTCACGTGGTGCGTTAGAAACAAAAAATTATCAGAGACCAAAAGGTTAAATTCACTGAAACCGAGAACACAATAAATGCATGTACGTTATCGGTTTTCAGAGATTATTGTAATAATCCTTCTACTACTTAGTGTGCAAGCAGATCGGTAGTTGGACCGACAGTGGAGTCAAACGAACAAAGAACATTTGAAAGTCTGTAGGAAAGCTAGGATTGAGTGTAAATATCTGCAAACAGTGTAAACTAGTAAGAGTTTTAGTGACATTCAACAATAAATTCAATTGACATATTTATATGTTGCTTTTATTAAAATGATATCCATTCGTAAATATTCCCTTCTAAAGATAGGAAAACAACAATGAATAAATACAAATCTTCTCAAGATGGGAGCCACAGATTAACCAGTGTCGTGGCTGCCTCACGAAGAAGAGACTGTGGAACGTGTTGCGGTGTACTGCACGGCCACAGAGGAGGCCAGGTGGAAAACGGGACTGAATAATCTCATGCAACAAACTCCTCCACACCAACAGAAAGCGAAACGAAGCTGTCAATCACCAAGAGTCCTGCTCCGGTACTTCCAGGAGCTGGGCTGGTCAGGGCCTGGTTAGATAGTCATAATAGTCATAATAGTCGTAGTAGTAGACAGGGGACAATGCACAAAACACTCCCATGCGAGATGTCAGTGCAGATACCAGTTCCCCTACTTAGTATTAGATCTACGTCGTAGCATATCTACGTCGTAGCATATCTACGTCGTAGCACTCACTTTCGGAAGATCTACATCGATCGTAGCACATGCTGTCGTAGCATATCTACGCCGTAGGCACTTACAGCTCCTATATTGGTTCAACGATGACGTAGAACTGCTACGAACGAGCAGTTTGTTTGGTAAGTAGGTAGACTAAGCTCCAACTAGTTTCTGTCCGTGGCTTCTCACGCGTTGTTTCCAGGGTAAGAAGGAGCATACAATTGGTCAGGCCTATCCCACAGCTGGGCAAAGATCACCCTAGTTCGAAACAGAAGCATTAAGTTACGTTATTTCAAGTGAACAGAAATCTAATGAATGTTGTATGGAAATGTTTGATGTTATTTGTATGTTGTAGGAAGTGAGTTGTCGGACAAACAGACAAAGTGTTACACCATACTAGCGCTAGAAACATTGAACTGAATAGAATCAATAACACCTTATTTCTTATTAGATCATTAGTACCTACTAATTACAAAGCTGTATAATTTTTTTTGCCTAATTTATGGTAATAAATTTATTGACGTTGATTGTAGGCCTAAGCCACGACATCGGGCGATGCGTCTCGCGGCGCATCCTGCGTCTTGCGACTGGGGTCGTTATGTCACTTTTCCGCAAGTCGCACCGCGGCGACTCATGGACACACTCAAATAACTTCTTTGATTTGTTCTCGCCGCGGACGCAGACGCAGGACACAAGACGCGCGGGCGGGCATGTCGTGGCCTGGTGGTTAGACTTCTACCCATGCCGGTCAGCCCGAGTTTCTAGCCCCACCACTGAAGATCCGTTCAGTAGTTTTGAGACTCTAATTAACTAGCCTGTAGCGTCCTGCACACCTAGCTCGTGTCCACTGAGAGTGGCCACCGTCGCTGAAATTCGGCTCGGACACCATAGTTTTCTTTTAACCCTACGTAGTCCAAATCAAGTGTAAAATTAAATTTATCGCACAAAAACATCAATTATTACAGCCCCAAATAAAATCTCCTAAACAATTATTTCTTTCAATTGAACTATTACAGTAATAATAAACAATCCACGAGCGCGCGGTAAGGGTAACCTTGTTATGTCGTCTTACGCACAATTTGCTTCTAATTCGCGTATTGTTGCCCCCTTACAATGTTGTGTTACAATTTATAAACGTAGTATTTCGACTGTAAGAATATTTATTTTTATTTATAGTTTTGTCATCTATTTTTGAAAATAGGTAGGTAAGCTTTTATAAGCAGTTAGTAGATCAAATCAGATGTGTTCGTGAGTGTGTCACTCCTCGCTAGTCATTGGTTCGTGAGTGTGTCACTCCTCGCTGGTCATTATTGGTTCGTGAGTGTGTCACTCTTCGCTGGTCATTGGTTCATTCACTTTAGTTAACTTCCCTTTTTAGGGTTTCGAGATCGGTGTCGAAACCTTTATGGTCTCGCTCGGTCCGTCTTACTTCTTTCATGAATATCTCAGAATCTAGACTAAATTGGAATTTAACGCGGGTGAAACCGCGGGCAACAGCTAGATGTAAATAAAAATATAAAATTTCTTAAAAAAATAATATTATAAATGCGAAAGTCGGGCTGAGCTTTTGCATAAATGTATCTATAAGACTGCAATAAAACACAAGCTACCTAATTTTTTCCCATTTATCAGTTTGGGATATAAATACCGATTCCGTAGAAACACCGCGTGCGAAGCCGCGGGCAGCAACTAGTATAGTGTAAAAGCGCTTTGCTTATTAACTTACTAAAGCTCTTCACTCTAAATAAATAGGGTATAATAGCCCAATAAGGCCTATCCCTCTCAATAACAGTAAAGTAGTAAAAGAACAAAGCGCTCGCCGCGCCACCTGTTCCCGAAAAAGGACATCTATGATTGTACCACCCACCGGCTTAGGAGGTTGGGACGGTGTCATGCTACATGTAGCCAGTTTGTTACATGTTAAAGATTTTCGTTTTCTGGTGATAAATAGAGTATTTATCTGGCGTGAGTTAAAAAACTATAAACTGATTTCAAATTAGAGAATAATGAAATGGGTTTGGAAGTAGTTTAAAGCCCGGAACACTTCGATAGCGCGGTCTAATTTTTGAAGTGGTGACATCTAGTTAAAATTCGAGTGTAATTGAGTTTGATGTGATGAGTGATGGATGAACCACCTCACATTCAATCTTAATACAACACCGCCGGATGAATCATCACCATTGTTTAACAATGGCGGAGATATAACCGAAACGGTTGAAGCTAGTCGTGATCCACACAAACATTATGATGGTTTTTTTAAGTTAAAGGGGATAATAGTCATAAAAATCAATTTTTAATTTCTATACAATAATGAAAGAATCATCAAAATCGGTTAAAAAGGAAAAAATCTGCCAAATGCAGTTAGGACTTGTACACTACTTCTGTCTGTCTGTTGGTAGGTACCACATCATATACATATATATATATATATATTTGTATTTTGGCCATTTAAAATAGTAAGTACTTAGCTAATAACGATAAAGCTGATTGGATATTTAAAATTAAAAATAAATTAAAAAACTCCAACGAATCCCTTAGTTTTCAACTGTTTTTTTAAGTGTTTCGGGATAAAAACGAATTCCTGGGGGAATTTTTGTTTACATGACCAACTCTGCTATCTACACAACTGCAAATCAGTCATCCAAATCGATCCTGGACCTCCCCGCGGCTCCCCGCCGGAGAAATCGATGAACACACATAAAAAAATACATACAGTCGAACATTTAAACTTTTTGAATATTGTAATTCGGTTAAAAAGGGAAAAGATTTCATTTCTTTTTCTTTGTTATTTACGAGTCAAAGTCCTGTTTTAGAAAAAAACCGTATGATTTTGGCTAGCTTTCACACAACCCCATCCATAACCAAATCAAATCACACCGATATTGGAGCTTCTGTTAGAAAATTAAGAGTTGGCCCATTGTGCCCCGCTTTCCCCTTCTAACCCAGTCTCTCATATCAATCTACATTGAACCTTGATCCCTTACTTTAAGGCACGTAGTTACTTAGCCGTATGTTTGAAGCTGTTTTGAACCTTACTGTGTTGATATAGAGGTCGGTTTAGGCAGCTATGGAGTATGGTAGAGGCAGGAATGTACTCGGAATTTAAGGGGTGGCTTTCCAAAGACAGATCGGTCGGAGTGCTTACTTATTAAAAGATTAGACGAATAAAGGTGGAAACGCACTGAGCGGAACTGAACTGCAGCGGAAATGCGCGGCATGACGACGCGGCCAATTATTCTTTGTATGAAATCGTATGAGATATCGTAAAAGGGGAAAAGTAGTTCCTGCTGTAAATTAAAACTTTTGGATCAAACGTCTTTCGGGTTTAGTTGTAAAAGTGCCTTTAAGTAGTTTCCGTCCGTCGGTCCGTCCCTCGCTCCGTCCCTGTAGAATCCAATAATACCCAGTTATTATCAATTTACCATCCAGAATGTCTCTTTGATCCGCAGCTCAGTACTGGACGTTGGCTCGCACAAGGGCTTCTGCCCGGTTATACCCGGTTAAGGGGACGACATAAAACGCCATTATGTGAAAAGGATAAGCATAGGATTTCGCGTTCACAGGAGCGGGAAAGAGCAGAGCGGCGTAAGCCCAAAATCAAGTTTTTGCTTATTGACAATTATTAAGGTCATTAAATTGCAATAATAAGCCGCATTCATACAAACTCAAACGACAATACACAATCTTGTGAGTTATAGTTTATGAGAAAAATGGTAATAACTAAGAAAATAGATGGAAGTTTGCGCAACTACTTTTGTTATTTAAAATAGTTCTTTTTGTATGTCTTAGGTTACTAAGTATTTTTTAGGGTTCCGTACCCCAAGGGTAAAAACGGAACCCTATATTACTAAGACTCCGCTGTCCGTCTGCACCAGGCTGTATCTCATGAACCGTGATAGTTAGGTATATAGTTGAAATTTTCACAGATGATGTGTTTCTGTTGCCGCTATAACAACAAATACTAAAAAAACACAATAAAATAATATTTCCCATACAACAAACGTGTTTTTTTTTAACGTTTTTATAGATAATGGTACGGAACTTTTCGTGCGCGAATCCGACTCGCACTTAGCCGGTTTTATTAAAAACCGGCCAATCTATAAAAACGTTAAAAAAAGAAAACGTAAAAAAAAAAACTTGAGCTTTATCGATAAAGATTCCGGAGAAAAAAGGCTTTAAAATTCGCCCAATTTACATACATATATAGTTCATAGTTCATAGTAGTTTATTAATAACGATTATGTTACAGGTCATTCATATTAACAGTAATTCCATTAAAATTATTACATAATGTAATTATAAATAATTAAATCAACATATACATGAAAAATAGACATAAACCTAAAACTTAATATTTAGGTAGTACATTTCAAGGTCATAAATTCGTTAACATCATAAATTGTTAGACTTATCAGCCACTTCTTCAACTTAGTCTTAAAGGATGATATGGATTGTGCGCTGGTGATAGGAGTCGGAATACGGTTGTAGACAGCCGTCCCCATCACATGTTGCAACTTAGACGTCTTCGCCAGGCGTCGTGGAAGTGCTTTCAGCCGGTGTGAGTGCCTTGTATTGTATCTATGACCATCCCCAAACCTTGCATATTCATCCAAGTTATTACGCACATACAGTGCGGATTGATATATGACAAGGGCGGGCAAGGTCAAGATACCTAAACTCATAAAATACGGCCGCACGGACTCATCTTGGGGTATACGCACTATTGCTCTTACCGCTCTCTTCTGGAGTCTAAAGGCACGCTCCCAATCGGACGCACGCCCCCAGAACTCCACACCATATTGAAGAAGCGTATGCACTGTAGCAAAGTATATGCTTCTTACCATAGCTCCGTCTAAAGTTGCTGAGAGGCGCCACAGAGCGAAGCACGATCGACCTATCTTCTTACATACCTTGTCTATGTGCGCCTCCCACGTTAAACTCCGGTCTATAGTGAAACCAAGAAAAGTAGTACTGTACACTTGGTCGACTACTTCACCTCCCAGGCTCACAGCTACCGGCATACAGTAGTGCCCAGCCAGATTGAAGTGAATGAAATTGGTCTTTGTGACATTCAGGATAAGGCCATTGTGATAGAACCATTTCTGTAATTCACATGCAACTGCATTCAGCTTCTCTTGCAATGCGTTCAGATTAGACCGCCGCCGTAATCAATAATCATTTCAATTCAATTCATCAATTTACTTTAGAAAAACACGTTATTTTTTATACATAGTTAGAAGGTCAGTACAACATTCATAACTCCTTGAACAGAAGTCGGTTACAAAGACAATTGGCAGCCGGTTCAAGGGTTGTTCCGTATGTTACGCACAGAATATTTGTAAAAGGATAATATCATTTGATTAGTCGTTTATTGAGAGGGGTAGAAGTGATTATTTCGGCGGGAATTCGTTTCGTCGTCCGAGTTGATATTATGTAGTTAGACCGTGTGAGGGTGTTTAGTTTAGTTGGCGTTCCACCGAGTCTCTCCAGGAGATGATGTCGGGGGTGAAGTCTCAGTAAGAGATCGTTTCATCTGTTACCCTTCATTCAATCACCTCTCTTGCTTCTGCTACGTTGCAGCGAAGAGAAAATCATATAAATTATTTTTATCTTCAACCGAAGAAAAATAAACAAGAGGAAGAGGTTCTATGTCTTACATGACGACCTCTGTGGCGCGGTGGGCGAAGGTTCGCCTGCGACACAGGAGGTTGCGGGTTCGATTCTTGCCTTGGGACAAATATTTGTACAATCTGCAGGTATTTGTTCCAGGTGTTCTGGTCGTTTTCTATGTATAGTAAAAAATATCTATCTAAGTTAGGTATGTGTTGTATTATGTATATCAGTTATCTAGTACCCATAACACAAGCTCTGCTTAGCTTGGGGCTAGATGATGCTGTGTGAATGGTCCAGCATTCATTTATTTATTATTTATTTATAATTAACCTTAAATTCATTCTTTTGCCGCGTCATTTTATACGGAATTTATATTATTAATGGATTTTAGATCCTTCCTTCACTAAAAATATTATTAGATTACAAGCAAGTGACTTGTTATTATTGTCGTGGTTTGTTTACAAACATTCAACATCCAGTTTGGATAGTTTATAATTACCTATGTATCGTTTCCATAAGATTCAATTCTTTTAATATATGTTCATCACAAGAATTCTGTACAAATAAAGTTATTCATGTTTCATAGGAGGAACCCTAATTATAAACATAATCGTCAAAATGACGTTCACGATCATTACCGGTCGTTTTGCGACAA
Organism: Eupithecia exiguata; assembly: GCA_947086465.1. NCBI lineage: Eukaryota > Metazoa > Arthropoda > Insecta > Lepidoptera > Geometridae > Eupithecia > Eupithecia exiguata. The sequence continues at coordinate 184,282 of OX352254.1, forward strand.
ACAGCCGCGGCCGGGGCAGGCACTAGGCAGCCAGTGAGCTGGCAAAGGTTAAACACCCGCTAGGGAGGTGACATTTGACGAAATTGGCCCATTATGTCGATACAGATTTAAGATAGTGTTGTACCTCGCCTACTATTATTGAATAAGCCCTTTTTAAATGGTTGACAGATTGGATAATACAATATGGGATTTTAAACACCTGTTGAAAAATAAAAAGGGTCTTGATATTGCGTTTTTTTATTAGAAGTCTTTTTATGACCTATTGGAAACCCACATAAAGCTCCTATATGTATACTTCTTGCTTGTTTGGTTTATTCATGAGGATACTATAGGTACCTACTTACTTACTTCAGGATGATCAGATCACTCATCACGTGAGTATCACCAGTACTAGATAAATAAATAAATAATGCTGGCCTATTCACACAGCTTCATCTAGCCCCAACTTAAGCAGAGATTTTTTTGATGTTTTATTTAGCATCAGTTCTCGTCGTCTATTTTTGATGCCGACTGTACTATACACTTGTTTTCAAAACATAAATTAGTAGGTACCTAGTTAGTTGGTGCATTTTTAGTTTTCTTTTTGTTTTAATGTTTTTGTAAGTAACCTACAAATAACTGAATAAATTATTCTAAACTAGCTTTTTCCCGCGGCTTCGCTCGAGTTTTTGGAATAAAAAGTAACCTATATGTTATTCCGTCATCTTCATGTGTGCAACGTTTCAGGCCGATATCCATTCAGTTGTTTTTGCCCACACCACACATCATCACAACACCTTCTGCCTTCACCTTCCTTCCTTCACCTTCCTTCCTTCACCTATCTTTCTTTTGTTAGTATGTTCATCATACCGCGAGGTACCTTTTGACATAATGTACATTATTTGTTCGTCCATGGTACTGGTAGGATAACTTAATAAATAACGATTCTACCGACATAATCTTCTCGTTCTATAAAAATATTATGCATGCGTTTAATTAATCATAAAATATAAAAACACCAAGCTATTACGCCACGTGCCGGATCCTAACATAAGAACTACTCGACAATCTTGACATATCACTTAACGTTCAGCCGGGGACTGGATCTCGCGGCTCTAAGAAAAGGTGAGGTACGTACACTGGCTGGCTAAGGGGCAGCTTATGGTGACAGCCCTAACAAGCAGCTAGGGGTGGCGCGATGGACAAAAATTAATAATTATTTAAATCTACTAGAAAACCTTTTAAAGACCCTTAGACAACCTCATCGGCGCAGCGTATGAAGGTCTGCCTGTGACTCAGAAGTATGCGGGTTCGATTCCCGTTCGGGAACAAATGTACGATCTGTAGATATTGTTTCCGGGTCTGGGTGTTTGTGAGTTTTTTTAATACAAAATAAACAGCGTGTTCGTGTGTCATTATGGTGACTGGGGGTGGATGGAACCAAGTTCAAAAGCTTGGTGGCTTTTAACCCTGAAAAGCTCTTGGCTTTTTTAAAGATCTATTTTTATTTGTTCACAGGAGATCTAGAGAATTAAAGCAGCTATGAACATGCGAAATGTTGAAGAGTGCAAATTTCAAACTGAATGTTCAACTTTGGGATGAATAAAAAAAACTAAGTGCGTTTCTGATCTTCCAATTCACTGAAAAATGTCTAATTCACGGTCATTCCAACGATTTGCCACATGTCTCAAAACTACGTACAAAAACAAAAAAATAAGCGCTTATTAAAAAAATCTGCCTTGTACCGTATGGCTCACGCGGTAAGTATTTACTGTTAATTTCAATACTTATATATAAGGTAAATTGCCTAACTAATTCCACAAAATGTATAAATCATATCATCGTTACTGACAACCTTACATAAGTTTAAGAGTGCGTCCCACTATCAGATTACGGCGGCGGCGGCGCTCGAGGCGACCTCGCGCTTGTTACTTGTCAGGCTTATAATGGACTTACTTACGATGGGAGATTTACTAAACAAGACTTTAGTTGTTAACAAATTCTAATCGAAAATCTAGGAAAGTCAAATAAACGCAGGAGGTGCGGGTTCGATTCCCGCTTTGGTCAAATGTTTGGTGCGATCTGCAAATATTTGTTTAATATTATTTTTCATTTTCTATGTATCTATAGTAAAAAATATCTGCCGACCTACCTACCTATCTATGTAATATATTGTATTGTAAAAAGTAGGTACATTATAATAATATGTCATCTAGTACCCACAAGACCAGCTCTGCTTAGCCCCAGGGCTAGGATGCTGCGTGGATTTTCGAGAAGAACAAAACGAAAGGAAGATTATAAAGTAAATAAATAGATAGATAGAGATAGATATTTCTGTTGAAAAAATTAACATTATTAAATGTTATTTCAACTTTAGGATCTAGGTACGTACTTAAGTATATATCAAGTATACCTAGTAAGTAAATATATAAATCCAAATAGGGTAATGTTCTAGCCTAGAAAGGTTCATAGAAGTAACGAACATCCAAACGTTCACATATTATATAATTAGCCAATGACTGAAAATGTCATTTAATTATCTTAATTTCCAAATAATTTTCCGATTCTCTGCCAATTACCTATTTCTTCATTAAAACCAATTACCGCAAACTTCACGAATTAATCACAAATTGACAATGCGGATCAACATGGCGATTACGTTGTCCCGCCTTTCCTCTGACAGCGCCCGTCAATTACCACGTGATTATCCTACTCGGCGCTAGATGGCGCTCGGATTACGCCTCCCGGGACCGGCGCGGCGGCGCGGCGACCGTGCGTGTGGTGGCAATTTGCGAGATTTTTAGTATTTTAATGCTGTAAAATAATAAACAAGTCGTTAGAGTGAAGTTTAATATTTTTGTTCAGTGCTGTTATCTGATGAAGGTTCAAATTGGTTGCTTGACTTTATCTATACTTTATACTATAATATATCATCATCAGCCTATAGTAGTCCACTGTTGGACATAGGTCTCCCCTTATGAGCTCCATAGCGCCCTGTCTTCAGCTTGACGCATCCAGCATCTGCCAGCAGTCTTTCGCAAATCGTCACCCCACCTGGTCGGAGGGCGTCCTACACTACGTTTGCCGAGTCGCGGTCTCCACTCAAGAACACGTTTACCCCAGCGGTTGTCGGTTCTTCTCGAGATATATACTATTATACTAATTTAATATTTTTCCTAAGGAGGCAAAGTTTGTGACTAGTGAGGAATTGTGTAAAGGGTAATCTCTGGATCTACTGAACCGATTTTGAAAATTCTTTTACTAATAGAAAGCCACGTTATTTGTCATAGGCTCTGTATTATATTATAGGTATATATTAATCTACCCGTGCAAAGTCGGGGCGGTCCGCTAGTTGACTTATAAAGTTATATATTTATTTTATTTTCTTTATTCAGGACAATAAACAGCTGTACAATGTAGACTTATTGCATAATGTTTTTATTTTATGTGATTCTAAATGTACAACCAATCGCATTATCCACAGATTTCTACAAAAGTTTTACTAACTACATAGTTGGCTGTTGTCTAAAAATATCTTACTATTAGTTTTACATATAGTTAAAGTACTATTGATAGTTTAGGTTATTTGTTTTAGTATGCTTAATTTTAGAGTGTCAATAAAAGTTATTTTTACATATTTATTAAGAAAGATAGGAAAAGGAGATGCTCTGAAATTTAATTTAATTATTATTTTGGAGTACCCAAAAGTTTCAGAACATTTTTCTTATAATTAGGTTCAGATAGTAGGAACAGGTCAATATCAATGAAATTTTTGTTGTACATATCAACGTTGCGGCGCAGAGGTGAACGTAGGCCAGCGTTGGTACGACTGTTGGGCAGGTGGAATAAACATTGCCTGCGCGCCGCACTTCGGCGATGTACAGAGCGGGGAACTACATAGCTCAATTTACTAACGAGTTTCGGGCAATCCAGTTTGCCACGACATAGGCCATGCAAGAGCATGGCCTGACGAAGAACACGTCTGGATTTAAGAGTTATCATTTTGAATTGACTAAGCAGGTTTTCATATGAATTATAGGTGCAAAAGGATGAGTCTCTTTCGCATCTAAAGTTCATGGTTTTGAGGTATTTCTTTTGTACTCTTTCTATACTATTATTATACTTGTCATAGAGTGGATGGATATAGCCCGGCCACACGGTGTCCGGGATGATAGCGTACACATAATCGAAGTAACGTCTGTTGTTATCCATAATTAATAGAGCACCAATAGAGTATAAGTAATGAAATAAATATTGTCCCTTTGGTTTACGAAATAATGACCATTCTTGGTGTGCACGCTAGCATAACGAACAAGCTAGCGTACACACGACCGTACTCAAAAACGCTTTATATTATAGCAACATACCTACACACAAAAATAGAGTAGGTACCAATAGCGCCTGAGCTGTGCAAAATAATGATTGCTTTTATAGGAACAGTTTTTTTTCTTCGCACTAATTACACTCTATTTACTACGCATAACAACAAACGTGAATTCGATTAACACGTGTACGCTACTGTAATGTTGCCAGGCTGAAGATTGGACTGTGCAAATATAGTTTGCACGTGTTTACTTGAGCATTCAAGCCGCAATTCAGGCCGAAAAAGTTTTTTCGACGCGTCGGCTGGTTTGTAGGTATGTTGCTTTTCTTTATAATCAACTAATAAGAAAGTTCCTAATATAAAAAAAACTTCTGTTGACGATTTCGTCACAACAAATATAGAGAAATATAAACATTATTAGAACCCCTCTGTACTCATTGCTCATACTGACAATTCAGGCCTTGCGCAGTCCAGTTTGAACGAGCTGACTTGCACGTGTGGCCACTGTGCCTTGTTCAGTCTTTTTGCACAATCTTAACTGCACCAACTGAAGTGCACAACCAAGACGGAGCATGTGGCCGGGCTATTACGTAGGTATATTGTTTGGCTTGACAGTGCAAATTAAATCCAATGCTCCAATCCCAATAACGATTAAATATTCTTGCCTATAAGAATAGGTGTCTAATTTTTTTTCACTTCTTATGATAAAAAGTCGAAGGTTTTTGTTATTAATGTTATTATAGTGCATATTTTTTTTTTTTTTTATTTATTTATTTATTTATAAGGCCTTGTACACGGGGTAGGTATCTCTTAGAAATTGAATAATATCCCAAAAAGTATTCAATTTCGGTGAGAGCTACGCGAAAACATTTGGGACATTATTTCTTTAAAAATAAGTCTTGTCTCAACACATAAACATATTTACTCAAATAAATAAAAGTTGCATTACATGGCATCGTGTAATCTCTATATATTTATCTTTTTATTGATCTTTGATGTTTGATAACACAAACGCCAAAAGAAAAAATGATTCATGGTTTATCACATCCGATTGCTATAACAAAGTTTTCTGACTAAAAATATTTACTCAGCAGATAATAATAACCTAATTCTATGGAAAGAACAGTGACTTTTCTAGAAATAAAAAAACATGTTTTTCAAACGAAGTAAGATTATCTATTCTATTGTCGGATTCCGTTTCAGACCCAACGGGTGCCAACGGGATCCAACATACTACGGGAATACAACATACCTACAACGCCAAGCGCAGTCCCAGGGGGGGGGGGGGTCATGGGGGTCATGGACCATGGTGCGAAACCGCGGGCAGAAACTAGTATTATAATAAATTAAAATAAACTGTACTTTTTTACTGTTAGGCTGATTACTGATTAGGTATAGAGTATAGAGTAACTTTCTAGCTAAATAATAGCGCGTCAATTCGTAACGTATCACCGGCAGAGGGTGGTACCAAGTGTACCACCAGGAGGTAGGCTTGAGGAAGGCCGGGTCCGTAGCGTATTCCTTCACCCTCGTTATACGATGGGAGTGTCGTTTAGCTGTGAAAAGATATCAAACCACCATCGGCTGGATCATCTCCAGTCAACGGCGTGATATCTGCCAATGATTTGTTTGTATATTCATGTAATACGCCACCGTCTATACGTGTACAACTGTTTCGTGACCATCCCAAGGTTGTCTAGCAGAGACCACTCTTAGTGATGAGGCCGCCCATTGTGCAACTCTGTTAACTATCTTTTTCTGTATTTTCTTGTTGTGCTTTTTATAATTGTTTTAAAAAACCGACTTTGAATTCTTAATTTGACACTGTTTTTAAGTTTGGCGGGACAAATTCTTATCCCTGGGGATCATTTTCTGTACCTGTATACAACGGCGACGGCATTTTCAAAAACGGTCCATATCTAACGGAGAATTGATAAAAAAATACATACTTACAGCTGAACATAGAACATCCTCCGTTTTTCGAAGTAGTTTAAATAATTTTGTTCGTTACCTGTGTGTGTGTGTAACCTAGGTAAGGCATCGTGCTATCTGATAAGAGATAAGACAGGTACCTACCTACTTAGATAAGATACGTGCGTATTAGTAACGCCTCAGTCGCAAGTTACCTGTGATAGTGCCGTGTTGTGCCAATTTTGATGTGATTTTTGTTGATTGTATAGGGTTTAGTTTTAATAAAGGTGAGTTTATCGATCAACTACGACCTACTGCGTTTATTTTCCACATTTAAAAGTGTATTTTCTCTAACGTTCTTAATTAGCTACTTGTAATATTTGTGTAAAGGACTAGATGGTCAGATGTGGCCGAGGCAATAGTCTTATCGTAGAAACATTTTAACTGTCGAATTAAGCTGCAAATGCATTGACCACCGGCACCGCTACCGCACACCACAAATGTGCATTTAAAGAATTATTATATTAAGCTTGTTATCTTTAGATATTTTACAGTGACAAAATGGTTAACAATACTAATTACTAATTAGGAACAGTCTGAAATATTACGTCCTCCATTTTCTTGAAATCGATGATACATTCCCACTGATAATGACAATATACCTACTCACCTACCTACAGTTGAAACTTGGGAATCTTATCAGATAACAGTTCTTTGTTACATTAAACATCGTGAACGTGAAAGTTATTTATATTTGTGTAACTTTTTAGAAAAATGGGAGTGACAGCCACTGTGCCACTTCTTGTACTGGCGATTTTCATGGGGGTCAACTGTCAGACGAGTAAGTATCTATACCTCAGATAAATTCATTATGAAATGTGTGTAAACAAACGACAACAAGTAAACGTAACCACACATACTGCTCAGATTACAAAACCGGTAATCAGTAACCGGAAGCTTGGTGTCGAGTTTCAGAAGAAATTGTTACATATATTTCTTGAAGTATATACACCAACACAGTGAATTTTTTATTTTATTAATGTTAGTTTATTGTATGAATGTTTGTTTACAATCATTTCACTTCGAATTCGCTGGGATATGACATTAATTTTTTTTAATTACCCTTACATTATACGAAAAGTATTTTTTATTTATAGAAAAATACCATCACAGAATAAAATAAATACAACTAATTTTTACACTTAAATCTACTTTCTAAAAATCTAAGCCGTCACCAGAAGTCAAAGTGCCCAGAATGCTGGCAGCATTGCCACGTTGAATGGCAATGCTAATTCACCGAAATAAAAGCCAGCATTCCGATCACCCGTGGACTCTATTAGGAGTTTTATTAATGACATTAATTATAAAAGGACTTTCAACATAAACTTATCTCCAAACTACAAATACTTCATCTATGTAGAACGAAATATATTTATACTTAAGTACCTTGTAAGTAATAAGTATGTAGGTAGGTAGGTAGGTAGGTAGGTACTTACCGAAATAATGTTTCGAGGCAGCAAGAACTTGATGACCGGGTTAAATCAACAAGCATTTTTTTCTTCTTTTATTTATTTTGCAACCCTTTCTTTGTGGTCTGAAATAAAAGTATTATTTTTTTTTTTTCGCCGTCTTAAGGCAGAATAATAAAATATTTTGTAATTTTTTCATAGGTATTTCATTTCATTTTTCCAAGTCGAAGTCATAAATAGACTAATAACTACGACTAGATATAAATTTTATGATATTAACCTATATTAAATATTTTACGTACCTTGTACTGTCAAATATTTATTTACAATACAATAATAACTACAACTAATATTTACACTTAAATCTATTTTCTAAAAATCTAAGCCGTCACCAGAAGGCAAATTGCACAGAATGCTGGCAGCATTGCCACGTTGAATGGCAATGTTAATTCGTAATATTTAATATTTATTATTTAATATTTCCTTGTAGGTACCTACTTAGGTAACATTTACAAAATATTTTTAGACTCGTAAGGTTTTAGAATAATTCTGTATGAAAATCGACATAAACTGAAACTAACCATAGTACAAATGAAAACAATGATACCATAGCTGTATTACAGAGCGAAAAGTTACCACAATCTGGACTACTGGGATCTACCTGAAACTCGCAACTTTTGAAAACACACTACTAACTCTATCTAGCGTCAAGTAGCGACACTAGTGTACCTTGAACGAAGGCTGCTACGATGTTTGCTTCAGAGTTTTTGGTACAACTAGCGTACGCCCGCGCCGCGGTTCTATGTTCGACTGCAAGTATGTTCGTCGAGTTCTCCGTCAATTATGGATCGATTTCTTATAATAGTAATCGAACAATAAAATAGGTATGACTTTGTTTCTTATTTACTATTCCAACTTCAGCAACAGACTCTCCACCCACCCCCACTGCGGTCGCTACAGACGGGCCACTGGATGAGCTGGCGCGGCAGACGGGCATCTGTCGGCAGTGCATCTGCAAGGAGGACAAGGTGAACTGCTTCGATCAGAGCATCGCCACCTTCTTCAAGAAGGAGGAGTGGGCTGGTAAGACTTTCACTGTTAGTAGGTACCCAAGGTTTGTACACTTTTAAATACCCACCAATTAACTTGGAGGACTGTCCTACGGAATACCGAAGCTTGAAATACCGGAGAGCGGTATGTAGAAAGATCAGGAAACCACACAACGAAATACTGAAAGTACATCAGGCCGCAAAACGGAACCCCGAAAAACTATAGACCGAACGATCACAAACTCGAACTGGTCCGAAACTGATATCTAAAGTAAGATTATAATTTTCTGTGAAATCCTGTTGCCTGCTGCTTGCCTGTAACCTGTTGCTTGCCTGCTGCGCTTTCAATCAAACTTAATTCTACTATCATATTCATTATCGAATCTGTTCTTTTAACTAACCTTTCTATTTTTTTTTTGCTCCGTCTCTTACTAACACAACCTAGTTATTAAATAGTTCAAATAAGTGTTAGGTACTTTGGTCGTTTTCTATGTGCAATAAAAAATATCTAGCTGCTAAGGGGGTACCATACGACGCCATTTTGTGACAAGGATAGACATAGGATTTCGCGTTCATAGGAGCGAGACAGAGCAGGGCAGAGCAACGCAAGCCCAGAAATCTAGTTTGGTCTAATATCTATTAATTAGCACATTATTTGGAAAAAAAAGGAACATATAAAATGTTCTTTATACTTAGTTCAATTACCATGCTTATTCTCAAGATCTTAACATGATGTGTGTGTAGGTATATACCTACTATTGAGAAATCAAAGTTTTAGTAATAATTTAGAGGTAACTTGCGATATTTTTCTATCGAGAAAATTTTATGGAATCGTGTTTTTGAAACATACGATCTATAGAGTAAGTCCTGAACTTTACCATAATTTCAATTTAAAAGTGAATGAGTACCTAGTACCTAGTTTGGAAGATATGGAGGTCCGGCGGAGTTGATTTAGGGTACTGTAGGGCCTTAATTGTATTGTATTATGTATGTATATCAGTTATCTAGTACCCATACCACAAGCTCTGCTTAGCTTAGGACTAGATAATGCTGTGTGAATGGTCCAGCATTATTTATGATTATTACAATTTCGTTGCAGCGCTGACGAAGCTGAAGCCGACCGAAGTAGACCTGAGCGAGAACCTGTTCGGGAAAGTCACGGTCATCGCCGAGCTGCCCATCAAGGTAATCACAACTACACACATACAACCTACTTCGATTCGAGTATGTATATATATATAAGTACCTAATTAATATAAATATACATTTCGAATCATTTATTCAGGCGTTACTTTGCAAAATATTGGAATGAAAAATATTGCATTCCCTGATAAAAAAAAATAACAATGTTGGACAATGTGTTATGTATGGGTACTAGATAAATGATATACATTACATTACATAGATTATTATAATAGTTATAAACATTACATAGATAGATATTCTTTATTAGGTATACATATAAAATACGCAGAACACCCGGAACAAATATTTGTAGATGCCGTCTTTTACAAATATAATTTACTTATTAAATTTTTTATGATTTAATGTATCTATTTATTTATACTTTTTTAAACCCGGAGAGCCTCGGCACCCCACGCCTCCTTATTTCTTATTTAATAATAATTAATATAGAATATAATAACAATATATCATAACATAGAATGACTTGACTTGTTTATGTGCCTACTTCTGAAATCCCTCAAGTCAGCTGTTGACGAGTCAAACTACACTCCTCCCCTCTCCAGGTGCTGAACCTGTCGCGATGCAACATTGAAGCCATCGAGAACGCCAGCTTCCGGGATCTGCAGGAGATGACCACCTTGGACCTCAGCCATAACAAGCTGACCTATGCCAGCCTCAGTCCGCATGCTTTCGAGGTAAAAAAGATATGTCACCTACATGCACAAAGTTGTAAACATAGATAACAGAACAACTAACTTAGTAAAATATAATATATTACAACGGATAAGAAAGGGTGGTAAAGTTTATATGGAAAATGATTATTCCTTGGTTAGATTCTCACAAAACTTGGTCTTTGTAAAAGTATAAACTTGTTCTACCGGCAGGGTCGCTACTCTCCTGAAGAGTACGAGCCCCTCGTGTCCATGCGGACTCTCAGCCTGGCATACAACCAGCTCCACTCGCTGCAGCAGGACACCTTCGAGCACCTGCCCGAGCTGGACACGCTGGACCTGAGTGGCAACCCACTGACCACTATCGACCATGTCACCTTGGTCGCCATATCCAGTCTGCCGAAGTTGAAGGTACGTGGGATGTGAAACATTTGGCTGCTCTAAATGGCTGTAGTAAGTCCTGCGTGTGATCTTGGACGCTTATCTAGTCTGCCAAAGTTGAAGGTAGGTTGGAAGAAGCAGATAGCATCAGAAGCGCCTACAAACATCGTATTAAAACGGCCAGAACACAAAGCTTCTCGGGGTACCTATCTCGGTTCTGATCTGTGTATTTGGCTACACAGCGTAGAGTTCGTAGATATCGCCTTTCGCTTCGTGATCCAGCGGCACTTGGGGCCAACTGGTCCTGGCCTCGAAGGATGGATGGATTCCATCCGCCTCCAATCTCTCGACTTGTATCAGGCAGGGCAGGCCAACCAGTAAATGAGAGCATTACATACCAAAAACTCGCATATGATGTCGTTAAGCCCGTGGTCTTGAGCCTTTTCGTGTCGGTCCGCCGCGTCCTATCGGATTACGAGGGAGGTAATAGAGTGCATCTGTGTTTACGCTCGCACTTGTACACTATAGGTAGTATAACCGCGCACATGGGTGATCTCCGTTTGGCAAATACCTATAATGACCTTTAAATGTCTAACTTAACTAAATATCACTAATTATTAACATTGTTTGAGATCTGCTTAGCGGTGTTTTTGCTCACTCTGACTTATAGAGAAGAAAACTAAATTATAATGATTGATGAAATGATGATGATTGATCATGACTTTAGCTACTGATCAAGGTAAGAGAGCTGGTTTATATGTAGTTTTTGTACCAGTTTAATCAGACTTACACCTAACCAATGTCACCCCAGGTACTCCGCCTCCGCTCCTGCCAACTGGCCGAGATCCCGGCCAAATTCCTGCACACGCCTCTGTACCTCGCTCGCCTGGACCTCAGCGACAACGAGCTGCAGGCGGTGCCTCAGGAGCTGGAGGAGACCAAGATGTTGGAGTATCTCAATCTCAACCAGAACCCGATACAGAAGATCGATTTGGAAGATGAGGATTTCCCGTAAGTCATCATCTAGACTCATACACGTAACACAAGCTCTGCTTAGCTTGGGGCTGGATTTTGCTGTGCGAATTGTCCAGCATTATTATTATTAGTATGGCGACTTATTATTTATTCGTAGTGGCTAACTAGTCCATTGCACGGCGGCGGCGTTCCATAGCGCCCGGTGGTATCACGTTTAGACTGACTGTTTGTTTCCTAAATTAAAACAAAACAAGTCAAAAATGTAGTATATTTCCCAGTTCCGAGACTTTGACCTTTAGGTGTCGTGCTTGCACGAAGATCAGATGCCTGGCGGAGTAACTAACCTGACTTCGACGAGAAGCTTCGGTAATAACTTCCCGGGACTTTCACAGGCACCAGGGATAGAAAGAAATGCATCAAAAATAAAAAAATATGTTTGTATCTATCTCCCAGCCAAATTTCATGAGATCGATTGAACGGTGTCGTCGTGAAAAGGTAACAGCCAGAACTCGATTTAATGATGATTAAATTAATTAAGATTTAATGTCGTTCCAGCGGTTTCCCCGCCCTCCGCAAACTCCGTGAGCTCCACATGTGCAACATGCCCTCCCTCACCACCATCGGCGCCGGCGCACTGGGCGGCCTGTCAGCGTTGGAGAAGCTGCATCTCAGCTACAACCCCAAGCTGAGCGAGCTGCATCCGCGCGCGCTGGCCAGACCTGATGATGTGGGGGAGACGTACGACTGGCCGCTGCTGAAGGAGGTAAGTAGACAGCGACGATGAGCCTGTGAGGCAACATGCCTCGCTATAGTCCTACTAAAACAGAAAAACCACAAACATGATCCTCACAGGGGAAACCTCGAGTGAAGAGAAGAGATAGACAGAAGAAGAGCCCCAAAGAGTCATATTGAGGCAACAATTCATAATGCTAACAAGCATTCGTCGTCTATTTGTGTTACCGTCACCAATATTCAATAAGGCCCTATCTGATTAGGACACCTGATTAGAGCTTAGCTAGTCAACCGTAGTTGTAAAAGTTAGCCCTGATCAGGCTCCAAACGAGTCTAGAAGATACCGAGCGACAAACACCAAAACAAACTTGACAGGATTGTCAGTTTCAACATGGACGTCGAAGAGTTAACAATGATTTATACAACTGTTGGTGCAACCGGTGGTGGACTGAGCGAGATGTCAAATAGCTCTAAATATATTAATGGTTGCGCCACCAGCGGGTGATTCGGTTGCCGGGAACAAATGTGGTTGCGCCAACTAGCTGTTATCAGAGGGGTGAGTCTATCTGACGCTAGTATCTCGACGTGACCGCGTCGTCTCACATTCCCATACATTCACACAGCGCCTCTGTCGTGCGGACAGGGAACTATGGGAAAACCATACAAATATAAGACGGCACGGTCACGTCTCATCAAATAGACTCGCCACCCAGGTGAACTACCCTCATACAACTGTACACATTTTGTTGATGGTGCGACGGTGGCGCCATCATGTTGTCCTAATGCGATAGGGCCCTAAACGAGTATATTTACCATTACCATGATGACGGACGAAACCGTAAGTGCGTTTCGCACATGCCCTTTTGTAAGGTCCCTCAGTACTCTGTAAAGATGTAGGTACATGCTCAAAATAAGATCTCGTCTTTTGCCCAGCTGTACCTGACCTCCAACAACCTCACCGAGATCGACTCCCGCTTCCTGTCGCGCTGGGACCTGCTGGAGACTGCTGATGTGTCGGACAACCCGTACCTCTGTGACTGTAGCACGCAGTGGATGGCGGATATACTGGTGCCAGTGCTGGAGAAACGAGGGGGCAATGCCTCTACCATGCTGTAAGTACTGCGGATCTGTCAGACACGCGTGTGCACACGGGTGTTCCGGCCCAGGAGCCTGCGGCAGCGGCCACGGCCCGGCACTTGGCACCCCACTAGAGCCTGCGACGCTCTCATAGACTACTTGGGGGCAGTGCAGTCGCCACGTGTGCCGCCGTCATTTCTACGTTACATTTCGTGTTGAATTCGGCGTTAAGTTTTCACCTACAACTGCAAAATGTGTCACGATTCGCAGTTATTTTCTACACTTATTTTATCTCGGGCTCGCTTTGCGCGGTGATAATTCGGTAATCGTAATTTATTACAAACCACAGCAATTTCTTAACAAAAATAGGCTACCTCCCTCCGCTCGTCGAGTCTTTATCTTTCCTGCCTTGCCTTTGTAGCTAACCCCACCAAAACAATCTGGTTAGCTCTGACAACCACCGCTAGCTATAGGTACTAACGCTAACCAAAACCATAAAATTTTTTGAGGCTCGCTTCGCTTATTTTTCCATTATTTATTTATTATTCACAATAATTACCATAACACGGGCGCCACATGGTCTAGAGCGTAGCCGCCCCTGCACCGCAGACAGGGCTGCCGGATCTGTCCTATTGGACTGCAGATCTGTTAGGTCACTGGTCTCTTATACAAGGTACCAGATAATCGGTGTTCTAACCCGCAATAGGGTGATTTTGTATCCCCAGGAACATGACAATATTATTTATTTTGATTATTTTGGGTGATATTGAATAAAGCTCTGTCTCCCCAGCTGCCAGGAGCCGATAGAGATGCGAGGGTACTCTTTCGCGGAGCTGCACGAGAAGCACCGCACCATGCGCTGTCTGGACAAGTACAACCACCGCCCGGAGAGAGACGGCTCCATACTGCTGGGAGTACTTATCGGTAAGGAGTTACATCTCAGCCTTAACACGTCCATGGCTGGACTCAGACCTCCCTATTAGGTCTATGTAAGTCAAATATGTACAATGTATTAAACTTTTATGGTTCTATACTCCGATTCAAAAACCTGTATCATTTGTGTACACAAAGGTGTTACAAAACCCAAGGAATTATTGGTTTTAAAAATATCTCGTTTGTTTTCGAATTCAAATTTAAACATTTTTCACTATACATGTGAGATTATGCGTTGTTGAAGTTTGTGTTTTATGTTTTCGTGATTTCCTTGGCTGTTATCTTGTTATTGTTATGTTTTCATTCATAAATATCTGTGTTGACATAATAATATCTTGGATTCTAAATCAGAGTATAACGTGCTGTGCGCGAAAACAGCATTATCGGGTAGTAAGTAGGTACTTACTCGATATTGTCGTTATTTATTTGTATTAATGTATTTTCCAGGTGTCCTCCTAGCGGTCCCCATAGTCCTCAGCACTATGCTGGCGTGGCGGCGCGGGTACCTCGCCTGCGTGGGCCTCCCGCCGCCCATGGAGACCTCGCGGGCCTTCTACAAGCGGGCCCCCGCGGACGACAACTATATATAATTTAGACATTTATGCGGGCCCCTTGCATACGCGAGAGCTGTGATTGTACCCTAGAATTGAGTAGACGTTCTAAGTATTCTAAGTTTTAAATTTGTGTAACGTAGGTAGGTACCTACCCGCAGTTATTAGTGTTTGCAGGTTTGTGATGGACTAGCCAAACACGATGTAGAATGTTTGCAAACAAACCGCCCATCACTCTCTTGCCGCGTCTGTAAAGCGGAATTTACATTAGGTACTTACTTGTCGATTTGAGATCCTTCCTTCAATAAATATTGCTTACTATTACTTATATCTAAAACTCGACACCAAGCAAGTGCGTGTTGGTTTGTAAGTTGGGTCGTAATTTCTTGACAAACATTCCAAGTCGATTTTTTCTAGTGTATTTAAGTATATAGTTACGATTTTGGTTGTCGAAATTACATTGCATTGTCAACACAAACTTACAAAAGAGCATTTAGATACTTTTTTTATTATTTTAATTTGGTTTGTTGTATTTTTTATGTCTACTGGAATGGTTTGTTTAAATTCTGATCGTTGTGCGTGTTCGTAATTGAATATACATTATTGTGTAGGAAATTACTGTTTTTTCCCTAAAATATTCGTCGTCAAAAGCATTATTATTATTATTATAAATAGTGGAGTAGAAAATTATTACGTAACGACATCATCCGACGGGCCTTTGTCACCGCTAACGTACCAGCCATTCTCCGTGACGATGGTGAGAGGCCCGACGACGACAGTATGACACTAGTCCCATGTGGGAGTTGGGGAGGCCCATTGCGTGAGACGCTTCTAAAATCTTAAAATGGATTACGTGAATTTACACTTCGGTAAGACCCAGGTGTTGGTAATAAAGCAAACTCTGCCGGAGAGCAGGAGCGTTCATACAGCCGCTTTCATACAGGAGCCACATCTACAGAACTAAACACGGCGAAGCGTTTGCAAATTGCTACAGGTAGATACGTACATAATTCATACAGAGTTTGGTCGTATTTTTTTTACACCCTGTAAAAAAATTACGACCAAACTCTCAGGGGGTAGGGTTCAGCTTCGAGCACAGAACAAATAGAGAATATTTTAAAAAACTCGACTTTTAGTTTTAGAAAAATAAATAAAAGTGACATCTAGACCGATGCGCTTATTGTCATCAAAAAGGCCGAAGTACTTCATTGTTTATCCTATATATATATATATATAGATTATTATATAGGTGCCACAAATGCACTTTTCCTCGGTTTCCCTTGTTCTGTCACAGATGAGGTGATGTTTGATTCTGTGATCAAAGCTGGCCTCCCGCTCCTCAAGTTTGGTCCTTCAGTTTGTACATAGAGTAATCAAGTACCTACTATGTTTTTGTAAAACCGTTTAAATCATACATTTTCTTAAGAAAAACACAATATCAAGAAAAATATGGTTTATTTTCAATCAAAAAGTTTAACCGATCTACGAAAATAGGCACGAAATGATTCAAAAACTAACGACTAACACAATTAAGGTACCTACATTAATTAATAAGGCACTATCTTTAGTCAAGTAAAAAAAACAGCAGAGATTTATGAAATGGCGTAAGTATAATAAGATGAATATGGCGCTCATTAGGGGAGGCCTATGTCCAGCAGTGGACTTATATAGGCTGATGATGTAAGAATAGACCCTTCCAACTCAGTCCGTGAATGTCGTAAGAGTCGACTAAGGGAACCTACCAGAGGAGCAGCAGCTTCCTTCCGAGTATTTTTAACACCTTCACTGCGAACACCAATCCGCCTGACAAACGTGGTGATCATCGACCCCTGTCTATGGGAGACATGTCCAGCAGTGGACGTGGACATAAGACGTGCCGAGGTAGATTTATGTTACATCTGACAACACGAACAATGATTTTGTCTTAGAATAAAAAATGTCATCGAATACGTAAAAAGTGTTGAATTCATTTACAATAACTTTAACCATTAAACATGTAGGTATGTTAATTTACTATAAAAACTATCGTAGTTTGACGAATTCATTACGGATGTAAGCGGGTTAACTACGAACCGGTGTTCTTCCAACACAAATAAGGTTCGTAGTTAACCCGTTTACATCCGTAATGAATGTAGGTATGTTTTTTCACGAAAACATTGTCGAGGCAAGCGGGGGCTTTTTCCTCCGCGAATATAAACTAATATATGTCAATCTTAGTACATCATTTATTATTGACATGTCAAGTTTACAACAAAAAAAACTTTGTCTCTTGGATGTAATCTGCAACTTTTTGCTTAACAAAGGTTACATAATACAGGGGGCTACATAAACAACATTAAAGTAATAGAAAATATGTCTGGCATCATCGGAGAAAGCAGGGTAAATTAGAATCAAAGATAATTTTTGTAAACAAATAAATTTATGCACCTGTACTAAACTTTTTTGTTTCGATGTGCACGTTTTTTGCGCACGCGCAATGTGCAACTATTGTTGATTTTATAAGTACTTAGTCACTTAGTGCTGTTTTCTGTTATACCTACTACTTATCAGTATTGTTTAGTTTTCATACACTAATTTCTTTGTTTACAAAAAGTTTCTTGGATTCTAGTCAAGATGAGCCCAGTATTATTTATTATGCACAGGGTAGGCACGGGGTGGCTTTTTGAGATGGGAGTGGATGGCCAAATCCGAAACCATGAGTGTTAAAAAAAGTCGTAAAAGGAGTCTCGGGCTCAATTTATGACTCCACTTCTTTCTTAACAAAACTGCATCATTTTTTTCTGTTTTACTTTTGTAGAAAATAGAAACGATTGATTTAAAAAAAAATATGACACCCTGTTTTTGTATATTTTTTTCCCAGGGTTCGGCTATCCTCTCTTATTTTAAAAAGTCACCCAGTATATTGGATCTACGCTAGAACAATACAATACTTGTGCGTCAATATTTGGTATTTTACATGGGACATGTCAAGTTTATATTTAAATCTAGGTCCTTATAATCCATTTCACGTAGGAACCCTTCCTGAAAAGGTTGCCTTTGGATCTTCTTACATCTAATCTGAGTAATAGATACAAAGAGTTGACAGTAATGGGACTCGGTCTTCGGGGTCTGTAGTTACAATGGGTGTACCGCAGGGTTCTATCCTCGGTCCTTTCCTATTGTTAATTTATATTAACGACCTGCCTCATTGTAAAGAATAATCACGAGATTGTACTGTTTGCTGATGATAAATCATAAATTTTTAAAATTAAACGATTAATGCAATCTCAAAAGTAGTCCATTGATTTAGTGTCAATAATCTGCTGCTTAACGAAACCAAAACTAAATGTATTAGATTATTTTACCTAATGTTAAACAATTTAAGGCTGATATTAACGTAACAGAAGAATCGGTATCGTATTTGTGCTGCGGAAGAGGGCTGTTCGTGCTGTCAATAATATGGGTCCCAGAGAACTACGTGATAAATTCAAAGAAATAAACATAATGACAGTCCCCTGTCAATATATTTATGAAAACGTGTTGTACACTCATAGAAATATCAATCGGTTCCCTAAAAATAACGATATACATAAATTAAATACTAGAAAATTCTGATATTATGTTCTTACAAAATATCAGATTAAAAGACGATAAAAAAGCTTGGGACGAGTTTTGCTCCAACTCGAAATTTACAACCTAACAAGGTAAAGGTTTCTTGTTCGCTTCTTTACTTTACCTTAAAAACATTGAAGTGAACAAAAATTCAAAGTGATCGCTTTATTTCATAATTTTACATAAGTAATTTGAAAGATGAACGTGTCCAAGAGTCCTGTATGGTCTAGAGGAAATAAAGCGCTTTGATATTTACGTCGTTTTACGTAACATAAAATGACTAAGATGGATCAGATCATACATCTAATAAAATAGCTGTATATTTGTTACCGACTTGAAGGAGGCGGTTCCATATGCGACCGGGGAAAGGCCTCTTTTTTTCCATCTACTCCATTTTTATCTGATTGTTCGAAAATAAAATCAGTCTGAAGTTAATTTCCTTAGACGCGAGTCGAATGAAGGGAAAGTGACTCAGGGTACGGTTCCCATGTGAAATGGACTGTACGAGATGTCTATGTAAATTTTATAACGATAAATTTGGTCTACAAATAAAAGTATTATTGATAATGTCAATGTTTCTTATGAGTCGAAACATCTAGTCTTTTTGTCAAAATTTGTTCTACAATTTTATTGTCATTATGTCAATATTATCCAACGTATTATAAACGAATTTATACGATTTTTTCTTCTGAGTGTATATTTTTTAATTATAGGCGTTCCTACCCAAGTCAGTACCTAGCTATTACGTAAAATTTTGGATTTAAGAAAATGTACCAATGATCGTCGAAAATAGTCCAAGTGATACACTAACCTAACGAAAACAACTGAATCATCCACCGAAAATGTACCAATGATCGTCGAAAATAGTCCAAGTGATACACTAACCTAACGAAAACAACTGAATCATCCACCGAAAATGTACCAATGATCGTCGAAAATAGTCCAAGTGATACACTAACCTAACGAAAACAACTGAATCATCCACCGAAAATGTACCAATGATCGTCGAAAATAGTCCAAGTGATACACTAACCTAACGAAAACAACTGAATCATCCACCGAAAATGTACCAATGATCGTCGAAAATAGTCCAAGTGATACACTAACCTAACGAAAACAACTGAATCATCCACCGAAAATGTACCAATGATCGTCGAAAATAGTCCAAGTGATACACTAACCTAACGAAAACAACTGAATCATCCACCGAAAATGTACCAATGATCGTCGAAAATAGTCCAAGTGATACACTAACCTGACGAAAACAACTGAATCATCCACCGAAAATAGTCCAAGTGATACACTAACCTGACGAAAACAACTGAATCATCCACCGAAAATAGTCCAAGTGATACACTAACCTAACGAAAACAACTGAATCATCCACCGAAAATAGTCCAAGTGATACACTAACCTGACGAAAACAACTGAATCATCCACCGAAAATAGTCCAAGTGATACACTAACCTGACGAAAACAACTGAATCATCCACCGAAAATAGTCCAAGTGATACACTAACCTAACGAAAACAACTGAATCATCCACCGAAAATGTACCAATGATCGTCGAAAATAGTCCAAGTGATACACTAACCTGACGAAAACAACTGAATCATCCACCGAAAATAGTCCAAGTGATACACTAACCTGACGAAAACAACTGAATCATCCACCGAAAATAGTCCAAGTGATACACTAACCTAACGAAAACAACTGAATCATCCACCGAAAATAGTCCAAGTGATACACTAACCTGACGAAAACAACTGAATCATCCACCGAAAATAGTCCAAGTGATACACTAACCTGACGAAAACAACTGAATCATCCACCGAAAATAGTCCAAGTGATACACTAACCTAACGAAAACAACTGAATCATCCACCGAAAATAGTCCAAGTGATACACTAACCTAACGAAAACAACTGAATCATCCACCGAAAATAGTCCAAGTGATACACTAACCTAACGAAAACAACTGAATCATCCACCGAAAATAGTCCAAGTGATACACTAACCTGACGAAAACAACTGAATCATCCACCGAAACATTCAGCGGCTGCTTCTATTTTAAAATTATACATATTAAACAACATAATTAAACAATTCGAAAATCAACTCTTATAACTATATATTGTACTATGTACTCACTCATATGTTACTTAAATGTACTAACAGAATAAATCTATTCTTGTCTTTCCTTAAATCTAGCTAAACAAAAAACAAATATAAACAATTTATTATTCAACAGTTTGCATAAATATGTCCCTAAATGTCTACAAATAAATGACTTTAATTAGTCTTGAAGAGTATGCTGCAATGCAGGATCCCGGGGAACATTCACATTAAGAACATGACATTTCAGATATATAAAAGCTATATTTACTAATATTTGCCCGCATCGTAGCCAACCAAGACAACTATCTGTGAAACCTTAGGACGGGTTTTGCTCCAACTCGAAAAATAACAACTAACAGGCTAAAGGTTCTCCTTTGCTTCTTTACTTTAGTCTGCATCGAAGCGAAGAAATAAATATCACTTTATTTCAACGTCTATTTGAATATTAAGAGTTTGACCCTTTCTTATTGATTTGAAAAGGTTGTATTATTCGAAGATCACGCCCTGAGCCTCAAAAAGCACGTTAGTCTTGCACCTGACCTCTCCCAGGTGGTCGTGTCGTCAGTCTGCCATCCCATCGGATAACGAGAGTGACTGGCCGCCGTGGTCGAAATTCGGCTAAAAGGACATTATCTCACAGATATCTTGATGGTTAGTACGATGCGAGCAAAGACAGAGGAATATGCTAGTTTATGAGCTGGAGGGCATCCCCGACGATACAGGCAAGAGGTAGTTTGTTGCAGACAGTATAGAGTTAACGACCTCGTGGATTGGTTTCGTTTGGGCCATGTATTTCGCGACTGCTTCACTGGAAAGGAAAATAAGTTGTCAGTTTATTCAATCACATAAAGATGATATATGTTTGTTACACCAGTCCTTCACGCCAAAACTACTGAACAGATCCGGTTGCAATCTATACTAATAGTATAAATTCGTGGTCTTTCTTTTATTCAATAATTATGTCTGTCTGCCTTTTGACGGCTTGTGGAAGACTGAAGTCACATGCTGGATGCGGCAAGCTGAAGACAGGGCGCTACGACGAGAGTTAGGGGAGGCCTATGATCATATGGCTACATGTTCTGTGTATTTATTTATATTTTACTGTTTATTTTATTTAATTTTATTAAGTAAGCTTGTTTTTTCAAGTGTCAATTTTATTTTTATACTTATACTACTGTTCCCCGCGGTTTCACCCGCCTTAAATTCGATATTCACATTTCTGTGACATTCACATTTCCGTAAATCTCCCATGGGAATTTAATGTTTTACCAGGACAGAATGCCTATGTTACTCTCCATCCTTTCAACTGACTCTATACCAAAAATCAAGTCGATGGGTCGCTCAGTTAGGGCGTGAAGGAAGGACAAACAAACAAAGAAACACACTTTCGCATTTATAATATGAGTTAGGACAATTAGGATGAATAGAGTATTCTGCTGTTATTTTTAATATAATTATGTTGTTCTATTTTCTAGAGCTATATATAGCTAGTTGTACACCTGAAAACTAGAGCACAAAATATGCATTCAAATATGGGCTTTAACTCTTAACATTTAGATGCATTTCATATTGACGACTTCAGATGTCAGACAGCTCGCGGACCACTCGTTTGAATCTTGTGGGAAGCCATTTTGTCACTGTAAAATGTATCTAACGATAAAGAGTTTAGGTTAATATTTGAATGCATATGTTTGTGGTCGGTGGTAGATGTGCGTGTCTGATGTGCGACAACCTTAGGTTGAGGATAAGCGCTACCTGTCATGGTATATCTCGATGGCAAATAAATAGATAATTTGTAATATGTTTGGAGTAATATATATATTGAAAGAAAACTGACTGGTTCCTGGCGCGCTCTTCCTCGTCAGTGGATTGGTGCAGCAGGCTCCGCAGCATCCCGAGGGTCCTGCAGACCAGGTAGTCTATCTCGAAGGCTCGCATGCGGTAAGTCTCCGCTGCGTTGTCATCGCGGAAGTTAGCGAGTTGTTCGCTGTTCCTGCAAATAAATACACTACAATTACAATTTTTACACTATCAGTTGAGATACCTCTACATTGTTTGAAACAATATGCAGTTGACTCAATTGTTTCAATAGGCTACTTGACTACTACTGGGAAATAATTTTAACGTATTGTCTGATAAAAATAATGCAAAATGTAATTAATATTTCTTCAAGACCAGTCGTATTAAGTAGTTATAAAAACTAATTTTAAATTTTGAATCAAATAATGACGCGCCAAAACGATAATCTCTGTTATGGCTCCGGTGACATGTCTCGATGAGTTCAAACCTTACACCCTAACAAGAAGAACAACAACAACACGCACTGTAATCTGTGATTGGTGTGACGTCACCGCAACCAAACGCAGAGCGTTTTCGGTCACGTAACCGTATTATATAAAAAAATGTGTAATTTTAATCCCGTTTTTTACCTAAGCATATTTTTTAATAAAAATCACCTGATTACGCTTTGTTACGTTGTCACTGACTAGGATGAAAACAATTTGCAACTTATTTTTAATGTAGTCAAATAGCCCATTGTAAATACTAGTTCTCATTGTTTAACGACCTCTGCGGCGGAGGTCTGCTTGTGATTTGAGGTTGAAACAATGAGAGGGTTCGATTCCCGCCTCAGGACAAAATGTTTGTACGATCTGCAGATATTTGTTCCCGGTGTTTCTATGTGTGTGATAAAACTATGTTATATTACAATGTTTGCAGTTGTTGCAGATAAAACTGAATAAAATATAATATTAAAAGGCAGAATGATATTGGTTGCGACACAAAAATGACAGAAGAAACATACTTAGCTAAAAGAAAAACCTACAGAACAGATCGGGCTGAAATTTTGCAAAGAAACGTAGGTCTACGTTTAACACATAGGACCATTTTTATTCTATAAAACAGTTCCCATTGGACAGAAAAAAAACTTCACGTTTCCATGTAAACAACGCGTGCGCAGACACGGGCGGAAACTAGTACGTTCATAAAGTACATATTCACTTACATGTCTCCGAGAATAAATGTCAAGCTCTTCTCAATCTCCGCGGTGTAGGACTGCACAAGGAAAGACCAGCGCGGCAGCTCCGTCCCCAGCCCACTGTCAGTGGTCACATCCTTGTTGTTATTATCATTGTCGTTGTTATGATTATTATTATCATCGTTATGATTATCATTATCGTCGTTATCATGATTATTTTTCTTATTTTTTATTTTTGTAGCTTGTTTGTCATTATGTTTGGAATTGTCACGTTCGTTGTGATTTTTTGAGTGAACGGTGTGATTATTATTATATGAACTGAGATTGTATTTGTCGCGTTCTTTATCTGTTGTATAATGATTATCGTTATCTTCAGTTTGATTACTGTAAAATAGTTTCTTCGCTTTTTTTAGTCTCATTTCCTCTTGATAATCACTTATTAGATTCGCCTCTATGATGACTCTAGGGCTGTAAATTAATTTTAGATCTTGTTCTGGTCGATATACAGTGTTTTTTGGATTGTCATTAACTTTGGCATATTTTGTGTCAGTATCATAGTAAGCTTTCTCATTGCTTGCAGTTTTCACATACATTTTCGTATTTTTGACTGGTTTCATATCTACATAAACGGGTCTTGTTTTCCTTTTCCTAAGTTTAGTCTCAAATTCTTTCAGAATACCTACGTTTCTTATTATCGTAGGTCCTTTTTCATCTTGAAGTTTACAATCTTTCGTTTTATTGTAGTTTTCAACAACCTTATTTCTATCATATCTAGCACCAATTTTCTTTTTATCTTTGTTTTCCTTTCGTACAGCACTCGTGTCTCTATCAAGTTCAAAAAGATTCATATCATCTACATTTGATGTATCAGAACTATATTTCCCAACATTATTGGTTTTTGTGGAATGTGCAACATCAACATTGCTGACATTTCCATTTCTGTCTAGTATAGTGGTAATAGTTTCCAATTTCTTAAGATTCTTTCCTTTTGCCCTTTTCTCGAGCCTAATTCCTTTTTTAGCACGAACTCCAAATACTTTGATATCTTCACAAGGATCATAGTCTTTCCAGGCAGCGAAATGTTTCTTGAGATAATCAGTAACTTCGGATCTATCTTTCACGAAGTTTTGTCTGACATCCAGTTCATCTGTTTTAGAGTTCACGGCAGTCGGTACTGGCGGCTCGGTGAGGCCTATCGTAGGGTCTGTATCGTCTTCGATTTGGTTGAGTAGGGCTAGAAGGGCGGTCACGCCATCTTGGATTTCTATTATTGAGGGTAGAATTATCTGAAACCAAGAAATAGTTTGAAATAGTTTTAGATTAATGTAAGAATATATCGCGGTGGGCGAAGGTCTGCCTGCGACGCAGGAGATTGCGGGTTCGATTCCCGCCGATTCGGAACAAATGTTTGTACGATCTGCAGACATTTGTTCAAGGTGTTCTGGTCGTATTCTATGTATTATAAAAAAATATCTATCTATTATTTGTTCCGTGCCGATATCCGGAATCCATATTGAGTCAAGCACCTGTCTTTCAGCGTTAGTTCCTAGCGATTTCCTCCCTTCTGCTTCCGGCGCCACTGTCGTTTCCGTTTTGGCGGGCAACGTGGCGACGACCGAAATGGCGGTACCTCTTTTGTTCATTATAGCGTCGTCTTTCGTAGCGTTAACACGTGTCCGCAATAAATTACAAGTTTTAAAGTTTTTTGCGTTAAAAAATAAAATTAACGGAATTATATTTAAAAGTTAATTCCTCCCTTCATAATGGAGGACGACATAGAAAACCGCGATGATGTGGAAGTGCAAAAAAGTGATAGTGATTACCACGCGTCACGGAAAAGGAGTCGTTCTCCAAGTTCGCAAAGTGATTCGTCGGACGAGGATTTGGATGCAAGGAAATGTAAGAAAAAACGGGTGAGTGACTTGAAATTTGAATTCTTATCGCAACAAGTGGCGTTTTTGACCAATCTGATTACTCAAAGACATTACGAACCTCAACCGACAAACGCGCCACGTGTTGTCGAGCCCGCTAAAGAGCCATCCAGGTCAACTGTCGATGATCTAGGCCTGCGCCCCCCGCCTAGTGCTAGCGAGGCTGATGAGCAACAGCTTAAATTGTCGGATTTGTCAACTACATTGAAAGATCCTCCAATTCCCAGATCTAACGATAAGCATTTGGAAAAAATTACACAATTGCAAAGATTTAACTGTAACGATTGGTACGCTATTCGTTTTTCGGAAGCACAAAAGAAATATGTAACTAGCCCCGGTTTTGTAGAGCTTGGTGTAAATGATGAGTTGCGGCGTTTTAACACGTCCAGTTCTAATGACGATCGAACACACCTACTAGAGCGAACCTATGCAGCATTAACAAGTGCATTACTGACCCAGAAAGACGAATTACGTACCGCATTGCAGAGTTTAGTAGATTGGTCAAATGATAAGGATACTACACTTTCACCTAAAACTCTTTTCGATAAAATAGAGCAGACATTTTCGAAAGAATCGAACTACACCAGGGTAACTGATGATATTTTGCAAATATCTTGCGGTAGGCGCGCCGAGTGCATTAACTCGCGAAGAGAGGCTATTCTAAAGAAGGTCCCCGAAGAGTATCATTACGGGGCCTTGCAGAAAATCCCACCTAGTGATGAAAGTTTGTTTAATAGCGACATGCTTGCCTGCTATCTTCAGAAAATTGGGGGGGCAGACAAACTAACAGCTTACTTTCAGCCCGCACACCACTCTGCCGCAGCGTCGACTTCTGGAGCAAGGCGTGCCTACGATGCTAAACCGAAACCGTCAACGAGCAAGCAGTCTAACGATAACTTTCGAGGCAACTACAACAAGGACAAAGCCAAGGGCAACTTTAAAGGCTCAAACAATAATAACAAAAAGTCTAACGATGGGAAGCACAAGCAGCAATATTCCAAAGGTAAGCGACCTCAAACTAACACGCAGAATAGAAACAATCGCTTATGACTCGAAAAAATTTCAGGGGGGCTGTCTAAAGCAATATTTGCAAGTATGGCAGAACCTAGGTGCCCCCGACCATATTTGCAAACTATTGAAAGGAGTTCGCATCCCATTCGTTATGAAGCCACCCCTGATATATCCAAGTCAATTAATAATAAAAAATTACGCGACAAAACAGAGTCGCCACATGACACAACTGATAGAGAACATGCTAGACACACATGTAATAGAAAAAGCCGAGACGAACCCAAGCTATCTTTCGACCTTTTTTCTTGTAAAGAAAACAGATGGAACGTTCAGCCCCATCTTCAATTTGAAACGATTGAACAATTTTGTGAGACTAAAAGGTTTTCAACTCTTCAGTCACTTCCGAATGCCGAGTTTCTTACAGAGCCAAGACTGGATGGTGAAGATGGATCTGAGCCAGGCGTACTTCCACCTGCCCATAGCCAAGGAGCATCGAAGGTTTTTACGACTCAGTTACAAAGGCCAGCTCCTGCAGATGACCTGTCTCCCGTTTGGTCTTTCATCAGCTCCGCGAACCTTTACATCAGTGACGAACTGGATAGCAGAGCACCTGAGAAGCCGAAATATAAGGTGCGTGGTTTATCTAGACGATTTCTTACTAGTGAACCAATCCCGACAAGTTCTGCACGATCACATAGCATTCACACTGAACTTGATGCGTCAACTCGGCTGGACTGTCAACATGGACAAATCTGTGCTGGTTCCGACTCGCCGTCTCGAATTCCTAGGCGTCACGTGGGACACACAACTCAACACGAAGTCCCTGTCGGAACCAAAGTGCCATACGCTACGCAGAGCACTTGCACATCAGCTGTCCAAAGGCTGTTGGTCCCTCAGACAGGCCCAGTCCCTTCTGGGGAGACTCAACTTTGCCTCGTTCGTGATACGCAGGGGAAGGTTACATTGTCGCACTCTACAATACCACGGTCGATTCCTTCCCAAAGAGCACCCTTACAAGCATATGAAGTTGCCAGATCCGGTTGTTATGGAAATAGAGTGGTGGTTAAAAGCAGCACAGGGCTCACTACCAATACATACAGGTCCGTTCTCGCACCTTCTCACCACGGATGCATCGGACTTCGGCTGGGGCGCCCAGCTGGGAGAGGTGAATATGTCTGGGCGCTGGACAAAACAACAACTGTCGTGGCATGTAAATCTCAAAGAACTATTTGCAGTCTACGCAACGATTCAACAAGAACACGGTCGCTTATTCAATGCGCACATCCTATTACAGACGGACAACCGCACAGTTGTAGCCTACATCAACAAGGAAGGTGGAACAAAATCAAAGAGACTACTCAATCTAACGCACAAACTGTTAGCGATTTTGGACAAGGTAAATGTTTATTTGACAGCTCAGTACTTCCCAGGCCGGTTCAACTGCGAGGTGGACGCTCTATCGCGAGGCAAGACATGCCCGGAGTGGCACCTGACATCTGCAGCAACGAGGAACATCTTCGCGATGTGGGGAGTTCCTCAAGTCGACCTATTTGCATCGAGAACAGCTCATGTAGTAGACAATTATGTTTCACTGGAAACGCAAGACACGGAAGCACTGTCGCACAACGCATTCCTTCACCAATGGGACTACAAGCTGGCATGGTTATTCCCACCACCAAACCTCGTGCCTCAGGTACTGACTCAACTGAACACAGCCCAAGGTCAGTACATTCTGATAGCACCGAAGTGGCACAGGGTATTTTGGAGAGCAGACTTACAAGCCCGCTCCATCCGGGAGCCGTTCCTCATTCCGGACCTTCCACAAGTACTGATCGACACGAGGACCGGGATACACCCGCCGGAGATCCAAGACATATGTTTGGAAGCATGGCTGATTTCGGGTGGGCAGAATTCATAAAAGACTGGTCAGTAGAGGAAAAATCACTATTGTTATCTAGTTGGCGGAAGTCTACTCTCAATACATACAGACCAGCTTGGAACAAATGGAAAGCATGGTGTACCTCAACAAACAGTTCGTATAAAAATCCGACTCCGGAACAGGTAGCGCGATATCTAGCCCACCTACACAACAACGAAGGTTTAGCTTTCAGAACTATTTTGGTACATAAATCTGTAATAGCTACGTTTACAAATATATCAGGTAACACAGATCTGTCATCAAACTTTCTTATAAAACACATGATTAAAGCTATATCAGTGTCAAAAGAAAAGAAGGCAAAGCCACCGATTTGGAGTGCAAAGAATGTATTAGAATTTCTTGAAAACCATACAATTGATGAGACTAATTTGTATCTAGTTTCCAGGCGGTCGGCGATACTTCTATTGCTGGCATCGGGACGCAGAGTTCATGACCTGACGCTGCTTAGAATAGATGCTGAAAACTACATCGACGAGGGTAATGCGCTTGTCTTCTGGCCTTGTTTTGGATCAAAGACCGACGACAGTAACTACGGTAACTACGCTACTCCGGCTGGAGACTAAAAGCAAATCCCAAGAGAAACCTAGATTGCGTTCATTGGGTTCGTCAACTAATTAAAATTTCACAGGGTCGTCGAGAATCAGGTACTCTCACAGAATTATTTATAACTGCCAGAGGCGATCCGAAGCCAGCATCTAGAACGATTATAGGAGGCTGGATCAAGTCGGTGCTCAAAGACGCAGGCATTGAGGCACCGCCAGGCTCGGTACGTTCCGCAGTGGCGTCCCTAAACTGGCTAGAAAAATATCCAATCGATCAAATTCTTGAAACGAGTAATTGGAGACAGGAACATACTTTTAGGAAGTATTATCAGAAAGAAATCGATAGTCCAACGAGTAACAATAATTTATCTGATTCAGTTTCATTGTCAAAATATTTTAAATCAGTGCGGTAAACATTGAAATTAATGTCTGTACATTATTTGATTGTATTTCATTGCTTATCAGCAATAATAAAGTATCATTTTATTTTTTCAATCACATTATTTTGTATTTAATTAACACATTATAGCATCATCATTACCTACATTTTGGCTACCAGGAGATAACAAACACATCACTCAATATGGATTCCGGATATCGGCACGGAACAAATAATAGAGGGTTTTACCTACCAATAAAACTTACCTATTATTTTTCCAACGATATCCGGAATCCAGGTAATATCTACCTGGTATATCGTGACTATAATGAACAAAAGAGGTACCGCCATTTCGGTCGTCGCCACGTTGCCCGCCAAAACGGAAACGACAGTGGCGCCGGAAGCAGAAGGGAGGAAATCGCTAGGAACTAACGCTGAAAGACAGGTGCTTGACTCAATATGGATTCCGGATATCGTTGGAAAAATAATAGGTAAGTTTTATTGGTAGGTAAAACCCTCTATTTATTGTATTATATTACATATATCAGTTATCTAGTACCCATAACACAAGCTCTGCTTAGCTTGGGGCTAGATAATGCTGTGTGAATGGTCCAGAATTAATTTTTTTTTTTACAAAATTTGCAGGTTTTTGAATCGGAGTATAGACAATCACATGTAGACATGTTTTTATATGACAGAGAATTGTTTTTCTACAACTACATTATTTTATCTGTACATATTTTTACGCATCATTTGATCATAAGGTGATCCCTCCCCGTATGTCTAACTACGAGTACCACTGATGACCAATACCACGCTATAGATGTTTTGCGGCACCTTGTACAGTGCGCGTCAGAATTAAGTATCCCCCTTGTCTACAAAATATTTTCTAACTTCTATTCGCTTGTGACTAATTTTCAATGCAAAAACTTATCAAGCCGCTAAGGATCGAACCACCCACCCTTTATATAGAGACTCGAATTCTCGGCATTAGATCAACTGAGCTATTTAGCTGTTGGAACAATGCGTCCAATTTTGTCTATCGGTCTAATTAGTCCCTATTTTAATGCCAAGTCTTTTTTTTTTTTATGGATGCGGGTAGGGTTTGACTTTGTCGTTTGTAGCGAACAAAGTAATTGTCACTCGTCTTATTCCGTGTGGTTTGCTTTGTGCATATTTAGCGAGAGATCGAAATATTGTGACCAATGTTCTTTCGTTGTAAACAAATTATTTTTGATTAAATTATCACAATCTATTAAAAAAAACCTTTCACTGTTTACAGATATTATTTGTTATTATGGTTTATCAAAACAATTATTTATACGTAGTAGTTATTGTATAATATTGTAGACATTTTTTGTAATTTTTGTTTTTTTTTCATTAACTTGCAATGAAGCCTATAAGGAATAATATCAATTAAAAATCTGACATATTGCAAAAAAAATAGATAACAATTGATAAAAAAAACGAAATACCGCTCACGAGATTCGAACCATGTCACTCTTATCTTGTCTTGCATTAATTTGCCGGTTACTACCGCAAGGCCAAGTTGATACTTAGAGAATCCATCGAATTTTAAGAAAGGTTACCAAATTAAATGAAATTAAAATGAAACAATTTATACAAAAATTACATTTTAATGTTAGAGAACATAAAATTTTTGTTGGAAACGTCAAAAATATGAAAAGAAAATGAAAAATTATAAAAAAACATGTAATTTTGATCACCCAATCTCCAACGATCGCTGACAGGATTTGAACCCACATACATTGAGATAGGGGGATACTTAATTGTGACGCGCACTGTACCTGTCATACATACTTACCTCTAAATACTCCAATAGTTTTGCTCCACAGCCCAGGGCTCTCATAAACTCTTCTGGATGGATGTATTTCTTCATTTTATCTGCAAAATATCAAATCACAGATAAGCACCTTCAGCGATAAGGCCGCCTATGTACAGTCAGCTTCAAAGTAAAGTATCCGCCCCGTTTTAAAACATTAACCAGAAGGTGTACCTCTTACTCCGATGCTTACCGTACCTACTTTTTTTTTTTTATTTATTTATTATCAACTTAAAGTACATTTCCTTATATAATTTCTGCCAAACTGTGAAACAGTTTGTCGGCAGACCGTTATTGTATTTTGTGTTTGTGGAACAATACAGAATGATCTATCTCTCTCATTCACGCACTCATCACACTAATATAATTAAAGCGAAAGTTTGGATGGATGGACGGATGGATGGATGTTTGTATACTATTTTGTTGTCCCATAAATCAGTTCCCATAGAATAGGAAATAACCTTTGAACGTTTCCATACATACAACGCGGGCTTCAACTAGTCTTGAAATAAATGCATCTCTGTCTGTCTGTACGGTATCTTTCACGCCTGAACGGCTGACCTGATCTTAATGGAACTCTGGCAAGAGATAGATTGAATCCGAGGCAAGACATTGGTTACTTTTTATCCCAGAAAGTTTGTGAGACGGCGACCAAAAGCTGGTCAACCATCAAATTATAATATCATATGAGTGTAGCTATAATATATAAGTTTAGATGTTCGGATAATAATAAAACGTAAAGTGCGAGTTGGACTCGCGCATCAAGGGTTCCGTACAAACTTGCACTCGTAAGTAATAAAACATTTTAATTTTTGTAAATTCACAACAAATTCACGGTTTTTAGATTTTTAACTTTACTTGTGCTATAAGACCTTGCTTCTTGCCTAATCGCATGATTCTAGGTAACGGGAAGTACCCTATAGGTTTTGTGTGCATGTGGTTTCCTTTGGAAAATTCAAAAAAATTAGACTGTCTTTGATTGCGTTGACTTAAACGTTTGATTTATATCGCGGCTCCAAGAGGTTACGAACCTGAATATATGATGTGAATTTCAACTCGATACCTCCTCGTGTTTCTGAGAAAAAGAGGATTGACAGACGGACAACAAAGTGACCCTTTATGGGTTCCTTTTTCCCTTTTGAGGTACGGAACCTTAATGATTGTAACACTACAAAAATAACGGAACAGATCGGGCTGAATATTGAATTAATATAGAGGTTTTTTACCCGAAAAACGCGTGCGAAGCCGCGGGCAGAAACTAACTAACTCCAGACATTATAAATGTACAATGTTTGTATACAACTCCAAAATCCTCTTTTGGTGGGGTATTCGAAGGAATATCGTCAGCGTTAGGCATTTAGGAAAGAGCTCATTAGACTAGTAGTGCAATCTGACTTACAATCGACAGCAATTGAATTTTAGGTTAAGCATGAGGATAATGTTTACAAACATTCTGTATTCAGTTTGGCCAGAGTTTAGATAATTAACCCTTTCTAAATATACCGTAAATGTGATACTCACAACGACTCTCATACAAACAAGAACAAAGATGGCCGACAATTTTAGTGACGTAAGTATTATCTTGGTAAACCATGTGAATACTCTGCAGAGCTTCGAACAGCGACCACGGCGGCGGCGGGGAGGTCAGCGCGGGCGGAGAATGCTTCTGTAAAGGAAAACAGAACGCGTATATAATAAAAATGCATCTTAAACGTTTAAATACTTTTTGGCTTTAATTCATTGCTTTAATACAAAAATAATAGTTTAGTCCAAACTTTTCATAAGAATTCATTATTTTTATATAAAAAAGTGTGTTTGTGTTTTTGTAATGACTTGGGTTGATTCTTTAATACACATTATATAAACATTTTATTGGGATTAAAAATTATTTTGATAACTGTCCCAGTTTTGATGATATAGGCCCTTTGTCATACATACAGTCCTTGAGTCTTGCTGTACGACGTCGAAATGAAGTATGGGGGCCGCATGCTGACAGACATTGTATCTCGCGTTAGTTCCATAGTAGATTGTATCTAGATTTAAAGGAAGTACCTCTAAGACGGTCGCCAGCGCCTCCTCCATTGTCTGCGTGTAGAAGCAAACCCACTCCTCCATCCTCGCCTGCAGCCTCTGTTCCACGTCTCGACTCTTCACATAGAACCTGTAATATAATATACAACTTATTTATACTAGCTACTGGTCGCGGCTTCGCTCGCACTTTGCCAAATGCTTTGCTAAATGTTATTAAGATCGGTTCAAGCAGGGGGAGGCCTGCGTGCAGCAGTATAGGCTGAAGATTTACAAAAGGCGAGTAGGTCATGACGGTCGCGTCGTAAGAATTGACCCCTCCAACTCAGCCCCTGGAAGTCGTAAGAGCTGAATAAAGGAACCGCAGAGGAAGGGCAGGCTTCCTTTTGCGTATTTTAACACCCCCATTGCGATCACCGATCCGCCTGCTAAGACTGGTGATTCAGCCCCCCCTCCCTCTTGTTCGGGGGAGGCGTTTTCAGCAGTGGACATAATGTGTACCGTGATAAGGAAATATTGCGCAAAAATATTTAAAAATGATGAGTTTAGTGCTAACGTACCTCTTGAGATCTATCCTGTTCTTCATTGTCTGTGGTTTTGAAACGTCAAAACCATTTGACGTAGACGCCATGTTGGATTCTGATCTGTCAAGTTGGGAAGACATGTTTTTCCCGTTTTGATCATTGAATTTAGTTGTTTCGTATTGAGAAGCCATGAAGGTTTTTCCGTTTTCAAATTCGAACATTGTTTTTTGACATTGGGAAGCCCTGTTCGTTTTTCCGTTTTCGAATCCTGCTGTGGGAGGCTCTTTTGTTTTTTCTTTGCAGAATTCCAAAATGGAATCGTTACTTTTCCTTATTTCTAGTCGTGGAACTTCGTTTTTGAAATGGCTTTCTCGATTCTCTTTTTCCGTTTCTTTTTGTTTGTCATTTTCTTCGAGAATTTCAGGTATTTTGTAATTTTTCAAAGAGATTTTCATCTTAGGATATTTAAACTTTTCCAAATCGACTGGTTTCTGGTTCTTGAATAATACTGACACAGTTTTATCAGTATAGGACTTTGTTTTATTTAAATCCTTTATATATAATTTCTGAAAGTCATCTTCTATATTAGTTTTTGTCATTTCATTTTCAAGCCGCCATCCTGCTTCTGCACTTTGCTTTACTTTATTAAAATTTCCATTATTTATTGATTGAATAGATTTATCGATTTCCATTGATTGAATATATTGTTCGATATCTATAGATTCGTTTTGTGTGGCTGATATATTGTTAATGTCGTGAGTTCCGCGAGTAGTTCCACCCGTGTTGACCGATGCAGTTACGTTTTCAGCCTCTGTATAATACATTTCTATCGCGTCCGCAATTCTCATATTTTCGTCGCGGTAAAAGTATTTTATTGGATTTTGATTTTTCTCATTCGATTCAGTTCCGCTTTGTCCATTTTGAAAATTTCCGTTCTGATTGTCTTTTTGTCCATTTTGATATTTTTCTTTCAGTTTGGGATTTTGTCCAATTGGATATCTGGATATTTGCAAATTTCTAATTATAGCTTTCTCTTTGTCGTTCAGGTCATCATCGCATGACGATTTCTTGACGACTGAATCATTTTTGATGCTCGCAGTATCGTTTCTAATGGTGATTTTCATGTCTTTTTTGTACTGAAGCTGTTTTGTTGCTGGTAAGCCGTTTTTAATGGAATTCATGCTATAGCAAGGAATGGGATAGCATTTTACTGTTGTTAGGAGTTCCAGATCGTTCGATATCAAGACCTGAAATCATAAGAGTTAGTTAAATTTATCATATTTATTATGATAGAAGTACAACATGCGGACTCATCTCAAAAAATCTTCAAACCCCGTTCAGCCGAATCAGTTTAGTAGTTTTGGCGTGAAGAGGTACCTAATAAACATACAAACTGTCGCATTTATAATATGAATGTGATGTCCTGCGCACCACGCTAGTGTCCGTTCAGCCTGGCCGACAGAGCCGAAATGCGGCTGAATGAGGAGGTCATCATCAGTTTTATATCTGGAAACGCGTGCAAAGTTGCGCGCTTCAGTTAGTAAAGAGTGAATACTCACGAGATGTTTGTTTTGGTCCATAATCTCGACACAGCATCTGAGTATAGTATCGTTGGTGCATGTTGGACTGTCTTGGTCGTTGCATGGTTGGACTGAAACCATAATGTGTGGTTAGAGCTGATGGTTACAATCTAAATTTCCTATACTAACGTTCCTCGCCGCGAGCGGGCGGCCGCAGCCGCGGGCGTGCGCTAGTAGACACGAGTGGACCACCGGTGGGATCACACTTACCTACAACATGGCTACTGGTCGTCCGTCGCAGCACGTTCCTCGCCGCGAGCGGGCGGTCGCAGCCGCGGGCGAGCGCTAGTAGACACGAGTGGACCACCGGTGGGATTAGTAGCTTGCAAGTTGGATCTGAAACGAATAGATACCTATGTATGTAGATGTCCAACCCGCCAGAGACAAAATTATGAAATTGTGTGAATTGCACGCAGGCACAGCCAGTGTTAAATAACTATAAAAGTGACTTACCTCGCAATACTGGTATGAGAAGCAAAATATGCACCCTTAAATAAAACGCTTTTTACATTTCTTCAGAACAGTCTAACTTAGATTATTGTTATTCTGAAAATACACGTGCGAAGCCGCAGGTAGAAGCTAGTAACAAAATATTTTCTTGCTAGTCGAAGTGAAAAGTTGTATGTGAATGTTTAACTCGAGAGCAAAATATTTCTGTTTCGTGCCTTTTAAATCCCTCGCTATCTCAGCAGTCTACGTAAGAGCCCCTCGCTACGCTCGTGACGCTACTCCAGACTTCGCTAGCTCGGGATTTAATATCGGCACGTTCAACAAATAATGTTTTACAACAAAATCAAAATCAAAATCAAAAATTCTTTATTTCCATAAATACAAAATTGTACACTTAGAAAAGGTCAAATTCTTAAAATAAAGCACTGACACGGAAATAAAGTGGTACTTTTGATTTCTGTCGCTTCGGTATGTAGACTAAAGTAAAGAAGCGACTAAGAAACCTTTAGCCTGTTAGTTGTTATTTTTCGAGTTGGAGCAAAACCCGTCCCAAGCTTTTTTATCTTCTAAATAATCTGATATTTTGTAGTAAGCCTTTTTGCACAGAAAGGTTTTGACAATTTGTTTGAATTTATTTATTGATAGATTTTGCAACTCACTAGGAGTTTTGTTGTAGAAGCGTATACATTGCCCTTTAAAAGATACATTAATCTTGTGAAGCCTGGTTGTGGGCACAGCGAGTTTATGTTTATTTCTAGTATTTATATTATGTATATCGCTATTTTTAGGGAAGCTTTTGATATTTTTATGAGTGTACAATAAGTTTTCATAAATATATTGACAGGGGACTGTCATTATGTTTATTTCTTTGAATTTATCACGCAGGGATTCTCTGGGACCCATATTATAGATTGCACGAACAGCCCTCTTCTGCAGCACAAATACGGTGTTAATATCTGCAGCGTTCCCCCACAGCAGTATACCATAAGACATAATACTGTGAAAGTAGCTGAAATAAACAAGTCTAGATGTATCCACGTCTGTGAGATGACGGATTTTTTTGACTGCATACGCTGCAGAACTAAGTCTTTTCGATAGCTTATCTATGTGTGGGCCCCATTGAAGTTTATTATCTAAGGTGATTCCTAAGAAAACGGTACTTTCTACAATTTCTAACGTTTCTCCTTTTACGTTTACATCAGCCTTAACTTGTTTAACATTAGGTAGAATAAATCTAATACATTTTGTTTTGGTTTCGTTAAGCAACAGATTATTAACACTAAACCAATGGACTACTTTTGAGATTGCATTATTCACATCGTCAAAATTTGTGTTTTGTCGTTTCATTTTAAAAATTAATGAAGTGTCATCAGCAAACAGTACAATCTCGTGATTATTCTTTACCAGATGAGGCAGGTCGTTAATATAAACTAAAAATAGGAAAGGACCGAGGATAGAACCCTGCGGTACACCCATTTTAACTACAGACCCCGAAGACCGTTTCCCATTAATGTCAACTCTCTGTATCCTATCACTCAAGTAAGATGTAAGAAGATCCAAAGAGGAGTCCATTAATCCATAGTGATGTAGTTTCCTGATTAATGTTTCATGGTGTACGCAATCGAATGCTTTTGACAAGTCGCAAAAAACGCCTATAGCATCTTGCGACTTCTCCCAAGCATCAAAAATATGCGATACTAACTCTACACCAGCATCAGTAGTTGACCTGCCGCGAGTAAACCCGAATTGCTTACAATGTAGCAGGTCATTGCCATTGAAGTGCCTGAGCAATTGATGTAAAATAAGTTTTTCAAAAACTTTGCTGAATGTAGGCAGTACTGATATTGGTCTAAAATTAGTGGGGTCAGATCTACTACCCGATTTAAACAGTGGGATTATTTTACTACATTTCATGAGATCAGGAAATACGCCACAATCGATAGATTGATTAAATATTAAAGCTAGATCTGGTGCAATGGTATCAATCAATGGTTTAATAATTCTAACGGAAATGCCCCAGAGATCTGCAGTTTTCTTCATATTTAAAAGATTAAAGGCTTTTTTAACATCTTTTTCATCAACATGGTTGAAATTAAATTTACTTTTGCATTTTTGTACATTTTCTATGAGTAATGACTCAGCGATTACTTGAGAAGAGTTTAGACACTTTGTAGTAGAGATTGGAATGTCAGTAAAAAAGTTTTCAAATGTTTGGGCTACTTCGACATCATTTTTGATTGCGCAATCATTAACCTTTAAATTATAATCATTAACATAGGTACTGGCCTTCCCAGTCTCGCTATTTATTATTTTCCAAGTTGATTTTATTACATTTTCACTATTTCTAATTTTAGAGCTAATATAATTTGATTTAGCTATTTGACACACTTTTCTAAACATTTTTGAGTAGGTTTTAACTTTTTCTTTGAATTCTTGGCTAAAATTATATTGTTTTTCACTATACAGTTCATACAATTTTTGTCTACTCTTATGTATACCCACTGTTGCCCACTCACTAAAGCTAAGTTTTTCTGAGACCATAATCGATTTGGGTGTGAATATTGAATTGAAGGCATTGGTGAATTTGTTAAAAAATCTGCTATACGACTCATTTGGGTTGTTGTATGAGTAATTAGGTGATGGTTTACATTCCCAATCCAATTTCAACCGTTCAAATCGGTTTGTGGTCACAGGTATGTATTTTATTTTCTTTTTACAATTATTATTTTTTACTTGAATTTCTAATTTAATTAGTTGACCTAAGTGGTCTGATTTTAAATTGCTTATTATATTTTTACTTGCAATTTTTTCATTTTGGCAAACAAATACATTATCTATACATTTTGCTGAGGTTTCAGTTATTCTAGTAGGTTCCATAAATAATGGCCTTAGATTAAAAGAGTTAAATAAATTTGTCAATCTAGTACTGAGGGAGTAAACTTCTAAAAGGTCAATATTGAAGTCTCCACATACAATGAGAGTTTTATTTGATTTTGATAATTTAAATAAAATATCTTCCATTACATTTTCAAATGTTTCAAAGGAAGCTGATGGTGGGCTGTATACGCTTACTACAATCGTTTGCTCCAACTCCACACATGCTACTTCGATGTGACTTTCAACAGATAAGCATATTATGTCCTGACGGTCTTTGAATTTCATGAATTTATTTAGTAATATTAATGAGCCTCCACGAATAGCATGTGATCTGCAAAAAGAGCTACCAACTTGGTGGTTACTGAAATTGAACATGAGCTCATAGCTTTTCAGCCAATGTTCTGTTAAGCAAATGATGTTAATATTAAAAGAGTTCATGTACAATTCCAACTCTAATAATTTACTTTTTAATCCTTGAATATTTTGATGCACCAAGTTAGTAAACTTTGCATTTATTTTACAGGTTTGGTTTCTTTGACTTTTTATGTAATCAATATTAATTGACTGTATAGGGCTAGAGACTTCCTCTATTGTCTTTATATCTAATTTAACTTTTATATATATAAAATATAATAATGTTTTACAAATTACTTTAACAAATAACTACTACTTTAATGTAAGAAATATTTTGGGGTATTTGTGAGAAAAAGTAGCCGGTTAATTAATCCAGGCTTAGAAACATCATCATCAGTCCACTGCTGCACAAAGACCTCGCGTCATATCACCCTGACTGTACCCTCATCCAGCATCTGGGAGCAGTCTAGAGATTCCCAATTCCAAACTACACCCTGACATGTAAGAAATTTGCAATGCAAGTTCATTCGGGGGCAGTAATAATGTACATACAATAAATATAAAAATACTTGGCTACCTTGTTTTGACTTCAATAGGCATGATGACAGTAACTAGGAATCACCAAAAATTTGCATTTACCGAATTATACCTGAGCCATAACAAAACATGTATTATACTTATTATTTGGATTAAGATTAATTATTATTTTGATAAAATAAAACTACAAAACACAGCAATCCGCCATGACACGTTGAACACCAATCAGAAAATACAAAGTTGTGACGCCATGCCGTCACAATATGTTTAGTAATGTTTTACAGAATAACCACGGGAATAACCTATGGTAAAGGTCTGACTTTCGTAATTCAATAGCTTACTTTTTTGTAGACAATATGAAAATGCAGCATTGCCATTCAATGGAGCAATGCTGCCAGCATTCTGGGCACTGCCTTCTGGTGACGGCTTACATTTTTATACTTTATTCAAAATCCTGGATATATTTTGTATACAAAGGTGTTACAAAACTCATGGTATATTGGTGGAAAATATTTAACGACATTGGTATCATCGAAGCAAAGCACAGAAGCTCGACATAATTTATGGATTATTTATATTCAAATTGAAACATTTCGCTCGTCATGTGAGCGTATGCGTTGTTGAAGTTTGTGTTTATATTTGACTGATAATCGCTTGCTGTTACCTTGTTGTTTTCTATTATTGTTATCGGTTTTTTTTATAATAATAATAGTATTTGTTAACATAAAATATCTTTGATTCTAAATCGGAGTACAGGAATTTAAAACAAGTGTTAATACTTGTTGTAATTTGTTATTTAGTTTTGTGTCTTTGTTGAAATAACTATTAGTATGTTATGTCTAGATTTAAATTCCTTACCAATCTGCACAAAATCGTGGATAAACTCAAAGTCCTCGGTGAGCACCTCTGCATCAGCGAGGATACACCACGAGTCCTGAGCGCTCGACGGACCCAGAGCCTTCAGGTATGACACTGTGGGCCTGTACAGCTCTACAAAGGTACACTGGAAACCAATAATGTATATACATTAGGTACAATAAATTTCATAACAAATTCTATTTATATTTTAAAGGCGAAAGTTTCCGACGTTGTTAATTATGCGAAGAGAGCGCACCTGTGTGGGGGCGACTCTGTTAGACGTTGGTAACGAAACGTGATCGTGTCGTCTCAATGTTCGATAGGATTTGGTAGAGCGCCTCTATCGTGCGGACTGGGAACTATGGAAATCACGGGCATTTGCAATTGGGTAGACACAGTTTAAAGAGGCCAACAGGATCCAGCTGGGCTGGGCAGCGCTTGGGAAACTTTCAGTGACAGCTGATGCTAGGGACTACAACTTAGGCTTCTCTTCATTTTGAAAAATAATTCGGATTTCGTGCCCAAAAATTACAATCCATATAAATACAGGGTGTGTCAAGACTACTACCGAAAACTGGGGGGGTGCAATCAGACCAT
Source organism: Eupithecia exiguata (assembly GCA_947086465.1). Taxonomy (NCBI): domain Eukaryota; kingdom Metazoa; phylum Arthropoda; class Insecta; order Lepidoptera; family Geometridae; genus Eupithecia; species Eupithecia exiguata. The sequence continues at coordinate 225,655 of OX352254.1, forward strand.
GATTTTGAAAATATTTAGCGAAAAAAAAACGCGAAAAATATGTCGACCCATCAATTTTTTTTATTTTTTTTTCTAGGTACATACCCATAGCACAACACTATAAGAACATATCTACCTAAATAAGTAATTTAAATAAGCAAAAAATTAATAAAATAAAAAAAGCAGCAATGTATTGCAAAACACCAACCGCACCGCACAGCCAAATAGGTCCCTATCCGCGCGGGCGCGGTTATTACCCTACCGACACGTGAAAGTTCCGCGCCTACGAACTTATCTTTTCAATAAATAGTTAGTAGGTAGGTACATACTACCTACGATTTAATTCTCGGCCATGACCTTGAAAGCATACCTAGAATTCATTAGAAACATACAAATTTAAATACATTTTAATCTGTCTAAAATAAATAGGTACCTACATTTGTTAAAAACAGCTGACAGACCCGCGTTTATTTTTAGAGGTCATCGTCCTGCCTAGAGAATAGGTAGTTCGGCTTTCCTTTGACACGCGCGCGGCTACGATATAATTCGCGGCCATGACCTTGAAAGCATGCCAAGAATTGATTAGAAACATCAAAATTTAAAATACATTTTAATCTGTACATTTTAATTTTTTAATCTGTCTAAAATAAGTGCCTACTTTTGTTAAGAACAGCTGACAGACCCGCGTTTATTTTTAGAGGTCATCGTCCTGCCTAGAGAATAGGTAGTTAGACTTTCCTTTGACACGCGCGCGGTTACGATTTAATTCGCGGCCATGACCTTGAAAGCATACCAAGAATTGATTAGAAACATCAAAATTTAAAATAGGTACATTTAATCTGTCTGAAATAAGTATCCACTTTTGTTAAGAACAGCTGACAGACCCGCGTTTATTTTCAGAGGTCATCGTCCTGCCTAGAGAATAGATAGGTACCTAGTTCGGCTTTCCTTTGACACGCGCGCGGCGCAGCGGCACCTCTCCAAACTTTCCGACAAAGGCCGCGGACGCACGTGTAACGCCTTTGACTTTTACCGACAATTTGAGCAAATTTTATTTACTTTAACAAATTGGTTCCGTAGCTTTATTTTAAACGATGTTACTGCAAGGTAATTCTAAACATACCAACCATCATGAGTGGTACCTATTTTATCTATCTCGTAAGAAATAAGATAGGTACCTACTTATAGGCTAGTAGTTAGTTATCTCCTGAATTTTATTTAGATCGATGGGTGATCGATCACTTGATCACAAACTTGAGCTTCTGCGGAATAAGGGTGATCGTCGCCGGTTGGCGCGAAATTCAAATTATTTTATGGTATTTCTACCTGCTTTTTACAAAACATAAAAGTTACAGAAAAATACCGCACTTGTCCGTAGTTCTATTCTTTGTAATTCGCTGAAAAAATTTACACCACGAACAGACGACAGACAGCCGAGGTTTTATAATAGGGTCCCGTTAGCACCCGTTAAGTACTGAACCCTAATTACAAATAGGTAATAGGCATCAACTGTGTCGGCCTACATTTTGTCAAAGAAAAATGTAGTGTAAAAGGAAACTGAATCATATGACTGTATCAATAAGACACATAATCATAAGAGATTATGACAGAGCAATGTCGTTCGGCGTTTTTCGGCTTTTTTAAAAGGACATTATTTACCTAATTTCACTAATCTTTTGATTCATTTTGTTTTTAGTACGTGTTCATTATTCGCAGTGAACACTTGCGCGGTGCATAAAAATTGCAATACGTTCGTGTTTTTCTTCTGTTTTATGAGTTTTTCTAATTAGGTATTAGGCAGTTTAGTTTAGTTTTCAGTTAGTTTTGGTGTGTTTTTATTTCATTAATCGTTAGTCTTAGAGTACTAGGTCTTTAATTATGTTAGTGTTTTGTTTACGAGTTTATTATGTTTAGTGCGAGGGAGTATGGACAGTTGCTAATGTGTTATGGTGAAGTGAGAGGAAATGCGTCACGAGCCTTGCGCATTTACCGGGATAGGTACCCCAATCAGACACATCCGTCTGATGCTAAAGTCTTCACGGCTGCATAGGTATCAAAGGGTCCTGAATAATGAACGTATTACGCCCCAAAGGCACGGGGGTGGCAGAGGGGTAGGTGTTCAGGTGCAAGAACAGGTCTTGGACTTTGCTAGGAGAAACCTTCGAGTAGGTACGCGGACTGCAGCGTAAATGCTGGAGTAAATGCGAGAAGCGCCGAGGATCCTACATTCCTGGATCGTGTTCATCGGTCCACAATCAGACGTGCTCAGCTGTGCCATGAACGAGGAGGAGCGCAGTTCGTGCCATTTCTGATTCGACCGAGACTGCACCGGAATTAGGTAAGACTAAGAACGTACATACCTATTAGGTACTAACTTACGGCACTTGTAAACTTACGTGTACATTGCTGGCTAGCAAAACAAATAAAAATCTTTAAAAATTCATATCTCCCGCTAGAATTTTTTTTTCGGACAACGGTTTTTTTTATTCGTTTTGTTTTGGGGTGCTGCACCACCCCCCTTTGTTTTCGGTAGTGGTCTTGACACACCCTGTATATAATAGGTACATAATGCTGATATCATGATCACACATAGAAAACACCCAGAACCAATATCTGCAGATCACACAAACATTCGTCCCGAGGCGGGAGTCGATGTCGCCACTGGCACTGACCTTGATATCTTCAGCGTCCTCCATGCTGGATACCATTGAAATGCTTTCATGGTCCAAATTGAAAGTCACTTTCTTCTTTACAGGTGTTTCTTGTTTGGACATCTTTGGTTTGGAACCTGAAATGTGAATAAATATAATTTAGCGAGTTAACCGACTTCAGATCTTGAATAATGAAAATGGGTTTGGAAGTAGTTTTAATCCCGGAACACTTCGATAGCGCGGTCTAATCTTTCAAGTGGCGACATCTAGTTATAATACGAGACCCTTCCGCTCGCTAAAAACCGAAACCAGAATATCCTTCCAGTCGTAGCCACCCTACGGGCTTAAACGAGCTAACGATTATCATTAAATCAGCCACTCTACTACTGGCTTATACGAACGAAAGTAGTAATACCAGTGATTGTGAAAATTATCATGTATTGTGGTGATATTAAATTATATTATAAGTCGAGATTTTTCAAAAGTATTAAAACTGCTGCTTTTTAAGCTCGACGAGATAAGTACTACTTCCTCGAGATAATAATAGAAAAATCTATTCATTTATTTTATTATTATATTCATCTATTCATTATAAGTCGTGAGTTTTCAAAAGTATTATGTTATTGTCTCTTGGGAAATAAAATTAAGGGACATTTCGGGACCATTAGGGAATGTCCTATACAATAGCGAAATAATGTTTAAAATCGGTCCACAACTGACAGGACTTTCACTGGCAGGTATCTAACGTTACAGCAGGTATAAGGCTTTTTTATTTTAGAAGGAGAATGAGGGTTCCATAAATAAAACCCAAGCGAAGTCGCGGGCACTCAGTTTATAGTAAAAATCTTACCCTGATACTCAGCATTACTAAAATCTTGACATTTCCTCTTGGACACGAGTACAGCTCGCAGATCTTCGTCAAATGGCTTAGCCACTGCATTATCATCCTTATCTCCTTTTATACAGGACTTCAAACTCTTTACACAGCCTTTTAAGACACTTTTTGGTTCTTTTTTACTTTCTTCTTCTGGCTGTTTTATGGGTAGTCCATTTAGAACTGGGTCCTTTGCTTTTAAAGCTTGTCCATTGAAAACTGGTTCATCTGTTTGTAATGGCAGTCTACTTATGACTGGTTCTTTTGTTTTTATGGATGGTCCAACATTTAAATATTGTTTGCTTGGTTCTTTAGTTTTTGGTCCCAAATTTAAAAATTGCGATGAATCGTAATTGAATACTGATTCCTTGGTTTTAGAATGTGTTCCAGCATTAAAATTGGGTGGTTTTGTTTGTGGTTGAAAATATGTAACTGGTTCTATGGTTTTTAAGGGTGGTTCCAAATTGAATAATGGCTCTGTGATTCTTGAGGGTGGTCCAAAATTTACAAAGGGATTTTTCGTTTTCAGGGGTGGTTCGAAATTGAGTGATGTTTTCATGGATTTCGAGGGTAGTTCATTACTAAGCAGTGGTTCCCTGGCTTTTGTAAGAGCACAACCATTGAAAACTGGTTCTGGAGTTGTTATGGGTGGCCCAACATCAAAATTTTGATTCCTTTGTTCCTGAATTTTTGTGGGTAATCCAAAATTCAAATCCTGTTTATTGGTATTGGAAAATAATCCAAAGTTTAAAACTGATTCCTTGATAACAGAATTGCCAGTTTTAGATTTAAAATCTGGAGCATTAGTCTTAAAATCTGAAAAGTTAAGGTTAGATTTTGATTCAAAGGCTCTTGGCTTATTAACCAGCCTCGGATCTTCAAGGGCCCTTGGTTTTTTTATAGGAGTTGATGATTTTAATTTTTGATTCAATCTCTTGATATTATCTTTGTTGACTGTACTGAATGTTATGCCCGGGGTTTCGAAGTTAACAAAACGTTTGTGCATGGGTACAGTACTGGCATTGACCAATATCTCCTGGCACTCCATATCACCTAAACTCTGTTTAACAATATATTTTAATCCCTCCATTGAGTGTGAAACTTGAGATCTGCCTGCATCCAGGATATTAGGATGATCTCTGTACACTGGGTATTCATCACCAGTGCTTGTCTGGTTTTGAAGTGGAATATGCACTTGGCTTTGAATAGGTGTCCACATGACATTTGAGTCTTCATGCTTCAAAAGGCTCTGAGAAAACATCTTTTGGCCGAAAACTGGGGTTGGGTGACTCATTGAAGACAAGAAATTCAGTTTTATAGAGTTCGCTGTTGGCTGATGTATAGAAGTAAATGGAGTGGCCTCGTGTCTGGATTCTGGAGTCTGTCGTATAGAACTTAATGGGGTGACCTCATGCCTGGGTTCTGTGGTTTGTTGTATAGAACTGAATGGGGTGACCTTATGTCTGGTTTCTGGGTTCTGTCTTATACAACTGAATGGTGTGACCTCATGTCTGGTTTCTGAGTTCTGTCTTATACAACTGAATGGTGTGATCTCATGTCTGGTTTCTGGGTTCTGTCTTATACAACTGAATGGTGTGACCTCATGTCTGGTTTCTGGGGTCTGTTGTATAGAACTGGTGAAGAAGTCGTGCTGGAGAGGATAAGGAGCTGGTGGAGTTTTCCTTTCAGGATGATTATGGCTCTCCCTCTCCTTTGGTGTTTCTGGTGGCCTTCCTGCTGTTATCTGATAAAAGGTGTACAAGTAGGTACATAGGTTATTCTAATACTAAGTAGGGGAACAGGGATCTGCACTGAGATCTCGCATGGGAGTGTATTGTGCATTGTCCCTCTGCCTAACTAGGCCCTAACCAGCCCAGCACCTTGAAGTACCGGAGCAGAGGACTTTTGGCGATTGACAGCTTCATTTCTGTTTTTCTGTGCTTGTGGTTGGGTTTGAAGCCTCTATGAGACTCTAAAATCACATAATCAGAGAGAGCAAAGATTGAGATTTAATATAATAATAAATAATAAATAAGGTAAGACTAGCTACTAGGTTTCTGGACCAACTTGTCCCATTTAATTTTTTTTCTAAATATACAGCTACTTACATAGTTCCTGAGTGTCATAGGCTATGTTTTGTCCGGTCCTAATTCTACTAACTGAATAGCTTTACCATACAAATAGTCTTAAAATGACACGTTTTGGCATCTTACCATTGATGAAAGAAACTACAGATGGATGCGGACGGAGGGACGTGTGTCAGAGGTGTCAAGGTTCATTCTGTGCATATAGCACCGCACGCACTATCTAGAGTTTCTTTCATCTATGGACGATATGTGATTTAATAACATGATGATGATGATGGCTGACTTCCGTTATCAATCATGTGAGCGAAGTCGCGAGGTGAAGCTAGTTTTTTTATAAGATATAAGATCATCACATCCAAGCTTTCTACTGGAGCAGATGAAAATATCGCCCAAATCGAATAGAAGCGAGTAGGAATAGGTACTTTAATTTCGCTTATTAGTGGTTTAGAGGAATCATATAAGTACTTAGTTCTTACCTCAGCATCGCCGGGGCCCCACGCGGCTTTTCCATTTCGCACATTGAAGTAATAAAACTTCCCAGGAAATGATTTCGATGGACATAGAATCCATTCGCTGTAACTTTGCATTTTGACCGTATGATACCATTAAGGCTACATTTCTGATTGCATTAGTAAACAGTTAATCACTTTGAACATAGTATTGCAATACAAACAAACAAACGTTAAAGTTAACTTTTTTACAAAAATAGCAAGTTTGCACGAAAGTTGCTTACCCGGCGAAAAATTGAACAAACTTTTAGATTAGTTAGACGGAACTTTGAATAACGTTCCGTTCACTAAAGTTAGTAAACGTAATGAACGCAATCAAGGAAACATTATCTTCCTTTTTTACTCTTACTTAAACTGTAATGAACTAATTAAAATCACTACGCATGGAAGTGTGCCTTCTTCATTCCCAAGTCAATCCGTGGGAGATCTTGTCATTCTATTCATTACGATAATATTATGTGTGATCTAACTATGCGTGTATCGGACCGCAAAAATTGTAAGGGATGCCAGCTTGAAAACTTTTGCCAGTATTGTTGGGAAATTAAATACGTTCAGGGTATACCACATTTAACTAATTTATTGTTACCTACATAAAATATATAGTAAGATATTTTGTAATTAAAGCTAAAATGAGCAAAAACATTTTACTTATATTAGGAACGATTTTGTCTACAAACTACCCCTTAGAACAGTCCCAATGTAAGCAAACACCATTAAAAGTTTATACCTACTATTATCATGTTGCATTGCACCTTAATTATGATGATATCTTGGAACCTAGATTCATCAGCATTCTTTATAATTACAAAATAATCTACCTGCACTGTTATTTTAATGGCTAACATATATATCGGTACACAAGAAGAAGCAGAATTCAAAGAGATTACAGATGACAAAGAGATAGGCATATCAAAAATTATTTATTATTAATAATTGTTAACTGGGACGCTACCGATAAACGCTAAACCAATATTGATATTCATGTATTACCTAAATGGTTTAAAATCCCTTCGTTAGAAAATGATGCTTACATTTTTACTGAGCCAATTCTTATAACAATGGTAATAGCTATCACACAAGAATTTATTAAATTTTGATACGTAGGTATACGTATAATAATCAGTCTTTCTATATTTTTCTAGAGCCAAAGAAATACAATCTCAACTATGTCTTTTCAAAAACGTTTCTTTTTCATACAAAAATATTTTGTTCTTCGCTAAATTGTTAACTTTTCTACTTTTGAATAATAAAATCGTTTTGAGTGTATCGTTACTCAGTTTGGTGTGTATGTGTTTGATTACTAAATATAATCCTAAAACTAACACTAACGCTAAACATATTTTGGAAAGAGGAGGTAAGACAACCGTCAAAAAGTAGATCATGTTGTATATCCGGGGAGGCAGTCCTTCTTGATTCTGAAATATAAAAAAACTATTTCAAAATTACTTTAGACAGGAAAACATTATGGGTAGGCATGGAAAAGACAAAACTTTTTTAATTTTTTATTAGCTGGAAATATCGTTGACTAACGCTTTTTTCTAGCTAGATGGGTGGCACTTTTTTTTCAGTAGGTTGTTGGTTGGCAGGACCTATTAGGTACTAGGTACCAACCAGGTTGTACTACTGAATATGTAATGGATACCTACAAGAACAGGTAATAATTACTCACACCTTTATAAAGCTCAGACAGTTTTAAAATTATTAAAACGGTCTATGTTCTCTAACGTTGTTTAGAAGGAATAACATGTATTGTATAGGTAATAAACCGCGCGCAGCTAGTAATAGTCTGTGATAATAAACGATAAATGTAACATTTACCAGATCGGTAGGTACTCACGTATTCTGCCCAAAACAGAGGGATAATCATGTTTGAGAATTTATCGTATTCCGCTGAAAATCCAGAAAGATTGTTGATCCGCAAGTTGCTCTGCATTCTGGCAACAGAGTGGAATGGTGTTCCAGTCAGCTGAAAATAGGAAAGAATATTAATTAGATAGGAGACTATCTACTTTTTGGAACCCTGAAAAAAATTACCTCAACCGTAGGCAAGTAGGTACCTATTTGTGAGTTTATTGGTATCTAAAGCCGGGTACGAGGTAACCGGTGTTACCGGGGCGGGCGTAATGTAACGTGTGCGCAGCGAGAAATCGTGCAGCCTGCTCATGGAAACAAACGCTTGCAACGAGCAACAACGCGAATAAACAAACGCACTAAATAAATGTTTATGATGTTAGTTTGCATTGCACTACGTGAGACTACATCACTTATTTATGTGACACCTGCAAGAAGTGCTCGCTCAGAATTATTTGAGTCATTTCATCGTGGTCTGTTCTGTGCCAATGCGTGCGAAGCTGTAGACAGAAGCTAGTATTGAATGGAACTACCAACCGGTTCAACAACGACGTAAGAGTTGTGCTTGAGTCTATCAGGCTTGAGTCCGGTCACGAAAGCGTCCTTCGGGACGCCTCCCGTGTAGAAATGCGGGTAGGACACCACCATTGGGTAATCTGAAACGAGTTCAGGAAGATATTAGTGAAGTACCTACCTATAGATTGTTATGTAGTAAAAATTCCTTAACGCCTTTAATGACGCTGCTGGTTACAAATACTGCATGTTGGGAACCGAGTAGTTTTGCAATTATCATCATCATCATTATCTCCAATCAACAGGTCATTTTTTAATCATTGTTGGTTCCTCCTTTTTTCCTTCCGATATGAATCGAAGTCATTTTTTCAACATTTTGCTCAAGTCATTAATACTAATATTGTGAATTTGAAAGTCTATCTGTCTGTTACCCTACCTACCTGGTATCTTAACACCAGGTAGGTAGGGTAACAGACAGATAGACTTTACCTGCTTACCTTTTCAAGCTTAAACGGCTGAGCGGATCTTAACGAAATTTGGCAGAGTGACGGTATCCCAGGTACGGACATAGGATTATATGTATATTTTTAGTGCGTGAGGAGCCGTAAGTTATGCGCCCAGACTGTAGCCAGATCGGTGCCAGATTAGTTTAGAGATATGCTTGGAAGGTTCCATACCAAAGTAGCATTTGGAAGCGTCGCTGATACCAGCTGGCAACGTCGGGATAGTATCGTAGCAGTCCGTCCCGTTCTTGACGCGCTCGTACACGCTCTCAGATAAGTTGTATCTGTAGACTGGCACGTTGTGGACTGTCAACTCGCCTGGTGGAAAACATCTTGTCAATTTCGGTAACAGTGATTAAGAATACTGGGACAGCTGGAAAAAAAATATCCTTGGCATGTAGGTACCACCTTTAACATCAGCCATAAGTTTCCACTCATAAAATTTAATATTCGCTGTACTTATTCATGTCGCAGTCATTGGTGCATTTCAACACAAGAACTAGAAGGTAATGGCCTGTTAACATTCTTTCTGGCCTATCTTAGTGGGCTGGGAAAAAATACATTTTAAATTTCTAGCTTTTTTTCAGAGAAACTTAAAAAAAAAGCTTCTCTCTCAGAGTACTAGTACCTATAATATTATCAAATCTGTACTCGCTCAGGGTATCTCATTCTACAGTTAGTGAAATAATGCGCTAAACCTGTAAAAAGACAGAATACTGACTGTCAAAGTAAAGCGGCATCAGCTTGCAGACAGTCTTCCGCCAGTATAGCAGCACGTCCTGCTTGGTGAGCCGCTGCCGGTACATCACGCCTTCCGTGGAGCCGAAGATGCGATCTGGGCATGTCTGGGATCATAAACAAACAGATTAGGAAGGCTTCCAGAAGCGCCAGATTAGTGTACCACAGCAACACATTGTTATAAAACTAAATAGGTAGGTAAGTAAGTATGTTTTACTAAATTTTTCATTTGAAATTAGTGATTATTTTCACTTGCTGTGTAAAAATGGACTCTTATGGATACGGACGGACTCGAAATAATAATTATCTTTTGTTAAAACAACAACATGGATTTCTCACCACTTCCAGGAAAATCTGCTTATAGAGTGCGAATAGACCATCAGTCGATGGAGTCCCATTATATGGATTGCTAACGCTACTTACATCAGGATCATACCCTGGGATCTGCGGTTGCCCTCGAAACCGGTTGATCTGGAAAAACTGCTCGTGTCCCCAATGGGGGCCTATCTTCACAGTCAGCTCATCCCTGAAGTCGGTGTATATCTAGAACAAACAGATAAGTAATTCTAATATAATACACATGCAATCAAGTACCTAGATGGTGTCAAAACTAAACTTAACTCATTTGTCACTAAAAAATTAGCAATTCATTTATTTCGATCCCTAAACAAGTACCTAACAGCAACATTTTTAGTCTGGTCAATGTTGGTTGGTTTTGGAGACTTGCTGACGACGACTGTATAAACACCAGATAATGATGGTCTCTCCATATCCAAAGGTTCGCTGTCAAAACTCTCGCAGGGCTTAGCTCACCTTAGTCTTTAATTTTGCCTACTCCCACGTTTTTGTGAATAAAAAAATCTATAACCTCCATTTCAAGAACTATCATCACTATTGAGTCACAAAAAAAGTTCCCTGCCGCTGATATTACTATGAAACTCGGATGCAGAGCTGCTGAGTACCAACATAACATGAGAACATCTGCACAGCTGCATCAAGCATAGCTATGGTCAAGGCTTTTAGTTTCGATTCTTTAAAAAAAAACAGTGATGTTAAAATATATAACAACATAATACTTACTACGGAAGTTACGCTACCAAGGACAAATAGTCAGACATACTTACTTAAAGGTCGCAAAATATTGAAAGCCTAAAGAAGCGAAAGTTATTGATTTCCGATTTCTAAAACACTATATTGGTGTAAGTAGGGGTTTAAAAAAAATCTGTTTAGTTACTCACCCTTGCCAATATCCCCATATTATCAACAGGCACCAGACTCGGCACGATTGTCTTCGATGTATCCAGCACCGGATCCTTAAAGTCCCACAGGTATTCATACACCGTCCTCCTGGAGAACATACGTCCGTGCTGAGACGAGACGAGCAGACGGAAGGCAGTGCGCACGAAGTAGTTTGCGTTGTGGAGGTAGGAAGAGAGACCCTGGAAGAACGGAACAGAGACAACGGAGAGATCAAATTTATAGTAGGTACTTTTTTTTTGAGAATCAAACATGTGGGATAGTAATTAGCTGCGAATCATAAACCATTTTCAATGGACGCATGATTAAACGAACCTCCTTTCAATGCTGTTATTTTGAAGCATTTGGCGGTATTTAGCGATATTTGACTAACTAGCTTAGATTATTTGACTAATTAGTCTATGTGTTATTCCAAAACCAAAACTATCTGTATATCAAATTTTATCTAAATAGGTTAAGTATTTACGGAGATACACGTTACGTAACAAACATTCGCATTTATAATATGTATTAGTAGGATAGGATAGACACAAATAAGAAAGAACCAAATAGCAAAATATCATGATAAATAGTCCGTTTTATACAGCGCTTTGTTAGTGAATGGTAAGAATATGAATATTGACCTCTGCTGTGAATGGTAGCTCTTGGCTTCATAATTTTTGTGGAATAAATGATGGAACTTGGCAATTTATTTTAGTTTACAACTTGCTGTGACGGGGCGGTGGAGGCTGCTTAGAGTTTACTTGGTCTGATAGTAGAGCCAATCGATTTTTTTTTGCCTTTTGAAGTAACTCAACTAACATCTTCATAAAAAACAAAAATAAGTAGCACTACCTACAGCAGCGCTGCGTCTAGGGGACTTCTTTCGTGAAAAGCAACAAGAGGCGTTTATAATCCATATTCACATTGCGTGATGCTTTCGAAAACAATTAGGCGCTTGTAAACCACAAGCAAGAACGATCCTATAATTTTATTGTCAATGAATTATAATCACAAACCTATGTAGAATAATAACTCGCCATTGATCTTAATAACTGAGCTATATTGCACATTCAACGTATGGTAGGTAGCATGCGGTTTTGAGGCCACTGACCCATGTACACATAGGTACAATTGCTATGTTTAACCAATATAGGTAAGTTGTTACTTTGTTACTGCTTTTCTTAATTGTAGCTTACAAAACAAGCAATGTGTGAAACAGGTCAATCACAGGGATCAGAAAGTAACAATACAAGTATAAAGTTGATGTTGTGCAAACGAAAAAAACTTGCTATATTTACGAATTGGAATAAGTAAGAGAAGGTTTTGTAATTTGGGTGGTGGTGTAAGTAATCCATTCGGAAGTATCATTGGCAAAACGTTTCTTGTAGATACAAAGTAGTGCCTAAGATCGACTAGGTAGGTACGTTTAGAATGTCAGATAAAGCTAATGCACTATTATTTCTCAAATTGCCCGCACGGCCATCCTTGACATACTGCTTGGAGCCGGTGCATTTGATGTTATTTTTACGTTGAAAACATTGTAGCTAACATTTAATTCTTAAAATGCCTGCTAATTACTATTTAGTGACATCACGCAAGCCTTGTTAAAAGGACTGAGAATATTTCTTTACAATAGGCAAACTTTGCCGTTTTATTTTAATTTTTTACCGCTTTGCGATTTGGTTTTGGATTCAAAGTATCGTAAAAAGTCCACTATTTAGAAATTACTTACTAATACAGGTAATAGCTAGCTATTAAAATTAACAGCTTATTCAGTTAAATACGTACTAATTTACGACAGAACTAGTGTTAGTTACTAGCTAGTTCACCACAGAAATAGTGTAACCCACTTACAAAATACTTTGATAGGTACGTTGGTCTACCCAACAGCTTCTTAACGATAGTATACCTAATGTAATAAAAAAAATAGATTGTACAACATAAAGCGAAAGTAGGTAAATGATGTACGTGTATGATCTTATTAGAACACTTAAAAAAAGAATGATGATGATGATGCACAATGAGGCATTTTCTTGATGTCAAAAAATAGTTCGACCATACCGAGAGAAGAAAAGAAGAAGAAAGAAAAAAGTGAAATTCGGCATCTCGGGGCTAATTGTTTTCTAATCAGTAAATGATTCTGCTTTTGGGGTAACTTTTCTGCACCGCCATTATTGATTATCAATTCGGCATCACGGGACTATTGTTTTCTATTTAGTGAAACACTTTTACTTTTGGGGTAACCGATCTGCACGGCCATTGGTCAGTGGTAGAATTTTTATGAGCGGACTTTTGCAAATTTATTTGGCGCTTAATTCAAATTCAGTTAGCATTAAACAAATTGACAGATTAATAAATTTTATCGTAATTTAAAGCAGGAATAAAAAAGTACCTAAAGTTACTATTATAAAGGGAAAAAGCTTTCGCAATGAAACTTACCAGCACTGCCATATTAGGCACTATGATCGTAGAGTTAAGGTCCACAGTGTTCTCATCAGGAAGGAAGATGGGCACTCGGCGCGCGGTGTACGTCATTGTACTATTGTCGTTAAATCTGATGTTTGAATGGAGGAGCTTTTCTCTGAAAATTAAAACATTTTAACAAATTAGTCAGATCGTAATAGCCCTCAAATACATTAAAAGGTGCTCCATCCACGCATTTATTTTCTTTGACTGAACGAATTAATACTATATTTAATAGACTCGAACTTCGACTTCGACTTGGAACTGTATACAGTTTTTAGAGTTCCGTACCCAAAGCAAAGGGTGAAAACGAGAGCCGGCTACTAAGGCTCCGGTATCTGTCCGTCTGTCTGGTCTGTCCATCTGCGAGCTTTATCTCATGATCCGTAATTAATACACAGTTGAAATTTTGACAGGGTAGATCACAATTGATTGCCACTTTATGAATAAATAATAATAATAAAATATTTTTTCTTAATGAATGTCCATACCAAGTTGAGTACCGATCACTGAAGTTCAACTTCGGGCGAGGTCAGTAGGTACTTGGATGGTTGACCGCGATGATGGCTTTTTGTTTTCTTTTTATCAGTTTGGAGTTCCTTTTGCGAGATCGATATGTACGATGGTACGAAACCGCCCGCGTGCGAGTTGACTCGCGCTTGACCGGTTTAATTTTTATCTATAAACTGTATACCTATATATAATTATAAACCACCAGGTTTTTGGAACGAATCGACTGCAGGAAATAATTCTGTATTCTCTGCACGGACTTCCCTGTTTTTTATCATCTTAGAGTTAAGAACGCATCATCGCTGGGGCCTAAGCATTGGCAGCAAGCGGTTCTAATTGAAAGGGACTTACCGAAAATAATTACATGGTTGAACCGGGAATCGACCCCGTTACACGAGAAAAATAATCACCTGTATCTTTATCATACCGATCGGCCACGGAGTGGTCGCGTCTATGTAATATTCGTGCTTCTAAGTTCTAACATTTATTTATCAATTATCATTATAATCAAAAGTAAACAAAGTGCATTCTCATACTACACGATTGGTTCAATCTCTTATATTCTCACACGTACACGATTGGTTCAATCTCTTATATTCTAATACTACACGATTGGTTCAATCTCTTATATTCTAATACTACACGATTGGTTCAATGTCTTAAATTCTCATACATACTCGTAAACGATTGGTTCTATCTCTTATATTCTAATACTACACGATTGGTTCAATCTCTTATATTCTCATACTTATACGTACACGATTAGTTCAATCTCTTATATTCTCATACTTACAAGTACACGATAGGTCCAATTTCCTCCACGTTGAGCTTCTCGTCCAACCCGAGGAGGAATCGCTCGTGATTGGTCACGTTGAAGACGTAAGCGCGAAGCTTCACCTCGTCGGGCGGGTCAGCCCACCAGTCGAAAGGAGGAAGACCTGAAAGGAAAGAAACTATGTAAACAAAGATATTTTTTCTATAGGAACAACGAGTTTTCAAATTTTTATGAGGATCCAACTAGGCATGTGGCAATCTTTATGAAATTTTCACATCATCCATTATGGTGTAAAACCTTAGGTTGTCAGGAATTGAAGTACTTAAAGTTTATGTCAACCAGTGTGTTGAAGTTCAACCTGCACCCTGGCTCGCGCAAGCAGTTACCCCTCATATCAGGCTTCTAGGGTCTAGCTAGTAGGAACAATGGCCTCCGACTACGCAAGTCTAAAAAGAAAATAACAAGGACAATCGATAAACGCTTGTTTATGCATGACTTGTTCACACTCTCTGCTCAAAAAACGTAGGTACTTTTACCCGACTACCAACAGGGGAGGGTTATGAGGTAAGCACCCTATGTTTGTATGTTTTTAATATTATGTAACCGGAACAGAAAGCCTTATTCGCTGAAAAAGGTGAAGGTTTTAGATATAGAGGTTTTAGATTATACATGGCTAGTTATATAGTACTAGCCATACCTATATATAAACTCTATGTTTCCAAACATATTTTGAGGTTTCCTCATTCAAAACACACTAGGTACTCCCTTGGTACTCCTAAGGGTCCCATACCATTTATCCAATATCTTTGTCCGAGATTCATAAGTAATTTGAGTAGTTGATTTCCTATGAAGTTACATCACATCAAACTTATAATAAAAATGCGAAAGTTTGGATGGATAGAAGGAAGCTTGTTACTCCTTCACGCCAAAACTTCGCACCAGATCGGACTGAAAATTTGCGTAGGTGTAGCTCTTGGCCTGAAATAAACCATAGGCTACAATTTACCCCATATAATGTCAGTTTCCATGGGAAAGAATTAATGTAGGTATACGTTTTCAAATTGGACAAAGATATTGCATGAGTGGAATGGGCACCTAAGGAAATAATGAGATGACTTGACTAAACTTCCCGATTAAATCCCTCTCGCATTCAGGATTATAGTAACTCCCTCACTTCGCACTTATAGGAGTATAAGAATCCTAGATTACATATTTGAACAGCAGTAGCATCTCAAAGATCATGGAAATGTTGTTTTTTTCGAAATACCAGCCTTAAGACATAATGTGCTTTATAAACACAGCCGCTGGGTGCCCGAGCGCGTTCATGTCTTTTGTATGAAAAAGTTGTGTTTGAGCAAAACCCAGTGTTGGTAAATGGAAATACCCGCCTGTGAAGTTTAAATTGTAGTGCATTAACAAGAAATAAATGTAATTATGACGAAAACAATCGTTCACCGCTGGACATGCTTCCCCCAAACAAGTGGTCGTGCCGTAATCACTACGCTCAGCAGGCGGCTTGTTGAACGCAGTGAAGGTGTTAAAAATACAAAGAAGCTACTGCTCTTCCTCGGATAGGTTCCCCTAGTCGACTCCTACATACACGGACTGAGTTGTTGGGGTCGATTCTTAAGTCGCGACCGCAACCGCTACGGAACACCAGCTGAAGAGTCCTACTCAACCTTGACCAGTCGCACTCGGAATTGTCCCTTCGACCGGACAAACAGACAAACACTCGAACAAAAGAACTACATAACGATTTCCGTTATTTGAGCAACCTTCGTACGTAGACTTGTGGTGTTACGTTCCGCGAGTGGCGAGAAATTAAAATAATTTACGGTTTTTAATAGTTTCTGTATTCTACAAGTAACATAGATGACAGGTAAGTTGCCATTTTCTATGAACATATGCCAAAATAATATGTTTTATGTAATCTTTATACATATAAAAATCAATTGCTATTCGATAATCTCGCTAAAACTTAAGAATGGTTTGACCAATTCGAATTGGTATGTTTTTTTTGTTGTGATTGCTATAATACAGAAGCTTAAATAAATAGGGAATATTGGTTACTCAACATATGATGTTGAGTAGCCGCTAACGAAATAGCCGGTAACAGCTAGTTTTAGATATAATATTTTAGTGGGTAGTTAATTTTACAATCAATTGAATTAAAGTTTTTATGTAATAAGCAGGTTCATAATATGTAAACTTCTTTTGCAGGATATTTTATTATTAAAGCTTTATTAATAAAGAAAATTACAATATAATAATAGAATTAAATTAAAACCAGTATTTACAATTGAAACAATTGAGCTAACTGCAGACTGTTGCAAACAATCTACATGTAGCTCAACTGATACATATCAATACCAGTCGGAAGCGTGCCCAAGACGCTGGCTGCATTATCATTTCATTATCAAAATTATATTATTTACGATTGTTAAAAAAGGACGACATCAGTTTGTCTTATTATTAAGTGAAAAAGTTTTATTGCAACCGAATCGTCACCTGTTCGTAAACTATGATTCCGTGAGCAGGTATTCCTGGTTGAATAAAAAGAACTGAAAGTTGTGGGTACCTAAGAAAATTCGATATCTAAGAAAATTACAACTAAGGAACAGAAACAAATTCAAACTAGCATTTACAACTGAAATACTTGAGCTAACTACAGACTGTTGCAACAATTATCAATAATTTCTGCTGAAAACATTTTAATTCTTCGCCATCGTGAATCGTAGCACCTTAATAAGTAACCTCCTAAAGATGCGTTTGCGGAAGTGTTGATGCGGTAACCGCCAGGGTTGTCGCGCACATAATAGTTAAACTATTAGTTAGGGTAACTATGTGTTATGGTTGTCACTGAAGCGAAGAGGGGCGGAGAAGTGTTTAACATGTAATAGGTACCTAGGGTTAAACACTAAGAAATAGGGCTTCCAACATAACGGAGAGGTGGACAGGTGTGTGTCAAGATAGAACAATATATTACTCGGGCGCTCATTAGGGGAGATCTATGTTCAGCGGTGGACTAACATTAGGCTGAGGATGATGTATATATTATCTACTACTGTTTTTTTACTGACTTCAGAAGGAAGTTCTATGCTCAGATGTATGTTTTTTTGTATGTTCATCGATTTTTCCGTCAAATGAGGACCGATTGAAAAATTATTTTTTATATATATATATATATATATATATATATATATATATATATATATATTTTTTTGTGGATTTAAAAAATCCACGGGCAGATTTTGACTCCTGTTATAAGCTTTTTTAATTCCTCTGTGCTCAATCGTTTTATTTTGTATCTTATTATAAGCAGCTTAGAGATGCGAAGTTACTTTTGGTAACCACCAAAATCTGTTCTCGAATCTCTGTCTACACTGTACCTACTACCTGGTGTGAGCCGGGGACGTGCCATAAACTACATACCTGTATCCCGTCCACTCATTTATTTGTTTTTGATGATTCTTTGATTTTTCTTTGACCCTCAATGAATTGGTATGTGCGCCGTAAAACGTATCCAGCCCTGCATGATAATTTGCACAAACACTGATGACAAATGGTTTCCATGGCAACGTGCGTAAACAAGACGTATTTTCATTCGTCACTTCATCCATAAGTAATCACATCAAACTAAATTAGACTCTAATTTTAACTTGATGTCGCCACTTGACGCCAACATGAGATCGCGCTATCGAGTGCTCCTTGCAAACCTTTAGCCCAGTACATAATGTATACTGTGCCTTTAGGGCGCAGTCGAAGTAACATTATTTCATCCGCGGAGCTAGTATAATGTCTGTGTTCCAAACCCATGTTCACTATGTAGGAATTTGAAGTCTGTTTATATTTTTTTAACACACTCCAAATTATTATATACTAGCGGCCCACCCCGGCTTCGCGCGGGTTTATTCTATCGTCTATGTTCATCCATCAGGGATAATGCTAGATTCTAATGGTGAAAGAATTTTTCGAATCGATCCAGTAGTTTCGCAGCCTATTCAATTCAAACAAATCTTTCCTCTTTATAATATTAGTGTAGAATATTATAGTAATTATTATTATTATAGTACACAAATTATTAATGTAGATAATTATGACCGTCGAGAGCACGCATTTTCGACCTTTTGCGTAAGTGAATAAAGGTCAAGTTTAACTATAAAGTCACAAGAACAGTGGTATTGCACAATGTGAAGGAGAAGGGCTTTAGTTATTGCACAAGTTAATGGATCAAATATTAATTATAATGAGGCATTTTATATAAAAAAAAACCGTTCACTTTTGACAAAGACAGATAATTCATTTTTCTTTCAGTTTAACTTCGGCCAATCGGAAACGATGGTGCTTTTGATTAAAAACTGTTAAATTAAGATTGCGCCTGATGCAAAAATCAGATTTATGTTAAGGAACGTCACCATAAATCTCAGATTTAAAAAATGCGAAAGGTAGGGAAAACCCCTGTAGAAGAAGACTCTAGGTAGGTACTCTTCTTCTAGTTTATTTTCATAAATTCTGTTCGAGTAGGTACTCGAACAGAATTTATGAAAATAAACTGGTTTCTTTAATAAAAAAATAATACAAATTTCGCATAGAAAACTAGTTTAATTGAAATGCTACAAATGCTCTAAATGATCAGCGACAACACATCATTATTTTTTACAAATGACATAGCCAGAATAATGTTTTATTTGAATATTCGTTTAGTTTTTAGTTTTTCTATTTCATGCTTTCATTTTTAATTATTAATAGATAGCAAAAACTTGATTTTGGCCCTGAAGTTGCTCTTTCCTTTCGCGCTTCTAACGAACGCGAAATCCTATGCCTATCCTTCTAAGGAACGCGAAATCCTATGCCTATCCTTCTCTGAAATGTATGAGAGGGGGGGGGGAGGCAGACGGTCTCCCGGCGACGGATGAAAGCTACTTTTTCTCCTGGTAAAGTGCGTATGAAGCGGCGGGCAGGAGCTAGTGTTTTTTATGAAAAGAACATACTTCTCGTTTTGAAATAAATAGGTCCACAATAGTTTACACTCAAAGTGCTACTATTAAAAAAACTTTCATAACCAATAAAATTATGTATACGCACCCGAATAATCTACATAGAAAATTATTCAAAAACGTGCGTTAATGTATATATTTGAATTATTAAGTACATTAGTATTAATTATACATGTGTAGCAACCCTGCTTCGGCCTCGATGCGTTTTGCAAGGCACCTTGACATCTTGCGGTCCCTTGAACTTGGAGTTTTGTCTATGCTATGTGCTTTACCAGCGATCTCTGAAAGGGCTAAAAAGGGCAAATTACTATCGACATCAATCTATTTGTTTTGAAACAGTCACTGATAAGCCTACAACTGTCCACAACTGGACATAGGCCTCTCTCAAGAACTCGTTTAGCCCAGCGGTTGTCGGTTCTTCGGTTGGCCGGCCCACTGCCACTTCAGTATGTGTCATTCTCTGACGATGACACTTTATGTCTTAGTCATAGTGAAGCAATCTGTTCAGTAGAATAGGCCCCCTCTGAGGTGTTAACAGATAATCAGGTGTTTAACGAGTAAAGGTTCGTACTGAGTTCCCATGAACTCGGGCCGTAGTCACAGTGACCAAATGACATAACATTTTCTATAGGTAAATATAAATAGCGAGGGACAGTCGGCGGCGGCGGCAGTTCGCCGCGCGAAGATTTAAAATGATTTTTTTAACGAATAAAATTGGAATCCTCTTTATTTGTGCGTTATTTTATAAATGTTAAAAATTCAAGGGCTTGATGGCATGATACTTAGCAGAATATGCAAAAAATCTGAAGAAAGGTGATACTCAACATCACTTTTAACTGGATCATCATCATCATCAGCCTACAGTAGTCCACTGTTAGACATAGGCCTCCCCTAATTTAACTGGTTATATAACAGGATTTGTGTTTTTAGGGTTCCGTATCCGAAAATGAAAAGTAGGAACCATAGGATCATAGGATTACTTTGTTGTCCGTCTGTCCGTCTGTCATCCCTGTCTTCTCAGGAACGTGTGGAAGTATCGAACTGAAATTAACATCAAATACAGCTGGTGATCTCTTGGAGCCGTCATTAAAACTTCTATGTTAATGCAATCAAAACTTCAGCACAATTATTTGGAATTCCCCAAGGGAAGCACATGCACACACGACCTTATAGGGTACTTCCCATTGACCTACAAACATGAAATTTGCCAAGAAACAATGTCTTAAAGCACAACTAAAGGAAAATTCGAAAACCGTAAAGCTGGTAATTCATTCAAAAAATCTTGCCTATATGGTACCTCCCGTTGCTATAGAATCTTGAAATTAAGCGCGAAGCAAGGTATTAAGGCACAAATAAAGAGAAAAATCCGAAACATGTATACTCAAATATTTTTAGGCTTACACGATCTGAACATAATATATTTATAAATACTATTTAACGGGTATTTATCGCGTTTATTTACCTTATTTTCGCGACGTTTCGACAGGTTTACACACTATCGTAGTTACGGGATGACTGGCGTGGCCTACTCGAGTTACCGCCTCTGCGAAGCGAGGGCATCATTACTTGAAACTACCCTCACTTGGTTTTCGACAGTAGGGATGTCCAACTGCACACTCGGACGATACACAAACACAACACTAACAGTGTCCACGACGACGCAATGAGGACTACGACGAATAAGGTAAATAAACGCGATAAAAACCCGTTAAATAGTATATATAAGTAGTGTACTTAGTTTATTCACAAAAAACGTTATAGTATATTCTGAGGTTATTTTCGCGAGAACTCATAATAAAACACTTTTTACCGGATTGATCGCGTATATATTATATTTGTTTATAACCTGACGTTTCGGAGGCTTTTCAGCTTCCATGGTCACAGGCAGACTGAGGTGACATTTGTCTTTACGAGTAATTTGAATTTTACATATCTACCGTCAATTATACAAATTTAATTATAACGTTCCGTATGTACGCAGTAATCACTAACAGTGTCTTGATGGGTTGTAGCTATGGATTGCTGGGTGTGGGACCTGACTCGATGTAGGACTGGATCCCAAGCGGCAGGTACTCTCCAACCATCTTCTCTATTGAAATTATTCGGATGTTTTTGAATTTCAATTGCTTCTCGGAGCATTCTAGGAATGAAACGGTTTTCTCTAGCTAGTATTTGAGCTTTGTCGAAGCGAAGAAAATGACCGGCGTCCAGTGAATGTTCATAAACTACAGACTTTGACGACCGTTTGTGTTTGACGTCAGCTATGTGCTCTTTTAATCGAGTGGCTATACTTCTTTTTGTTTGCCCTATGTAACATGAGCCACATTCACAGTCAATTTTATAAACACCAGCATCTTCAAAGGGGACTTTACACTTGACTGGTCTTAGAAATTGTTGAATCTTCAACAATTTCTAAGACCAGTCCAGGATAGCTGGCGCTCGCTCAACTGTGTGTGGCTTTGGGCGGCTTCTGTGGTTTTCTAAGACCAGTCAAGTGTAAAGTCCCCTTTGAAGATGCTGGTGTTTATAAAATTGACTGTGAATGTGGCTCATGTTACATAGGGCAAACAAAAAGAAGTATAGCCACTCGATTAAAAGAGCACATAGCTGACGTCAAACACAAACGGTCGTCAAAGTCTGTAGTCTATGAACATTCACTGGACGCCGGTCATTTTCTTCGCTTCGACAAAGCTCAAATACTAGCTAGAGAAAACCGTTTCATTCCTAGAATGCTCCGAGAAGCAATTGAAATTCAAAAACATCCGAATAATTTCAATAGAGAAGATGGTTGGAGAGTACCTGCCGCTTGGGATCCAGTCCTACATCGAGTCAGGTCCCACACCCAGCAATCCATAGCTACAACCCATCAAGACACTGTTAGTGATTACTGCATACATACGGAACGTTATAATTAAATTTGTATAATTGACGGTAGATATGTAAAATTCAAATTACTTGTAAAGACAAATGTCACCTCAGTCTGCCTGTGACCATGGAAGCTGAAAAGCCTCCGAAACGTCAGGTTATAAACAAATATAATATATACGCGATCAATCCGGTAAAAACAGTGTTTTATTAAAAAACGTTATTCTCGACATAGAACAAATCCTATAGCGTACTGTACTGCTTCCCGTTGACCTAGAATCATAATATTTGGCAAGAAGCAAGGTCGTTATAATTATTATATTAAACTATTGGGGGCCCTCGTCACGCGAGTCCGACTATTCGAAAGAATGATATGGTTTTAGTGATCATACTCAAAATAAAACTGTATATGGTTACCTAATTAACTGATAAAGTCGAAAGGATGTCGTCAAACTATGCTGGTTCCGCCGACTGTCCCGTAGGTACCGACAGTACCGCTGGAACCGGTTCCGCGGCCACCTTGCGGTGCTTATGCAATGGTACCTTGCCTCGATGCATCATCATCATCAGCGCGCCCGTAAACTTACTGGACTGATTATGTGTGAAAACTCACTAAAATATATAACGGCATCAAAAAGTTCAATTTTCCATTCATTGATGATTAGTTAGGATCATTGATGATTAGTTAGGATCATTGATGATCAATTAGGATCATTCATGATCAATTAGGATTATTGATGACGGTAACGATGCCCTTCAAGCCAAAATTCGGCCAGGTAGCGAACAGTCTCATCAAATATTAGTCAGGTGCACAGGACATTTTATAGTGCGCAAGTGTGCGCGCAAACACAGATGCACTCTCTATTCCCTCCTAGGGATCTAATAATATGCTACATCCGACCCGCAGTGACATAATTACAGTGTGTGCATATTTGAAACTTGATATCTATAAGGACCTCTTTAGGTTCAACATTTTAGCAATAATTATTGGACATATTTTGTTATATATGGTGATCATTATTTTTCACACTATGCTCGTAAAATGCACTTTATACGTCATCATGTACCTCTAACAAATTCAAACAAATCGAATGAGATCTCTTAGTTCGAGTCTCCTTGGTCGCTCCTAGGTCGAAAGGAGATCCGTACAATGAGATCTTCTTCAAAATTCGAACTAACATCTGTTCGGAAGGAAATAAAAAACGATTGCCGATAAGTAGAGTATGTACTCTTCTCGTGTATAAAACTGTCTCCGTCTTGTCCATAATGAAATCCCTCTCGCACACAGCCATCGAGCACATATCCTCGATGCACACAGCATTCTAGTATCTCCCTCGCTTCGCTCGTGAGTCATTCTAGAATCCATTATTAGTGCGCTCCGGATTCCATGAGTTCCGTGACGTAAGACACTGCTTTACACACTCGGTGCATAATCTACTATTAATTATACGAATAATTTCTCTTTTCCGTGATAACTTCCTGTGACCAGCTTGGAGGACGATCTGCTCTCTGCCGACGACTGCCAGCAGATGCTTGATGGAAATGAAGACAGGGCGATACATGATCCTGAACGGAAACCGGCGGCGTCCAGCAGTATGGACTTCATGCTGTATGGATAAAAATTGTTCCGTCGAAGTCTGCGTCAGCGGTGAGGGGCAAGCGCGGTGAAGAGGGGAATGGATACTAGCGACAGTGCGGCGGCGTCGCGTCGTCTCGTTCATAACGCTGCGGTGTGCGTCACGCACGCAATGCGTCACGGCTCGACAATGGATTTGTTTGAGACAACTACTTTGGTAGCTACGGCAAAATCAACTGATCGTTTCTCCGCACAGATGCTGCGTCGTCGGGCTATGATGGAGCCGTCTACCGCAGCGTTGTGCGTTTCGATCAAGAGACCAAATCTTGACCGACCCAATGGCGGCAGGTAGATGCTCGATGCGGCTGAAGACCGGGCGCTCATAAGTAGAGATGGGCCGAATATTCGTTTTATATTCGGTATTCGGCATATTCGGCAGCTTTACCGAATATTCATATTCGGCCGAATATTCGGCTGAATCACCTAATGTTCGGCAAAGTGATACTCAAAGTTTTTACTGCTAAGACCCGTGTATTATCATGATTTGAGTGTACAGTGTAATGAAGTAAGTATTTTAGAGTGTAGCTTTCTGATTTTGTCGTCACTGAAGCTTTATTTTCAATTAAAGTAGGTTGGTAAAAAGATAATAACTTCAATCAATATCTTCACGCCGGATCCCTTACAGGTTGCAGGGTAGGCAAGGAATCCATAATAACTTAATGCAAAATATAGGTATCTAGCTGTTTTGGGATTAGGCTTCTGTGTTAACTCTTTATAATAATATATTAAACAGGCCTTAATTGAAGGAAAATAAAAAAGATATTTATTTCGGTCAGTCTTTATTGTGTTAGAGAATAGCTGAATCAAATCACAACACCTTAGTAGTTTATGAATACAATTTTTTTCTAGTTGCTACTCAGCATAGCGTCGCAAAATATATTTATTGACATTAAACGTTTAAACCTATCCTATTCAACCAATATAGTTCTTTATAAAGAAAATTAGTAATTTGTTTGTACTTTTCGGGTTGTAATTTAAGAGATCAATCACTTAATCTACACATTAAGAGTTAGGAACTTAATTAGTCTACTGAGATATAAGACAAATGTGACATCTCATATACGACGGAACGGCATCAAATGTACCGAATATTCGGCCGAATATTCGGTTCGGTAAAAGTTTTACCGAATATTCGGCCGAATGTTCGTATTCGGTGAAACCCATGTTCGGCCCATCTCTACTCATAAGTGGAAGCCGCTGTCCAGAAGTGGACTAATATATAATACTGATGATGAACCTCACCTGGCCTCATATTGAGCTTCTCCCACAGCATGAAGTCCTGAGGAGTGAAGACCAGCCCCGTCACGGACAGGCAGATCAGCAAGAACCCCAGGAGACACTGGCTCAGGTTCCCTGGGACAAGAGATACACATTTCATTGGTAAATATACAGACACAAAATATTTCTAAAATGGTACATTTGTTATTGTAATACCAGGGCGCAGGGGCCTGCCTCAACAAGTTATTGTAGTACCAGGGCGCAGGGGCCTGCCTCAACAAGTTATTGTAGTACCAGGGCGCAGGGGCCTGCCTCAACAAACCCTCCAAATACACATACACCAAAAATACATTACAAATATTTCTGTCTATAATTTCCTCATACTAAAACAATTTATAATAAAAACTTGCGGAATCGAAAACGAAAACATCTACAAGGTAAAACTTAAATATCGGTACGTAACTAATTTATAAAAATTCGTAGCACGAACGGGAATCGAACTCACTCACTTCGATGAACCACCCGTAGCCTACCTCTCTATCACCTGATGGTAAGTGTATTGTATCATCATGTCAGGCCACACACGTCCACTGCTGGACATAGGCCACGACAACGAGCGGTCGTGAGCCGCCTCCATCCACCGACTCCCTGCGACCGCTACGAGGTCGTCGGTCCATCGAGTAGATGGTCTCCCAACACTCCGTTTCGAGTTGCATCGCGGCCGCCACTCCTTTCCCCAGCGGGGGTTATTTTATATTAACACTAGCTGCTCCCCACGCTTTTCATGTATCTCATTTTTCGGGTTAATATAGCCTATGACACTCACAAATGACTGACTTTCTATTGGTAAAAGAATTTACAAAATCGGTTCAGTAGATCCAGAGATTACCCGCTACACTACAACCACACAAACTCACAAACTTTACCTCTTTATAATATTAGTATACATTATTAGTATTATAATAAATAAATAACAGCGTTATCTAGCCCCAAGCTAAGCAGAGCTTGTGTTATGGGTACTAGATAACTGATATACATAATACAATACAATACACACACATAGATATTTTTTATTATACATAGAAAACGCCCAGAACACCCTGAACAAATATCTGCAGATCGTACACACATTTGTCCCGAGGCGGGAATCGAACCAGCAACCTCCTGCGTCGCAGGCGGACCTTAACCCACCGCGCCACAGAGGTCGTATTAGTATTAATTTAGTCTATAGTAATCGTCCAACAAACAAAAAATACGTCCATAATACGTACGTGTTTTGAAAATACAAACGACTTCGACGACGAATTCATTTATAATTTACACAATTTTTTTAGTATTGCGGGACAATTCTGAAATATTTTTTTATGGGACCATGGGACCCGGTATTATTCTCAATATCTATACAAAAGCAAAAGAATAATGAAAATCAGCTTATTTGAATATCAAACATACAACATTTAAGATACTAGGTAATTGAGTCGGTTACAACCACTCTGCCTGATTCAAAATCAGCTGATCGTATAGAATACCACGCAGTAAGTAAGGCACACGGCCTTGCTATAATGCCATTCAAATTTATGCGTTATCACGCACAGATAGAGCACCTATTACTGTTCAGGTTGGACTAGACGTATTCGTGACGTCAGAACGTCTACGTCATCGGATGAACGTTTTTAGAACAAAGGAATTTAAATAGGTTAGTGGGTTTGAACGTCATTCGAATGCATTACTAAATATACACTAGCCAATCTCGATGCAGAATATTTGCAAAAAACAACGACACAAGGAACTAAAACTCACTTGCTTAGCGTCGTCGTCGAGTTTCAGATAAGTATTATTGTAAGCAATAGATACCTATTTATCAAAGGAAGGACTTAAAATCGACAAGTAGTAGGTAAATTGCATCGATTAAGACGCGGCAACAGAGTGAATTTTAGGTTGTATGGACGGTTTGTTTACAAACATTCTACATCGAGTTTGGCTAGTGTACAGTAACTGTGACTCCATTTGCATAGCCTTTATTTCATATAATTTTTATTTTTAACCGTAGAGAAATTAGTCCTTGCTATTTTCAGGTTTGGGGTATCCAAAGGTGTGTCAACGCGACCCTTTTACTATGGGCTGTGTGTGTGTAAAACCTGACCTACCTTTTACGGTGCATGAGGCACCGTAAAAAGTAGGTCAAGTAGTCAGGTTAGGCCAGAGTAGGTATGAGGAAATATTTAATATTATTATTATTATTGTTATTGTTATTAGTACCTAATGTTAACTAAGCCTCTACATACCTAACACGTATATACCTTTGTGAGAGAAAATAAACGTTTTATTTATTTATTTATTATTTATTTATTTTATTTGTTTTGCCGCTGTAATAACAAAAAAATAAAATAAATAAATACAAGGAGGATAAATGGATGGGTGACCGCGTGATTCTGCCTTTTTGCTTTATTTTAGATCCATAGAAAACTGTCTTTGCGTAATAGCCCTTCGTGTCCGAGACGGACGACTCGCACTTGGCCGGTTTTATTTAATGTCATCATACAAATCAATGTGAAGAGTACATTATTCTCCGGTTTTTGAGTAACAAACCGGCTACGTAGGTAGGTACTCGTACTACATAACAGTGAAGGTTCACTTGCAACAGAACTTCATTACAAATTTGATTTATATTGAAATAGTTTGAAGGGCCGCATTTACTTAATACACTTTTACTTTTGAAAGTGTGCCTATCTCTGTAAAGTCGTACACTAGCCAAACTTGATTTTGAATGTTTGTAAACAAAGCACGACACATAATAAAGATCAAGGGAGTTTGGCGTCGAGTTTCAGATAATATTGTAAACATTAATATTGAAGAAAGTATCTCTAATCGACGAATGTAAATTGCGTATAAAAAAGACGCAGCAACAGAAATAATTTTAGGTCAACCATGTTGATTACAAACATTCTACATCGAGGTTGGCTAGTGTAAAGACACAAACAGGATTTTGCATTATTGCTCTAAATATCCTCTCAGAACAAAAAAAAATACGTACCTACATTTGTGTAATTTGCAACATTCTCCTTCCTCGTTAGCACACATCCATCCACACGTCCACAGTTAAACAATTTAAACATGCCTCACAAAGAGACAGAATGCTGCCCTACCATTGTACATAGGTTCCTTTAATCAGCTCTTACAACACCCACAGGCTGCGTTGGAGGGTCAATTCTTCCGACAAGACCGGCACGGCTACTTAAATAGGTATTTGCTCGTAGTTACTACGTTCTACTGATAAATCAATCACGTAGCAAAACAACCCTTTGTCTACTTCGGTTTGAAATCAATAAAATATGTCAACTCAAATCTATGTGATTAATATTCCATTTGAGTGCAAGTTGCTATGTCGCTGGTGAAGTACGAATTCCTGCGTTGGGTCTAATAGCTAGGCATTTACGATAATCACTGCTTGCTCCAATCACTGGTTATAACAAATTTATAACGAATTGGTTGGTTTTATCATGAGTTTATAGAACATGGTTTACGATTTGCAAATTATATTTCCGCTACTTTTATTGCTTGTGGAACGCAGAAAATATAAAAACCACAAAAAAATTAATCCCGCGCCAACCCGTTACGAACCACCTTAACGGATTCTAATTCAGCTTAGACACGAGTAGAAGAGACAGACAGATTATCTTAAAGATGTATGTACCTACACCAAAATTGTTTTCCGAAAAGCCGTTTACAATAACAAAAATGTTTGCGTAATTTTTTTCTAAATCAATAAACTATCCGCAACGTAAACCTAGGTCAAATTACATAGACGACATCGTAGTGCGCTGCCATACCAACACATACATACATGTCTCATACATACACGATGCATGATCTTCATCGCACAATTATAATTAGGTCTGTGACCCTCGGGGCGCCATTTTCGGAAGGAGGATATTCGATATCGTTTAGAGGATTAGAGACTAATTAGAGAAGTCTCGATCGTTGAGAATAGGACCCCTCGACCCCTCCAACTCAGTCCGTGGATGTCGTAAGAGGCGACGTCGCTGGCATGGTGGGGCTCTGCCGTTGCTTGGCGCTCTCAGTGTCAGGGTCGAGTATTGTGGTGTGATGATGTCTCGTGGAGAGAGAACTAGTTGACGTGTTGCTTTGATACCTAGATTTCGATCATTTAAAAAAAAATTGTTGGATCTTATCGAAGGTTTTGTGCGGAATTGTCACTAAATTAAAAAAAAAAATATTTAAAAAAATAGTTATATTTTGCAATGAATATCCGCAAAGTAATGCCTAAATCTATTTTTTACCGACTTCAAGGAGGAGGTTCTATGTTCTTTTTAGGGTTCCGTATCCAAAGGGTAAAATGGGACCCTATTACTAAGACTCTGCTGTCCGTCTGTCACCAGGCTGTATCTCATGAACCGTGATAGTTAGATAGTTGAAATTTTCACAGATGATGTATTTCTGTTGCCACTATAACAACAAATACTAAAATACAATAAAATTAATATTTAAGGGGGCTCCTATACAACAAACGAGATTTTTTTTGCCGTTTTTATAGATAATGGAACGGAACCCTTCGTGCGCGAGTCCAACTCGCACTTGACCGGTTTTATTTATGTATGTTCATCTATTTCTCCGTTAATTACGGACAGAGTGTGATATTTCTTTCGCTATTGTATTGAAAATAGTCCCAAATTGGTCGAATAATAATGATTTCTGAGGGTTTAATACACATTTATCCCGTGAAGCTTTATAAACAAAATATTACTTTTGAAAAATCACGACTAGAAGCAACAATTTTAGTGATATCTTGCTATTTCTCAATTAATTTAGCTGATTACTTCGTGGTTGTCTACAGATCTTGAGGTGCTCCCATAAAAGTTGATTATCTGCAGTTCACTAGATTGTTTTAATTGTAAATAAGTACATATTTTAATTGGTTCCTATTACCATTTTCATTGTAATTTTCTTTGATAATTTGATTTTCAACTTCGAATCCCTAATTTACACGGTTTTTATAACCAGTTTGCGGAATAAATACCTAATCCGGAATATATAGAGTCCCTCGGGTATAACTTATGTATGTGATCACCTCGGGATCCTCCTCTATACATCTGCAGAGAATCATCCATCTCGGTCTGCAAATTGAGGAGAAATCGACGAACATACATAAAAACATACATTCATACAACTGAACATCTATAGAACCTTCTCCTTTTCAAAGTCGGATAAAACCCTTTGTTGCTTTGTAAATCACTAGCCCTTTCTGTAAGTATCTGGATTTCAATTGATTAAGTAAAATAGGTAAGGACGTACCAAACTCATAAAAATGTACTTAGGTACCTACATATAAATTAAAATGAATTAATTATTGATTGATTTCTTCTTTTTGTATAAAAATCTAGTTAAAATAATCCAAACGACGGCGGTCAGCGAGGTTCCGTGAGCGACGAGCACCAAACCCGCGACCTTCCGACTACAGTCGGTCGTGCTCCTGCCCGCTATGCGCACACGCAGCCGCCGCCGCCCGCTCGGTCACGATCGAGTGCGGTACTTAGACAATCATAATAACATGTTACTACTTATAAAGTTAAAGGGATATTACACTGGGCGAGCTTGACATTATAAAGAAACTATTCAACGAATTTTAACCGACTTCAGGAGGAGGGTCTATATTTTTTTTATATAGGTATGTTGATTGATTTTACCGACAATTAGGACCGATTTAAAAAATTCTTTCGCTTTTGTATAGAGGAATATCTCGAATTGGTCCAAAATTGTTCCCGAGCGTTAATTAGTTTTAGATTTTTCGGAAAAAAAGTTGTGTATTTAAAAAGTTAATAATTTGACGTGTTTTAAAAAACAATTACCTACTAACTTTTAATACCTAAATTGTGAACATGGTTTCGGAAGGAACACTTCGATAAAGCGCGATACAATTCGAGTATAACTGAGTTTGACTTGAGTGATGGATGACACATGATGAAAGAGAAACGACGATGAAAAGACCTCTTGTTTA
The DNA here is from genome assembly GCA_947086465.1 of Eupithecia exiguata. Taxonomy (NCBI): domain Eukaryota; kingdom Metazoa; phylum Arthropoda; class Insecta; order Lepidoptera; family Geometridae; genus Eupithecia; species Eupithecia exiguata. The sequence continues at coordinate 257,079 of OX352254.1, forward strand.
CGTCCGTTGCCATGGAAACCAATATAATAATAATAAATTATTTATTTTCAGACACGAGATCCATATAGGTATTTACAATTAGGTACAATTCACCACCAATGATCGTGCAATGATGATGAATCTACATAGTTACGTATCACGGCGCCCGCACTGATTCCTGAATATCAAACTGTTATGCGACCACCTCAAAATCAACCTTTAGACAAGAACGAAAGTTTAGTTTGACGACCTCTGTGGTGCGGTGGGCGTAGGTCTGCCTGTAATGCAGGAAGGAGGTTGCGGGTTCGATTCCCGCCTCAGGACAAATGTGTGTACGATCTGCAGACTTATGTTCAGGGTGTTCTGGTCGTTTTCAATGTATGAATGAATAAAAAATATTCTATGTATTGTCTTATTTAAGGTACATCAGTTATCTAGTACCCATAATACCAGCTCTGCTTAGCTTGGGGCTAGATAATGCTGTGTGAATTGTCCAGCATTATTTTGTTATCATTTTTCTATGAGTAAATCTGAGGCAAAACGACCGTAACTTTTTGAGTTATGGCTCCTAAGTCCCATTAATAAGTCGGTTAGCCCTGCACGATGAGTTTTCGTTCCGGTGGCAGGTATGCACTTTACGCATATCGCAACTCAAAGAATAACACTTGTTTTGCAATTGCTTGGCCAGCCTTAAGGCGCACACACACAGCATCCGTTTTCTTCCGTGATGGCGTATGCTGTTGTAGGAGCGAGTTCACACACCCGACAGTATTCCGGATCCAGTAAACGATTGCTTCCAGTAGCGAAGGAGCCATAAAAACGAGCCTGTAAAAACGGATCCACTGTTTGAATGTGCACTGAGTGTACATAATCTTTCTAACGGATCCGTCGCACTGGAGGTAATGTTGGCACAGCATTTACAAGATGGAATCAGTGTATGTGTCGATCCGATAAAACGGATCAGTATTTAATACGAACGTGTGGGAACTCACATACAACACACGCCATCGTCAAAGTCGTCGAGCAACTGACAACGTCAGTCATGCATGTCATACAAGAGTAGGTAACTATTCTATTTTTATTATCTTTATAGAAGCATGCAGGCACAAAACAAAGTTTAACCCATAGAGAGTACTATAATAACTCTATGGTTTAACCCTAGAGGGGGTGATTTCGTCCGTCAACGGCTTATTTTTATTGCCTACGTTACCCCAGTCATAATCTTAGTCATAGAAATCGAATTCTATCAATAAAAGTCATGCTGACTGTACTTTGTCGGTATAAAAGAAAATGATGGCAAATCACCACTAAGAATATAAAAATATTTTGAGCGATGGCAAATCACCACTACTTTTTTTGCGATGACGAATCACTACGATGGCGAATCGCCACTAACTCATAAAAACGTAGGCCTGCAAGGGGCACAGCCACAAGCTCACACCGAGACGCGACGCGACGCGACGCTGCGCGTACTTTTTAATTTAATTTATTTATTTATTTGTACGACCTTAAGCCTATTACACAAATTATATCATATTACATTAATTATCCCTAAACGTATCATTAATAAATAAAGTCAAAATCAACCAATAATATGGTAATTTCAATAAAAATCTACTTAAAATCAGAGTCTGAGAATCCATTCTCCTGCGAGCACGTCGAAGTCTGGATGTAGAGCCAGTACAGCGTTAAGAGCGGAAAGAGATCGAGGAATAGGGGATCTAGCGCGGACAACCAGTGCGGGACGCGCGCGCCGGGACAACAAACAACCTGTGTTTCCTTGCTCGCCAGTAGTCATTAGGGACATAAAGACTACATTTTTCTCTCTAAAGGCCTTACACATGGTCATTATTTGACCATTAGAACTCCTGACCACTAGGGAGTTATACCCCGGACAACCCAAGAGAAACGCAGTCGGGTACATGTATGGGTAGTGCCCCAACACACGCTTGTACAAATACATGAGAAACGCTTTCAGGACCTTCTCTAACAAAAGGGGATATCTAGACCCGGAAGCCACAAGCACTTAAGTCAATAATCGAGTATCTTGAAAAGTTTACAGGCCGATGTTTTTAATGTCTGGTATAAAAAAAAACTACTGAGATGGTATTTATTATTATTTTTTATTAGTCACTTAGTAATTAGCTATACACCAAACTAAACTAGTTACTCTATGTTTATTAGTACATAATAAAATCTGACTTAAGTTTGTTTGACCGCTTATAAATAGGTAATGAGACATGACTTACGTGTTTCTAACACGTAAGTCATATCACATAATGATCTCAAATAATAAGTCATACGCCTTACCAACTACAAAACTACAATATAAGTAAGTCATTATACCTACTAAATTTTTTAATAACTGAGCATGTATAAAAATGCGTAAAACATTAATCAACAAAAACAAATCCATAAAAAAATTAATCACTATCTTCAGAGCTTTGCAAATCAGGGTCGACGTTCCTAGCATCTGCAGCGGTTGCTAAATTTTTGTAAAAATGGTGGAAACATTCCGGTACGAGAGGTAATAGCGAAATTATGTCTCGTTTTTCTTCCATACTTATTGGCACTGGGTTGTTTGTTATCGGTGAAACAGTCAAATTTATGGTGCCGGTTCGTGTGCTCCTTCTGAAGTTAATGGCTTTAAAATCTTCATCTCTGGAAAGTGAGTTTTTATATTTTATTACTCCAAAGTCCGCCTCGTAGCACAGCCACTTCACATCATGCCATTTAAAAACATTGTTTGAAGTGTCTTTTTTTCGGGCTACTAGTGGCCCTTTTAGCAAACTCGCAAAGTCCATGAACTCCGCTTGTTGCATTTCGTGCACGGTAAACTTTTTACTGCTCGACCTTACTAACTGCATCCAGTCATGCGGGTGATATACTTGAATAGCAGATTTTTTCTTTTTTTTCTCAATGATGGCATGATCTAAATCCACTTCCATGTGAGTGTGGCCTGGTACCATAAACTTGTGATGAATTTTTTTTAAGGAGGGTTTCAGTGTCATCAGGTATGTAAACATTGCGGCTACGTGGGTATTCTTGTTTTGACCTCCACATGTATCGGAGTACAAAATAACTTCAGAAATGTCCTGAGGCAGTTCTTTGAGGTGGATGAATAAACAAGATGCTATTTGATTAGCACCTCGACCCGAGATTCCCTCATGCCACATGTAATGTGTAGACAATCCCGTTGCATTGTCGTGCACAGTAAGATTAAATGTCCAAAGCTGCCTTTTATAAAAAGCTACGGATGACTCTAAAGCTGGAGTAGGTAGACACTGTTGGAGATCAAAAGAAAGGCACTTAATGGTTTTGTCTATTGATGCAGTCATTTTGTCAGACTTTTTTTCATTATAAGCCATATCAGCTGCAAGCAAATGTGACTCACGTTCCGCCTCAAGGGTTAATTTTGCAGTTTCGTCGTTGGCGACACTTATCTTCATTTTAATGATGTCACAGTGGTGGCAAGTGTCAACTTTTGGCTTTTTAAAACTCAACTTTAATTTATGAAACTCTCTTCGGTAAATTTTGTCACTGACGGGGTTTTCATGAGACGTTTTATATAAAGAATACATGATTGAAATTGTTAAGTGTGATGGTAAATACTTTCGGCTACTTTTTCGTCTTGTGTAGTGGCTCTCGTATAACGGGAAGGAATTAATATGGCTAATCACTTCAAGAATCTTTAGATCTGAATGTTTATTTGCTGGAGTTTTCTTTCCACGTTTATCTGGTTGAATTATTCCACTGGAAGTGCTGCGTTTCTTTAAACCTATCAGTTTAACAAAATTATCCGTTATCGCCAAGGTTTTTAAAAAGCAACCTTGACATACGGATATTTTTTCACTGTTAATGTCTAAATGATACCTGTAGGTACATTGTCTAAATTTTTGCCGTTCAGGATCCTCGACACGATGTCGTTCTGTTTGTTTTTCCTGGATGGTGATTAGAGATGAAACGAAAGCTGCTCTCAAATCATATGACCCAAGATTCCAAAATTCCTTATGAATTACAGCACGTTGTTCATTACTTATCTTTTCTCGGCATTTATTTCGACAATTAGGTAGTTCCTGCATTTTGCGTTCTTCTACATTTTTCCCAGAAGCCGTCACATACGAAAGACCAAGATTGCGCTTCAATTTACTTTCTCGTTTTCTTTTTCGGCTATGTACTGATTGTTGAGGTAGAGATGGTGGCAGTTCTTCATCTTCTGCAGATAGGTTGGGACTTGGTTCAGTGCGTGTAGGGTCAGGCACAGCACAGAGTATGTTGGGTCAGGCACAGAGTCATCACTAGAAAAGTCACTGGGTGTTTCATCAGGAGCTGTATGTGTTTGAGTTCCTGATGTGCTTGGTTCAGGATCAATAAAAACACTTTGATCACTATAAACAGCGGTATCTTCTGTGAGCAGACTAGGGCTGGTTGATGATTTTTGAATTATTGTCACGTGGTCAACGTCAGACTGTTCGTTTTGTGGCTCGACAGAAGTTGTTGGTTTCTGCGTCCCAGATGTACTTGGTTGCACAGTAGTAGTTGTACTATGGTCACCTAAAATAATACAGAGCTATGTTATTCGCATAAAAAATTTGAAAAATAATAATGGTCTCTAAATAAATCAATTAGGTATTTAGTAAATTTATCATTCAAAAATTTTCATAAAATGTTACTCCTATTTTTACATTAGACTAAATAACAAATGCTAAATTAAAATGTAAGTATTTATTAAAAAAAATATGATAATACGTACCAGTAGTTGTATTTTTTGTATTTATAACAAGGTTTAGTATTTTTCTCCCTCTCGATTCCATAGTAACTTATAACATTATCATTAATTGCACAACACAACCACAGCATGGGTCAGAATTATTTATAATGGTGGCTCAAAACAAAATCTTCACGAAGGCACTTCACTTCTTAAAATCCTGGAATTTCTAATGGCCATAATGCATTTTAACAAAAAATAAAGGGTAGGTCGAGGATCTTGTGGGTGAAACAACTTAAGTCAGATAGCTGAAGTCAAAAACAATAATAAAACTATAACGAACAAAAGTACTTAAGTCGACTTAAGTGCTTACGGTCCGGCACTAGAAGTGTTCCAAAAACATAAGTTGTTTGGTGCGTATTACTACCGGCTCGCGAATTGAAGCCCTGTGACTTAGTTGCTTATTGCCGTCGAAGGATTATACAAAAAGCAAAGCCCTGTCAGTTTTTAGCATTTCGAGAAAAAAATGACTTAAGTGCTTATGGACGCCGTGTCTAGATATTACTTCATATTTTCTTTTACATATAATTATTTTTTTTTGTATATGATTCAAAACATAAAGGTACAAATTTTATTGACATAATACAAAAACTCCGCGGGAGCTTGCGCTAATTTGTGCTTTTGCATGGTAAATCCTAACTTCCTACCTAATAATATAAATACTAAAGTGTGTTTGTTTGTTTGTCCTTCCTTCACGCGCGCCGTAACTAAGTGTTTTTTTTTAACTGCGGTTAGTAAGGTTATATTTAGAACAAAGTGCGCGCAGCGTCGCGTTGCGTCTCGTCGGGTCACGTCTCGGTGTGAGCCTGGTCCTAAAACGGACTGTTGTGTGAAAACACCCTTAGTCCCTTTAGCTATTACTTTAGGTTTTAAGCTTCATTATATTGTACAATATAGTGCTTGAGTAAGTGGTCGTCAGAGACTTGTATTATTAGAATGGTGTCATGGCCGCTCTACTAGGTACTGGCCGGTCATTCACCTGACCACTCTAAAATAGGGTAGGTATTATAATAGTACCTGCCTATACCTTCGCCAAACTCCTTTCAGAATGTGTGTAAACAATTCATGGGAGATTTACAGGAATAATCCCCCTAGAAATCTGGAATTAGAATTTAACGCGAGTGAAACCGCGGGGAACAGCTAATACTTAATAAATCCGTTTTATGCTCAATTATAGTTTTTTTACCATACATAAAACACTTTTTAAATCTGCGCATAAAATATAGAAGAGGCATGTCTAAAAGTTTTGTAACTCTATTGTTCTATGATGGAAAACAATAGTAATCCATTGTTTCCAAATCTATAGTATTTTGGGCACGAAATGCAACCTTTAAGGAGGTTTTTTTTTTCGTCATTTGAAATTAGACACGAAATGGGAGTAATCTAGTTGTTTACTCCAAAATCTTTAGACACAAGATAAGACCATACCATAGTTTCAGATAACATTTATTAAAGGATCTCAAATCGACAAGTAATGCAAATTGCGTATAAAAATCGCAGCAACAGAGAGACTTTTAGGTTCACCTAAGTAGTAGCATCGCTCAGTAGCGTAGCTCAACCTAAAAGTCTCTCTGTTGGTGCGTTTTTTTAATACGCAATTTACATAACTTGTCGATTTGAGATCCTTCAATAAACATTATCTGAAACTCGACGCCAAGCAAGTGAGATTTAGTTATTTGTGTCGTGGTTTGTATACAAACATTCTAAAAGGCTTTTGGCTAAGGTCTATCTATACCTACTAATATTATAAATTTGAAAGTAAGTCTGTCTGTCTGTCACCTTCTTCACGGCTGAACGGATAACAATGAAATTTGACAGGAAGGTAGATGGTATCCCGGGGAAGGAGATGTGCTACTTTTTATCCCGGAAAAGCACGAGCGAAGCCACGGTGCTAAACAAATAAATACAGGCCGCGGACTCGAAAGTTTGTGGGACTTGATTACGGCTTGTATTTTATTTCGTGGCCCAGTTCGTTAGGGCGTACCCTGCTGAGGGTAGGGCGCGAGTTCAAGTGCTGCCGAAATTTAAGGGATCTTATTTTATTTCGGTCGCAGATCCTCCGTCCTGGTCGGAGGGCGTCCTACACTACATTTGCCGAGTCACGGCTCCACTCAAGAACACGAGCGAAAGACTGCAGGCAGATGCTGGATGCTGCGAGCGTAAGACAGGGCGCTATGGTGCTCATTAGGGGAAGTCTATGTCCTGCAGTGGACTGACATAAGCTGATGATTTAATTTCTTAGATGATGCTGTTTGGATTTTTTCAGAAATATTATTATTTTTACTAAAAATTACCGAAAAAATTAATTGCGCAAAAGGCTATGGATCAACTATACGCGGTTGAGCAACGAGGAATTCGTACAGCTGTATGTATTTATGACATAGTATTAGTGTTTTCAATAGGCTATTTGATTACATTAAAAATAAGTTGCAAATTGTTTTCATCCTAGTCAGTGACAACGTAACAAAGCGTAATCAGGTGATTTTTATTAAAAATATGCCTTTTTAGGTAAAAAAACGGGATTAAAATAACCCTCCCCTAGTCGGGTAATTACACATTTTTTTGATAAATGATCACGTGATCGAAAGGGCTATATTATGTTTGGTTGGACCGCAAGTGACGTCTCACATTTACAGATTACAGTGTCACTGAGTTCTTCTTGTTAGGTGTGGTATGGCGGGGTCACGTCATTGCTCAGAACACGGTAGCCATGACAGAGATTATCGTTTTGGCGCGGTATTATTTTATTCAAACTTTAAAATTGGTTTTTGTAACTAATACGACTGGCCTTGAAGAAATATTAATTACACTTTGCATTATTTTTATCAGACAATACGTTTGAATTATTTCCTAGTATTAGTCAAGTAGCCTATTCTCCCTAGGTTACCATCACCATCATCAGGCAGCGATCGATCTAACATAAATATGTGGTTAGTTAGCCCTGGGTTAGTTTCACCTCGATGTAGTTTTATCGCAACCTCATAATTGTAAGTTAGAACCACTTCTAACGGATCTTTCACCACCCAGTCTACGTGATCTGGGAAAAATGTGGGCTTGCACACCGACGAGCCATTTATAGACGCATTTAAGGTTACACCTCATATAAACACACGAAACGCATTTTCAATAGATTTTATTTTTTAAAGTATTTTAGCAGTTTAGGCATCGATCAAAAATGTCCGGCTTGGAGGCCGCGAACTACTTATTTTTGATCGAAGAGTTTAGGTCAAATTTAAATTACTTATTAGTCATAGACTAGATTGTAATATGATGTATTTATTTAGTAATAGAACACCAAAAAAAATAGATTTTGACAGATTTAATTTTTTTTTTGTTTGTGAGGGTCGTCTCATTATTAGGCATGATGACTGATTTTGAGAAATTAAAAAAAATATATGTTTAGACATCTACTGAATACATAATAAATCATATTTCTACAAAAAAAGGATATTGAAGGAAAAATTAAGCTTTTCAAAATGCAATTTCAATTTCGCTCTAAAACGCTACATACTAGTGGAGTGGAGTCTGTGTATGACGTCACCGATGCACGAACATCTGATAATACAGAATGACCATACTATATTTTTTATTATTATAATCAAATTATAGAAAAAAATTAGAACTAATTAAATTGACAATAATAGTCAAGGAACAAAGCAAGCTATTGAATGACGCAAGTCAGACCTTTACCATTCCCGTGGGTTTTGTGTAAAACATTACAATATATTGTGACGGCATGACGTCACAACTTTGTATTCTCTAATTGGTGTTCAACGTGTCATGGCGGATTGCTGTGTTTTGTTTTATCAAAAAATTTACTAATATTTTATCGTGTATAGTACTAACAGATATGAATTATTGTATTTTGTGAATAATTTCATTACTTATAGTAGATTAGTTTTTATTTTTATTCTGACAGGATTAAATACGAAATGACATCGCGAACAACAAGGGCGTAGATCCATAAAAAAAGTCTTGTTCCAAGATACAAAAGAAAAGAAGATAAAAACTCACCACAACAAGTCATCTTCTTCCCTTTGTCTTCCCGTTTCTTACACTTATCACTAGTTTCCTTCTCTTTCCCTCCCATACTCTGACTCAGGGCACTCTCGCTGTCTGCCTCTGTCACTCTCGTGGAATTAGAGCGAGAGGAGACTGTGTCAGAGTCAGAGGGAATGATTGTTTCGGAGGACATTTTGTAATCTGTTGACAAATAAATTAATTTATTAGTTATGGATCCAACACACAGACTAAAAAAGAAAAATTGGAAACCTAATGTAAAAAATATCAGTACGCAAAATCTCTGTTTGGAATCAGCTTTTGTTAGAAGACTTATAAAAAAAAAATTAAATAGTATTTACAATTTTAGTTTAAAAAAAAAAGATTTTGCAATCCCATTGTTTACAAAAATACTTTGGATTCTAGAACCTATTAGATACCTACTGCGAAAAAAACATTCTCAAAACCAAACAATTGTAACTAAAATTGTAAATTCTATGCCAAAGCATTTTTTTTACAAGTCACACCATTTGGTATTCTTTTTACTTTACGCTTTCCAATATTTGTTTCATGAGCTGCTACTGCGTAAAGAACACTCACATAACCAAAAAACTTTACCTAAAATATTATGAAAATTATGTTATATACATTAAATTTATATTTTAAAATTAGGAGAATAATAAACGAGAAGGTTTACGTAAAATAAATTTACAATGATCCTTAACTTTACGACACTGCGACAACTGGTACGCACATTCACTCTACGACTTGTATCCACACGAACAACGAGACAAGAACATGTTATTACGTATTTAAAAAAATGTTTCAATATCAATTTACTATACCGAAATGAATGAACACTAAGCTCCGTATGAAAATAATAATTTCTTTAAAAAATATATGCACCTACACTTTCAAAGTGACCTTTACACTGCACTTAAGAAATCGGAGCAAAGTTTTATATAGTTATACATAATTATGTAGGCATATAGGAAGGTAATTACATAATAATTATCTTTAAGGTCTATACCTACTCGGTTTTATAATCCAAGATATTTTAGGTCAACTAAGTAATTTATAATTTTTTGAAAAGAACACAAAAAATATAACATTATCAGAAAACAATAAGTTAATAGCAAAGTAATCACCTGAAACCAAAACGAATATTCAACAACGTGTAATCGCACAAGCGAAGCGATAAGAGATCAAATTCGAGTTTCAAAACGGACGACAGATGTACGATATGATGAATGAAAGCATTGAAATACGATAAGTTGCTATGATACCAGTGCATTGTCATAAAATATTTTCCACCAATATGTCTTTGATTTTGTAATCCCTTTGTTCACAATAAAATATCTAGGTTCTTAGAGCTCAGCATAACGGAATCCTTCGATACGGGTATCGAATTCGACATTAACTTTATCGATCAAAATCTTACAAACAATGTCATTATGTTTAACCTCTGTGGCGCGGTGGGCGAAGGTCCGCCTGCGACGCAGGAGGTTGCGGGTTCGATTTCCGCCTCGGGACAAATATTTGTACGATCTACAGTTATTTATTCCGGGTGTTCTGGTCGTTTCTGTGTATAATAAAAAATATGATTTATGCGTCCCTAGGAAGTTCGACCCACATGAAAAAATCTGCTTTCGTCCCACATTGTATGCCATATTCGGCCCATAATATATTTTATTTCAGAAAATCTTATTTCGTCCTACTTTGCAGCTCCATATTCGGCCCAAGTTTTTCAAAAAATATCTATATCTATGTAATGTATTGTATTATGTAGGTATATCAGTTATCTAGTACCCATAACACGAACTAGGGGCTAGGTACGAGTAACGCTGTGCGAGTTGTTCAGCATTATTTATAGACTTTAAGATGCTCTTTAAAACTTTTGCATTTCTTTTTTTTGTTCTTTAATTAAACTTTGACCTTCCATATTTAGTACCGATAAACTAAGGTTGTGAAAGTTACAAAAAAAATGTTTTTTTATAAAAAACTAACAACAGACTTCAATTACTTTTAGACTAACTTACTTACATTGTTTTTTTATGTTTTGTGGGACAGATCGTAGAACCTCGGGAATGCCATTGTTAGGGGACTACCCCATCGGGATCATTATCAAACCAAAACCAAGAGAATCATCAGAATCAGCCCCTCACTTACTAGCCGAATTTCCCCGTGATTTTAAGAGCCTAGGTGTCCCGGGGATGGCCTGGGACACCACTTTTTTCATTTTTTGTTTGTGCGTTGTCTTGATTAAATTTTTCAATGATTAAATTTCACAATAAAAACATCAAAAAATATATAACATATAAAAATAACACAATACAGATAAATTTTTATATAAATAAAGAATACAAATAAAAATAATGAGCTTAGTAAGTGACATGCATATTAGATACCCTATTTGATTAGGAAATATCAGTTTACAGGTCATCTACTAACCTGCCTTTTTTGAACTGACATGCATATTAGATACCCTATTTGATTAGGAAATATCAGTTTACAGGTCATCTACTAACCTACCTTTTTTGAAGTGACATGCATATTAGATACCCTATTTGATTAGGAAATATCAGTTTACAGGTCATCTACTAACCTGCCTTTTTTGAACTGACATGCATATTAGATACCCTATTTGATTAGGAAATATCAGTTTACAGGTCATCTACTAACCTGCCTTTTTTGAAGTGACATGCATATTAGATACCCTATTTGATTAGGAAATATCAGTTTACAGGTCATCTACTAACCTACCTTTTTTGAAGTGACATGCATATTAGATACCCTATTTGATTAGGAAATATCAGTTTACAGGTCATCTACTAACCTGCCTTTTTTGAACTGACATGCATATTAGATACCCTATTTGATTAGGAAATATCAGTTTACAGGTCATCTACTAACCTACCTTTTTTGAAGTGACATGCATATTAGATACCCTATTTGATTAGGAAATATCAGTTTACAGGTCATCTACTAACCTACCTTTTTTGAAGTGACATGCATATTAGATACCCTATTTGATTAGGAAATATCAGTTTACAGGTCATCTACTAACCTACCTTTTTTGAAGTGACATGCATATTAGATACCCTATTTGATTAGGAAATATCAGTTTACAGGTCATCTACTAACCTACCTTTTTTGAAGTGACATGCATATTAGATACCCTATTTGATTAGAAAATATCAGTTGACAGGTCATCTACTAACCTACCTTTTTTGAAGTGACATGCATATTAGATACCCTATTTGATTAGGAAATATCAGTTTACAGGTCATCTACTAACCTACCTTTTTTGAAGTGACATGCATATTAGATACCCTATTTGATTAGAAAATATCAGTTGACAGGTCATCTACTAACCTACCTTTTTTGAAGTGACATGCATACCCTATTTGATTAGGAAATATCAGTTGACAGGTCATTTATTTATTTATTTCATTTTAGCGTGTTTTGTCAACAAAAAACTGATAGGGCAGCAGTAACGGAAATGAACTAAAGAACTTTGGGTCAAAGAAATAATTTCTATTTATTTTATCAACAAAAGTTCGTTAATATTTTGTTGTTTTATCGGACTTGAAATTTCTAAATGTTTACAGTTTCTTTTATGTATCTACGTTACAAATAAAGAAAGACACGTTCATTTTCGCAACACCGACATATCAGGTATCAAATTGTCATGTCATGTCGTAATGTTTTATCAATCCCATTTTTAATGCCAATTAATATGGTTTATGAAGAAGTTTTAATGTATTTTGTTATTTTTGGTCGCGATTTTTATTCAGGCGTCTATATGTCTTTCTTTTTGAAATAGTAGGTATCTTCAATTGGAATCAACATCTTTAATAAAATAAAATAGTACAATTTGTTTTGTTTTATTGTTACTTGTTTTTCCCGCGACATTACACTTTTCCGTGATAAAAGTTATATTGCGTGAGTGTTATAAACTTTAATTTTTATACTATTTTCAGTACTTTTCATGGAAAAATCATCTAGAATTATCTTTGCTACAGCCATGTCGGCTGGATAATTCATGGATCATACGCACTGGTCGGCTGAAAACTCGTTACCTGCTGCTGTGTTCCGGTCAATTAGACCCTGGGTCTCTTCAAGACAAGAGTGAAGGTATCTTCTAGACCTTCGTGACACATTGGCGGACACGTCGTCAGTCAGTCTCAGTCTGGTCAGATTGTGGTCAAACGAAGGTTGAGTATGAAAAATAAACTCTCGTCAGCAACATTCTCTTAGCTTTCATAATCGAGGACACGATGGTTAAGACTTATAATTCATGTTTATTTTTAAGCGTTCAAAAATTATGTTCTCCGATTAAACTCCATTCTCAATAAAAAAGCAAAAGAATCATCGAAATTGGTAAAGTAACAATCTTATCAAGGATAACAAACAATTATATATACTATTTAAAGGAAAGGAATAAGGCGATTTCCGAAAAGAAAAAGAAATTAACTTTAGGGTTTCGAGATGGGTTTCGAAACCCTTGTGGTCTCGCTCCGTCCGTCCCCAGTTGAGCCTTTCTTGAATATCTCAGTAACTACTGCAGCCATTAACTTCAAATTTGAAATAATATTTCGTGCGCCATTACTGATTAAAAGAAACAAAAATTAGAATCAATAACAAAATTTACAGTACAAATTATGATGTTGAAATTTCTAAATAGACCTACGGGGGCAAATGGGGTATCAAATGAAAGGTCAGTTTGTACATTTTGAAACTGTTTTCGAAATGTCTGTAGGTTTCTGTAACTATGCACGGCCTATGCTATTTTAGATCTAACAGCCTTCGTGTTTCTTTTAGGACAAGCCCCAACTAAAAGGTATATATTTTCAGTTTATTAAGAAAACCCCTCACTGAGAATCTCCTCCATTTATGCAGTCGGTTAAAAGAGGTTGCAGCACAATTCGTCAACATCACTCATCACTCTCACTTGACCAATCACCTATTGCTACATTACGAAGTATCTTCATAATTAAGCCCTTTCTGTAAACAAATAGAGTCTATTTTAAAGCAACACTTAGTTTTTATGATAATATATGGGTTCAACATGTTACAGCTATGTAAATTTTTATGCGTGAATTCGGCAATTCAGAATTATTTATAAGATTTTGGAATTTACGTTTCGTTTTTTATTTTACATAGAGCCTTGAGTGTTCTCTCTCTTTTCGACATTCAGTTTATTTTAGTAGCTGATGCATACTTTGATAGTTTAGCAAAGACTTAAATGTCTTTTAGCCGGTTTTCAACCGCTTCCTATCTTTGTTCAACACAATTGTTTCAACTTTTTGCAAAAACTATTGTCAAAAATAAGAAGCGGTTGCAAAACCGGCTGTTTAACTGCCGGTTTTAACATTTATCTGTATACTAACTGCTGCTCGCGGCTTCGCACGCGTTGTTTAAGGTGAAATAGGTTCGTATTTTCGAGACAAGGACGAGCGAATGCCGCGCGGTGAAGGCGAGAAAGGAAGGATAGATTCGGGCGACGCAAAATTTTACTGGTTTTTATTTTTAAATTTGCTATTGCTGTAAAATAATACTCTTTCACAAAAAAATAAAACCATAATCGTCTAAAGTATCTAGTTTAGTATTTTTTAAAATACTAAACTTTAACTAAAAAATTATGAATAACTAGCGAATAAAACTGGTTTTCCGTAGTAAAAATGAAAATTTAGAGGAAACTTTGCGATTTTATCTATCGAGTCAAATTTAGTCAATCGTGTTTCGACCCATAGCTTACTAACAAAAATCCTTAACTTTCGATGCTCATCAAAAAATATTTTAATAAATAGTGTTTTGTTGCCTTAAAATTGATTTTCCGTAGGTACAGTAAAAATGTGATTTTGGGACTCATTTCACGTTAAGGTTATTGCTATCCCATGGGAACTGAGTTATGGGATAACTCTCCATACTTTCAACTAACTCTATGCCAAAAATCAAGCCAATTGGTTGCTTAGTTAGGGCGTGCAGGAAGGACAAACAAACAAACACACTTTCGCATTTATAATATTAGTATAGAAGTTTAGATTTTAGATTCGCAAGCATCTAATCAACATCGCGAGATCTCGTTCGTTTCGGATCAAACTCTAAAAGTGTTAGTATTTGTACCTTTTGTTATTTCTTTCTTGATTATTTCTACAAAGCGCTTATTTTTTCAACGCTTTTTATATTTGCATATTATTATTTGGATAAAATTAAATCTAGTTCGTAACAATTATACCTACTGTATGTTTAAAGGGATTTGATTTTGAATAAAAAGGAAATCTAGCGCTCAGATACCGTCAACAGTCTACAATGGTCCACGGCTGGATGCAGGCCCTGATAATCGGCTTTTATCTCATTTGTTGGCAAGAAGCAGATCTTATAGCACAATTTAGTGAGTAAAAACCGTAAATTAGTTGTTAATTCACATATAATAATGTTTGATTACTTACGAGTACATGTTTGTACGGAACCCTTGATGCGCAAGTTCAACTCACACTTGACGTTTTTAATTAGAAACAGCATATATTGTCTAGTGTACAGAAGTAGTACAGAATAACAACACAATGTCGAAAATACAAAAAGTTTTCAGTCATCTTTTTTGGTACCTATTACGGAACATAATGATTACGAATTCAATTTGCAAACAGCTGTCGCCGAATCCAAGTAAATTAAGTAAAGTTAGTTTTATGTGTCAAAAACCTACAGATATTGTTTGTTTACCGACCGGCTACAAACGATACACTTTATAATGATTCCTTCTTTATCAAAATCTGAAGGTCAGTGACCTCTTATCCCTTTATCAGACTTCCTCCTCTTCGATCGCCGCCGCCGCCGCCGCCTCAATGTGTTTAATAGATAATAATTGTAAAGTTATGTTTACCATTTGAATGTACTGTTACTATCTGATTTATTTTTTATTTAATAATTACCAACTCAATCCGTATGATATGAATATGTGGTAATGAATACATAAAGTCGTGTCTGTTAAAAAGTTATACTTAGTAAGTTTTTTTTATTGCAATACATAGAAAACACCCAGAACAAATATCTGCAGATCGCAAAAACATTTGTCTCGAGGTGGGAGTCGAACCCGCTACCTCCTGTGTCGCAGGTAGACCATCACCCGTTGCAGCACAGAGGACCTCTTTTCAAGAACCGTTTCAGGTCACGTCATTCCGTGGACCGGTGGTGGAGGTAATCACCCCCTCGCATCGTTCTCACTCTGTGGAAAGCTATTTTGTCACTGTAAATATATCAAAAAATAAGACAGACAATTTCAAAATTATAATGTGTGCTGTGTGGTAGCGGTATTGAATTGATGTTCACACAGCATTACCCCACATCAGCATTTGGGAGTGTAGGCCATGTGCTATCCGAGGTGATATCTAGAGATCACCTAGGATACTTGCGAAAGAATCTCCTAGTCAAGTCGTGTCTTGAAGAAACGTGCTTGACATGTTTTGAATTAACACACGTTCAAGTAAATCGTGCGTCTACTAGGAGCCGACTTCTTCAAAAACTCTAGGCAACTGTAAATAGACAACTGACAAAGTAAATAGACAACTGACAAAGTAAATAGACAACTGACAATTACATGTATGTTATGCATAAGTTTTATGATAGGCAAGGCATGACTGATTATGAGAAACTAGGTACTCTGAGATGTTTTTAATCAAGTATTGAATACAAACATCTCAATCTTGATTGAATACAAAAATCAAAATACAAAAAATATATAATTCTGTAAACAAGGGATTTCGAAGGAAAAATGGAGCTTTTATAAATGCAATTTTAATTTCGCTCTAAAATGCTACTTCACTATTATACCGATTTTAAATTTCTTTCACTTTTGTATAGGAAATGATAAAGAACTCATCCCAAAAAAATTGTTCCTGGGGGATTCGTAAATATTTATCCCGAGTATCTGATTTTGATGATTCTTTCGTTGTTGTATAGAATTTGAGGTGCTCCCATAAATGTTAGATTCTAGAGGAATTGCCAAGTGCACCGTTAAACGTACCTTAAACACCATCACATGATAATTTTCACAATCGGTAACAAATGGTTTCCATAGCACCGGACGTAAGCAACAGGTCTTTTTATTTGTCGTTTCATCCATCACTCATCGTCACATCAAACGAAATAAGACTCGGTTAAACTAGATGTCGCCACTTCAACAATCACATCGCGCTATCGATGATAAGTCTTCCTTCCAAACACGTTCTCCCTATTTGGGAATGTAGAGTCGGATTATAGTTTTTTAAAACAAGCCAAATTATTAAGACAACATTTGAAATTTGAACTTTTAATTAAAGTTTTAATAAACAAAATAAAATAAAAATTTATTTCAAATGTTGTCCATAACTGCAGTTAACATGGTCCATTTTGCAGCTCCAATTTTCAATGACGCGTCTGAGCACGGCAAATATTTTTAGTTTTGAAAAACTAACCTCCAAATGAATCACCCTGTATCTATAGCAATGCTAAATAACAGTTATTCTACCGAAAAACACAAAACAAGCTTTTTATCAGATGTACGCAGTTGTCATTTAAACGCTTCGTAGAGCACGTTAAATATGGTGGTAAAGTAAATCTCGCAGACGGACTGCTCACGGACTCACCGACAGAATCCGGTTCTGCTGTTATGGTCAAACCGGTGGAACCCCGAAAACTCTTCAATGAATTAATATACGATGATCGAAACCTAGCATTACGGTGTCTTGCGCAATATGTCCGTACATGATCACTCCGATCCGACACCCGGTTTTCGGGACAAATATTTATGCCTCGGGAACTGGGGAATAACATTTATTTATAAATAAACATGTACTTCTCTTAACAGATACAATAGAGTACGTTATAAGGAACCACCTCGGGATCATACAATAGGGAAATAATTTTTCAAACGCTCCATAATTGACATAGAAGTCGACGAACATACATAAATAAAAAATACACCGCACATAGAACCTCTTTAGCTTTGATTTTCGTCGCTTAAAAAGGAATAAGAACTTACTTAAAGAAAATAAATTATGTAGTGTCGGAAGTTGGATCCTTCACGTCAAACTAGGTTCCTATCTACTGACAGAACATTTCAAAAAAATTGCATGTAGATTTAGCATCCAACGCTGTAACGTCTTGGTTACGCTTCCGACTGATATTCATATGGAGCAGTTGTGCTACCTGTAGATTGTTTGCAACAGTCTGCAGTTAGTTCAATTGTTAGTTACTAGTTCTTATTTGTTTCTTTTCTGTAATTGTAATATTGTTTGTCAGTAAAGTTTTAAATCAGGCTTCTTTTTCCTGAATAAATAAGTGTGAGTCCAAGTACATAGATTTTCTGAAAAGTCCAAAGCAACTGTTAGTTATAGTACATCTCGCGTTCAAGTCTTTCGTAGCTCGTCATCCCACCTAACCACTGGGTGTCCACTACGTTTGCCGACACACGGTCGGACGGATCGGAACGCCTTTGTATGGTGCATACTGTGCAAAGGGCTTTACCGCAAACCTTAACCTCAAGTTAAAGTTATTTAACATTGGCATCCGGTTAAAGCGAAAGTCAGAAGGTCGTGGGATCGATTCCCGACGCGGGGTTTTTTTAAGACGCAAGGATTTCCAATAATGCCAAGGTGGTATTGATATCTTGTATCACTTTAAACTGCCAAAAATGGCGCTGAACTCGCCTATAGAGACAATAAGCAATGCTGGCCTTGCCGCACAGCATCATCTAGCCCCTGAGTACGCAGAGCTGGTGTTATGGGGACTACTCTCAGACTCTATGCTCTAACAGTTCCGAGTTGCCATCCCGTGTTCATTACGTAGCTCAAACAGTGCATTTTAAACCTACTAATTGCGGCTTCGCAAGCGCTTTTTTAGTAACGTACGTCTGTTCCCAGGATAATATTATTTACCTGCCAAATTTCATTGAGATCTGTTCAGCCGGTTAGGCGTGAAAAGGTAACAGACACACAGACAAACATGCAGATAGATAGACAGACACATGTTACTTTAGGATTTATGTTTTTAGTATGGATAGTCCATTTTAGGGGTTCCGTACCTCGAAGGAAAAAAGGAACTCATAGGATCACTTTGTTTTCCGTCTGTCCGTCTGTCAACCATATTGTCTCAGGAACGCGTATCGAGTTGAAATTAACATGAAATGCTCAGGCGTGATGTATATCAAACTAAGTTAAAAACTTACAGCCGTTTTAATAGATAAATGAAATCCACTAGCAGAGAAATTAATAAGTAGCTTTTATTATTAGCTAGTAATTAATGTTAATTTATTGAAAAGTAGTAGTCGGGTGATGTCACTGCCGTTTCTATATTAATAAATAATGCTGGACAATTCACAGAGCATTATCTAGCCCCAAGCTAAGTAGAGCCTGTGTTATGGGTACAAGACAACTGATATACATAATATAATACAATACATAGATAGATATTTTGTACTAAGTATAAATAGATAACGACGAGAACACCCTGAACAATTATTTACAGATCGTACACACATTCGTCCCGAGGCGAGAATCGAACCCGCAACTTCCTGCGTCGCAGACGGATTCTTCTTCGCCCACCGCGCCACAGAGGTCTTCGTAAAGTCGTTAAGCTTCCATAGTGTCATCGTTTCAATTAATAAATATTTTATAATTGATATTTAAATTTATTTTATAGGAAGGTACTCATGTCGCCGCCGCGCCGGATGGTAGAATCAACCCGTTCGTTGGCTAGATTGCTTACAAAACAAAATTAACGATGTTCTATTTGTTTATACGCAATACCCTGATGAGTTAACAAAACCAAACCTATATCATGAATCACCCTGTCCGGGGCTGAAAACCGTAAGAAAAGTTCTGTACCTTTTGAGTTTGTCACTTTTAGACAGACGGACGGACGTGGCGGGGGTGTTTATTTTATAATGTGTGGTGGATCTATGATAGTTTGTGTCCAGGTACCACGCGCACGAAACCACGGGCAGCGGCTAGTTCATAAACCTGTGAGACTCACTGACACACATAACGCAGAAAATATACATCTTTTGATATTGTCTACCACAATGTTACAAGTATAGATGAGGAATCGATGCTAAACAATTTTTGATCAAGTTTAACAGGTTTAAATACGACTAGATTTAGTAAATAGTTAGTAATGAGCAGTAATGAATACTACACTATGTTTTCCTAGTTTAACTTGATTTTGGGATCCGTTTACTGATTTTAGATAATATAAACCACTGAAGGTCATAGTACCAACTTTTTTAGGGTTCCGTGCTCAAAAAATGTAGGAATCGAACCTTTATGGTGTAGGTAGCTTTGTCAGGGTGAGTATTTATTTCATCAACTAATTAATTTATAAAAAGATGCCGTTTGAAAATTAAAAGTTATTCTTGGTAGAGTAGAGTTAGTGATTTATTCCTAAACTCCACCAGAGCTTCCGCTTCTCCTCCACATCTCCATCTAAGATGTCCGTAGCGGAGACGAGAAGAGACGTCAAATTAAAACCTGCATGCCATACTCTGTAATTGTTTTTGCACACCAATGCATGTTGGTCAAACATATTGACTCTAAAATAACTATTTGTCACCTTTTTACACGTGTTTTTACTTTTACCCGTGATCGTGACGAGAAACAAACATCCATACATCTAAACATCCATCCAAACTGTCGCATTTATATTATTAGTTGATTATTATCACAATTTTGCTGGTGTAGCTCTAAATTTCGAAACAAACTTTAGCTTAGCTTTTTGCTACCTACTTTTTATCCCAAAAATTTGTTCCTATGATATAGATCTACCTTTAAACATTTCCTTGTAAATAACGCGTACGAAGCCACGGACAGAAACTAGTAGTTAATATAAAATAAAAACAAACCAGACGTTTACAAACCTTGAACTATTTTGCCAAATGCAGTTTATATGAGTGTAAATTGGTTGGTGATTGTGATTGACCCAAATATTGTGCATACTGATCAATTGGCTATATTGATGGAGCTAATGGCTACTTGCGATACTGTACGGGGTAATTGTTCAAAGCTGGCGCGATTGTCTTTGGTATTTTCATACCGTCATTCATTGTTAACGTCGTTGTTGGATCTCTAAGGAATCAGGAGAATGAAGTCTATTACATGGAGCAATAATCCCCCTTCGTGCCTTATCTCCATATCCAGGGGGAATAAGACCCGTCATGTCACTGTGGGATATCTAAGTGATCAGCACAACTCTACAACTTGCCTCTTGAATCTGTGCTCCGGAACCACTCAAGACTGACCCCGTTGTTGGGTCTCTAAGGGAGTCATGGCCCGTAATATGGAAGCTTGCTCAGTCACAGATGGCTTGAGTGACGTTTATGCCATAGAAAAGCGTTACTCAACTATCTAGAGATGACTGAACAAGCTTTCATAATATGGGCTTAAGAAATTAGAAGATAAAAACGAATACAGTCATGAGGATCATTGTTGTGGGCTAACAACCGGCTTACACCCTCTTGCATAAAGCAAGAATGCAAATAGCTGACTGAGCAGTGTTATCAAGGCTACAAAACAAACGAAGTTACGTTTTCAGGGTTCCTGTAATGTATTTTTAATTTCGCAATAAATTTAAATGCCTGACCAGATTTGGAGATTTAGATTTAGATTTTAATGCGGATGTTTAGATTTTTGAATGTTTGAGTCGTTACCTCTTCATGTCAAAATTAGCTACTGGACGGATCCGGCTGATGTTTTGCATACTCGTAGATGTAGTTCTAGAATACTTTTTATAACGGAAAATGGCGGGCGAAGCCGTGAGTAGAAGCTAGACAGCTATAATTTTGTAATGATACTTTTAAGAGAATATATGTTTTATGTTTTTATTTATTTAGGAAGTACCTAAACAATTATAATAATAGCGATTACAATACGGACTTAGAACTAATACATAAATCAACTAATGTTTCCACCGTTAAAAAAAGACCATAAAAAAAACTTTTAAAAAAATATTACTTTTATTGTTTTTCCTCATTCTATCAATGTCTAAATTCTCATATCTATTGCTTACATTTCAAGGTTTATAAATACTTATAAGAGTTAACCTTCATCTGAAAGCATCTCTCAAATCCACTATTTTACTGATATCGTCAGCAGATCCAAAAATGAAAAATATTTGTACGGAACCCACAGTTTTATTCCAAAATGAACACATGACGAATCAAGGTTAAAAATAAAACAAATTTACAAATGTTACAAGTCGAATAGCGGCGCGGCGTAGATGTATAATTACTGCTAGCTTCAGCCCGTGGCTTTGCCTGCCTTTTTCAGGACAGAAAGTACAATTAGCCTAATGAATGAGTACCTACTCACAAGGGGTGGAAAAGTAGAAAGTGATTTCGGAAGGGGTTCTTGTGTTTTTATTTAGTTATAAGTATCTCTAATTCCTCTTAATAAGTTTAAGTTCTTCTTGATTTCTTTGTTCTGTTAAACTGGTAATTTTCTCCTGCTTTGTTAATATTTTGTTATCTTTTCAAGTGCCGTGCCGTGCCGTGCTCTAAAACGCTTCAGATACCATTTAGTCTATAATATTATAAAGCGGAAAGATTGGTTTGTTTGTGTGAATTGAATAGGCTCCGAAACTACTGGACCGATTTGAATAATTATTTCTCCATTTATAAGAGTTAACCTTCTGGTTAATTCTGGGCACTTTGCCTTCTGGTGACGGCTTAGATTTTTAGAAAATAGATTTAAGTGTAAATATTAGTTGTAATTATTATTGTATTTTCTTTAGTAATAAAATTACTGTAAAGCTAGGTACATCAATTAAAAATAGATATGGGTTATTGAGATTAAAAAGGATCTTTTCTCCATTAATCTACATTATCTCTGAACGAATATGGACGATAGTAGACCCGTGCGAAGCCGGGGCGGAACGCTAGTAATCTGTAATATTTTACAATAGTGTTTCATACTGAAAAAAAAACTGTAAACTAAGAGGCTTTAAGAGGGTTCTTTGAGCTCAAAGAAGGGCCCGTTTTGGAGACCAAAAGAACATGAGTGTAATGCCAGCTTGGGAGATATACAAACAAACATGAGTGTAATGCCAGCTTGGGAGATATACAAACAAACATGAGTGTAATGCCAGCTTGGGAGATATACAAACAAACATGAGTGTAATGCCAGCTTGGGAGATATACAAACAAACATGAGTGTAATGCCAGCTTGGGAGATATACAAACAAACATGAGTGTAATGCCAGCTTGGGAGATATACAAACAAACATGAGTGTAATGCCAGCTTGGGAGATATACAAACAAACATGAGTGTAATGCCAGCTTGGGAGATATACAAACAAACATGAGTGTAATGCCAGCTTGGGAGATATACAAACAAACATGAGTGTAATGCCAGCTTGGGAGATTTACAAACAAACATGAGTGTAATGCCAGCTTGGGAGATTTACAAACAAACATGAGTGTAATGCCAGCTTGGGAGATTTACAAACAAACATGAGTGTAATGCCAGCTTGGGAGATTTACAAACAAACATGAGTGTAATGCCAGCTTGGGAGATTTACAAACAAACATGAGTGTAATGCCAGCTTGGGAGATTTACAAACAAACATGAGTGTAATGCCAGCTTGGGAGATTTACAAACAAACAAATTGTGCCTCTATTATAATTATATTAGTGTTGAATAAAATACTCAAAGCTGCATAATGTCAAGTTTCGCCATTAAATCGGTGGTTGACTCACCCGCCACGGAATTTATTAATACAATTATGATTAAGATCATAATTTCGCTTACAAATAATACCGTTTCCTTCAAGTGTGAAATATTATCCTTTGAGTGCGAAATAATATCCTCCGAGCGAGATAGTGGGGCTTCCTCTTCACCTCCCCATACGTCCACTGGTCAAGCCTCCTCCAAACAAGAGGCCCCCCCAGGTTTGCCATAATCACCACGTTTGTCAGGCTGATTGGTGATCGCAGTGAAGGTGTTATTAATACTCAGAAGGAAGCTGCTGCTTATTGTCTGGTAGGTTCTCTGAGTCGACTCTCATCAACACGGCCTCTACCACAAACTGAGCTGGATCCGTCGGCGAATCTGAGATTTTAATTTTCGACGGAATAAGAAAGACCCGTCTCTGTGTGTGCCTTTGATAATAATATCGATTTTGAATAAGTATTTTTTTGTTTGAATGGTTAAAAATACATAAATTTGTATATAAATTCATATCGGGTTGTAGTCCAACAGCTAAGCTATGTTATAAGCTAAGCTCGCACGGCTCCAACAGTTTTACATACTTGTGTGCAGGCAGAGCTAGCTTATCTTCCGGTCTGCATACAAGTATGAAAACTGCGTCAACTATGCGAGCTAAACCTAAACTAAATTAGCTTCTTTCGATCTAATTTGTTGAAATAAATAAATCGTCAAGTCAAAATCAAAATCAAAAATTCTTTATTTCCATAAATACAAAAATGTACACTTAGAAAAGGTCAAATTCTTAAAATAAAACACTGACACGGGAATAAAGTGGTATTTTTGATTTCTGTCGCTTCGGTATGTTAGCCACTTATTGAATTGACGTGTAAGTGCAAGTCGGACTCACGCACCAAGTGTTCCGTACAACCTTGTACCTAGTCTTTAGCAAAATAAAACCGGCCATGTGCGAGTCGGACTCGCACCAAGGGTTTCGTACCAATATCGATAAAAACGGCAAAAAAATCACGTTCGTTGTATGGGAGCTTCCTTAGATATTTATTTTATTCTGTTTTTTAGTATTTGTTGTTATAGCGGCAACAGAAATACATCATCTGTGAAAATTTCAACTGTCTAACTATCACGGTTCATGAGATACCTGGCTGGTAACAGACGGACAGACGGACAGCGTAGTCTTAGTAATAGGGTCCCGTTTTTACCCTTTGGGTACGGAACCCTAAAAATCGACTCGGAAGCACAGTGTGCGCAACGTTCAGGATATGGATTCAATAAGTGATCAGACCAATGAAAAAATAGACAGAATATAGTTTATTGCACAGAAGTTGTAGATACGAGTAGGTGAGCATACTCATTATGCTGTATATATCTAGCATTATGCTAGATAGCATTCTCTACCTGCTAACCTTAGGGTAGTGTGGACAACAATTGAAAATGATTTTTATGTTACTACAAATTTACGGTTTTCAGATTTACATATCCCTTTATTGTGTACAAAACCTTGATTCGTGGCAGATATGATCCTAGGTCAACGGGAAGTACTTACCCAATTGGTTTTGGTGACTCGCGAGAACCAAAATTATTTATTATTTTCTTTGTGTAGACAGTTCCAAACCAATCAACAAAATTATTGTGTTCGGAGACACACGGACAGACGGACAACAAAGTGATCATAATTATAAGGATTCCATTTTTCATTTTGAGGTACGGAACCCTAAAAACAAAAACTACATCGACCATTCGGCTGACAGCGGGATCGAGAGAAGATTTTTGCTTTCAATCCAAATATTGCCCACACTGAGCGATATTCACCATTTTAACTATCTAAAATCCGCTTCTGCTCCTGCTTCCCAGTGAGAACACGCCCTTACATAGATCCAAGGTCGAGGAATTTATTGACTCATTAAACTAAGTAAACAATAAACATAGTTATCTTCAAGTTGATGAATGGTGCGACGTTCAGACAACGCACACGCACACGCAGGGATTACAAGTATGAGTTTTATAAACTTGAAAAGATTATGTGCTTTCTGTCATCTCTAGTTAGGTATGTCGCAGCCGGGTCGTAGAAGCAGGCCGCTTGTAGAGTTGGTTGTAAAACGGCGCAATATAATGATGGCTTTTCAATTCAATCTATAAAAAAACAATCATGCTTTTCATTTTGACTCTAGATGGCGCTGCACAAAAGTCAAGTGTCAATGTCGAGTGTCATAAAATAAACAACGAAATAATTTTCTGTTACCACCGTTTTTTGACACTTATTAAATAAAAAAATAAAATCAGTTTAATTCAGGCACAAAATTAAGGACCCAACCAAACTTAAAGTTAAATACAACATGCAGCATATCTTAGTACACCTCTACACTCTAAAAGGAACAAACACTCCAAATTTCAAGTCTCCAGAACCAGTGGTTCGGGCTCTGCGAGGTCTGTCAGTGTGTCAGTTGCTCTTTTAAAATATACAAATACATATATTGATTAGTATAGATAAAGTCAAAGGATATTAAGTTGACAGGTTGCAGTGCAAGACAAAGTCCGTTTTACTGTGGAAGTACATACTACCACCATGCGCCATTACTGCGGCGGTAGCTGCGTAAGAATCGACCCCTCCAACTCAGTCCGTGGATGTCGTAAGAGTCGATTATGGGACCCTACCAGAGGACGGCCAGCAGCCTTCTTCTGTGTGTTACCAGCTCCCCTGCGGCCACCAGTCTGCCTGCCGAGCGTGTTGATCATATAATAATATATAAAAATAAAGTATGTATATGAACCTAGGTAGATATTTTTAGGGTTCCGTACCCAAAGAGTAAGACGGGACCCTATTACTAAGACTCCGCTTTCCGTCTGTCCGTCTGTCTGTATCTCATAAACCGTGATAGTTAGACAGTTGAAAGTTTCACAGATGTATGTCTGTTACCGCGATGACAACAAATACTAAAAAACAGCATAAAATAAATATTTAAGGGGGCTCCCATACAGCAAACGCGATTTTTATGCCGTTTTTATAGATAATGGTACCTACTGAACCCTTCTTGCGCGAGTCCGACTCGCACTTGGCCAGTTTTTTTTAACCAAGTTGAAGTTATGATTTATAAAAACTCAAGTATTTTTATAGACGGGCTTTAATAACTAACACAAATAGTGATTATCTTTTACTAGGTAGGTAGGTACGCAAGAAATAGTTATTAGTAGATTTATTATTGTATTCTATTATTGCTGTAATTTTCTCTGTTAAAATTCTAATAAGATTAATTATCTAGCTTAGTTTATTTATGGCATGCCTTTTTGATTTATTTCTATGATGTGTCGTTGGCAGGTAGATAATGCCATCGGCTTTCTGCCGAGTTATTGTAGATATAGGTGTTTTTATTATAAATGCAATAAAGTTTAATAAATAAAAGGCTTAAATTCATTAGCAAAATAAAAGGTAAAATTTAAGTAAATTTTTAAATTCTGTTATTTGACGAGTATCGAACCTAACCTACCAAGGAGAAGGAAGCACAGATCACTATATATGTACCAGGAAGGAAGCCGTCAAGTCAAACCATTTGTAATTCAAGATCGGCTGGGCCGATTTTAATGATCTTTGGTTTGTGGAATGTTTCTAATTCCCGAATAGCAGAATAACTAATTATAAATATGAAAAATTCACGGGAAAAATATCAATTAAATAGTTTTCTCATACAATTTCGTATGTAACGCCATCTTTCATTCTAAGCAGGAACGAAGTTTGCCAGGCCAATAGTAAAGTTATTAAAATAGAATAGAATAAGATTTTTTTATAAAAAAAAATATTATGTTTAATTGACACAAAGTTTAAACCTTGGGCTGACAGGTTGCAAATATGTTATCTACTTCTAATCATAAAGGGGCTATATACAATCAACCTGTGCTTAGTTTTATATTTCGAGATATCGGGCTTAATTGACAGATTAAGTTTAGTTTATTTGTTTTACGAACCAAGTCTTGGTTTCTCCACACACAAGTAACAACACTAAAGTTTAACTATTGTCAAATTATAACAAGCGAATGAAAAACCAGATAATAACAAGCGAATGAAAAACGTACTTATTTATAAGTATCTAGGCAGGTAGGTACCTACACATTGTCGATTGATTGATGGACAGGTAGTGTTTATTTATTTAATTTATTGTTAAAAGTGCAAAAAGTTAAGTGTCATATAATTTTTCTTATATTAGATACTTTGGTACTGGGAGTGATTTATGCAGAGGTACCTACTTGATGTATGCGTATTATTTATGGGTTTTTAACATTAATTATTTTAACTATTAGCGAATGTCTAATACAGGCTTTCTGTATCTATTGTAATTTAAGCTGTGGCCCTAGTACGACTGGTACGCATTATCTCTCGAATACTTCCATCGAATGCGAGTTATGCGAGTCCTTCCTATACATTTAGCGTCTTATCGTAGTTTGACAATAATCCAATAGTTTCTTACAAGCTCGATGATAGTTTTCAATGAATTTGAGTGATTTGTTGCACTTTGACAATGTTATAAAAGTAATTAGATAGAGCACCTCCAACATAGCTTGGTCACAAAAATGCCTTCAATTGGTGCTTCTAGAAAAATAAGAACACACGGGAAAACATTTCACTGGGTACTTGCATCGAATCTAAGTAGGTATTTCCTTTGTGCCTATGAGCGTACCAAGTCAAGTCCCAAACACGTCAATCACAGAGGTAAAACACGCTCAACAATTCTCTTGATTTCAAAGATTAAAAAAACGAATCTATGTATGTGTGAGTTGACAAACATAATTACAACTTCAGTGCTTTCATGCATAGCACGAATAGGAAAATGAGACTTATTTATCGCATTTGTTTGGCTACACTTCGTTTGTGTCTGCTACCATGCTAAGCTTCTTGGAAGACATCAATGGCTCTCGATTACGTCTATCGTATGTTTTTTTTATATAAACTCAGACTAAGGCCTCTGATGGCAATTCGAATTAGGTATATAAATTAATTAATTAAGTACTAGTTCCTGCACGCGGCTTCGCCCGCGTTCTCTCTATGGAAAGGTTTTAATTATCCCATGAGAACTGATTTATGGGATGAAAAGTAGCCCATGTTTTATTCCAGGTCTAGAACTACCTGAATGCAAAATTTCATCCAATCCCTTGAGTAGTTTTGGCGTGAAGAACTAACAAACATCCGTCCATCCGTAATTTAGGACCCACAACCAAACTATCATAATTATTATTAGTGGAATGTCATATTTTGTGGCGTAAGATTTTGGTTGGCATAGAAACCTCGCAGACAATTGACATATTTTGTGGCGTTAGATTTTATATTTATTTATTGGAAAACCAGAAGCTTATTTAAACATAATAATTTGGAGAAAATATATCCTAGAAAGCTTAAATTAAGGTTTTCACGGGTAAAAAACAGAGTAGCAACAATTATTAAAAACTATGAACATTCTAAGGCTAATCAACATAAATCTAACAGAAGGAATAAAGCAATAAGTTAACAATAGATTTCCCACTACATGTGATGCATCAGTTCTCTCATTAAACAATTCACAGCTCAGCCATACTAAGCGTAATGATCACGCCCCGATGAACCCCCGAACCCGAAACCCGAACCCCCTGGTTATGGGGTTCATCAGTTCATCTTTAGTGAGTTTCTGTCAATTGAACCACCGCACCAAATAGCATAAAATATGTCAATTATCTGCGAGGTCACTATGCCAAAAGTGTCGCTTTTTGACACTTTTTCAGCGGGTTCGGGGGTTGATCATTACGCTTAGCATAAGATTGGTGATCATAGTAGAGGTGTTAAACATACACAGAAGCAAGCTGCAGCCTGCCCTGGTAGGTTCTCTTAGTAAACCCTTATGACACTTACGGGCTAAGCGGGAGGGGGTCGATTCTTACACAGCGACCGCCACGGCCTTTACTAACAATTAATAATTACTGACCTTGAAAATTTAATCCTAGAAAAACAATCAAGAAATACAATATAGTTGTAGGTACCTAGTCTTTCTTTATGCTGTCAGAAGCACCAAGTCAATATAGTTGTAGGTACCTAGTCTTTCTTTATGCTGTCAGAAGCACCAAGTCAAGATAGTTTTCTCATAGCAGTTTTTTGTGTATAAATTTACGTCGAGTGTGTCAAGACTACTACCGAAAAATGGGGGATGCAATCAGACCATGATTTTGAAAATATTTAGCGAAAAAAACCGCGAAAAATATGTTGAACCATCAACTACCTTTTTAATGTTTTTCTAGGTACCTATACTACAACACTATAAGAACATAAATATCTATCTACCTAATTATCTAACTTATATAAGCAAAAAATAAATAACGTAAAAAAACAGCAATGTATTCTAAAACACTACCCGAGTGCGGCGCCCGCGCGCCCTCGGGCCTCGCTGTCCTTCGATATTTGGCATTTGCAATCTTACACACGTGTACATTGCTGGCTAGCAACACAAATAAAAATATGTACCATATCTCCGGCTACAATAGTTTTTTCCGACAGCGGTTTTTTTACTGCCTTTCTTTGGGTGTGCTGCACCCGACTCCCTCCCTCCTCTAGTTTGGGTGGTGGTATCGACACACCCTGTATATTAAGTCATCACCAATCATAACAAAAATAAAACCCATCACATTTTGTAAGCCTAAAAATAATAAGGTTATTGACTTTTGACACTGAAACATTCAGAAATGTGAAATATTTAAGGGGGCTCCCATGCAACAGACATGATTTCTTTGCCGTTTTTATAGATAATGGTACGGAACCCTTCGTGCGCGAGTCCGACTCGCACTTGGTCGGTTTTATTTGCGTTCACCTCGTTTGTGTCTACTATCATTCAAAGCCTATCGTTCTAAGACGTCAATGGTTCTCGATAACTTTTATGGTAACTTTAGTGTGTCCAGTGGTACTAAGCAATCTGGTGACTGTTTATTTGTCACTGTCACGAACACCATAGATCATCTTTGACAGATATATAATAGTGACAGAGTTGATTTTGAAAAAAAAAATGTGTTAATACGTGTAGTAAATTAACGAAATCTTCATCAACAAAGAAAATAGCAATCAAATAGATTGTAATTGTACCTATTGTAATTCGATATAGACCAGTTGAGCTACCTGCAGACTGTTGCAAGTCTGCCGTTCGTTCAATTGTTAATAGTCCTAATTTGTTTCTAATATTTTATAGTAATTTTCTATACTTAGTAAATAATTTAAAATTGTATCTTTTATTAAAAAAAAATATGTTTAAAGTAACCTGTTAAAAAATTAACTGAATAATAGTTTTACTACCGCTGCACAATTTTTTATGATTTAGTCACTGGTTAAGTATGTTGATGACCTTTGTTGTGGTTAAATTGTGAATGCTTTTTACGATATTCTTAGTTAAGTTTTGCGCTCTTAGAAACAGGTTGCCGTAATTTTACTTGCAATTAATGATTAATTAATAAAGTAGCTGATTAGTATGTGCCAATTTAATTTAATCTGAGAGTTTGATTTAAATTGACCCTCTTTAGTTTTTATAAACAGAAAAGTCTAACAATGTAGGTGTAGTGTGTAAAATATATTTCGTCCACATTATAAAGTACAAGAATACTTTATAATCTGGACGAAATATATTTTTAAACTTTTTTCGTCAGTGAATTCTCGACCTATAGGACCTTAATTTAATTTTATCAGTTATTTCAATGTTTTCTTCAGTTCAAATAATATCTTAATTAGAAGGCAAAACTATTAAGCCGCAGGCAATCGCTACTCAAAATCATGCATAAAAAATTATACTAAAGTTATTGACATTATTGTAATTACTGACCTCTCTCACACACAAAAACTTTCTAAAACAACACTGGCTTTAAAAAAAAATTGTCTATGGTTCACTTTTGTTTGTTTTTAAAAATGGAGCGTTTTAAAAAGCACGGAGCGCGCGCGTTCGCCGCAGCGCGCGTTGCGTTACGAAATAAATGTAACCTTAGGTGCTTCCAACTCCAGCCATTCATCTGGTGACCTCCTGCGTCTAATATCTTTATCGTCTGCTTATTTTATGATGCACGGGTGCAAAAGATTTTTGTAAAAAATGTCGGCTTACAAAGCGGCAAATTGTACCTTTTGTTGTTGAACTTGTTAACTCATTTCATTGTTTGAAAAAACAAAAAAAAATTACTTCAAATTCTTTAATATTTACACAGTTTTTTAAAGTTTTTCGGGACAAATAAGTACCTTCTTATCCCTTGGGAATAAAAGTGATTATACCTTAATAACATAAGCATAAAAAAACTTGTTGTAGAAATTGGTGAAAAATAAAAACATTCTTACTAGATTATACTTTACCGGGAAAAGAGACGCAGGAAATTCAAATAATTGTACAGGCTCATTTGCATTTTTTTTTATAAATCTTTGTAAGACATGACCTTCCTGTCGTAGGAAATAGCTATTCCATGTAGGAAACTACGCTTCGAACACAGTTTTTTAGAATAACTAGGATCAATTATGATTTGCGCCTTACCGACCTTCAGTAGGTACCTATAGGACGCGTAGGTAAAAAAAAGTGGTTAAAAAATAACAGCATGTGAGAGTCGCGCATTTCCAAAGCCAATCTTTATCTACGCAATTTATAACAAGGATTAGGATTATTTAGAACAAGGAAGGACACGATTATAAGTATTTACCGCACAACTTAAAAAACAGTTAAAATTAAGGGATTCGAAGTCGCTTTTGAGTTTTTTCAAAACAATCAAATTATATTTAATACAATTATTTCAATGTATACCTATAAAATATATATTTTATGAGGTTTTTTTGGTAATTTAATTCGTATTTGAAAATCTGTAAAATCGGATAAGATGGCAATCGGCGAAGATAGAAGTAGGTAACAAACATAGGTACTTCAAAAAATATACCTGTAGTCGAAATGAGAGCCTCCTCGTTTGACCATAGTCGGTTGACCATACTGACAAGTTGATAGCTTGCAACAGTCTGCAGTTAGCTCAATTGTTTCAATTGTAATACAGAAATACAGATCATTTATTTGCACACACGGGTCACAATGGTCTTGATTATAGAATAGGTAGGTACCGTACATGTATTGCCTTAGTCTAGGCATGCAAATTAGTTTTCCTGCAGGGCTAGGATGCGCGCCACGAGAAGTGTCGAGAAGTCGTGAAAAATGGCGGCATCTCGACTTCTCGACGATCCCTAGCATGCGCAACCAAATAGTCGTCACGTCTCGTCTCGTGAACGATAATAATGAATGTTTATCCTATCTGTGGTAACCTTTTTCGTCAAACTCTAAGATGCGCGCCCAATTTTCTCATCTCATCTCGACTTTTGACAGTTTTACACGAGTTACGAATCGTCTTCTATTACTACGACGAGATCACGACGAGATGGAGTCTTGAAGAAAATATAAATTTAATTCAAAGTGTTTATTAACCTCTGTTAATAAATATTTTGTAAAAATAGCATTACTGAATGCGAAAAAACGAAGAAGAGTCAGAGCTACTTGTGCGATGCTATTGATTTAGGTACTTACCTAAAATAGTCTTGGTTTCTCTAGTAGGTAGAAAACCATCCTGCGTGGATATAAAGACGTGCTTCGTGGCATAGAAAAGTAATAATGGCATAATATAAACCTATGTCTGTGTAGTACTTGATTTGGCAGTTAGTGCTGAATCTAAAGAAACGTAAAATCACAGAATTACGGCCGTGAAAATTAGTAACCTACCTTACTAGGTAGATA
Organism: Eupithecia exiguata; assembly: GCA_947086465.1. Classification (NCBI taxonomy): domain Eukaryota; kingdom Metazoa; phylum Arthropoda; class Insecta; order Lepidoptera; family Geometridae; genus Eupithecia; species Eupithecia exiguata. Next base: position 290,258 of record OX352254.1, read on the forward strand.
GGCAAGTATCAGTGATAGGAACCTATTTATGTATATTCTGCACTAACCTAATATTATATACCTTCTTAACTTACCTATAAACAGGGGCTAATATTGTAATGCGATTATAAATGTAATTCTGTCTGTTTGATATCATTTCAGGCCTAAAAAGCTAAACTGATATAAATGTGTCTACAAAATAAAGAACGTTTTGAATAATTGTAAATTAGTTTTATTTGCAATAAGAAGTAAAGCCTTAGATTCTGTTGCTTTCTAGAGCTAGTGCTGGCTTGATGATATACTGCGTCTGAAATATAGAGAAAACATATTATAGTCATGACTTAGGTTCTTCTTAGATGTAAGGTTTGAAATAGTATTTATATTATTCTTTTACAATTTTATTTGTTACATTTTGTTATGCCAGGTAGGTACACAGGTCCCGGAAACACATCACATTGTACTTACATTATATTCAGGTGCTCGTCTCGTAGCGTATTAGTGAGGTACTAAACCCACAAATAATGCTGTTTACTGTGAAATAAACAACGGGATGAACTAGCGCTTGTAGTGCACTGCACACCATGCCCAAACTCACGATATAAGTTCATTGAACACCCGTAACTAGTCGGTTCGTGCATAGTAATAGTGTTGTAACACAATAATTTTGGCGCTTATTGTTTTCTTTGGATATCGTAAGTAATAGTAAAAGTTTTCATAACAAGTTGCTAAGGAATTATCGAATAAAAACCAAAAGTACCTAAGTTGATTATGTGCGCGCAAAACATTGAAATTGCTTCTTCTTCTTTTTTTTTGTTTCGAGGCTTTTCTACTTTTCCACCATTCTGCCAGTGAAAAGTGCAAATTACCAGTATGGAGACGAAAACTAAGGAGGTTAATTTATGTTCTTCCATGCAGCTTACTAAAACCAGAGACAATTTGAATGAACTCAACGAGTGTTGCGTGGGCGTGGCTTCATCTGCATGAGAACCTCACTCGACAACGAGTCTTGAGTCTTTCGTGGCGCGCATCTTAGAGCAAACGACTCAACAACTGACGACGACTATGAATAGTCGTCACGTGCACGACGACTTTTGTGGCGCGCATCCTAGCCCTGCTGGAGTCACTATACATTTTTAAATTACTAAATTGTTAATTATATTTAAAAAAAAAAATACACGAATCCTTATAAAATATTTAAATAACAAGTAATCATCTAATAATATAATTGTTACGTAATACAAGCATATTTAAGCAGTCAAGAGAAAAAAATAAATAAAAAAATGTCATTGATTAGTTAATTTGAATGTCCTTATCTAATAAAAATTCGTTTACATTATAATAGCATTTTGACGTTAAAAATTTATAAAGTTTGTTTTTGAACACAGCCAACGGAAGTAACTTTACATTGTTAGGCAATTTATTGAAATTTTTTGGCGCCATGCCACAAAAACTTTTTTTTAACAATGCTGTATTAGCTATAGCTGAACACAGGCGATGCTGGTCACGTCTACTGCGAGTGTTAATTGGTTTGTCAAATAGATTATTATTTAATTTAACAAAAACCGCCATTTCATAAATGTAGAGAGCCGGTAGTGTTAATACATTTGAGGACAAAAAGTAGGGCTTGCAACTATCTGTGGTCTTCAGGCCATACATGGCTCTTATACATCGTTTTTGCGACTTAAAGATTCGCAAAAACGATGTATAAGAGCCATGTATGGCCTGAAGACCACAGATAGTTGTATATTTCACACTACATAGTTCATAAATGTTGAAAATTTGATTTTAGAAAAAGAATGACATTTATAGGTAAATATTTTAACTGGTATTTATTATTTACCTATTTTTCCCGGCCTTTTTGACAGGTTTACACACTGTCGTGGTTTCGGGATGACAACCTCGTCTATAATAGGGTGGTTTTTTTTTACTAGGGACCTAGTTGTATCAATTTAGGTGTCTGTAGTAACTAATACATGATTAATTATCTATCAATGCATAAAATACAACCTGCTGACAGATGGACGGACGAACGGGCCATCCCGTGACCACGACAGTGTGTAAACCTGTCGAAACGTCGGGAAAAATAGGTATAGGGGAGTGGGGGGGAATTGGGTCCTACTAAGGGAAATATTTAATAAAAGTCATATTAATTGAAGATATCGTATTTTTAAAATCAGGAACACGAACCTTACTTATCTAGCTACAAAATAATCACAGTCTCAATGTTGTACAATGAGGTACTTATCAAATATTAAAGAAAAAACAAAAAAAGAGAAACGCTCTCATTACCCTCTATTGCGGGAAATGAGAGCCTATTTAAATCCCATATGTATAATGGGAGCCATTATAATAAATCAGCCTCATAATTGTTTCCTATCAATCTCAAACATTAATTAAGCAGAAAAAGTGTCAATATTACAATTAACATTAAGGTTCTAAGCTAAAAACTAAAGGAGCCAAGTAGGCTCCTATTACCTCGTGACTACCATCTTAGATTGAAAACGAAAACAAAATAACCTATGACTCCTATCACAATTGAAATACAGAAACATAAAATAAGATAGATCTGGCTATGAGATAAATGCGCGCTAATTGTATTTAACATATATTTTGATACTTTCTTGTGGTTTGGAAAATTGTGAATTATTACAAGCAGAGAGCGAAAAACCGTTGACCGTCTCTCACGGCGGAACGCGTGGCACTGTCGAGTCAAGCGAGTGAGCCGAACCTAGCCGATATTATATGAACGCATCCGAGTGGCAACCGAGCGAATACGAGTGGTATTATGCCTAAATTCACACCGCTCCCATTACCCGACCGCTCTCACAACCCCTCGCTCCCCTATAAACGCGATAAATACCCGATAATTAGTATTAATAATGTATAGGTACTTCTTAATAATATAAATTCTTATGTAGGTAATTCTGTATGTCCGTCTGGTCTGTTAGGTACCTGTTACCTTTTCACGTCGAACGGCTGAACGGATCTTAATGAAATTAGGCAGGGAGGTAAATGGTAGCCGGATTCCGGACGGACATGGGCTACTTGAAAAGCTCGTGCGGAGTCACGGACAATAGCTAGGTTAGGCTATTGGTTGGTGTTTTTCCCACATAAACTACACTACATAATGATTTCGTCAAACTACGAAAGCCTAAATCAAAAAAATCTATGCCTCTTTCGCCTACATTTTACAAGCTACGGAACCCTGTCATACTTCCCTATGTAGATTAGGTACTTACCTACCGTATTATGCGACAGAAGGTACATAAATAAGGTAGTTTCATTTATCTATGCTAAGGATTTAGATGAGCGAAAGCACATATTATTCTTCGATCAATCTTCATCACGATGTGTGTAATATAGGCCGACATAAGCTTACGTGATTCCACAAAAAGAACCGGCCAGTTGTGAATCGCAATCGCACACAAAGGGTTTCGTGTCCTTATACATTAATATTTTTATTGTATGTATTACATCTTGTTAAAATCGGGAAAAAACACTGAAAAAGTAACGTTTCTTGTTTAATAGGGGGTCCTTATTTTTATATTATTATTTGTTGCTGCAGAAATACGCACCGTCTACTTAGGTGTTTAGTGTTTATGTATAAAATAGTTTTAATGTAGGAACCTATTTGTTACCTATGAGTGTGTCTGTAGTAACAAATTAATGTTTTATCTATCTATCAGTGCATGAAACAGCCTGCTGACAGATGGACGGACAGACAGCAGAGGCTTAGTTATAGGGTCCCGTTCGCAACCTTTGGGTACGGAACCCTAGAACCGCTCGTTGCAATAGTCGCAATGGAGGATGCACGACACCACAGATAAATAGGAGGTCCGAGTAACGTAACTGAAAAAAAACTGCATTGCTTTTTACGATGTGCAATATGTCTGTGCTTCTATCAAGAGAACAGAGGCGTAGAGATTCGTAGAAAAGCTAAAAAATTTTTGCTTTTTCTGTATAGATTTTGAATCTGGGGATACACAAAGAAATTATTTAAGATCGTGAATGCATGAAGCAGAGATTGAACGAAAATCAAAAAAGCGCACTCAGAAGACTAAATTATATTTTTTTAAGACGTCGAATTCTTTTTTAATGAGCTGATTCATTTAATTTGGTCCATTTCAGCAGTAATAAGTTGCTTGGGTCAAATTTCAAATTTTGGGAATTTTCACCTCTGTGAAAAAGACGGTGTTAAAGACATTTCAGCAAATAATAGCATATTAAGTAGTACTTTTTAGTGATATTGTGAAAACTTAGGGTCTCGCAAAGTTTTTAAAATCTCCCAGAAACCTTACTATTTTTTTAAATTTTAAATTGGATTTTGTAACTTCGACTATGTCTCGCTCAAACGTAAATTTTTCACTTTTAATCAAAAATGTTGTAACTTGCATTACTGTCAGAAAGCTTATCATTTTATGCAAGACAGGATCCAAAGGATCCATAGGAGTCATAGACAATAAATAAACCCCTAAAATTCCACCAAAAAAAATATAAAACAAAGTTTTAATCGTTTCGCCCGAAAATTCTTCAGAACGTAAATAAATCATAACTCGAAAACTACGAAAATCGGAGAACACACATGGAGGACACACATATTCTCAGGTACCCTCGAGGGTGAAGACTATTTGGTCCACCCTGTATTTTAAAGTGTATGCGTGTTTTCGCGCAACTCACGCAAATGTCCCTATTTACAAATCAGAACAGCATTTAAAACAAACAATGGTAGATGGTAGATGGTAGGTATCGGCCACGTCTAAGAGGAGCCATACGATGTATGGCACGTAATATATTTATTTATTTTGTTTTATTGAGAGAACAAACAGTTTTACACACTTTATAAATAAACTTACATATTATTAACAAATAACCATTGATGTGTACTCACGTGTAAAGCTAAAAGACTGCTAGCTTGCGGAGGATAAATAGAATACATTACATAGATAAAACAACGAAACAAATACTTGCAGATCGTACAAATATTTGTCCTAAGGCGGGAATCGAACCCTCCTGCAGGCAGGCGGACCTTCGGCCGCCGCGCCACATCGGTCGTCGATAGAGTGAAGTGATGTTAGTTTAGGCAGACCAGAGGACACGCATCATTTAGGACGATGCGTGCCGCGCGCATGCGCTGGACGCAGGCGCGGGACGCATGCCAATCGCAATAGATAAATCATTGATCAGGCCACTTGCACCGGACAACTTAACCGCCGGTTTACGCAATAGATCACGGTGATCATATATTTTGATTTTATTTTATTTAATGTTTTTATTATACTCGTAATTTTTCAAATAGATAAAACTTTTTTCATACATGCAGTCAATGTTAGTTTTTACCCATGATCTTTCAATAACTTTGTTTCTATAAAATAAGGACATTGTCAGTGCGGAACTGAGCTACATCTGGCCAAGCATTGTTGTAATCATCTATAGAGTAAAAGGCTTTCCTGATAAGATTTTGTATTATGTATCTACCTACCTACTGCTTAAGGCGAATTGTAGGGGTAAAAGACGAAAACGACGTCTTTTTGGACAATGTTTCTGACGAAAATATAGATCGTGAACGTTTGAAATTTATATATCCGGTAACACATATCTTAAAGTATCTAGTGCCGGTTCCAAATGCTTGCCGGTAGTTATAGTTAGCACTCAGAACAAGGTTGAAGTAACAATATCTTCAGGTAATTGAGCACACTTTTTGACGGTGTGTCTTATTCGTTTACTACCAAACTCAGTATAGTTATTTCTATAGCTCGTACGCTTCTATTCCCGGTCCATTTGTTTTCAAATGAAGTCAAAATAAGGAGTTTTAACGTAAAAACTATTTGCGCCTATTAAAACATCACTCTCCCACAAACGTTTGCTCGCAAAATATGATCAGGCAATGTTGTAGTACCAACAACTGACCGAGCGAGGGCGCGCGGGCTCGCGGCCGACACGGGGCGCGCGGCGCGCGCTAGGAGAAAACGCGACGTTGCAAGCTCTCGTACATGCCGCCGGCTCGCACTATGAGCGACGTTGCCAGATCTTGCTTTAGTACCTATGTTATGTGTATTGTATGATCGCGCGCGAGTCTCACTCAAGCAGTTTCAAAAATAAAAGTATAGGTACATAATTTCTAAAACGCAGTGTTATTTTTTGTATCGAATATTTCTTCTGGAGTTGTGTTTTAGTCTTATATTTATATTATGGCAAATAAACGTGGACAGAAACGTCGAGTTCCATCGAAGTGGTTGCGAAAATGTAGATCACGTCATGCAAATGCTTTAAAAGCACAAGTTCGGCAAATGGGTGATGCTGTTGAGTAAGTAACCTATCTTGTACTATGCTATACCTGTAATAAATAATTGTTTAGTCTTCCTAGTCAAGTTCTCAGGCATAATCTAATATCGATGCATCGATGCATGGAGTAGAGTAGTGCCGTTACAGAAACTTACCTATGTAAATTCCTTTTATTCCTTTACTACTTAGGTTGGTACCTAGCCAATACTGTGAAGTACCTAACTCTTGATTTTTACTCATTCAAATAACGATTTTCAAACCCAATTAACCCTCAATTTTAGGGGTCCGTACCCAAAGGGTAAATCGTGACCCTATTAGGTACTAAGACTCTGCTGTCCGTCTATCCGTCTGTCACCAGGCTGTATCTCATGAACCGTGATAGTTAGACAATTGAAATTTTCACAGACTCTGTCTTTCAGTATTTCTGTTGCCGCTATAAAAACAAATACTAAAAAACAGAATAAAATATATATTTAAGGGGGCTCCCATACAAAAAACGTAATTTTTTTGCTCGTTGTTATAGATAACAGTACGGAACCCTTCGTGCGCGAGTCTGACTCGCACTTGGTCGGTTTTATTTATGATGCCATCGGTTAGAACATATCGAGAGGAGAAACTTTAGTAATGGTCACAAATGAATTACATTAATTTTTTCTTACTACGTACCTAAATATTTAGTTCGTTACTTGGATATTATATTATTATTATATTTGTATTATAGGGATTTTACTAAAGATCTAGCCAGTACCTATTAGCTACCAGCATCGTGTCTCAATACTAACTTTTTACTCGCACAACTTTTACATACCTACCTAATAAATGTAACTTAGGTACTTATCTACCTATATAATTTTGTATTTCAGGCAACCACAAATATCTGAATCTGCAAGGATTCTGTTGCACATAGCAGTCGTAATGTGGACACGGAAACATGGAACGTGACAATTGATGATAGTGAATTGTCATTCAATACATCAATAGAGTCCAAGCTGTAAGAAATTTACCAAATTCTATTATGTTGCCTACCCACTGCATTTTTCGCACATATACGGTTTTGCCAATCCTATCGGGTATTACGGGTGTTCTATTTAATTATTTGTATTTTGCTTGTGGGTCAATATTACTGTTAATTATTCTTCTTTCAGCTGAAAGAACCTAAAAGAAGAAAAACGGCTTCAGCAACTTCTTTTTCCCCAGACCAGCCATCTACCAGCTCACCTCTTGTAGGTAACTTGAAGTTCTGTAGAACTGTATTTTTAACGCTAAGCTCTTCTAATCGTACCTATCCCATCGGGGGATACCATGTCATGTATTTTTCTTATTATTACATTGTTTACCTACCATATTCTATGAAATATTAATTTCCTACTTACTGTTTTTTTCACGCAAAGCACTACTAAGAAAAAATATTCTCTAAGGGAGAATATTTTTTCTTGCAGGCCAATAAATATATTTATTTCTTTATTTTTCAGAAAAAGAAGATAAAGGGTTCCGGTAAATGACTTCTTTCCGGATCAACTTACCACGTCATAAGTACCAACCTCTTACCTAGCGCTGAAAACAAAGATGAATAAAAATAAAAACGCCAAGTGCGACTCGGACTCGCGCAACGAGGGTTCCGTAACTAAACATTATATTAATTATAATCTATAAATAAATAAATTCAAACAAATTGTCAAAACCTTGCGACTCGGCAAACGTAGTGTAGGACGCCCTCTGACCAGGTGGGATGACGATTTGCGAAAGACTGCTGGCAGATGCTGGATGCGGCAAGCTGAAGACAGGGCGCTATGGCGCTCATTGGGGGAGGCCTATGTCCAGCAGTGGACTGATATAGGCTAATGATGATGATGATGATGATGTCAAAACCTTTCTGTGCAAAAAGGCTTACTACAAAATATCAGATTATTTAGAAGATAAAAAAGCTTGGGATGGGTTTTGCTCCAACTCGAAAAATAACAACTAACAGGCTAAAGGTTTCTTAGTCGCTTCTTTACTTTTTGTCTACATACCGAAGCGACAGAAATCAAAAGTACCACTTTATTTCCGTGTCAGTGTTTTATTTTAAGAATTTGACATTTTCTAAGTGTACATTTTTGTATTTATGGAAATAAAGAATTATTGATTTTGGTTTTGATTCTTTTGTTGGTGGTTATAATTATGATAAATAAATAAATGATGTGAATTTTAACACGTTTCTGAGAAAAGAGGGTTGACAGACGGTCAACAAAGTGATTCTATACGGGTTCCTTTTTTTCTTTTGAGTTACGGAACCCTAAAAATGACAAGATAGTGAATTTATATTTTCATGCAGAGTGTATTCATCAATATTAATAAAAACTTAACTAGTATATGCTGATGATGATGATGATAAATAAAAACTTCAACAAAAATTAGTTTAATAATATTCGTTTTACTAAAATACTATTAGACCTATGCAGTTTACAGAGTTTAGATATTTTGTTTAGTAATGTTTTAATCCTAAGCCTAACCATTCTCTACACATATAATATTTTGATACAATTACTCCTTTGAACTGTTTCTCTCAAGGATCTCTCTGTTCATCATTACTCTGTGTGCGTACTACACTTGTGCGCGCCATCTAACGGCAGTGGAGCGTATTATTTGGATAGGGTATATCGACTAAGGTTCCAGGACCGCGCGCGCTCGGTTTTTTGAATCGAAAACATGCACTCCTTGCTGCATAGATGGCGCGGGGGTGTCCCCGCTCGGCTGCCAAATGCCCAAGGTCATTTGCCTTACTATTCACCTTAAAAGGAATAGGGAGCTCAGTTGCTTAAGATGGAAGCTTGTTATAGAAGCGTCCGCAATTGCCCATATGATAGGTACATGATTTCCCTTCCTTTCGTAATCTATATGATAGGATGTTGATTCTACATGTTTCTTGTATTTCTATTGTGAACATCACATTTTATAAAAAGCTATTTTAGCAATTTTGATCTTTCTACTTGTCAGAATGCGGTTTACAAAATATGTGCCAATTCAATATTTTTATTGTTCTCTATTACAATTTTATACACTCCAACTACCTAGAAACTTGAGAGTGTAATTCGCCTAGTCATTCTACATTCTACAAACGGGCTGATTCTAACACAAACTCTTCGAGGCAGAGCTCACCTCATCTTCGCGCGTGACGTCACTAGCTTGCGAGGCACATCACCGCTTGGATCTTTCTTTGTTTCTTCACATACAAATATGAGACATCTCCGCGCGGTGTCTCCACTGAAGCTGAGCGGAGACCAGATGTATCAATAACGACGTTCTATTGATTGTATAAAACACATCTCTTCTCTGCTCATCTCCGCTCAGTTTTGGTGGAGTCTGGTCCTTAGCTTGGGTCTACCTAGAATCCTAGATGATGTTTTGTGAAATGTCCAGAAATATAGTTCATTACAATTTATTATTACAATTCTACGATGCGGCGGCGCGGGCGGCGCCGACATAACATATTGATGTACCACATTTCACAGCTGACTGTATCATATTACCTCTTCCTACCAAAGTGGGTTTAGTGCGTAGGCTTCTATTGCGAATTCCATTATAACAAAAGTACGAATACTATATTTTTAGATTATCAAATAAGCGGAAATTATAATAAATTTGCAATTTACTTAACTGGTTTTTACCAAAAACAAAGTAGGTATCGTAATGTATTTTTTTATTGCATGAACTCATTGGTAAGTATAGCACGCGGAAACCCACTACAAAATTCATATTTATATACCTTACTGTAAAATCAGGTTAGGTAGATACCTAATGCCGGTCGGTTACATACATAACTGCGACTTATATCCATTATCATTATATATTTTATTGCATCATTACACAATATTGTATATGTACCTACACATTATTTTAAAAGGTTGGTGTTGTGTTAAGGTTGTACAAGTATTATTTCGTTTTTTTAATTTGCTGTAAAAATTCTAGTTCCAACATATAGCATAAAAGTCGCCGGGGAGGTGTGAGTCCGAGTCGGAGAGTGAGTGAGCCCTCGTGTCTAAATAAAAAAAAAATCCTTGAGTGCGGGTAAGCACTATAACAAAAAACTTAATACTATTATGTTTAACAACAATCGTTAGGAAAAGAATTAAAATAGCCTTTAAGTACCAACTTTGTAAACCTACTTTTTGTGAATAAATATTTTATAATTATTATTATTTATAGGTCTTAGTATCTAGGTAATGTATAAAAGACATAATGGTAGGCAAGGACTTCGCTCGCGCTGTTTCTATGGAAGCGTAGGAACGCGCGATAAGTAGGATTCCTATCATAACCTATGGGAACTGATTTATGGTAGGTATATATGGTAAAAGTAGCCTTTATTCCAGCACCCATCCTATAAATTGACATTTGAAAGCCATTCCAATGACCTTCGCCACACAATTTCAAATTACAAAGGCCATTCAAAGGATTTTCAAATATCAATTGGAATTTGGTTTAGCGTAATTCCACAGCTGGTACTACCTATGAAATTTCAGCCCGATCTGAAGAAGTTCAGTAGTTTTGCCGTGAAGAGGTAACAAACATCCATCCATCCAAACTTACGCATTTATAATAATAGTGTGATTAAGTTAGTAAATAAATGATAACCAAGAATGACCAGTCAAGGAGCGAAAACTCTAGAAGTAGCCAATGTTGGAGGAGCAATTTGACAACCAGGTCGCCGGAGGCTCTGTCGGAGCAGGCGAATGTCCGCCTGCAACGCAGGTTGCGGGTTCGATTCACGCCGCAGTACAAATGTTTTTACGGTATGCATATATTCGTGTTTATGTTATGTCCCAATTTCAAGAAGAAGATATAACGATAAATAAAAACTATATGCACACACGAAAAATACTTACACAAATAAAATATGAAGAAAAAATAATAAAATTCAAATGCAAGGATCAAATAGAGCAGAGTGATATAGTGAAGTACCGTTATTTAAACGGCCGTTTAAGTGTGACGAGAGTGGCCCTCTCCTAGCCAGCCGAGGACGCAGGCACTTGGTCTGACAGGTCACGCGCACACATTTCTGCGCCTAACATAATTCATTTACTTTTGCAGCCACTGTGTCTGTGAGATTTTACAATTAGATATGACAGAATCAGTTTGTTTGTAGAATGGCTAGGCCGATCGTAAAGCTGCGAGTTCACCGGATCGGACCGTAGCGTAGGTACGCGGCGCGGCGGCGTCGGATACCGACTACTACACACACTCATATTATTAATGCGATAGTTTGGATGTTTGTTACCCCTTCACGCCAAAATTACTGAACGGATCGGGCTGAAAATTTGCATACAGATTGTTCTAGGCCTGGAATGAAACAGCTACTTTTTTATCCCATAAATCATTTTCTATAGGATAAAAGAAAAAAAAAGCAACTTAAATAAAAGCCAGATCCAGGCGGTACTCCTGGACTCGGCGCGTATCGTCAGGAAGTTCCTCTCTTTGCAGCGCTAGTCACCGGCTGCTTGAGCCTAGCTTCGCGGCCGGTGATCCACCGTTTTGATATTTTTTTTTACTGTAGGATAGTTAATAGCAAATAAACTACCTATATATAATAGTAAATTGTATTATAGATATCTCAATTTTAAATGCATTTTTATGGCACTTACCTATCGATTTATTAAAAATGTTGTATTTTTTGTGGTTTATTAGCACTATAGAATCAAATAGACACTTCTTGTCAGGTGTGGTGTGGCATGTGACGTCATTGCTCAGAGCACGGAAGCCATGACAGAGGATTATCGTTTTGGCGCGCCATTATTTTATTGAAACATTAAAATTAGTTTTTAAAACTAATATAATACGACTGGCCTTGAAGAAATATTAATTACATTGCATTATTTTTATCAGAAAAATACGTTAGAATTATTTCCCAGTAGTACCTAGTCAAGGTAGTTAAGTAACCTATTGATTCAAAGTTTGTTTAGAAAAGTTGTTCAAAGTTTCACACCAAATGGCTTAAATGTTTGCAAAAATTATCGAAATTATTTGTAGAAACTAGAAAATAGTAAAATATATTGTTTATCTTATATCTGTTTGGTTCATTTTCCTTTAAAAAATCGGAAGAAAATCGGAAGGTGCCAACTCGCCATTTTCATTCGAGCGAGATGACGAATAAGTTGTTTTAATGAGGGGTTTTCGTTTTGCATTAAAAAAAAAGCTAGTTCTAAATATCTCGATAGATGGCAGTGCGTCAACTGGTGACTATGTCATTCATAAAAATTCAAGGGTTTGCTCCACTGTCTTGTCACTCCTCATAGTGACATTTCTTTGTTTATTTGCAGCATTTGAAAAAACAAGTTTGTTTGCCAGTTTTTTCATTGTTTATACCTCGGTTCATAAACAATGAAAAAACTGGCACGATGGTCGAGACAGAGAAACATTCAATTCTATCTGATTTCTTCTCAGGCTACAAGCATATTTTTATCTCTCTGGTGTGAATGAGATGGGTATATTCACTACCTCTAGTGCTTTGTTCCTTATAGCGATCGACCGATTATCATTTTGACGTTTTCTTTCATGTGACATTAACATACCATAGTAACCAGTTGAAGCCCTGCCATCTATCGAGATACATGGAACTAATTTTTTTCTTTTTAAAAATGCAAAACGAAAACCTCTCATTCGTAATCAATAGGTATACATTTATATTATGTATAGATTCATTTTTAAAGCTGCCGCTTTTTACTTGTATCTAAGGGTTCCGTACCCAAAAGGTAAAACGGGACCCAATTACTAAGACACCAACAGCAACAGGTAGACACTTGAAATATTCACACAATATTAAGTTATTTAGTTTAGTCACTAATAAAAATGGTTGAATTAAAATAAAACAAATACATAGTTAAGGGAAAAAGGACCGTTTGTTGAGTTTGTTGTATGGGAGAGAGTCCCTCCCATACAACAAACGTGTTTTTTTGCTGTTTTTATAGATAATTCAAAATTCAAAATTCAATAACTTTATTTCTTTAGGCTTAAAAAATAAGCACTTAGACAAGTCAAATTTTATAGATAAACAGCTTAATAATAGTAATTATTATCAAATAAGAAACAAAATGTTATTGATTTTGTTCGCTTCAATTTTTTGTCCACTAGTGGAAGAAGCGAAAAATAAACCACTAGTAAGTGTATAATGCTTAAAATTTAATACAATGTTATTCGCCTATCTAAATCTAAATATAATGTGATTTAGATACAGGTCAATATTTATATATAACTAAGCTTAAGATTGTTCTCCTATAATACTATTGTCGGTGCGGAACTGGGCGACATCTGGCCAAGCATTAACATCATTGATATAATCATCTATGGAGTAAAAGGCTTTCTTGATAAGATTTAGTTTTATGTACTGTTTAAATTTACGAATAGGGAGCTCAGTTGCTTCAGATGGAAGCTTATTATAGAAGTGTACGCAATTTCCCATGAATGATTTGCTTACCTTTCGTAATCTATATGATGGAATGTGTAGTTTGTTCTTGTTTCTTGTATTTCTGATGTGAACATCACATTTTTTCAAAAAGCTATCTTTATTTTTGTGCGTATACATTAGATTTTCATAGATGTATTGCGATATAACTGTCAAAATATTTATGTCTTTAAATAGATCCCTCAAAGAATCGCGTGGCTTTAATTTATAAATTGCGCGTACAGCCCTTTTTTGAAGAACAAAGATAGTCTGGATGTCGGCTGCCCGTCCCCAAAGCAAGATACCGTAAGACATTATACTATGGAAGTAACTGAAATAAACTAACCTCGCTGTATCTACATCGGTAATATATCTAATTGTTCGAACCGCATAGGCTGCTGAACTAAGTCTGCCTGCGAGAGCATCAATTTGCGGTCCCCACTGAAGAGAGGAATCAATATGTAACCCTAGGAAAACAGTTGAGTCTACAAGGTCAACTATCTCACCCTTTAGCATTATCTTAGTTGGGAGTTCTCTTACATTTGGTAACATGAATTTTATACATTTGGTTTTTTTTGAATTGAGTAAGAGGTTATTGGCGGTGAACCAATCTACTATTTGTGAAAGCGAATTATTTACATCGTCATAATTATATTTATCTCTGTCAACTTTGAAAATCAATGAAGTATCATCAGCAAATAAGACTATGTCACAGAGATCTTTTGCTAAAAAAGGGAGATCATTTACAAATACTAAAAATAAAAAGGGTCCTAATATTGATCCTTGTGGGACGCCTAATTCAATTTTTGAGCCACTAGATCTTTCTTTACCAATATCTACTTTTTGGACTCTATCAGATAAGTAGGATTGCATAAGGTCCAGTGCCTTGCTGCCAATTCCATAGTGTTTTAATTTCCTAATGAGTGTATCATGATCTACACAATCAAAAGCCTTAGAAAGGTCACAAAATATACCAATAGGCATCCAATATATGCCTTAATAGAAGTGTACCAGCATCAGTTGTTGATCTACCCTTGGTGAAGCCAAATTGATTTTTATGAAGTAGACTATTAAGGTTAAAATAAGAGGACAACTGAGTGAGAATATTTTTTTCAAAAACTTTACTTATGGCAGGGAGTATTGAAATTGGCCTGTAGTTGGCTGGATCAGTGTGACTACCAGACTTATAAAGAGGTACCAGTTTACTGTATTTCATGAGATCAGGAAAAATTCCTACATCGACACAACTATTGAAAATATAGGCCAAACAAGGAGCAACTTCCTTAATAATAGAACTCAGTACTTTAGTTGAAATACCCCAAAGATCCTCAGTGTTTTTGATATTAATCGACTTAAATGTTTTCACTATATAATTATCATTTACATGGCTAAAGATAAAGACTTCCTTACATTTTTCAACAGATGATTCTAATAATTTAACCGCCATTGAAGGTGAGGAGTTTAGAGACCGGGTAACAACTTTAGGAATATCGGAAAAGAATGCATCAAAAGCATCGGCAATATCTTTATCATTTATTAGAATTGAATTATTAATTTTTAACCTTATTTCTCTACTACGTGGCTTGGATTTACCAGTTTCGTTATTTATTAGTCTCCATGTTGCTTTTATTTTATTAGATGAGTTTACTATTTTTTTTCTCAAGAACAGGCATTTCGCAGTGTTACAGACTTTCTTAAATGTTTTTGAGTAGTTTGTTACATACAAAAGAAACGCAGGATCATGTAACATAGCTTCTCTAGCACCATAAAGATCGTATAGTCTATTCCTACTTCTATAAATGCCGGGAGTAGCCCAATCAGTGAATCCGACCTTGTCTCTAACTATGCAAGTTTTAAGTTTGAATACTTCACTGTGTTCTTTGTTTATGACATTCAAAAGTTTGGCAAATAAGTCATTAGGGTCATCAGAACAAGATACGTTAGTTACTGCTAGTTCTACTTTACTTTGGAAATTCCTAATACGGCTTTCTGTGATAGGCCTGCAGGTATATTTCTCAACTTTGTTTTTATCGTTCAAGTTATAACTAAAATTATCACTCTGACCATAATGGTCTGATTTGAAATGCTTAATTACTGCTTTGTTGATCGGAGATTGACCGCAGTAAATGTTATCTAAACAAGTGGCAGATGTTGGGGTTACCCTAGTAGGGTCATTAAAAAGATGTTCTAAACTAAAGCATTTGAACAAATTAAGCAATCTATCGGCAAGAGGATTCGCTAAAATATCTATATTAAAGTCGCCACAAATAATGAGATCTTTCCTACATGTAAATACCTTCAACAAAACTTCTTCCATAGTACATTCAAAAGCTTCCTGATTTGCGTCGGGGGGGCGGTACGGAACCCTTCGTGCGCGAGTCCGACTCTCACTTGGCCGGTTTTCCCTTCCACGCTGACGTCACCAATCCTGGACTCAAGTATACGCGCATGCTTTTAAAAACGAACCTATACCTACAGCCAATAAGCGGCTTCAATACCTATTTACAAACTAAGAGAGATAAATTCAGAGAAATTTTTAGATTAAAAATTAAAACTACTAACATAAATAGATAGTAATTGTGGAATAGCTCAAAGGTTATCGGAACTAGTTGGTAATATAGATAACGTTAACTGAATAAATTAGAAAACTCCAACAATTTCTTCAAATTTAGTTCTCAATGCAATAGTAAATATATACGTAATATTATACTCGACTAGGTCCTGCCCTCGGCTTCGCTCGCGTTGTTTTTATGTAAATTTCTATGGATTAGGTTGACCATGGCGGCGGCGTGACATGGCAGAGCGACATCATACAATTTAAGGTTTATTTTTTGTTATAGTGCTTACCCGCACTTTGGGTATCTCTAAGAAATGAAATAAGTTCCCAAAAATTTCCAGTTTCGGCGGGACACGAACCCGCGCCCCACCCTCAACCCTTGTTTGCAAACAAAAATTTTCATAAATTGCTATTTCCAAAATCACTTCTAAGCTAGGAGTGATGACGAGTGATCACTCCTACCTAACTAAATTAAGAGTGATTTTGGAAATAGCTTCTTAAAAACACAAATAGTGCTTAGAGTGCTGTCGGATAAACTGTATGTAGCCAGCGGCTGAAAAGGCCCTCTCAGTTTCCCCGCTAGTTGGTATCAGCGTGAGCAAGCTGTTGTATGCAAATTGCACAAACATACCCCCTGGATCCTCCACACTCATAAAGATCCATCTCTTTTTTAGTCACGGTGACTATTACCGCTCGATCTCGTGAATCTCGGCCGAGATCTCGTCATTTTATGCTTCGAGATTGATCTCGAAAAGAAAAATGAGGCCAGATCTCGGATGATCGGGATCTCGCGAGATCGAGATTGCATTTTCTACACAGTCCACATATTCGAGTAGCTAAAATTAAAACACACATTAATACAACAAAACAAAATAGGCAATCCGCTAAGATAAGTGGATGATCAACCGAGGATGATCAATCAAGGAAATAGCTTCCTTCATTGATCACTCTCCGCACCAGCCACTTCCAGAGTGGAGAGGTTAGGTACTCTGCCACAGTTTTCAGAATATTGTTGCGACTATCCCACACTCTGCGCATCAGCACCAGGGACGCTGTCTTTTTGCGTACCTATGGCTGAGCGCAGACTAGAGTCACGACAGTTAGACAGTCTTTCCTCACTTGAAGTTTGCGCGTCTTCGTAATTTTTGTCAAGCAATAGTCTGTCATATGACTATCGTGACTCAAGTCTGTAGCTCTGATAACATGGAAGCCATCAGTGTGGAACTGCCCAAACATCCCCGATGCACTGCAGAATCGGAGTAGTCGCAGCATCATCCGAATTAATAGGAAGCTAAGCCACCTTATCGCCTAACTTACTTAGCCCTTGATCTTCTATCTCTAATGAACCTATAACTCTAATGGTTATCAAAATAATAAGTTGAAATAGGTATTAATCGACACTAATATTTACTACATGCGTCGCACATATTTACTTACATTCGTCGTTAAATCTTTATTAGTGATAAAATAATGTAAACAGACAGACAGGAACTAGGGTCGTGTTTTATTATGGTAGTAGGTAGGTACATAAATAATAATAAGTATAATGTAATGTACTTAATAATTTTTCAGATTGTGTTATTTGAACAGCGAGCATTTGAAGTACCATCATCTTTTAAAGGTATATATATGCACATATTTATTACCATGGCTATATTACATAAATAGTAGGTAGGTATATGTTACATACGTATCTAACAATAAGTCTGGGTTCCATGTTGCCCAGATTCTTAAGGTGGGACTGAACCTCTAAGCTCCCATACAAACGTACTTTTCGATTCATTTGCAAACTGCGTCCCCGATTTTAATGAAATTTTACATTCATAATGTAAATTCATAAAAATCGTTTTATTTTCAAAATACTTTATCATCATTAAATTAGAGCGAAAATAATAAAATCGCTTGAAAATGGATAAAAATGAATTTTCGCTCTCACTTTATGATGATAAAGTATTTTGAAAAAATTAAACGATCTGCGACGCAGGAGGTTGTGGTTTCGGTTCCTGTCTCGGGACAAATGTTTGTACGATCTGCAGATATGTATTTGCTTACCATGTTCTGAGCGTTTTCTAGACCTATCACTAGTACAAAAATGTTTATGTTGGTAATGTACCTATCTTGATTTAACTGGTCTGTGGTATTATCTACCATTTATCTAGTACCTAAGCCCATAACACAAGCTCTGCTTACAGCTTATATATGATGGTATGTAAATTGTCCAGCATTAATTAATTTATACCGAGCTTATGATAAAACTGCACTCTTTACACTCTGTGGCACCCTATACTTGTCTACGTAATCAATATATTATTTATTGAACAACAAATACAATGCAGGTCTTATCAATGCACGTGGACAATAGGTAGGTACTTACATTAATAAATTATATGTTTATCGGCTTCTCCAGCTTCAGCCCGCGGTTCACTCTGCTTACTAACTATAAAACGTAGCTTAAAGCACTCAAGGTCAGGGATTACGTAGCTCTACCTATTAGTAAAAGAATTTTCAAAATTGTACCAGCAGTTCCGGACATTACCTTACATCTTAGAGTAGATAAGTAAATCCATACATGTACTCGTAAACTAAAGATTTTAGATGTCTTTGGATTTGAGCCATGCCCTTCCGAAGGATACAATTTATCTTTAATTTATTTCTGAGCAAAACTGCGCATCACGACGCGGCCAATTAATTTATCTTTGTAAGAAAACTTACCTATACAACGCACTACGCGTCAGTACTACGGGAACTACGTGGCTTTTTTTGATGATTTGTTCTAATTTGACGCACAGTTCCACTGACGCGTCAATGCGACGTTAAAATGGGAGTTAATAAGAGTGCAGCACTGGTTTGCACTCTTATTTTTTAACATTTTAACGAACACTTGCATTATAAATGCGAAAGTTTGGATGTACGGATGTTTGTTACCTCGTCACGCCTAAGTAACTAAACGAATCGTGCTGAAATTTTGCATAAAAACTTTCCTGGAAACCGTTCGTAAGCCCGCGGACGGAAACTATGTAGTTTAATAATTGCATTGCCATTGCAACACCCTGAATGGGTACATATTGTGTGTATTATTACCTTTTAATTATAGTCAATAAGTTCTGACAAATTTTATGTACCATAGTATGATGCAATAAATAAATGAAATGAAATATTAATTAAAACTGATCAGAGCATTATCTCTTCATAATGATTGGTAGATATAATTGTGTTGATAGGTAGGAAAGTAATAAAACATCAAATTAACAATATTTCGTTTATCTAATACTTTAGGTCCTTATTATTTGTTTTACAAAAGCTTCTACTAAATACAACTGACTAAGAGTGGAGGTAACTAACAAGCAAACATAATGGTCTATTTACACTAAACATTCATTGACACAGTCATGAGTCATGACGCGTGGACAAACCTAACGCACAACTAACGTGGTTCGACGCATTCACTAATCAGGCGGCTCGATTTAAGTAGCCCGCAAAATTGAAATAGTTTTCAGTTTTGTTAAAAACTAGAACAACTAGCGGAAAATTTGTTTGCAGGAAATTGTGATTTCTATGAACCTTTGATAAAATTATTGGATGGTTCTTTTGGATATTTGGTTATAAAAACTGAGTAATAATTTATAAATCAGGATTGGTAAATGTTTTCGTCGGTAACGAACATCAAAAGCCGAAGCTTGCGACAAGTTTTTTAAAGTCACGAGTACAATGGGTTCTACAGAGAATACAAAGTGTAAATAGACCTTAGGAGTACGAAATAAATAATCACAATAATTGATAGTAATAAGATCACAATGATCAATGATCACTAAATATTAAATTCACTTTTATAGAGATAAAATCTTTGAGAGAACTTACATTTTTAAATAATTTATTGCACTGAGATATGCATGTTGCAACGTCATTTGACTTATTTGAACGTCGAAAGAAGCGACTATTTGACATCGCGTCAGTATAAAATTGCTATGACGCCATGACAAACGAGTCAACTGCGTCAAACATATAGGCTGCGTTCCGTTTATCGTTCACAAGACTATCAGCGCTAAAAGCGCTCAAAGTCGTTCCGAATTATTTTAGCGCGATAGCGACAGATATCGGGCTTCGTTATTCGGAACAGCCTATAACCTCAATTGTTTTATGGTTACTTTGAAAATTTTCGTTTTGTAGTCGATTATTTGGAAAATAAATGGATCAGCAACTTCTTCAAACACTTATAAATCCGTTAGACTCTGATTTAAAATCTTTCTGCTTAGTAAAGATTATCTCGATCGAATGACAAAATCGATTTTATTTATAAACGGAACGCAGCCATAGAATGACACTGGTTAGAGCAAGACAAAGCGACTGAAAAATCGTGGAACAAATTATAAAATAGATATTTTTTAACAATAGATACATTATTTTTGGTCTGTTTTACAATGTGATTTACAAAATCAATAAAAATATCAGATGATGTTTTCGATCATGCAATATAAAAATGTAAGGTGCTGCACTCGACAATAACTTATTTCGTATTACTTACTTTACATTCTAATATTCCGATAAAGACAAAAAAACTATCGCATGAGACAAAACGCGTTTTATTTCAGGAACACGTTTATGTTCTATGTTCTATAATAAAAAATCCAGGAAGTCTTCCATAACTTAAGTACTAAACTCCACTTGCATCCAAAAACCATAAAATTAGTCAAAACCGTATCATTTAGCAATGCCCTACTATTTTAAGGGAACCTAAGTAAAACGCATTCTAATTAAGAGAAACTCGTTCTTTTCTAACAAAACGCGTTTTACTTCAGGAAATCCTCACTACTTATGTATAAGTCGAGTAGATAAAGATTGGGATTTAAAATGTCATGCTGTCCCACTTTTGTCAATTGTGACCTAAGCAGAAAATCATGACATTTTTTCTATACGACTTATATGGCTAAGATGGCTTCTCTCCAAATTAGTAACATGGCTTCTCTCCAAATTACTACATGGCTTCTCCCCTCCAAAAAAAAACACCACAAAAAATCAACTGACCCTCCCCAAAACATTCCCAAACACCAGTATCATCAACAAAACCCCCAAACCGGCTAGGATCTGATTGGTTTCTAGTGATTTATTATTTTTATTAATTTCGACAGTTTTGTGGTCATCGTCCAAGTCCTGGTGCACGATGGAGAGCGCCTTGGCGAGCTCGGCGTCGGACTTGGCGCTCGTCTGCGACGCGGATATCACGGACCGCTTCAGCTCTCGGAACTGGTTGGATACGTTCTGTTCTTGGGCGTGAATGTGTTCTGAAAACAAACGATTCATTATGAATGACTGAACACTAGTATACTAAAAATTTACATGAATATAATAAAAACCTTATATCTACATCAAAAATAAATGATACAAAAAGGGGCCTTATCGCTGAGAGCGATTTCTCCCAGGCATCCTTGGGGTGGAAAAAAGATATATAGATGTAAAAAAAAGTGGTTGGAAGTGCACAGACAGTAAAAAGCCGAACAAATTTGATACATTACATACATATTATAATAAAAAACTATAATAAAATAAATAAAACATGAACTATAATACTAAATACGATAAGTAGGTACATACGGTACGAAACGAAACGATCTTAATAAAAGTACCTTATTAGTTAACTTTACTACCATAATACCATTGTTTTATAAAAAAAAACTAAAAACCGACTTATTATCCCTTAGTTTTAAACTGGTTTTTTTAATTTTGAGGGATAAGTACTATTTAATCCCTCAGGAATAAAAAAATGATGGGACCACCTCGGGATCAGACTCTTTATAACTGCAAAAGAATTATCCGAATCTGTCCATAAATGACGGAGAAATCGATGAATATACAAAATAAACCGGCTAAGTGCGAGTCGGACTCGCGCACGAAGGGTTCCTTCGTGCAGACAGGTGACAGACGAACAGACGGACAGCGGAGTCTTAGTAGTAGGGTCCCGTTTTATCCTTTGGGTACGGAACCCTAAAAAAACACAACCGAACAGAACATTTTTTTTCTAAATCGGATACAACTATGGTTGTTTGACCGACGAATTCATCGTGAACTAGTTCCTGCCCGCGGTTTCTCACGCATTGTTTCTACAGAAAAGAAACGGATAGATTTTTATCTTTTTGTAGTAGATGTGGTTTTTTTTTGTTGGATCTTATCAGAGAAGGATTTTCGCAGAATCGTTACTTAATATTTTCACCCAGAACACCCGGAACAAATATCTGCAGATCGTACAAACATTTGTCTCAAGGCGGGAATCGAACCCGCAATCTCGTTCGTCGCAGGCATAGCATTCATACTGTGACTTACCTATTATTGAGTTTTGTTTTGTGATTAGATGGTTGATGTTTTCCTGCATCAGCTTCAGGTTTTGTGCGAGATTTTCCTGAAAAAAAAAACAAATCAATGTTAAATATTTATTTATTTACAATTTGTGGAAAACAAACAGGTAACTATATTACAAATAACTATAAGTTTCCATAAAAAAAATAGTGACGTAAAATAATCTTTACTAAGGTAGAATATGTAAGTGAAAAAAAAAGGTTTATACTATTTTCTAGGTTCTACAAGTAATTTAGATAGCAGATATGAAGTTTTGCACACACTGTGATATTGGACACCATCCTTACAGGCACCTCATGCGATACTGTACATCAATTAATAATTACAATAATAAGGAGAGTCACAATCACAATCATTAATAGAAAAAAATCTCGTCTCTTGCAGGCTCTACCACCGAACTGCGATCCCCGACCCGCATGTCCAGCGTGCGGATTATGGGCATTACCCCCCATGAGATAAAAGCCAAAAAGGTGCTTATAAGGGTGAGGCCTGCGTCCAGCGGTGGACCATTACAGGTTGTTAAGTTAGTTTAGCGTGGGTTCATAGCTAATGGCTTACAATGTATGCATAATACATTGTAAGCCATTATTAAATAAAAAATTAAAAAACATATGCTAGCTTATTAAGGCGGTACCTCGACGCACACTAGCGCCCCCGCCTATTTTATTATTACGTTAAACAAGATATATTCCCAACCACCCCATCCACCTCCCCATCAGAGGGGTGGTTGGGGAAAAAAAATCCCATCCACCCCATTACTCAAGTCAATGGGGTGGATGGCATTTTTTGCCCCATTGACTTTTTAGATAGAAAGAATAGAAACATTAAATCTCGCTATTCATATATTTATTTTGCTATTCACATAATTGAGTATGAGTAGGAACAGTCGGAAATCAAAAGGCCAACTTATTTGAGCTAATCAAGTTCGTGTTTATTGTAAATAACATTTTTCGTAAAATAATCACAACGCAAATTTGTAAAATCAAATAATCAAAGGAGTTTTCAAAAAAACATTGGGCAGTTTGTAATACTTATCATAAGCTTTTGCCTCTTGGCAGCTTTTTTTAGCTTTGTAACTCTTTTTTTTCTATATTAGACAGAGATGAAACTGCCTATGGTTTTTACTAAGTTGTTTTTTATTTAACGGCTTAGATTTTTAGAAAATAGGCTTGAGTGTAAATATTAGTTGTAATTATTGTATTTTCTTTAATTAATGTAGTATAATATATTGCTTTGCTAACGTAATAATAAAATAAAATGGAGCCGATATGCTAGTGTGCGTCGGGTACCGTGTGCGTCGGGTACCGTGTGCGCCGGGTACCGTGTGCGCCGGGCACCGCCGCCTTTACTTACAAAAGCATCACACATAAGTAGTTTTTTATAAGCTCACTTTCAACGTAGGGGTAACCGCCTATAATAAAAGTTGGCATGCATGGCACGATTGCAATAACAGACTTAAAAACATTACAAATATCAGACCTGTCTCTCGCGATCTGCTCTCTTGTAGGCGTTAAAAGAAAATTATAAATTAGTCCTACATAACCATACAAATTGGAGTGTGAAGCCCGTATTATGTAAGCGTGCTCAGTCATAGATCTATGCTTGAGTGTAGTTTATGCCATAAAAAAGCGTTACTCGAGCAAAGATCAACGATCTCTATGGCGCGGTGGGCGAAGGTTCGCCTGCGACGCAGAAGGTTGCGGGTTCGATTCCCGCCTCGGGACAAATATTTGTACGATCTGCAGGTATTTGTTCCGGGTGTTCTGGTCGTTTTCTAGGTATGATAAAATAGTTATGTATTGTATTATATATCAGTTATCCCATTACACATGCTCTGCTTAGCTTGAGGCTAGATAATGCTGTGTGAATTAGAGGAAATTCCTAAAAAAAAAAAACATGGCGTCTTCAAGACCTTGTTCGTGATGGGCAGAATCGCAGTTCACGCAATCTCAGTGCATTACCATATGATATGAAGGAAGGTACCTGATAAGCGAACTCGGTCTTCATAGCCTTCCCGATGTCCTCGTGCGCGCCGCCGCCGCCCGCCACGGTGTACAGCACGCTGGCGCTCTTGGCCATCTGCTCCTCCATCATTTCACGGAACTCCGCCATCTTCAGCCGGTTGTTGATGGTCGAGCCCGCTATACCGAGGACTGTGCCTGGAGACGAATAGTCACGCGTTAATAGGCTATTTGACTACATTAAAAATAAGTTCCAAATTGTTTTCATCCTAGTCAGTGACAACGTAACAAAGCGTAATCAGGTGATTTTTATTAAAAATATCCCTATTTTAGGTTAACAAAACGGGATTAAAATTACACATTTTTATATGCTCTTTTATGCGCTCTGCGTTTGGTTGGATTGCAAGTGACGTCACACTATCACAGATTACAGTGTCAATGAGTTCTTCTTGTTAGGTGTGGTGTGGCGTGTGACGTCATTGCTCAGAGCACGGGAGCCATGATAGAGATTATCGTTTTGGCGAATCATTATTTTATTCAAACTTTAAAATTAGTTTTTATACCTAATACGACTGGCCTTGAAGAAATATTAATTACACTTTGCACTATTTTTATCAGACAATACGTTAGAATTATTTCCCAGTAGTAGTCAAGTAGCCTATTAATAAAAAATAGGTAATTACCAAATATAGAAGCCACGATGTACCAGTACTTGTTTCTCTCGGCATGCGCCCTCTCTCTCTCGTGGCCCAGCTTCACCGCGGCGGACATGGTCGCGAATAGCTCTCTCTCCTCTTTCTCCGCGTCGAAGAATAGAGTGCGGAGAGCGCGCTCTTGGATAATAAGCTGGAAAGACAACATTCTGATGACCCTGCCATTTCTCCCTCTTATTTGTTGTAGATTCCGAGATCGCGTAAGTTTAACTGGTGTTTCTGTGTATCTCACATAAGAACGTTCCATCATTGGAGTAGTCCGCGAGACTCAATTATTTCGCCTTTTTTCTGCTTTCTTTATATAAGATACAAAACTAGTGTTTAGGCACTTTCGTACCCAAATGAAACTCCCGAAATGATCAGATAACTTGTATTGATAGAATTTACAGTGTTGTCGGTCAAGTGATTACAGTACTCAACTTGTACTTGTACTTCAGTACTTGTACTCAACACACACAACTCACACACACACACACACACACACACCCACGCACACAAAAACATACATACTCATACTAACTCCTCACCACAAACCAGGTTATTTTATGGTCTATTAATGTTTTACTTATACTTTGTTAAACTTAAAGTTAAATATAGGAATTGTTTATTTTATTATTTTATTTTGTTTAAAGCTACTTATGTAATTGGTGTTGCGAGTAGCGCTGCACTTAGTCTCCTGGCACCGCTGAAAACCAGCGCTTCTGTGGCATAAGTGCCACAGCAGCATTAAGCTGAGCCGGTGACCTTTTTGTGTAACATTTAATTGAATACTAGTTATAAGAGCAATGTAATACCTATGTCATAATTTAACTCTGTTACACAAATAAAGATTTTCTATTCTATTCTATTCTATAAGTGCGAGACGGACTCGCGCACGAAGGGTTCCGTACCATTATCTATGAAAACGACAAAAAGATCCCGGGATCGCAGGCGGAAATATTTATTTTATTCTGTTTTTTTAGTATTTGATGTTATAGCGGCAATAGAATACATCATCTGTGAAAATTTCACCTGTCTAATTATCACGGTTCACCATCATCAGTGGTCTATTATTATACATATAAATTATATATACAAAATTTCATGGAAATCGAGGACGAGTTTCCAAATGAAACGGAAATATGAAAAATATTTATTTTCTAAACAGGACTAGGTACGCAATATAACAAAACTTAATTTAGGAAACAAAGAGACGAGAGCTCTTCGCACCGACCATCAGAACTCTGCGGCTGCCGCTCGAAATTTCAATTCGAGGCGCGTGCTAAAATCAGCCCGAATATGGCTTTCTCTGTTTAGGTGACGCGGGACGTGCGAGGGTGCGCGATAGCAATATAGCCGTTCAAAATTTGGGATGAATTTGATTATGTTCCAAATAAAACTATTACAGAGGCATTAAAAAAAGCTTATAAGAGGTACCACAAACTGTGCGATGGAATTTTGAAATTTCATTTGTTCAACGTAATAGTAAGATAACATACGTGGCGGCGCTAGTTTGACCCATACCACAGCCTTAATGTATGTAACTATAATAGAATACTAGCGTCTGCCCGCAGCTTTGCTCGCGCATTCCAAATAGCGTATGTTAATTCCTGGGATACTGTTAACCCCCCCCCCCCCCCTGTCAAATTTCATAATCTTAATAACTTTATTGACGACCGATGTGGCGCGGACGGCGAAGGTCTGCCTGCGATGCAGGAGGTTGCGGGTTCTATTCCCGCCTCGGGAAAAATGTGTGTACGATCTACAGACATTTGTTCAGGGTGTTCTGGTCGTTTTTTATGTATACTAAAAAATCTCTATTTAAGTATTGTATTATATTATGTATATCAGTTATCTAGTACCCATAACACTTGGGGCTAGAATAATGCTGGACAATTCACACAGCATTATCTAGCCCCATATTATTTATTTCATTGCATGAAAATGTTTTTACAAAGGCTTAAAATTAGTTCAACATAATTAACCGAATTATTCGGCATGCAAAATAGACACAAAAATACTGTAATATAAATTAAAATTGAGCTTAATATTCATTACTCATAAATATAATATACAAATATTATTCTGGAATAATATATACTGAGGCTTATTACTAAAGAAAATACAATAATAATTACAACTAATATTTACACTTAAATCTATTTTCTAAAAATCTAAGCCGTCACCAGAAGGCAAAGTGCCCAGAAATAATATATACAAATATTATATTTATGAGTAATGAATGTAATGAGTTAATGTCAGTGAATTTATAAAATCACCATCCATTTAGGAGTGAAAAGGTAACAGACATACAAACAGAATTACTTTAAATTTTATAATAATATTAGATGTTTTATCTTTATGTGTCTTATCATCTTTCATTTCAAACTTTCACCACTGTTACCAGCGACTTGTTCGTATCTCATTATTTTATCAGTTAGATCATTTGTTACATCGTGATACCTACTGATATCAATGTACCAGTTGTAACAATTTTGAATTCACCTGTAATGACTGTGCAATATTAGAGTTAGCTCTGCATTGAAAATTCTGAATGGATTGGTCGGAGGGACCACCTATGCCTGCCAAGCGTGGTGATTGTGGCCTCCCTCAAAACCCCCTCTTGTTTGAGAGGCTTGTTTAGCTGTGGACAAATGTCAGCGGATGGGGTTACTGTACCTTATGTTCCTCTGTGCAAAGATGTAGATACTTCTCGTCTCCCTTCATGGTGTTCTGCATCTCAGCATGCAGCTCTTTAAGCCGCGCCTCAATGTTGGCAAGTTGTTTGCCGAGCTCTCGCCTCTGTTCTTGTGCTGACATGAACTTCTCCTGGAAATAGAAAAAATGGTTTTAGATTTTAGCAGCTACATGAAGAGCAGCAGTTTCCTTTGTGTGTTGAAAGGAAAAGTACTAATGTTAAGGTGAGGCATTAAGTACAGCAGTCAGTGCATCCTACAATACAATGCGTACTTTAACGTAGCTGCTTGTTGTTTTGAAAAGCTCATAATCCTAATTGTAGTAATAATAATAATAAATAATGCTGGACAATTCACACAGCATTATCTAGCCCCAAGCTGCTTAGCTTGGGGCTAGAAGCTTGTGTTATGGGTACTAGATAACTGATATACATAATACAATACATTTATAGATATTTTTTACTATAAATATAAAACGACCAGAACACCCTGAACAAATATCTGCAGATCATACAAACATTTGTCCCAAGGCAGGAATCGAACCCTCAACCTCCGTCGTCGCAGACGGACCTTCGCCCACCGCGCCACAGAGGTCGTCAAAGTAAAACAAATAGATGTCAACTCATGAATTAAGACTGGAAATATCATGCAACAGGAAGTCATGCGGCAGTTTGGGCACTATGCCATAAATGAGTAAGGGTATGTGGAGACTTCCATCAATCTTACACATTGCAATCTAGTCTACGTGATCTGGTACTCGTATTTAGTATTTTTAATCGTCTTAAGATGTATTTCGTCATCATTTTCGTTCATACCTGAGCTTCGACAACAGTGTTCTGTATAGCCATGATTTCTTCGACTCCAGTGAATTTCTCGTATCTATGCACAAGCTCTTGAACTCTGTTCGTGATAGCACCGTGCTTGAATTTCTCTGCAATCTCTGCAACCTTGGAAGCTGGCGCATATTTGCTGATGAACTGATCAACTTTATCCCGGCTTGTAGAATTGATTGTCTGCAAGTGCACCTTATCCTTCAGCCGCTGGGCGATCTGGCGGATCCTGTCTGCCATTATTACATGCTACACTTATTCTAAATAGGAAAATTAATAAATTAATCGCATTTTTTTGCGGAGAATGATAACATGATATCATCGAAATCACTCCATCGGGTGAAACTTCATATTCAAACAAATGACATATCAAACACATATGAGGTTTGACATTGAAAGATAAGCCTTTTATTTGAATGAGACAAATTCGTTCAGAAATATTTATCCGCCGATTCAGTATCGCCAACATATTCCCTATGAATGGATCTGGCGTAAATATGTTTTCTAGAACTCTTTTAATTTTCTAACACGTTCAGCGCCACTGACTCATTTGAAGACTAACACCATCAGCGAAGGCCTACAGCACCGAAAACTCCATCTAACAACTGCTAAAATCGTGAATTCTTTTCATGGGCTGGAGCAAAGCTTCTGATCTGACGCCGCCATTTTAAGTCTGACCAGTAACTTCGTTTTTTTATCCAAACCCCGAAAAGACTACACTCAGTTGTCAGTTTTCCAAAGATTGTCAATGTCATTCCATCTTGTGCATTTGGACCTTAGAGTATACCTAGAGACGGCATACCTACGAAAAAAACGTGTATACCTAAACTTACCTATAAACTAAAATGGCTCCTTTCCGTAGTGCTGCCCT
Source organism: Eupithecia exiguata (assembly GCA_947086465.1). Lineage (NCBI taxonomy): Eukaryota > Metazoa > Arthropoda > Insecta > Lepidoptera > Geometridae > Eupithecia > Eupithecia exiguata. The sequence continues at coordinate 319,888 of OX352254.1, forward strand.
TTTGTACCTCGATATTTTTATCGAAACAAGTATTTTTGTGACGATATTTTAGCAGTTTCGTAGTGATTTTATTGTTTTCACCACGATTATGAAACAGAATTCTATAATCATATAGTCATAGAATGCTTTAATTAGAGATACAAAGTATGTGAATGCACGTACCCAACTATGGCTCGACCGCGCTCATGAGACGCAACCACTGAGAAGTTAAGAAAATGAGCTATTACAACAATGGTAATTTTTTCATGTATTTTCCGAGTCAAGACTCATGCGTTTAGACACGTGCCAGAACTCCTTAGAATTAAAGATCAAAGTTCACCAAACCAGTTTATTGAACAGTCTGCAGTTAGCTCATTTGTTTCAATTGTAGGTATTCTAATTTTTTTTTTTTTTTTTTTAAATTGGACTATTTGATTCAAATTTTCTTTGTTAATAAACGTTGTGTTCATTTAAGAAAAAAAGGTACCTACTGAAATGAAACAACAAGCTACTTAATTGCAAAATATATTGTTTGTATGCAACAGTGATTTGTGAGATAGTATATTTATATTTGTATAACAATATGGGTATAACAATGTGTAATCTGTATCTTTAGCGTAGACGCTATCTATGCTTATATTATAAATGCGAAAGTGTATTTGTTTGTCATTCAGTCACGGCTTAACTAAGAAACCGGAACCTAACTAAGAAAGGATGGAGAATAACATAGGCTACTTTTTGTCTTAGTAAAATAACAAACTCCCATGGTAGAGTTACATACAGGAATATCCCCCTAGATATTATATGAAATTCGAATTTAACGAGGATGAAACCGCGGGGAACAGCTAGTATTATTTATTATTATAATATAAATCACAAAAAGATAGACACCACATTTTATAAGCAATTCAACAAGTCTCATTCATTTATTATATTATATCACAAATTTAACACAGACTCCTACATTTTTAATTAAACAAGCAATGTAATCCGTCTTATTCATTTACAGTATAAATCAAAAATTTAACACAGACGCCACCTGTATTTTCGATTGTAGAAGCAATGCAACAGTCTCATTCATTTACACATTTGCAATATACCTACCTAATTAAAAAATTCAACTAATACTACACCTAAATTTTCAATTTTACAAGTACCTAATGTAATCAGTCTCATTCATTTACAGTATAAATCTCAAATTTACATTATTTCTATTAAAGTACTGGATCGCGCTGGCACTAGTGGCTGAAACAAACATGAAGAATAAATTTATAATGCAACATTATTTGTCAGCCTACAATTATAGACTCTAGAAAGGTACTGAGTAGTTCAACTTTGAAAAAAAATCTAAAATCTTAAAGAAATTCTAAAAAAAAAGGTGGGCGAAGGTTTGCCTGCGTTGCAGGCAGACCTTCGCCCACCGTGCCACATCGTTTGCGAAATAACTTTATTTTGCATGGAAATAATTTGCTAAGGGAGGATTTATGGAAATGTACATTTTAGAGGGGATTTGAAGTATGGTAGGCTTTAATATTACTTTGGGTCAGATTTATTTACTTAAAACTTAATATTCATTAATATCAAAATTTAAGCCCTTTGGAAAAATAAAGGTAGTCAAGTTTGTTAATGCATATATGCATTACTTTGCAATAGAAGTTTGTGGGAGTAAGGTCAAGTAAAATACTTACTAAAAAGATTCGTGACGGTACGGCATCCTCTCGCAGTCTTGTTATTTAAAGTTCGATTGAAGCAAGTTTCTTCAAAATGAAGAGAACGAACGAAAATATCTTTCGTACCAAACTTCAAATTTTCTACTCCAATTGAGTCCAGCCACTTTTTCTTTTACCGTAATTTTCGGGTAACCTAGAACGTAAAAAACCAGTTGAAAATTAATACACTACAATTTACACTTGAAAACATCGATACCTATGAAAAATGCCTTGAAGGACAACACTATCGCCAAACAAACAGTTTCATGTTTTCTTTAATTACACTTAAAACTTACAAAAATAAGCTACATTCGGTATGAATTTTATGTAAACTATTCGTATGAAAGCCAACACATAAGGTATTTATTGTTTTATTTGGTAATTTAGCAAAATAAGAATACGTACCGGTGTAATGTTATGTTTGGACGATTTTCACTTGTTTTTAAGCCGCAACCTACCAAACTGCTGTTTGGCATCTTCCTATTAGCTTTCTTTCGCTTACTATATAAGTATTCACATGAAAAAGTCCCGAACTCAAATAATTTTAGCATTTTTACTGTAAATGCAACTCTCGTTGACAGTTTACATACCTGACAGTAAAATGGCGAACCGGCCTCAATCATGCTTTGCTATGACGTCACGTTTCAATGTTGCCAAAAATAGGTTTCGCACATTATATTGATGTCTCTTTTTACATTGGTTATTGTAGGTAAGATAAAACGAGATAGCTATAAGTTTACGAGTACAATATCGATTTAGATCATATTTGTATAACCGAAAGTTCCTATAGAACAATACGCCGTCTCTATATACCTATACTCTAAGATTTGGACAAACAAAACCAGAGGGTGGATAGACATCTCTACGACCCTTGCCAAGGCAACTCACGATGAGAATAAAACCACTCTCCGCTAAAATACACGCCTCGTCTATACATTCATTACGGATGTTTAATATCTTCGGGATGCGGTTTGCTTAAGCTGCGACTCGGGAACGCCCCAGCGTGCGACGTCGGCGGCGGCGGCAGCGGCGGCGGCGGGACGTTAGGTCACACAAAATAAACGGGTTCAGTTCCATCTAGTTCAAGCAGCCTGCCCTGTCCTGTGGCTGATGTCTATGTGCATGTCACACTAAACAGTATAATCCTTTCGAGACCCGCTACGCTGGCTCCTTGGAGAGCCATAGAAAAAAAAAAAACCTGTAATAACCGCCCCGACTCCCCAGAGCGCCATTGCTTCCACACTCGAATTAATAAGTAATGAATAATAAATAAGCTTTATTACAGGAAATATGGATATACAATACATACAAAAGATAGAAAACACAAAAGATAGGTACCTATTAACCCTCCCTCAGTCTGACTGAACTAAACCTTACGGTGCTATTGTGACCCTAGTAAAGGTAATTTTTCACGAATAAGCGGTTTTAGTTTTAAGCAGCTGGCATGCGCATGCTTTTGCTATCAAACTTATTTGAACTTGGATGGTTTGATTGAGAACTGAGAACGAACGAACAAAATAAAAATACTTGTTTGATTTGCGTCGCGCCGCGTTGTTTTTGATTGATTCCATAGTTGTTATCGATTTTCAGCTATTTTTCAGTGTTTTTCAGCTTTCCCTTCTTGAAAATCGAAGGTACACCCAGCAAGATGCAAGAAGGTAAGTTTCTAATTCGATAAAATCAACATCTCGCAGAAATCCATCGAAAACGGATGGTTTTTATTATTAGAGGGTTTCGTCTCTATTTGGGCCGCTTTTTTCAGATTTAGAGGTGACAGGAATATCGAGGAGCGGTCGTGTGAGGAAGAAAAGTTCCAAACTCATGGATTTCGAGTCCCCTGATGATATTGAGACGCGGTATCGGCGGCAGACACCGGTGAAGTCCTACGCTAACTTCAGGCAGGATGATATTCCGGAGTATCAGACTCCAGAGCCACAGAGGCAGGAAGAAGCTCCCGGAACAGCTTCCGGAAGTGAATCCGATGGATATTATGAGAATAATGCTGAGAATGCTGAAAGGTAATTGTGAAAACCATCCTTCATGCCATCAAATTTTATCAAGAGAATTATATAAAATAATAAATTAAAACTAGTATTTACAATTGAAAGATGAAGTAACGAAGCTCCCTCTGAGTCAATTTAAACAAAAGCTTAAAACTTTCTATGAATTTACAAGATATAAATTCATCGATGTGGTAAAAAGGGTTTACCACATCGATGAATTTATATCTTGTTCATTTTCTGATCTCTAGATTAACTAAATTAACATAGTAGTAGTAAAATAAAGAGTTAATATATGTTTATAATATATTATTATAATTGTGTGAGGTTTTATATTATTATTTTTTATTCTGACTTGCCTTGATATGTTATGTAACGGAATGGTAAATAAATAAATAGAAAACAATTGAGCTATAATAATGTTTGATGTTTTGGAAAATATGTTATTATGTTAGTCAAGTGTGAATGATAAATAAATAAACTGCAAACAATCTAATATAATTTTAAAATTAGAATGTGGACAAATAACATAAGGCCTATTAGAAAATTATTCTCTTGATGAAATCTTGTAAAATCTTTCTTTATTTTCTAACTACTACTGGTTACCTATCACAGCATCACATTTTATAGCTTTATTTTACAGTCCTGCTCCTGGTTGACGAGTTTCTCTTCCACTAGACACACACAAAGACCTCCTCCAACTATTTCCACTTGCCTCTATCTCTCTCTCTCTCTCTCTCTCTCTCTCCACGTTTTTCGCCTACATCTTCTAGCTTGTCCATGCATCTTTTTAATGTTTATCAAGGCTCAAATAATAAAGAATGAATGAAAATAAATTTATTTGTATATCTGACAATTATTATAGTAGCAGCTACCGTCTCTGAACCACGCATTACCACGCAAAACTCTTCAATTCCAGCATGGAGTCCGACAGCTCCCAGTCAGACGAGGGCCCAGCGCGACAGACTCCGGCCAACTCCCTCTACATGATGGAGAAGAGTGCCAAAAAGAAACTTGTGGTCAAGGATGGACGGGTCGTCGGCAGAGTGAAGGCTCAGAGGAAGGATAAAGGTACTTCATCATCAGCCACTGCTGGGCAATCATCATCATCATTATCTTCATCAGCCTGTATTAGTTCACTGCTGGACAAAAACCTCCCCTAACTGTGAAAGACCTATTTCGCCTTAATGTTAATGTATTAGATACCTGATAATATAGTAATATATATACTCGTAGCTTAAAGATGTATAACGTCAATATAGTATCAGAGATCATACAATACAATACAATACAAAATTCTTTATTGTACACCACAAAATAAAGCAAAAAGAAACAGATATAGACATTAAACATAATAGTACAATGGGCGGCCTTATCGCTTAGCAGCGATTTCTTCCAGTCAACCTTATCATCAGATCATTTACAATTTTTAAAGATAAAAAATCTGATGCGCGATAATTGGCAGAACCTGCAGTTACATATGTCCACAGCTGGTTATGCCTCCCTCAAACAAGGGCGAGGGGTTGGATAAAAATAAACTTTATAGTTTTCCATAGAAACAACGCATGCGAAGACATGGGCAGAAACTAGCTTGAATGAATGTAAAACGTAAACTGTTTTGTAGGTAAAACCCGGATCACGGCCTACATGATGTGGGCGAAGGAGGCGCGCCACGAGCTGATCCGCAAGCACCCCGACATGGACTTCTCCGCTATATCCAAGAGGCTGGGGGAGATGTGGTCCAATGTGAGTCATTCCACTATGCTAGCCCACAGCTGGACGGCATGCCCTGGCTTGCGGCCTCCAGCACCTGCAGTCTAGGTAGGTCGTTATAGCACCTGGATATGGCTACCAAAACTACGTTTGCCAAGTCGCGATATCCTCTCAAGAATACATTTCTATAGGTACTATCATGGACTAACTATAGTATTAGTTAGTCCATGGTACTATGTTCTATTTTATTGTTCAGTTTTCATGAAGTTTGTTGTTCATAAAAGTTTACCATAAAAGACATAGCGACGCGTGACCCGAGAGCTGGTGAGTATCTGGCACGGCGCATCAGCATTGCCATACATCGGGGCGATGCAGCCAGCAGCGTCTTGTAGGCGCGCGTGACTGGTATTGATATGAATCAGTTGAGCTACTTGTAGATTGTTTGTAACAGTCTACAGTTAAATAAATAATGCTGGACAATTCACACAGCCTTATCTAGCCCCAAGCTAAGGAGAGCTTGTGTTATGGGTACTAGATAACTGATACACATAATATAATACAATAGATAGATCGTTATTTTTTATTATTATACATAGAAAACCTACTTTTAGGAAATCTTGCATGCCAATGTGTTTTGGTTAAGTATGTGAGAATATTCTAATGTTAAAGACCTTGTGTCATATTTCTTGCAATAAATAGAATGAAATATTAAAACGACCAGAACACCCTGAACAAATATCTGCAGATCGTACAAACATTTATCACAAGGCGGGAATCGAACCCGCAACCTCCTGCATCGCAGGTAGACCTTCGCCCGCCGCGCCACAGAAGTCTTTGAGAAAGTTAGCTCTACTGTTTCAATTATAAATAATAGTTGTAATTTGTTTCTATTATTTGATTGTAATTATGTTTGTTAATAAAGATGAATGAAACTATTCCAGGTGAACTACAACGAGCGCTATGTGTGGAAGCGGAAAGCCAAGCGGTTCGCGCTGCAAAAGGGACAGAGCAGTCAGCAGGGGGCCAGCAAGATCATATCTAACGCAGGTAAGCATGGCTTTGTAGGGTTCTCAAAGGCTGATAAGGGGACCCTATTAGTCCTTGGCTGTCTGTCCGTCCGTCAGCGGACTGTATCGCATGAACCGATAAAGATAGACATAAAATTTTAGTCAAGCGTGAGTAAGGCCTTAAAGGGCTTGTATTGGTCTAATTATTTTTTATGCTATTCGATGGTAACGGTGCCGACATTTCCGCAGAGAAATACATATTGCATTTCTCTTATCTGCAGTGAGCCCTCCTATTTGCACGCCAGTAATGGCAAACCATGTGGATCTTATTTAATCTATATTTTAACATAATTGCAAGCTCATACCATGTCAATACTCATGTTTTAAGCAAATAAATGATTCTTATTCTTACTGCTATAACAAATAGCCGTATGCTTTCGATATTGTAATAACTGATATACATAGTACAAAAACTAAGAACTTTTATAGAAGGCTTGCTCAGTCATAGATCTATGGTTGAGTAAGCTTTTGCCACAAAATCGTTACTCATGCACAGATTTAAGACGAGCATGCTTTCATAAAATGGCGCTCATTAGAGGAGGGAGGCCTATGTCCAGCCGTGGACTATAGGCTGAAGGGCCTAAGTGTGAAGGGTTACGCTCACGCACTATTTATTATAACAAATACATTGTTATTTATTTGTAATTGGTGTCAAAAGTCACTTCGTCACTAACTTCACCCCATGTTATATTCCCGCAGCGCCGCCCCGCGCGCCCACGCAGGCCGGGCCGGGCCGCCCCCGCAACCCGAACCGGCACCCGCCCTCCGCCCCGCAACCCGCCAACCCGCCGCCACAGGTAAGAAATTTTCCAAGGGAATCACATGCACACATTGCACACAAAACCTATAGGGTACTTCCCGTTGACCTAGAATCATGATATTTGGCAAGAAACAAGGTCTTTTATTTATACTTTTACCTTTTTGTACTTGCCGTTGATGACTTACAATTATGAAATTTACGAACACGAAATGCACGAAGCAAGGTCACGCACAAGTAAAGGAAAAAATGAAATAAACAGAAAACTGTAATATTGTCAACTAATCACAAAAAAGCATTATTTTGATTCTCGCCATAGACAAAAACCTATAGGGTACCTACTTCCCGTCAAGCTAGAATCGTGATATTGGGCAAGAAACAAGGTCTTTTCTTTTTATAATAATTAACATAATGTGTAGTTTAGGAACCCTCGTTGCCCGAGTCCGACTCGCACTTGACGTTTTTATTTTTATTACTTTAGACTAGTTTAGACAGAATAGCAATCTGAAAAGTGTTGTGTCGCGTGACACGCACCTACGTATCACAGATCCGACAAGTGCTACCTACTTTTTATACGGTGACTTAACATTTCGGGGGGGGGGGGGGGGGTTGAACCCCCCAAAACCCCCCCCTATCCCTACGCCCCTGTCTAGGTCCCTGGTTGTATTTTTCTTAATGATACACACCTATAATAAAATGAATATGAACAAAAATATCCAAATACGATTTTTCATATTTTTACGTCGAAAATGACATGTTTTCGTCTTATTAGTTTTGTATTAAAAACGACATTATCTTACGTTTTGTTTGTTAAGGAACATAGCTTATATCGTCTATTACAGAATAACAACACAATTTCGTAAATACAAAGTCATCATTTTTGGTATTTCGGAACATAGTCGCCGGATCCGAAGGTACCAACTCGGTTCCCCCTCACCAAAATACATACAAAGGTTCAGCGCAGTGCTATCTAATGTTAGGTACATTAATAGTTTGTAGGTGTTCGTAGTTTTCGTGAATGTAAGCGACATTCACGAAAAACTATTATAAAACTGCCTACTTTTATTCAACGACGCTATAAATGTTTGTACAATCTGCAGATATTTGTTCCGGGTTCTAGTAAATATCTATGTATGTAGACGTATTAAGAATTCGACAAAGTGTTGTTAATCTGTAACTAGACAATATAAAGCTATGTTCTTTATCAAACAAAACGTAAGATTTTGTTGTTTTTAATACAAAACAAATAGGATGAAAACATGTCATTTTGACGTAAAAATCTGCAAAATCGCATTTTTCAAATTTTTGCTTACATTTCAATGTATTATCAAGAAAAAAACAATCAGGGATCTAGATATATACTATTCGAATACAAAAAACAACATGATTTGGTGGAAATATGGTCGAATTACAAATCATTTTGGTAGTACGTTTGTATGGGCAAATCCTCATCCGCAGGCCCCTTAAGTACTTATATCAGTTAACCAGTACCCGTGACACAAGCTCTTCCTAGCTCGGGGCTAGGTGTTGTGTGGATTGTACAGCATTATTAATTTTACTACCTGCTGCCCGCGGCTTTGCACGCGCTTTTAAGTATGTCCTATGTCGATCCCCGGGATATCATTTACCTCTGCCAAATTTCATCAAGATCCGATCAGCTGTTTAGGCGTGAAAAGGTAACAAACAGAGAATTACTTTCGAATGAATAATGTCAGTATGGATAAAGTTTTCCATGACTCGCTCTCGCCAGCTACGTCCCAGCCCGTTATGTGTAAAGCTAGATTGTCTCGCGGCTCCTAGGCATGCCGCGGAGACGTCACGTCTTACGGAATGTCTTTCTCTTTTCAGGCCGCAGCAGTGACTCCATCCGCTCCTCTCTCTTCCGGTTTCCGCATGGGCGGCTGTGGCGCCGTCGAAGTGGCCGCGCATCTCCGCCTGCTGGGAGAGAGCTTAGCCATCATCGGGGAGCGGCTTAAAGAACACGAGGTACCCTATGCCATTCACACTCGACCATTACTGGTACCACAACCCGGACTCTCGACCATGACTGTGACCCCACCCGGACACTCGGCCATTACTGTTACCACACCCGGACACTCTGCCATTACTGGTACCAAAACCCGGCACTCGACCAGTACGTTACCACACTCCGAACACTCGACCAGTACTGGTACCACAGCCCGACCACTCGGCCATTACTGTTACCACACCCGGACACTCAGACATTATTGTTTACATTGTTGACACGACAGATTGACGAACTTAACAATTGCTGTAAAATAAGTTTTTCAAAAACTTTGCTGTATGCAGGCAGTACCGATATTGGTCTAAATTTAGTGGGGTCAGACCTACTACCCGATTTAAACAGTGGGATTATTTTACTACACTTCATTAGATCAGGAAATACGCCACTATCAATAGATTGACTGAATAGAAAAGCTAGATCTGGTGCAATGGTATCAATTAGAGGTTTAATAATTCTAACGGATATGCCCCAGAGATCTACAGTTTTCTTAAGGTTAAGGACTTTTTTAGGGTTCCGTACCAAATAAAAACGGTAAATGGGACCCTATTACTAAGACTTCGCTGTCCGTCTGTCACCAGGCATGTATCTCATGAACCGGTTTTATTTTCTACAACGCGGACTACATTTTGTTAGAACTTATCGGAGAAGGTTTTTTCGCGGAATTGTTACTAAATATTTTCGTCCTTATATTTTGCAATGGATTTCCGCAAAGTAACGCCTGAATCTATTATTTATTCGTATAGTATTTATCTAGAACCTTTGTTGGTTTTTTAATTCTCACCTAAAATTGAATGTAAGCAATCGTATTTTACATATTTTTACGTCGAAAATTACATGTTTTCCATGTTTTCGTCCTATTTGTTTTGTATTAAAAATAACAATATCGTACATTTTTTTTATGGAACATAGCTTTTATTGTCTAGTTACAGAATAACATCACTATGTGGAAAATACAAATGTTTCAGACATCAATTTGGTATTACGGAACATAATGTATTGACAACCGATAAGGCGCGGAGGGCGAAGGTCCGACTACGACGCAGGAGGTCGCGGGTTCGATTCCCGCCTCGGGACAAATGCTTATACGATCTGCAGCGTACTAGATAACTGTTATAGAGCATTATAATAATACAATTCATAATAGATCTGTATATTTTAAATATAAAACGACCAGAATACCCTGAACAAATATCTGCAGACCGTACAAACATTTGTCCCAAGGTGAGAATCGAACCCGCAACCTCCTATGTCGCAGGCACAGAGGCCGATGATGACTTGACTTCTTTGTTATTGGAAATAGATATGTGTATGGTTTGCTAGTTTTCTGCCAGTGTCCCTGGTTCATGGGCATTTCATGTCGGGACCTCGGCACCGGAATGGGTACAGTCAAAAATGCTTCATTTCCTTAAATTGAATCACTGTAGGTACATAGAAAAAGTTAAATTCCTGAAGTTAAATTCCACTATATATAGATAAATAAAGAGATATTTTTAATTTCTGTCGCTTCGGTAATGTTATTGATAAAGAAAACACGCGTAATGGCTGTTTATAGACTGAGCTTTATTACTTGACACTTGCATGACACAATACAGACGGTACGTAAAGCATTCAACTTAACTTACATTGGAACTCATAGATGGCGCTACAAGTAATTGATGTGCATTATTTTGATATTAATTTCAACACCTCCACTTATCAAAATAATCTAAACATTACAATTTCAGTTACTTTACACAAATATTCAAAAGGAATCAAAATAGCTTACAGCCATCAAACAATATTTTGAATACCTAAACTCTTTACAAAATAATTATGTTTTACACTACTCAACCCTTTAGTCAGTAGGTCGGCAGGCATTTCAGATGTTGGCAGATAAACTATCTTTACAAGATTGTTAGCGACCGCTTCTCTAACAAAATGGTGGCGCACATCGATGTGCTTAGTTCTTTTATGGAACAAAGGATTTTCTGTCAACTTCTGTGCACCTTGATTATCATTGTACAAAATGATTACATAATCACAAAGGTCAATTATTTCAGACAATAGGTTTTTTAAATATATAGCCTCTTTACAAGCCTCCGCTATCGCCATATATTCGGCTTCTGTGCTTGATAGAGCTACAGTTTGCTGCTTCTTACATTCATATGAGATAACAGCTCCTGAGAACTTAAATAAAAATCCTGTGTAAGATTTTCTATCTAAAGTATTTGATGCCCAGTCTGCATCAACAAAACCTTCTAAATTACAATTACTTTTAGTAAACATTAGCCCATAAGATTTAGTTTTACATAAATATCTGAGAATTCTTTTGGCATGCTTCCAATGGGTTACAGAATAACAATTATTAAATTGGCTCAAATAACTTACACTGTAAGAAATATCTGGGCGAGTTAAAACACTTAAGTACATCAAGCTTCCTATCAGTTGTTGATATGGATATGACTCACAAATATCTGTACTTTTCTCTAATTTTAAGTTACTTTCAATTGGTGTATCAACACCATTACAATTTTCCATATTAAACTTATTTAAAATGTGATCTACATACTTCTCTTGGTCTAAGGAAATACTGCCATTTTCATACATTTGTACTCTCATCCCCAAACATTGCTTTATCTGTCCCAAATCCTTAAGTTTAAATTTAGACATTAACAATATTTTTAGCTCATTAAGCATGTTATCACTGTTTGAAAAAATGAAAAAATCATCAACAAAAATTGCTATAATAATCTGCTCCTTTTTACATTTTTTAACAAACAGACATGGTTCTAATTTTGACTTTACAAAGTTGGCTTCCAATAGGCAATCATTTATTCTTACATTCCAAGCCCTAGCTGATTGTTTCAAACCATAGATTGCACGCTTCAATTTAAGTACATAATTACTTTTACATTCTAAATTAGGTGGTACTTGCATGTATACATTTTCGTTTAGGTAGCCATTTAGGAATGCTGTAGTAACATCTAAGTGTGTAACTTGAAAATTTAGTTTTACACTCAAAGCAAATAAAAGTCTTAAAGTTGAGTATCGAAGCACTGGTGAGTATGTTTCAGTATAGTCCTGTCCATATTTCTGAGTATACCCTTTCGCAACCAGTCTTGCCCTATACCTCACTTTACCTTCACTATCAAACTTTTTTTTAAATACCCACCTACAATTCACTACCCTATCAGCTTCTCTCCTGTCTACGAATTCCCATGCTTGGTTGTCATCAAAAGCCTTCAGTTCATCCATCATCGCATGCCTCCACTGCTCCTTCTCTGGTCCATTCATCGCTGCTTCATAGCTGAGTTCATCATCGCCAGGTTCCAACTCATCCAAGACAGATAGATTGGTTAGTCCGTATCTTTCAACTGGTTTTCTCTGACGTTTACTAACCTGCTCAACTGCGGCTTCTTCCTCTATGATAGACTCATTTTCTGTGTTGGATGCAGATTGATATGAATCATCTAGGCTGCTTGATGTGTCACAGACATAGGTAGGATCATCTGTACCTACAAATGTTTTCTCTGATGAACTATCTTCTTCTTCAGAATTTTCATTTTCATTGTCTTCCTTCTTTTCGTTTACTACCACCTGAGCTGTGTCAGAGTTTTGCTTCTCCATAATGATTACATCTCTGCTCGTAGTAAATTTTCTCGTTTTTGGGTTGTATAATCTGTATCCTTTTACATCATCTGGATACCCAACTAGAATCAATTTGTCAGCCTTCTTATCCCATTTCTGTCTTTGTATTTTGGGAACATGCACCATTACCTTACTGCCAAATATTCTGACATGGCTTAGGTCTGGTTTCTTACCTGTCCACTTTTCAAATGGTGTCATCATGCCTAAACTGGCAGCTGGCGTTCTATTCTTTAAGTATACTGCAGTATGTACTGCTTCAGCCCAAAAACGTTTGTCGAGATCTGCTTCAAACAGTAAACATCTAGACCTTTCAACTATAGTTCTGTTGAAACGTTCTGAGAGACCATTCTGCTCTGGAGTGTGTGGATTGGTCTTCTGATGGATTATACCAGCTTGTCTCATATAGCTTTCCATCTCTCGTGAACAATACTCCCCTCCATTGTCGGTTCTCAATACCTTTATCTTGTTTCCGGTTTGATTCTCAACTATACTTCGAAATTCTCTGAAGTGCTGAAATACCTGGTTCTTTTCCTTCAAGAAATAGACAAAAGTCATTCTGCTGGCATCATCTACGAATATTAGAAAGTATTTCGACTGACCAAGCGACTTGGTCTCCATCGGTCCGCATAAATCTGAGTGTACTATATCCAATAGTTTTTCACTTCTATGGTTGGCTGATGGAAAAGGGAAACGTGTCTGTTTGCCCTCACAGCATACTTCACAATTCTGGATCTGTATGTCAGCTTTCTTGTTAAAAGTAACTCCTTCAACAGCACCTTCTTTCATTTTCTCTAAGGCCTTGCTATTTATATGGCCTAACCGTCTATGCCATTGCACACTGCTGACTGATACCTGTGCTGCTGCTGCCATCAACATTTTCTCAGGCTTCACTGTGTTTAGTTTGTATACACCATTAACTTTCTCAGCCGTTCCTATCAGCTCATTCCGTTTATTGTGTATTTGGCAGTCATTTTGTCGGAACGTTACTTTATTTCCTGCTTCTATCAACCTGCTGACTGACAGCAGATTCGTTGATAGGTTTGGTACACACAAAATGTCTTTCACTATCACGTCGTACTCCTGAGAGTTTACTTTGGTTGTTATTTGTGTATCCCCGGCACACAAAACTGGAACAGTCATCTTATTTGCTACGATTATCTCACGTTTCTTGTGCAATTGTCGTTCGTGGAACAAATTCTCACGATTTGGCATCATATGCGTGCTTGCTCCCGAGTCTATATACCAATCCTCGGCATTGTATTTCCCATTGAAAAATGCGGCACTAAAAGCGTTCACTGGGTTTGTCGCTTTTAAATCTGGGCATTTACTTTTATAATGACCTATTTTCTTACAATTGTAACATTTTATTTGTTTACTGCCGGTTGAAGTGCCATCTTTTATTGACAGTTGTGATTTGGCGCCGCGGTTAGTGTTGCCACTCTTCGACCGCTGTTTCGACCAGAACGCTCTATCCGTTCCAGTATTACCAACTTCTTCACACATGTCAAGTAATTTTGTCTTGATGACGTCGGCGCTAATGGCGATACCGGAATGTTCGATCGCCATTATCATTGGTGAAAACTTATCTGGCAATCCCGCCAAAAGTAATGATCCAATCCATTCTTCTGTAATCGCAAAACCTGTCCCCTTTAATTTCTGTGCAGTTTCGACCATTTGAGATACGTAGCTTGTCATGGAATCGCAGTTTTCGAGACGTGTTGAGATCAACGTTCGAAGCAAACTGATTTTTCGTTGAAACCCTTTGTCATCAAACAACGTTTTTAATTTAGTCCACACACCGGTCACTGTAGTTTCACTCTTGATATGCACGTATAATGAGGGATCGATGGTCATGACGAGCTTGGCTTTTGCCTTCTTGTTCTCGGTATCCGATAGAGACGCCGACACAGCTTCGATGTCTATCCCCTCGAGAAGCAGAAAGTTGCTCGTCGCGAACGCCCAATCATCATAGTTTTCGCGTCCTTTTAGCCTTGGCACGTTTGTTAAGTAGCCTGACATCGACATTTTTAAACTTCCGCACGTAAATTTATCAACTGTTACCGAAAATATTTAGGAAATATGAGAGCGACCCATAACCTAAAGAAAACACGCGTAATGGCTGTTTATAGACTGAGCTTTATTACTTGACACTTGCATGACACAATACAGACGGTACGTAAAGCATTCAACTTAACTTACATTGGAACTCATAGATGGCGCTACAAGTAATTGATGTGCATTATTTTGATATTAATTTCAACAATTGACGAGTCAATTTGTTATGGAATAAGTTATATAAGTTCTTTCCACTTATAATAAAGTTAATTTCTTTGTCCCAGGGTCAGATAGCCGTGTCAGGCTCGGTCTCAGTTCTTCTGGACACTCTGCTCTGCTCCCTAGCTCCTCTGCTGGGAGTCTGCCGCGCGCTGCCAGAGATCGCGCCTCCGAGGGCGCTGCTTCAAGATACGCTGCATAACATCGCTTACATTATGCCGGGGTTGTGATACTTAGAAGGTAGATGTATACTCAAGCCAAGAAATAGTGTTTGTAAACATTCTAGGCACAAAAATACGACATGTTTCAAATAAAATCGTCAGCACTGGGCATGGTAGGAAACAGCTTTAATTGAAAACTGGTAGTCTTTAAAAAAATCAACAACAAAAAAGTGATTTTAGGTTAAGTATGGGGGACAATCTTTAAAAACATTTGAGTTTGGGGAGAGTAAGATTGTATCGTACACCTCACAGTTGTATCATAAGAGTAAATCAAAATAAATGACTAGAAATCAGAACTGGCTTTTATTTATGAATGACCCGAAGGTTCGTGGCGACCTTGTGACTGAAAGGGTATAATCGTATGTATAATTGCACCCAGAGTCATATTGTGTTAACACTCCCATATGTATAAAACTGTCTAATGTACTAGTATAGCGACTGTTGAAAACGACTAAGTTTGTTGGAATCCTCATCATCAGCCTATATTAGTCCACTGCTGGACACAGGCCTCCTCAGATGAGCGCCATAGCGCCCTGTGTTCAGTTTGCCGCATCCAGCATCTGCCAGTTGTTTGGATACTGTAGTAGAAATACATGGACATATTATATTACTCCTGGGAGAAATATTTTAGGAGCAATGTATGGGATAGTACGAGCTACATGTGTCGGCATCAGCCTATCTTAGATATTAATGTAGCCCACGACACGACGCAATTCACAGATTGATATATGGAATAGTTATAAAAAGGTTCCGCTAAAGTTAACTAGCTAACAAGACAAACGTTAAAATATTTAGTTAGATTATTAGGTTGTTATTAAATACGGTTACTGTTAAGAATAATCAAAAATAGATTGAAATAAGACAAATTTAAACTGCTACAATATAGTTTCTGTAAGATGAGCTTTTTAAATTGACTAACACTGCACAAAAATATATCAATGTCTATAAAATATTTGCTAAACGACTCTACCATTCTTCTAATTGGTGAAAAAAAACCTGTTCAATTTTTAGGGATTTGGGACCAGCGCCACCTCCCTCGCCACGTTGCGCTGCGTCCAAGGTACGGGATTACATAGTAAATAAACAAATACGTAGGTAGGTACATTATCAGATATTTATTTCTTTAACTCATCACATCAAGATATAAAAAATAAGAACAAACAAGTGCCTACAATAATAAAGATTCCTCTAATGTAAACTTTCACAGGTAGGTACATAAAAACAATGTTTCTGAATAACCTATTTAGAGAAGGTACTTTGGTCCTTCTTCTAGGGGAATTTATAAATATAACTTTGGACAAGATAACAGCAATTTCTGCATTCATTTTCCTGAATTGTATGTAAATTGCCTCGCACCAGAGTGAGTTCTTATATGAGTAGCCAAAGTACATTTTTGAGCGAATTGTTTATCACATAAATTGCAGGCAAACGGCTTCTCTCCTGTGTGAATTCTTATATGAATATCTAAAGTACTTTTTTGATTAAATTGTTTATTACATACATTGCAGGTAAAGGGCTTCTCACCCGTGTGAATTCTCATATGAGTAACTAATGTTTTTTTTTCACCAAATTGATAATTACAGACACTGCATGTAAATGGCTTTTCGCCAGTATGAGTTCTCATATGACGATCTAAACTATTTTTGAAAGTAAATTGTTTATTACATACATTGCAGGCAAATCGTTTTTCTGCCGTGTGAATTTTTAAATGCATATTTAAATTACCTCTTTGATAAAATTGTTTACCACAAACATTACATGTGAATGGCCTATCACCAGTATGAATTCTCATATGAATATTTAAATTACATTTTTGAATAAATTGTTTATCACACACATTGCATCTGAATGGCTTCTCACCAGTATGAGTTCTCTCATGAACTGCTAAAACATTTTTGTAAGTAAATTGTTTATTACACACACTGCATGCAAAGCGCTTGTCACCAGTGTGTACTCTCTTATGCCTAACTACGGAACCTTTTTCAGTGAATCGTTTATTACATACATCACAGGCGAATGGCTTCTCACCAGTGTGAGTTCTTACATGATCAAAAAAGTGATCTCGTCGATTAAATTTCTTATCACACACATTGCAGGAATATTTTCGTTTTTCTTCATGTTTCGCATGTGATTTTCGTAAATGTGATACCAGTATGCTTCTATGAAAATATATTTTATTGCAATGGTCGCATTTAAATGTAATTTTTGAGTCTGGTTTATCTTGCTCAAGATGGATGTTAGGAGAAAGTTCTTCTTTATTCGTTTCTCTATCACTATCTTCTGATGCTGATTGACTTTTTCTAGAATCTTCATGAGGGAGAGACTCTACTTTCACCAATGGTTCTTCTTCTATGGTCAACTCTTCTTTCACGGATGTTGGTTCATCTTGATGTATAAACATGTCAATCATAATATACTTCATAGTGCCAACAGACAACTGTTGTTCCATTCCAAGGCTGAGCGCAGTGATATTTTCGTGGGTAGCCTGAAACAAACAACTTATTAACTTACTAAAAAAGAGTATGTTTTTATTTACCTGTTTTATTCTATGGTAACAAACATTCAAACTTTCACACAAGGGGCGAGTGGATGGACGGACGCCACCGACCACTCTTTGCTAACCATCATGAGGCACTTTTCAGCTATCGATATACCTAATATCTTTGAACAAAGGTTCCAAATGCAACCTAAGACCTGAAAAATATTTTATTTGAGGAACTCTACCTAACAAAATAAAGAGAAAACTCTAAAATAATAATATATATGGCCCCGTCGCGCGTCGCGTCGTCAAAAAAGTAAAAGTAAATTCTCTTCCTCGTATTTACCTACTTCATATTTGAATAACGTGCTTTGATTAGGAAGGAAGTAATGGTGAAATTCTAAGATCATTTCAGGGTTCCGCAGTCAAAATATCCTAAAATCAGAACATCTAGGTTTAAAAAAAAGTTAAATACGTAATAAAAAGAAGTAAAATTTCTCAAGTTAGGGCAAGACTACCAATGCTACCAACGTGCATCGCTCTAAACTGAGTTCTACAATCATTTATTTATTAAATAGGACATCCAACATGAGATCACATAAGGCTAGTTAGTAACAATAACAAGTTCTACTTAAGGGCAGGATATTCGATCCATTTTGTGAAAAGGACAGGCATAGAATTTTGTGTTCACATGAGTGAGACAGGGCACAGCAACGCAAGCACAAAAATCAAGTTTTTGCTTATTATCAAAATTAAAAAAGGTTTTGAGAAAAACTAACCGTAGAATATTCTTCTAAACGTCGTTGCCTATTTTCTGACATGTTTTTTGAGAGTAAAACGTTGATACACTAGAAGTACAACAACAAAAACAACAAAAAAACTATCCTTTCTTCGTAATTTTTATCATCAGGTGAAGTGACAAATATCGTGTTTTGAACCGTAGAATAATCAATAATGTTAATCCAACTACAACATAAATTTTAGTCCAATCAAAACAAAGGATATTTGATCGTTTAAAATTGAATCGAAAATTGGCTAAATTCGAATATCCTGGCCTTAATGTACCTATTGAGTTATTTCAAAAGTCGTAGAACAAACGTTGTTGCTGATGATGCTAGGAAACTGGTCACCGAAGGTTGTTGGTCAATTAAAAATAACCCTGTATATATAATATATTATAGCCCTTTCGCATTTATGATATTAGCGTGCGTGACCATGCAGTCTCGTCTCGTAATAGGTACTTCCGCCGTAATAAGTGCATTCATAGTCGAATGTAATAAAATGGCTGACTTGGCTCTTATCGTGATCTCAACAAATTTTACAGCGTAGGTAATTCCACTGTAAAATGTGCCACGGCCAAAACCTGACGTCAAACAAGCAGGACAATCTTCCACTAGTGGACAAAATCAATAACACCTTAATTCTTATTTGCTAATTATTTTCTATTTAGAAACCTATTTATAGTGTAAAAGACTTGTTTATTGCTGTTTATTCTGCTTATTTTGTAAGCTTAAACAAATAAACGTTACCGTAAAATCATGCAACTAATAGTCCTGTTAAGCAACTATGGTCCAAATGGGTCGCAACAAAATGTTGAATTGTGGAACAAGTAGCGCTATTAATTAATTTACGAGTATGACATCTTAAATTCAATGAAGTGAACATTAGTAGGTACGTATCAGTTGGTGTCGCTACGTACAGGACTCGAAACTATGTCAAACATTTATTGAGAGTCAAGTGTTGTAGTTAAATGCATGAAAATTGGTTTTGCTTGTTGGCTAGGTACGTTATCCCTTTCGATTTTACGATAATACAATTTCCAGAATGATGTAGGTATACTTTTGTTTTTACCAATAAAATACCTAGGTACTCAAATTGTTTACTTGAATCTAAACTATAGTCCAACGGTTTTTTTGACCATAATTGATATTATTATTTTAGTTCTGGAGATTGATCCACCACAGGGTCCATGTCAATGTTTTATACAGAAAGGCATTTATGCCTGGAAAAGATAAAAATCAAAAACCGAACACAAAGGGAGGCTTCTTGGAAGTACAAAACACCAAGAAGCTCGATCATCTTGAAGCTGAAAGCAATTAAGAAGAATATTTGGTAGTACATGAAAACCTGCTTTTCATTATTTTTTTCTAGCTAATTACTGTGTTAATATTTCTTCTACGATGTTTTCTAAATCCATGTAGTATGTAGTCATTTATTCTGTGTCTAATGTTAATAATTGATAGTAATTCTGTATCTCTGGTTTTCACGCCTATACAGCTGTATTGACACATAAAGCAGGATCATAAATCATTATGATATTCGTCATGGAGAATGATGGTATCCTAGGGAAAGACAAAGACTTTTATCCTGGAACAAATATGTGCAAAGCTAGTTCCATTTATGTGGGTGCCAGGAGGTAAACATAAGGGATGTGTTGGTTACCTCAAGACCCTGATGGTAAAGCTGACTGAATATCTTTTCTGATCTGTGAGCCATCTGGGAAAATTTGTGGCATCTCAACAGCTTCTGGTAACAATAACAGTAAATAGCTCTCGGCCTTGCATCTTCAGATTTGAACTGAAACAATAGTTAATCAAGATAAAGTGGTTTGTTTACATACATTGCCTATTGCATTTGGCTGGAGTATGGATTGTAGGGCAGTAAATATCACATGCGGGTTGCAGCCTGAGAGCTGAGTAAGCTAATTTATTTAGCTTAGATTGCATACCTAGCGCTTTCACATCATAAGAGCAGACTGCAAACTTAGCTTTGTGGTACCTATGGAAAACTGTGTCAGCTTTGTGAGCTAAGTTAACTTAGCTCACAGTCTGAAACCTGGCAAAGAGACTTATTGTCAACAAAATACAAGCAGGAATGGAACTTCACCTCATGATGAAAGACAGGCTGACTTGTTTCAATTGTAAACATTTTAAATGATTCGGATCATAACACAGTAGGTATTAAAAACATTACAATAAAAACTTCAGTTATTGCTTTTCTTCCACCAGTTATTTTATTTGACACGAGTAACAGAGCCCTAATTTAATAACACACATTTTGATATAATCCTCAATCATTCAGTTAGGTAGAAATTTATTTATAATAATAACCATCAACAAAGGAGCCTAGGAGCTCCCTTACTGCAAGCATTCACCTGTAATGTAACACTGTAACATTGCTGTCTTTCATTTAAGTAACAAATTAACAATCCAATAAGATTCCATTACCAGCAAGGTGCTGCTGTTGAATCAGCTGCCTTAACTATGTTATAAGCTTTGTCTCTTCATCAGAATGCAAAATGCTGCAGCATGTGGTACCCGATGCATAATTTTATGAAGATCGTCTAGAGTAGTGGTCTGTTGTTCCATTGAAGTCTTGCAGATAATAGCCGAGGGCAGGGGTCACTGCAATCTCCGTAGATACGGCCAACCACTGAGACAAACCCGCAAACAATATTGCTACATTTTAGTATGATGGCTGCAAACTGATCTTTTCGAAACATTTGATGTTAGTTGGTCATGTATGTCTCAGCAGTGAGGGGCGTCACACACGTCTCGACAACAGATATGTTCGAAGAAAACAGCTACCTACATTGGTAGCTGCGGCAAAATCAAATGACCGCTTCTCTGGCCAGACACTCGATGTAGCAACGTGACACTACGTTGCGCCTCATAGGTACCGCAGTGTTCTGCGTCCCGATCTAGAGATCGAAGCTTTGATGTTATTAGAATGACATTTTAATAACAACAGATGTTTGCATGCGCACTGTAATGTTATGTTCTCCCTCATGTATTTATTATTCGACACAGAATGTTATAAGCAGCATAGCCAGACAAAAAGACCTCGATTAATGATAAAAACCCCGCATAATAACCCTATATTTACCTTGGTATCAAACAGTTTTTCAAATATATGGATGAGTTGGTTGTTTTTCAAAGAATTCAACTTTAAATTTCCAGCGAGACAAACTCGGCACACAGAAGACATTTTTAGTCTTTACTTCACAGCGAGCTAGAGAGTCGATGGATTATTGTATTCTACCTACTATATTACATAAATACGAAGAAGAGTTAATCCACAAACACATCCAACTTACGTTTCACCAAAGAAATAATAAATAACAAACTGGAAAGAACAACAATAGGCTATTTACACGCACAATCTCGAACAGGGTTCTCTGACAGATAGCTCAATGACTTGACTTCTTGTTGGTTTCTGTTATTATTTTTTGGTCCTAACCCTAAGGTACACCCATCTTTGAAGTGTTTCTGTATTGTAGTAGTCCACGTAGTCATATGCTACGGAACGTGCATTGGCTCTATGATCATTGCATCTTTAGAGTTCAGTGATTTTACTCTACACACCCATAGAGTAACTTTTTCCACGCGGAAGTAACGGGCTTTTCAAATGTTGAGGTTGTGGTCCAGCCAGCCTATAGTCTCCATAAAAACAACGCGTACGAAGACGGAGGCAGAAAATAGTAGGTAGGTAGACAAGTACCTACCTATCAAATAATTATATGTACCTACATAGGGAAAGAAAGATTTTTTTCTGCCAGTGGCTTCGCACGCGTTGTTTAAAGTTATTTCTATGCCATGGCATGATACCAGAAATATGTGATAAAAGTAGACCATGTTTTATTCCTGGTTTTTGGCGAGAGAGGTTGGTTACAAGCATCCACCCAAAAATCCAAACTTTCGCAGAATTTTTTGTTGTGGAAAATGAACGGGCAAACGAGGGGGCAAACCTTAAATAATAAATAAATTAAAATCTAAGGTGATAATTAGTAGGTATTAGATTAGTTTATTATAATTATATTAGGTAGTCGAAATCGATACCCATATCAGATTTTTGTGTTGGGGGAGGGGGTTCAAGAGGGCTGGGGTCGTGGGGGTGTCACAGCACGGCTCGCTTCGCTCGCCGTGCCCTTCCCCGTGGTCGCATTGTATCTAAATTTTATTATTATGTTACGTTTATTATTTTTAGTAATTTTAGTCTAGAAAATAGTATAATACACTGATAATACAATGTCGTCGTTATACTCGCTCGATCCACTTGACATGTTTATTATTATTTTATTTATTTATTTACCCAGTGCTTTTGTGAGCAGAAACACGAAAGTGACTGAAACCTTGCAACTTGAGTAGCGTCGTGTGCGAGGAACAGTTTCTTACCGAGAGTTCCGTCGAGAATATTTGAGTAGTTCCGTGTGCGGAGGGCTTTAGGGTACCTTACCTACCTACTTCGATAAAAGTAAAAAAAGGAAGATACGGTACGTTCTACCAGCGCCGACTCAAAAACTGTACCGTTTCACAAATGAAATAATAATAAGGTATCAAATTATCAGAAAGTTTGGTGCAGGGACGAGTGAAATTTCAGTTTGGTGTATATACGTACGCGGGAAAATATGTGATGCCTTGGGCTTTGTTTTTTGTTTTGGAGCTATTTGTACACCTGGTGAACGAACACGAGAGCATTGTCATGGTGATTTAGTAGAAATCACACAAAATTATACGTCGTAGCAAGCACGCGAAACACAAACGCCACCGCCCGCGCGCCGTCGTCGCCGCCGCCGCCTTGTCCGGCTGTGACTGAGGTTATGAGGTAAGGGAACATAGTTGAACCTAACTTGAGCCCTCCACTTTCGAGATGGTAATACCTCATCTCCCTTTTTTACTTTTATCGCAGAACTCACACCAGTTTTACTATGGATGGGTGAATTTTAGTACAGTCAACCAAAAAATTGTTAGTAAAATAATAGACGAAAGGCGTACTTATTATATTATACACATTTATACGCTACGCAAAATCAACATATTATTTTGTTTTTAATCAACATCTAGCATAATTACTTATAAATTGTCAATTGTGTCAAGGATGATACCATTACATCAATCTCTCTATGGAAATAAAACCAAATGCACTAGCTAGAGTTTCTTTTCATGTATGAATGATTCTGTGACAATACCATAGTCATAGTAAAGTAATTACCTATCAGAATTCGATCCCTGGTTAATGATCTTTAGCAGGCTAGCTGTTGAGAGTTGAAAGTTAAGTTGATGACCAACACTTTGTATGATGAAACAATGCTAAGAGAATAATAATATACAAAGCTATGGTTCTCCGCGCGTCGGCCACGTGCTCCTTGTCTGCCAGTTTACGCGATGCACTGGTTGATGATTTGCAGCAGGCTATGGTTCTCCAGCGCGGCGGCCACGCGCTCTTTGTCTGCCAGCTGCTTGTTAACGGCCAGCTCCGACACGTGCGAGCCCGCACTCACACACACGCACACCTTGAACCGAGCTGGCAGGGCGCGCAGCAGCCTCACGCGTATTGAAAGACCTGGAAGGGTTTTTTGTCGTCAGGATGTGGACGAAACCTACCTTGTCTATAATAATGTCCTCATATCTGAATTTAGGCCACGGCGGCGGCGGCGGCCAGGCTGGGCAAAAGAGACGGTTGTAGGTTTAAGGCCCCGCTGAAGCCCTAATTTTTTTAGGTTTTATTTAATATTTTC
Source organism: Eupithecia exiguata (assembly GCA_947086465.1). NCBI lineage: Eukaryota > Metazoa > Arthropoda > Insecta > Lepidoptera > Geometridae > Eupithecia > Eupithecia exiguata. The sequence continues at coordinate 344,257 of OX352254.1, forward strand.
TTAAAAATGAATTCAGTTCCCTGAGTGTGAGGGCTTACACACGAAATATTATTCGTTAAAAACTACACAGCACAAAAATCCAAAATGTATAATTTTCCTGGCATTGAGTTAAGAAATAATTGCTCAGTAGAAAAAAGCACATATCGACAAGCAGAACCAAATCGATCAAAAAATCAACAACAAGCAAGCAATATGTATCAGGGCCATGTAATAATATTACAGCCTGCTGTTCGAATAGGACTGAAAAGTTGACTTTGCTCAAAGAAGGCTGTCGAAATAATCAGCAGATTACATGCTATTTTTACCCGACTACCGACAGGGGAGGGTTATTGAGTAAATGTCTCTTACAAGAGATCTGTAGTACTGTGGAACAAATCAAAATGAGTCTTAGTATGCATACAGAACTTTTATGACAGTAAATGATAGTCTACATCTACATTATAATAATATCTACATAATGCTGCTGGTATTATAGGTATAATATGTAATAGATTAAGTGGCAGTGATGCAGACAATGGACAGCCTGAAGCTGGGCAGTAAAATGTGAATAATCAAATAAAAATTACGGTCTGGGAGGAAGGATTTTTATAATAATAAGTTATAGGTACCAACCAATAAGAGTGGCCATACTGCAGTGGGGTATCGTCGGCGTAAAGTGCACCACCACCTCGCTCTCCGCATCATTGAGCTTGATGTTTTCCTCCTCAAGGACCCTCAACTCCTCCAGAGTCAAAGGATGCTCGGGGTCATTTATATCTCTGATCAAATCGAATATTTCTCTGGCATCGAAGGCGTCTGTTACGCTCTCATCGCGGTCTGTTGAGGTAGTCTTGCGTTCAGAGCCTTTTTCGTACACGTCTGGGTTTACATTGTCCGCAGTCTTCGTCATGGCGTGGAAGGAAAATGTAGATAAATCGAAAAATCGCTACACAAATCAGTTTTGTGGGAACAGTAATAATTGTATTTACCACAAACTATGGTATTTACTTTTACATTTTCTTTCACTGCGAAGTAAATGCTATTTTAACGTAAGTAACGTCGGGTTTCTTTTAACTTCAACTTCTTTTGTTGAATGACTCTCGCAATGATGACATAAAATAATCATCGACAACCTCGAGATGTTGATTGCGAGTAATTAGTATAGTACCTACTTAGTATTTTTTATCGCCGCCCATATATACAGGGCGTCCCGCGGACATGCCACATGGAGGGAAAGTACCTTGAATATTGTAGATGGAACATTTTACTGAAAGAAGACATTATTTGAATTTAAAAAACATTTTAAACTGCATTCATAGGTATTTAAATAATTACATGGTTGAACTGGGAATCGAACCCGTTACACGAGAAAAATAATCACCGGTAGTTTTATCATACCGATCGAAAGGCTTCATCATCAGTATTCAAGGTACTTTCTCTCCATGTGGCATGTCCGTGGGACGCCCTGTATACCGCCCGGTAAGTTCTAAATGAAACACACATACTTTCAGCTAAGTTTAAGTTTGAATAAATACTAACCCGAGAGTAGGTTAGGCTTAGGCGCTTAGAAAGAACATACATACCTTTTATCTTTATTTCACGAATTTCGGCAGCCGTAAAATCCTGATTCTTAATACTGAAAATACTGGGCCACCATCAAACTATCCACTCTGGGCAGATTGTCCGACTGACCTTTCAGAAATCCTTCTTCCATTCAACACACTACAGTTTCACTTTAATAAAAAATTAATTGATGTTTTAAATACAAGCACACTCAAAACAAAACGATCGATACAAAATGAGACAGACGCGCGTAATCACCGGACCGAGCGCCGGTGATTATTACCGAATGATTATTATTATTAATAATCAAATTCTTTTTTTAAGAAAAATAATTTAATCGGGATTTTATTTAATCGTAAATAAATTTTAATTTGAATTATAATATTACCTATTCAGTAAAACCTTCGGCTTTTTTCGACGTGTAGTTCGTAATCGCGCCTCCAGAAGGGACCGGTTCAGGTTCAGGTAGTGTTCTATGAGTTTTCGTCGAGTACCTACATGCTCCCAAGATGAGCTGCCTTCATCCACTTTCCGGAGAAGACTGGTTGAACAGCCAGCTACTCTGAGCTGGTAGGTACACGCAAAAGCGCTTCACCAAGGTAGTGTCGTTTCGCCCATTAATAGGCGGAAATAACGACACTACAAATATGTATCAAACATGATATATTTTATTTTATCAAACCTATGCAACTAATCCAAAAACTATCTTGGCGCTTTTGTACAGAATAAATGGAATATTTAGGTATAATAGGAGTATAAAAATCATATTAAAACATTCAAATTATAACTAGCTATTTTGTGCTCGATGGATAATCTGAATATCTTAGAAAAAATCTAACTCTCTCTCTCTTGTTAGAAATAGGCTCTATTTTCATCTACAGTGAAAACATATTTTCTGTGAAGGTGGTCAAAGAGTAATATTCTTTTCCTATTTATTCAACAAGAAATTATTGAGGCACCATGAATCAGATCTATTTAATGCAGAAATATAACAACAATTATTATTTTCTATAATAATCGGAATGACATGTCAAAAGTATAAAAATAAATGCCTATCTTAAATCTATTCAGTAATTCATGGAAGGACTACATACTAGAATATTTAATTATTTTTAAATACAATAATTATTTGTAGTCTTTGCAGAAACTACCTATATTAGTTTCATTTTTTCAAACAAATCACAAGAAATATCTACAATGAAAATGAATAAAAAATGATGTAGCTAACTTTATGTTCAAGTAGGTACATTTATCATTTGGTTTAATGTATGAAATTGAACAGATCTCTTCACTTCTACAGATTGAGTTTTATTTTAACCCATTCGCTGCTCAAGATATTTCTTTGTTATACTCACATTCGCGTTTTGAGCAGCAAACGAGTTAACAAGAATGCGAATTAATTTTAGTTAATTATTAAGAATGATTTTAAAGCATCAACTACTATAAAACTACTAACAATATTTGTACATATTAAAGCGTTGATTTTTCATCTGTTTAAGGTTCAAATTCTATAAGGCATTTCGATAGTTTTTTACCCTAAGACGTAATTAGACTACACTGGCGTAATTAAAAATTTACTTTAAACCATTTTTATTTAAACCCTTACTTTAAAAAACGCTCTAAACTTAAATTAATGGCTGTGTATGGATTTTTCTTTTTTTGACCTATGTCAACAGAGAAAAAAAACGACACGCCCGAATACGTATATTATGTATTTGGGAACATTTGGGAAAATGTTGATTTTTAGCACAAAATGTCTTATAGCATTTGGGAAACCAAATGCTCCAAAAATACCAGTGAATTAAAGTTGGTTTTATCATGAGTTCATAGAAAATGGTTTAAGAATTGCGAATGCAGAAAATTAAAAAACATAAAAACATGTGAAACTCGCGCAAACCCGCGTCGAATCACCTTATATCTGAGATACGTTTGGGTATTCGGGGATAGTGATTGCTTTATGTTGACCAATTTTTATAAAAGGATAAATAACTAAAAGAAACTAAAAAAATATAGATTAAGAAGTTACTTTGCGGAAATCTATAGAAAGATAAAGGGTTAAATTATTTAGTAACCATTCCACAGTGTCATTATACTAACACTTTTACTGCCCACGACGACAACGGCGACGCAGATGGGGATCTAGCAGTTTTACTGACCGCGACTCGCCCCTGCGCGGGACGCTCTGGCAGTAGAAGCGTTAAATTACACCAGTTTAGCTTTAGTCATAAAACTATTAAGAATGCTTTGGGCTAATAAATTATTATAATACAATATTTCATATAAGCAATCACAGACGAGTAAAAAAATAATAATAATGTTATGCGAGTACGTACTTATTTTTATGACTATTTATAATGTACTTTATTTTACCTACAAAAGAGTGTCTAATTCATTTAAAAAAAATGACGGCGGCTTTGATAAAAAAGGCGCGCGCGTTCTTAGCTATCGAAAAAGAATAACATAATTTTTAGTGATCACAAATTAGATGCGTTTTTAGGGTTCCGTACCCAAAGGGTAAAACGGGATCCTATTACTAAGACTTCGCTGTCCGTCTGTCACCAGGCTGTATCTCATGAACCGTGATAGTTAGACAGTTGAAATTTTCACAGATGATGTATTTCTGTTGCCAAAACGAACGAACAAATACTAAAAAACAAAACAAAATAAATATTTAAGGGGGCTCCAATACAGCAAAAGTGATTTTTTTGCCGTTTTCATAGATAATGGTACGGAACCCTTCGTGCGCGAGTCCGACTCGCACTTGGCCGTTTTTTTTTCTTCAGAATGGACACCAATCAAAAGTAGGTATACTTTTGATTTTCCTACACATAGAAGAAGAAGGCTTAGAATGATAGAAGACACAAACGAGGTGTCGCTGAAAAATTGCGACAAATTTGTCTTAATTTCCTATTCGTGCGCCTTCTGTGCGTGAAAGCACCGAAGTTATATGCATGTCAACTCACACACAGATTCGTTTTTGGCTACGAAATCAAGAAAATAGTTGAATGAAACTATCCCTGTGCTGTACAGCAGCGTGTTTTCCTCTATGGTTCTACATAATTACTACAATTTTATTCATCTGTGACCGTCGCTCAGTTAATTATGTAACAATATTATATTAATGTACTTTTCGATTCATTTAATTAATAATTAGAGCACATGTCATTGTTCAATACATCACTACACCTCTATCGGCCTGCTTATCCAATCCCACAAAGATATCTGTGAATGGAAGAGTGTTAGCGTACTAAAAGTGATATTATTTATTTAAAAAAATCATCTTGAGGGATTTGGTTTCTCGTATGATTGTCGGCTCCGACTCCGACACTACATACATATTCAATTTCTTTACCTATTTTTCGAGACGTAGATGGCTCGGGTATGTACTTATCTATACTATACTAATAAAAATCTACGTTATTTGTGAGTGTCATAGGTTATATACATATTTACCCGAAAAATTGGATAGGTACATGAAAAGCGCGGGCGAAGCCGCGGGTAGCAGCTAGTCCCGAATAAGGGAGGATTGAGCAGCCAGCAGACCCTACAAACATTTGTCCGGAGGCGGGAATAGAACCCGCAACCTCCTGCGTCGCAGGCAGACCTTCGCCCACCGCACAACATCGGCCGTCTGATGTGCATCAGGTGAGTTACCTGTAGATTCTTTGGAACAGTCTGCAGTTAGCTCAACTGTTTCATGTGTAAATTTATTACATTTTGTAAATACTTGTAAATAAGTTTTCGATTCACATTATCACAGATATCTTAGTGGGACGTTTGTATGTCCCCTACCAATATAAACAAAACCTACACGAATGTACAACTCGTGTCGATGAAGAATGGGTCTGAAAATGAAGTGAAGTGTCAATCCCATTCTCCAACTACACGACTTATCATGGTACAAGCCAAAATTTGAGCTTCGAAATAACGTGAGACCAGCCACTTGTCTACCAATAGGGTATATGCATATTTTTTTCTTTTTTTATTCGATTTTTAATGTTATTATAAGAAAAACATATAATACCAATAATTTTTTATATTGCAAAGGAAAAAAACCAATTAGTTTCGGTCAGATACAACGCTGCCTGTTTTCTGTGACGTCACCGTTCAGTTTGTCAACTCCAAAGTGCTTATTTATGTATTTACAGGATTTTGGGAAAACTGTGCTTTTGTTGCTTCGTTTGTTTTGCAATCAAAATAAAATTGGAAACAAATAAATGATAAAAGCCCTCATGATTGTTGTTTGTGTGTTGTGCTTGTGTCTAATAAATAGATTTTCATCCCCCCATCTCGGAAAGTGTATTTTTGCTCTTTGATATCCGAGTGTAAAAGCCGTTTTTATCCGCTAGAGGATAAAGCAAATTGAATTTAGGACATCGTGCGCACGATGATATCTGAGTGTAAATGCCGTTTTTATCCGGTAGAGGATAAAGTAAATTGAATTTAGAACATCGTGCGCACCATGATCTAAATTCAATTTACTTTATCCTCTAGCGGATAATAATCACTCGCTACGCTCGTGATTCTATTTTAGAATCCTTTGCTTGCTCGGTCATCACAACTGAGCACGCGGTTAAAATGCAACTTTGCACTCTTGTATAACAAATCACTTTTCTTTCTTTCTTTCTTTCAAATAAGATATTCCGCTAAAAGCTTCATCACAATACGGTGAACGGTGACGTCACGTCTCGAAATTTTGCTATTGAGACTTGAAATATCTACTTTTCAATGATTGATTTTCACAATAAAAACATTAAAGAATACGAAAATAAATATGCAGATATCTTTTTATACTAGTATATATCAATAGAAACAATTAAAATAACCAAAAGTTTTTTAAAGTCACATGCATTATAACCCTGTTATTATCAGATACAGTGCAATAAAAAATAAAACATAAAAAGAAAGGTTAACAGCCGGTTTTTTAAACGGTCGTTATTTTTGATGGTCACAATGTCAAACATTGTATCTTTAGTCTGGCCATAATATATATATGTACTAATATTTAGATTATACAATTCATGTTTCTTTTGTTTTATAGTGCTTAAAAAATAGGTACCCAATATTAAGGAAAATTCTTAGAATACACTTGGACGAAGGAAACTACAGATGGAGGGGCGCTCATCGAACATGTCGACGTTGAAACCTAGAACCATCTCTTCACAAACTTTTATACTACTTGCTCTGTTAGTTTGTGTCTAACAAATCTTGCAACTGAATAGTATTTAACAAATATAAAAAAATATTTATACCACTAGGATGGTAAATGAGCATGCTGCCGCCTGATTAGTTAACGATCTCTGAATGGCACCGCGCGCAATCTCTGCAGTTTCTTTCATCTAAGGTTTCTAGGTGGCATCTGCGACGACACCATTGCCATAGGGAAACGATTGGTTAGCAGAATCGGGCCCCGGATAAAGTGACTATTTCTTTTCTCTTTGCACTGTCAGTAATACAATACATAATACTTACTATACATACGTATCTCAGTCTAATTAAAACCCCTACATCTATCTAAGTCTGCTAATCCCATACCGACTACCGTAACCAGATTTGTCCACCTGTAAAAAAAGAAAAAAAAGTGAACAGTGATTTCTGCAAAAAAAAATATGCAGTGGTTTGAACCTGCTACCTCAAGGACGATGTTTTTGCAGGTTTGGCGGTGGCGATACTCTAGACGCACAATACATCAAATAGACACTAACAATTTAATAAAGGTTGCCTGGAAGATATCGCTTCTAAGCGATAAGGCCGCCCATTGTGTATGTCTTATTTAAGTCTCTTTTCAATGTATTTATCTTGGTTCATTAAATTCAATAAATCAAAACGTTTATTTCAGACAATATTAATTGAAAATAGGTACAAAAATAAATAGTCCTTAATCGAGTTGTTTAAGTAAAACTACTTAATAAGTTTAAATTACATTACAAAAACCTACAAAATTTAAATTTAAATTAATATTAAATTCTGAATCACAAGTAAATTAAGTAAAATTATCATTAAAATAAAAAATACAATATAAATTTAAACCACATTCATAATCATTAAAAATAAAAATACCCCCCCAAGTACTACGAAAGTATTTTTGTATGGTTTTGTGTTAAGTGGTGATTTTAACACACGGCGTAACGCTTCGCGCTCGCTGCGAATTACATTACGAGCCGTAATATTCATTTTGACAGAATGATTTAGAATTTAGCTTGTGCTCGTTTGTTTATTACCTCACAGCTCGCCAGCGCTATGTTGTAGTTTTCTCAGGTGATTTTGGTTCGCTCTGCTCTGGCGTGTCGAGCTTCAGACTGTCCAGTTTTAAGTCCTGTAACAGAAATGACTTATCAATATCATAGAACCGAGGAAACATGCATTTGTGGTACCACCTACGGGTCGTTGACCGCGGCGGTCAACGACCTACGGTGAAAGTGTTTTGTGTTTCAAAGGGGAGGTAAACAGTTACGTAGGCCTTTTTATTTTTTAAATGACAATAAAAACATGCATCAGTCTGGAGGGAATTTTATTTTTTCTAAAACTAAACGTTGCCCATTTTTATTTAATTTTTCCCGTGTCCTGTGATCGAAGCTGAACCCCCCCCTGAAAGTAAGGTCCTTCATTTTGCTATATTTTCAAAATCTAACTGAATTTTTCGAAAATACTGCGTACCTACTAGTACTTTTTACCTTTTTTAGGGAGTTAGTTCAATAATATAATATATAATAATTATAATACATTATTTAAATATTTCAATTAATAAAACACCATTTCTTAATTTTTTTGAGAGAGCGAGTATAATAAAATAAATATCTTACCTCTTCTACCATAAGGCTGGCGTGTCCGTTCCTCTTTTCTTCTCTAAGCGTGTCATCCTCTTCATCATCTGTGTGCACGTCATAAAACTCTTCACTATCCATCTCTCCATCTGTACCTGGAGAGAGACAAAGACAGAACATCGTCACAAAGAATGGCAGATGTTTAATGTAGGTGATTGAATATGTAGTATATTGTATTAATAATATCAGTTATCTAGTACCCATATCACAAGCTCTGCTTGACTTGGGGCTAGATGATGTGGGCATCTCCCTATAATATTCAATCTAAATATTTTATTTATTCATTATACATTTACACGTTCACAAACCGTTCATACCATGTTCATACCCTGTCCATACAATCTTCCGTTCATACGTGTCTGTTCCGTTCCGTTCATACGTACCCTGTTCATACTCTACTCCTACATGTTTGCTTCACATTTCTTTGCGCATTATGAGGCCGCCGTTCACCAGAGGACCTGCATGGGCCAATAATATCACAATACTAGAGTTGGTCCACTATGCAGGCCGTCCTGTTAGTAGGTAGGTATAACTGACCAGCCGAGATTTTTACCTTCTTCACAGACTGAGTGATTCTCTCGGTTCCTGATCTAATTGTCACTGAGGCAGCTCCTATAGTGGGGTTTCTATTGTTACCTAACTAGCTTCGACTGATGTCAACATACCTATTACTGATTGGTAGTCAGTAAAGTATTCGGAGTCCGAAGCGTAGCTCAGGTCGGGCGCGTCGACGGCGTCACCGCTGGGTGCCGCGGCCGCCACCTTCACGCGTTTAGGCCTCGGGGGCTTGCGCGCTTTGAGGCGGCGGTTTAGACTGAAAATTAAGGTTTGAGACAATGATAGTTTAATCACACGAATAGCGTTACCTATAGAATAATATGGTGTTTTAAAAAGTAAACTAAGCTGAAAACTGAATTGAAATGTATGGGCCAATATCAAAGCGCTTCTTTAGGAGAGTTAATCTATAGGCGAGGGCTACATTATCATTATTTTTTGTAACACACAGACTGTTCTTAAGCTGATGCGTACTGTCTTTCCACCAGAGATATGCTACGAAACTGGAAACATAGCAAATGTTTCTATCCGACCGATAGGATAGCTTCTTCACGGTAGGGCTGCTCCAACAGTTTAAAGTCGCTCAGCGAGCTATGGAGAGAGCTATGCTCGGAGTTTCTCTGAAGGATAGAATTCGCAACGAATACATCCGAGAGAGAACCAAGGTTATCGACATAGCTCACGGGTTTGAACAAGCTGAAGTGGTAGTGGACTAGCCATATCTTGAGAAGAACCGATAACCGCCGGGATGAACGTGTTCTTGAGTGGAAAATGCGACTCGGCAAACGTAGTGTAGGACGCCCTTCACCTCCATCTTCTGACCAGGTCGGATGACGATTTGCGAAAGACTGCTGGCAGATGCCAGATGCGGCAAGCTGATGACAGGGCGCTATGGCGCTCGTTAGGGGAGGCCTATATCCAGCAGTGGACTACTACAGGCTCATGATGATGATATGATGATGAAAATGACGCGATAATGGAGCGATCCTATTGGCCGGCTGGAAACTTAACAACGTAGCACACCTCTGGTGGAAAGGCAGTTATAAATAAATAAATAAATAAATAAATAAATAATGCTGGACAATTCACACAGCATTATCTAGCCCCAAGCTAAGCAGAGCTTGTGTTATGGGTACTAGATAACTGATATACATAATATAATACAATACATAGATAGATATTTTTTATTATACATAGAAAACGACCAGAACACCCTGAACAAATGTCTGCAGATCGTACACACATTTGTCCCGAGGCGGGAATCGAACCCGCGACCTCCTGCGTCGCAGGCAGACCTTCGCCCACCGCGCCACATCGGTCGTCAATAATAATAAATAAATAATGCTGGACAATTCACACTGCATTATCTTTCTTTTATTATTTCTTTTTTTTATTATACACAGAAAACGACCAGAACACCCTGAACAAATGTCTGCAGATCGTACACACATTTGTCCTGAGGCGGGAATCGAACCCGCAACCTCCTGCGTCGCAGGCAGACCTTCGCCCACCGCGCCACAGAGGTCGTCGCTGTAGTCCTTGTCTTGTCAGTGCACTTTAATTATTTATTTATTTATTAATAGAGGAGCAGCTTGTGGCGAATTTAGTTACGGCGAAATTTGTTTATAGTTTGTAAATTTTATCTCGTAACCAGTTGTCGAGTTTATTCTTGAAGGCGTTTACTGATGTGGCTGATACAATGTCTTCTGGTAATAGGTTCCAATTGTGCGCCACTGTGTTGCTAATAAAATGGTGCGCGGCAAGGGATTTCATAGATTATTTGTCCAGCGTATTTTGAAACGGTTCACTAGGGGATCATTGACCTGACCAGTCCCCATCAGTGAACCAGTAAGCGGTTCATAGCGTGGCTTGGTTACAATTTGGTTACAATAAGTAAACAACCTTTCTCTCTGCAGATCCCGTAGTGCCTCCAGCTCCGACCGCATCGTCGAGACTTGCTTGTCTAGTCTCGCGACTTCAGTTACTGAAAACAGAATTATTAATATTATTTTTTATATACCTACATTTACTAATTTCTTAGTGATCACAGTTCCCACAATTAGACGAGCTCAGTGGCGCGGTGGGCTAAGGTCCGTTTGCGACGCAAGAGGCGGGTTCGATTTCCGCCTCAGGACAAATGTTTGTACAATTTGCAGATATTTGTTCTGGGTGTTCTGGTCGTCTTCTATGTTTAGTAAAAATAAATATATCTATGTAATGTATTTTATTTTGTATATCAATCATCTAGTACCCATAACAGAAGCTCTGCTTAGCTTGGGACTAGATAATGCTGTGTGAATTGTCCAGCATTATATATTTTTTTATTTACACTTTTTTGACACTAAAATGACCGGAAATCACTCTTTCGAATGGTGTGTACAGGAGCTCTAAGCACGCAGGTACATACTTTTGACCAATTTATTTAGGACATTGTTCACTGAAGTGACACTGACTACCTTCTTGATCTATCATTTTTGATTGCTGATCTTACATGAGAATTGCTGCTTCTACCAGTGACAACGGTTTTGTGATATCCATAAAGTTGACTTCATCACTTGTCACATACCATTGTGTGATAGAAAATATTTGGTTAAGTAGTTCTAGAGATAGATTTCACCTTAACCATCAATATTCTCAGCTCCAATCCTCTAGGCCTCCCCCAATATGTGCCTCTTGACTTCAATTACCCCTGATAACCAACAAACTTACGAATGCCTCGTAACATTATAGTGGATTAATTGATTCCAGTCGCAAGGTGGTCAACAATATAGTACGCTTCGACGTAGGGGCGTGTTAGTGGAGGCAGTTAGCACAGGACAGTGGTTAATGATTTAAACTACCAGGGGTCTATACCCAGCAGTGGTTAAAGATGGTCAAGGGACTCCAGTGAAGGTATGCAAATGTCTTGGTGTCTTCCCATAATCTAGTACTTAACAAGCTCAAACTAATTGTAGGTGCTTACACTGAAAATGAGATCAATCTCATACAGATTTACACAAATCAGTCATTTAAACAGAGAAACATTGATATATCCACCCTCAAATGAAAAGTTTGGAAAGCTATCTTGGAATGGAGACCAGCAGATTGCTTGCTAAGCCAGAGGCAGCACCATTTTCAAGAAATTGATGTTGAAGGTTTGATTGTTGTACAGATTGTTGTATGATGTTCTATAGGATAAAAATACTAACCTAACATAGCTCTTCTTTTCTCTGCATACAGTTGCTCGTAAAGAAATACACCAGCAGCGCTAACAATGCCAACTATAGCTGCCCCCATAACCACACGAGGAGTAAAATTCAAGAAGTTGCTCATTTTCACTTCTTGATTGATTCCCTTTGTTTGTACTTTTCTGTTGCCGTCGAGGTAAGGATTATCAACTGTTTAGCGGTTGAAAGTCCGAAAATTACCTATGCATGAATACAATGGTAATTATATTGAATTGAGCTAGAAAATCACACGAAATAACCACAAAAAGTTGAGGCATATATATTTTGTTATGTTTGTGTCTAGAGAGACGGTTTGGTATACAAGTATTGGTTTCACAGTTTCACACGTGAATTACACAATAATTGCTAGGAAATGGAATTACGAAAATTCCTTGAAAAGCAGAAATTACAAAGAGAAATCGGCGAACGAACTGTCATGCATGTCAATAAAAATATTTTTGAAGTCTGTGTTCCATTCCGATTCCACTGTACAATAGCAGAGCGTGAGTAGGAAATAAAGAATTTCGCTTGTGTCAAAAAGAGAAAGAAGATAACCTAGGCTTACAATCAAAAAACTAGTACCTAGTAGCTCGAAAAAAGTAGGAGCTCTACTTCATAAAATCGTTTTTCTACGAATAATCGGATCCAAATGTTTGTGATAGCTGATTTGTTGCTACGTTCACTCTCTTGTGATTGTGTGAATGAATGTGTAGTGAATTTGATTGAAGAATTATCTGTCAAAGTCACAAAGTGTCACACTCTCTGTCATTGTAGGAAATCTTTAAAAAATGCCGTCTCTGCTTGTGATGTGAAAACATTGTTGTTTGTGCATTATTTCTATAATACTGACTAAAAACATTGCAAATCACATAGTTTTGTGTTGAAGTGCTTTCCAATGTTTTACGTATCGCTCTCACAATAAATCTGTCATACATCGAGCGCCGTAATTTGTTTTGCGAAGCTGAACATTTCGCTGGATTTCGCAAATGTTGTTGTAGAGTTTGCCTCTAATCTATCACAATGAGTACTGCCGGCCAAGGTGATCAAATCAGCGAGACAAATAAAGACGATGAACCTGAAATATCTAGCACAACGTCTGAAAATAAGAGTTTAAAGGAAGCTTTTGGTGAGTCAAACGAAACTTCGGCAGCAGCTGCAGCAATGGATCAAGAGGACACAGAGATTTTTAAAGCTCTAGAAATTGAAAATTCTAATTTACCATCAAGCTCCTTTAATAAAAAGCCTGTTACTGATGCTGTTATACCATCTACATCAGCTGAAATACAGAAAACCTCAGAAATAATACATGAAGGTTCTGGATTGAGGGTAGACACAAGCTGTGATGTTGGAAATACTGAGGTAAGCCATTCAAAAACTGTAGTTGATAAAATACCTCCAGAAGCTGTTTCCAGTGATGTTAGTAAAGAGATAGGTATAGAAAGCTCAAAGACAGGCGTTTTGAAAGATATTCCTGAACTTATTCAAGCTGAAACTGATAAAGATGGATTAATCAAAGACAACTTAGTGGTGAGATGGGATGAGAATGATGATGAAGATGATGCAACTGAACCTATACAGACTGATTATGTGTTAGAAATGCTTAACAAGAAACTTGGTGAAGATGCTCGAGAAAAACCTGAAAACTTTAAAATAACTAATGAAGAAGAAAATATTAAATCTGTAAAAGACAGAAAATCAGATAAAAATGAAGAAAATTATTTACTAAAGACCAACAATTCGTTCGAAGAAAGTCTGAAAATTATAGCTGAAATTGATAGCTTGACTCAAGATGAAAAAATAGACAAAACACCTGCATTATCTGCTGAATATGAAAATCCAGTAACTGTAGACAAATTGGTTAATCAACTTGAAGATGATAAAACACCTAAAGATACAGTTAAATTAGAGAAACCGGGTATTGAAGAATCAAAATCACAAATTGCAGCAATTGAAGTATCATTAAAAACATTGACTAAAGATGATGAAGTGATGGATGTTGATAATTCAGGAGACATAATAGAAAAAGAGGCCGAAAATTCAATTATGGAAAGTCAAAAAATTATAAATGAAATTGACAGTTTGACTCAAGATGATGAAATAAATAAAACTACTAAACTACCTGAAGAAAGTGACAACCCTATAACGTTCGCCGATTCTTACAAACAACTTGAAAATGTTGAAAAACCAGTGGATGAGATCGATTCAGAGAAGCCGGACATAGAAACTGAACTGAATGCAGAAATTGTATCAATAGAAACTCCTTTCAAACCATTGGCTAAAGATGACAAAGAAATGGATGTAGATAAATCAGAAGAAAAGAAATACGAAAAAGAGATTGGAAAAAGAGCTACAACAGCCAGTATTTCATTTGAAGAATGCCAGAAAACTATAGCTGAAAATGATAGTTTGACTCAAGATGACAAAATAGAAAAAACTGCTGAATTACCTTCTGAAAGTTACAATCCCTTAACTTTTGTTGAATTGGATAAACAACTTGATAATGTTGAAAGTATTAAGAATGAGTTCGATGAACCAGAGAAGCCAGATATTAAAGAATCTAAAGCAGAAACTATAGCAATCACAGTTCCCTCAAATCTATTATCTAAAGATGATGAAGTAATGCATTTAGATGATTCAAATAATATTGTGAAAGATACTTCTGCTGTTGATGATTTTACAGCAGAAGTTACACAAGAAAATATAGAGGATACTGTTCAAATGGAAAAAGTTGAGTCAATCAAAGATAAAGAAGTTTTAGATAATATTGAAGACAAACAGGATACCTCAAATATTAGTCATGACATTATAGCTGATGCTTTAAAGCCAGCTCAAACTTTAACAAGTGAATCTGATATTCCAAGCATGGATAAAATTACACTTAAAGATGATCCAATAATTCCTTTCAAAGAGCAAAATGAGCAAAGTAAAACAAAGACCATTGAAAAAAATTCAGAGATATCTCAACCAGTTGATGATAACAACAAAGAGAGTGATGCCAATGACACAGTTCAAGACCTTGATGATAAACTATCAACAGTGCAAAGCATTGGCAATAAATCGAATGGCCAAGAGATTCAGGATGCTGCATCAAGTGTGCAAGATAATAGAAAATCATTAGATGAACATAACATTGTTCATAAATCATCTGAATCTCAAAGAGTTGATGAAAAGATTTTAAGCATGAATGAAATTGATGACCGAACATTAGAAGCTCTAAATATTCTTGTCAATACTGAAACTGAAGATAAATCAGAAGAAAATGCTTCTATCCTTGATGATTCCTTAAAAGATACGACTATATCGCCAAATAAACATCACAGGATCAACAAACCTGATGTGATGCTTGATATACCTACTCAAGATTTCAGTGACATAGAAGCTGAGTTGTCAGACTCGGAAATTAATGATTACATTGAGAAAGATGAAGAATCTAGTGAAAATAATAAAAAAGGTACTAAAATTGATGAAAAACTTTCAGAATCTAATAAAAAATTTAATGTCATACCAGAAATATCCGGAATTACAAAACCAACAATACAAATCGATGCTACAACATCAAAGTTAAATATTACAACAATTTCACCATTCGTATTGAACCAAGTATCATCAACAGATGATAAAATTGATGAACATTCATCAACTAAAACTCAAGACATCGTGATAAAGAATGATGATGAAAATGTTTCTGAAAAGTCATCACAGGAAGTAGAAAAGCCAGAAGATGACAAGCCGTCAAGTTCTAGGCAAGTTGATGATCAACAACCTTCTGGTTCTAAAGATATTGGTGATGACAACCTGAAGAAACTTACTTCTGATGACACTGATGATGTGCAAGTGTCTGATAGTCTTGGTAAGTAACACATTTTTACGAGACGCCCTCTGTGGCGCGGACGGCGAATGTCCGCCTGCGATGCAGAAGGTTGCGGGTTTGATTTCCGCCTGGGCAAATGTATGTACAATCTGCTGATCTTTTGTTCTGGGTATTACTTATTAGGGGTATTTTGTATGTATAGTGTAAATATCTATCCATGTATGTAATTAGGTACTAATTAATATCAGGTATCTAGTACCCATAACACAGTTCTGCTTATTTTGAGGCTAGATTAAGTGGATTGTCCTATATTATTTATTTATTTTAAAGCCTAGATTTAAACCTGGTTAAACCTAACACCTAAGTTTTATTTTAATTTTAAGCATTGCAGAATCTATCATGTTTTGTTTGGTTCATCTGAATATCCGCGACTCGGCAAACGTAGTATAGAACACCCTCCGACCAGGTGGGATGACGACCTGCAAAAGACTGCAGGCAGATGCTGGATGCGATAAGCTGAAGACAGGGCGCTATGGCGCTCATTAGGGGAGGCCTATGTCCAGCAGTGGACTAATATAGGCTGATGATGATGATGATCTATACTCCGATTTAAAAACCTGTTTTTTTTCTAAACAAAGGGGTTTCAAAACCCAAGGAATATTGCTTGAAAATATTTAATGACATCTCAGTATCATCGAAGCAAAGCACAGAACCTTGAAACAATGTATGGTTTTGAAAGCTTTCATTCATCATTTAACATTTCTCTTGTTCGTTTTCGAATTCAAATTTAAACATTTTTACGCTACACATGTGGGATTATGCGTTGTTGAAGTTTGTGTTTTGTTTTCGAGATAACCTTGCTGTTACCTTGTTGATTTCTGTTATTGTTACCAGTTTTTTTTCATAAATATCTTTGTTGATATAAAATATCTTGGATTCATATAATGGTGTTTGCTTTACACTATGTAACTATATTTCCAGGGCTTCTGGCAGAATCATCAAGGGTGATGGATGACGACATTGATGATGACGACGAGGAGCCTGAGGAACTGGAGCATGATGACAACGAAGAAAATGAAGATGATGAAGATTTCGATCCTTATGACGGTAAGTTGATAGGCTGGATTCAGTGCTGCACGTAAGGATGTCCTTACGGACCGTCCGCGTACGGGGCATTCGTTCGGTCGACTGTTAAGGGCCCTTAAGACAGCCCCGCCGTGCTCTCTTGAGCTACCAAGCGAGAAACACCAAAACAAACACCACCACCAACTGACGGTGGAGTGAGTGAGACGCTAAATAGTACAAGCTCTGTCTCATATTAAAAAACTAACCATGTGTGATTTTGTCGCTCAATTAATTAACAGAAAGCAAAAAAACAACACATTAAACTTACAATTGAAGTAAATAATAAATAAATTAAAAAAAACTCAAGTTGTACTATTTCACCAGTTTTTTTGATTCTTCTGAATC
Organism: Eupithecia exiguata; assembly: GCA_947086465.1. Taxonomy (NCBI): domain Eukaryota; kingdom Metazoa; phylum Arthropoda; class Insecta; order Lepidoptera; family Geometridae; genus Eupithecia; species Eupithecia exiguata. Next base: position 361,665 of record OX352254.1, read on the forward strand.
TGGGTTCTCTATGGTTATATTACAATCAGCAGATTCTTTTAAAAAAAAAATCAATTTTCCGTACGGAAGGTAGGCAACATATTTCGTAGTCACCAAGATATAGTCGCCAAATGTACATTCCTTATAATTTCCAGATGACGAATCCGTCTGTTTTAGTTTCGAAAGCCGGTTGTGGTATTTATGACGTCATAAAGATGGCGGCTCTCTACTTTAGTTATTCGCAGATTTCTCGAGTTCTACTCAACCTATTTATACATGTGAGGTGTCGTTTCAAATATATGCGCATGTATCACAGAACACGACGTAGGTACACACTGCAGTGGCTGTAGATAGAGTATGCAGCACTGGTTGTTGATGTGGTAGAGATGGCTTGGCAGGTATTCATAGTATCTACTTACTTCTTTACCTTAATTACGTATAGTGCAGGCATGATTAATTTCATTTCTCCGTTTGATGTCGCTCCCACCTTTGTGTGACTTTATGATTCACTAGCGGTCCGCCCCGGCTTCGCACGGGTATATTCTATCGACTATGCTCATCAGGGATAATGTAGGATTCTAATGGTGAAATAATTTTACAAATCTGTTCGGTTAGTTTCGGAGCCTGTTCAATTCAAACAAATCTTTCCTCTTTATAATATTAGTATAGATGACGCTCTTGTTTCTCCATCTAGGTTTTGTATTTGTTCTATTTTAATTCTTTTCTATTTAGTAAAAAAAAACTTTTTTTTAATTAGACATTAAAAAAAATCATATGTTTTTTAATGTCTGAAGACGGAAGTAACCTCATACCACAGAATAATAAAAATGACCTAGACCCGCTGCCTATCTATAATATATGTACTCTCTGTTTGTGTTTGTGTTTATGTATGTAAATGTATAATTCCTTCTCAAACCTGTTTTTATGTACTCTGTTTATAAACAAATAAATTTGTGAATGAGCACTAAATCCAGCCTCATTAAAATTAATTTTTCATATTTAAAAATCATGCTTTTATACAGGGTTATTGGTAAATTAGTAAAACTTCTTGAACCGCGGGTTCTGCCCATCATCAAAAACACGTTCGTGAAGACATCAGGTGTCAATTCTTTAAAAAAAATATTAATTACCTCTGATGCAAAATAAAAAACACCTTTGCCTGGAACCCAACGAGTTACTAAAGACCGATCTTCCCCTCCCATACCCACTGTTAAATAAGGGCAGAGCCATTTTTAAGTTAAGCTAATAAAATCTAACGAAGGATTATTGAATCGAGGGAGTTTACCAATACCATGTTTAAGAATTAAGACCTGGCGTCTTCACAAACGTATTCGTAATGATGAGCAGAACCTGCAGTTCACGTAGTATTACTAATTTATCGATAACCCTGTATAATCTAAGACCAAAGTGCTTGGGAAGACAAATCCATCGAACCCAAACTCGACGAGGTTATGACGTTTCGTTTAGAAGTTCCGGTGTCCACCTTCTGTCTCCATCATCAGATCAGGTTGGTGGAATGTAGTACCATTGCATTGTCACCGAATTTGCCTAAGTATGCCAAATTTTAGCTCAATCGGTTGAGGATTACTGCTATTCAGTTGTAAGATTTTCCCGAACATATAAAAAAAATATGGGCCGGACACGTGTGCCGTATGCCGGAGGAGTTCTGGGCAATAACCGTCACGAAATGGACTCCAAATGGGCGCAGGCCGCGTGGAAGGCCTAGGCGTAGATGAAGGATGAGTTGGACGCATACCAAAAAGAGTGGCCAAGTCTAGCTACTGATAGAGAAAACTGGAAGGAAGGCCTTTGCCCTGCAGTGGGATCCTATATCGCTTGTTCAAAATTTTTGTTTCTTTTCTTTCAGAATCCAGCAGTCAGATGCTGGAAGACTTGGAAGATACAGATGAGTCCAACCCACCTACTGAAGAAAAGGTAATCTTGTCTGCATGAGAATATCTTCTTTTGTTCAAAAACATAATTGGGCAATTATCAAATATCAGCTATATTGCCTTTTGATCTTACAGGACTCTTGGACACGTCACAAAACTCAGATTACATAAGTTAAACTAGGGAATAAAGTGATCACTTTGATTTTTTGTTCACTTCTATCTTTTTAAGGGCAATTAAAGAAGCGAACAAGAAACCTTCACTTTTTAGGTGGTTGGGTTTCGAGTTGGAGCAAAACTAGGTCACTATATTATTTTTACAGCTGGTCTTTCAAACGGTTGTTATTTTTGACAAAATTTAAACTATTTTTTGGCAAAAAGTTTTACTAATGTCAAAAATAGTTACTAGAAATAATACCTATGTTTCAGCCGGATGAAATTGACGTAATAGATGCGGACGAACAAACCGACAAACAATCAGAAATACAACCGGATAAAATCAACAATATATTGGCAAAAGTACTGGGCAGTCTAAAAGGTAAGTATATGAACGCTGGTAGCTTAGTAAATCAGTGCTTTTTTTTTTTTTTTTTTTTTATACCACCGAAGTGGCAAACAGGACATAGTGCCGTTTTTAGGGTTCCATACCCGAAGGTTAAAACGGGACCCTAATACTAAGACTCGGCTGTCCGTCTGTCTGTCCGCCTGTCACCAGGCTGTATCTCATGAACCGTGATAGTTAGACAGTTGAAATTTTCACAGATGTAATTTTTTTACCGCTGTAACACACAAAAAATACAAAAAAAACAGAATAAAATAAGTATTTAAGAGGGCTCCCATACAACAAACGTGTTTTTTTTTGCCGTTTTTATAGATAATAATACGGAACCCTTCGTCCGCGAGACCGACTCGCATTTGGCCGGTTTTTTTTTCAAATAATGTCCTAATTAATAACCAAAAACTTGATTTTTTGAGCTTGCGTTGCTATGCCCTGTCTCGCTCCTATGAACGCGAAATCCTATGTCTATCCTTGTCACAAAAATGTGAGGTTGTATAGGCCCTTATTAAACTATGAATTAATTTCAGATGTGAAACCACCCGTGACAATGTCAGGCAGTGTGCTTAATTATGTTGAAGTAGAAGAATCCTCGGACTCGGATGGTAAATTGGATTTTATATTAAAACTTACTTCAGTTTGACGACCTCTATGACGCAGCCTGTGGCGAGGTTGCGGGATCGATTCCCGCTTCGGGGCAAATGTTTCGATCTGCAGATATTTTATACGGGTTTTCTGGGTGTTTTCATAACCATCAGCCCTTGTGGGCCCACTGCTGGGGATAGGCCTCTTTATGTTTATGCCATTACAATCGGTCCTGTGCTGTCCTCTGTATATTTTTATCATATAGTAAACATATCTGTGTATCAGTTATCTATGTATATTCGAGCCAAATTCGATGTACAATTTTTGTCAACTAACCGCCCATACATAACCTAAAATTCACTCTGTTATCGCGTCTATACGAATTTACATTACTTGTGGATTTGAGATCCTTCCTTTAGTAAATATTGCCAATATTTATATCTGAAACTCGACGCCAAGCAAGTGAGTTTTAAGTTTTTTGTGTCATGGTTTGTTTTTAAACTTTTAACATCGAATTTGGTCACCGTTTAGTACCCATAACACTCTGCTTACTTTGGGGCTAGATGATGCTGTTTGGATTTTTTAGATTTATTTATTTGTTTCCACAGATGTCGAAGAAATATCCAAATTGGATGCCGAAAATCTGATATCCGTCAAAGTTCCATCGGCGGTGGACGTTATGTTGACTTCCGGCGCTGAGGGCGGCACTTCCGCGATGCACAGTAATAAAGACGAGGTCGTCATTAGTGTGCCTAAGCCACATTCGCTTAAGGTGGTAAGTTTATTACTCTACCTACACTGTTGTGTAGCCAGGACGTGGCCGTACTACCGTATTGCAGGTGGATATTTCATGACTTCACCCAATTTACTAGCAACACCGATATTTGATCAAAGATTTTTGTATGTAACGAATAAACTTAAAAACTACTGGACCGATTTCCAAAATTCTTTTGCCGTTAGAAAGCTACATTATCACTGAGTAACATAGGCTATAGAATATACCCGAGCGAAGCCGGGGCGGACCGCTAGTTACTTATAAATTTGTTGCAGGCTAAAATCAACACGAGCGAAGTGACCATCAAGTCAGCTATCAAAAATCTGGAGTCCTTACAGATTCCTGAGACCACCGTAAGTTTAACACTACTAACTTCACTTGACGACCTCTGGGACGCAGGAGGTTGCGGGTTCGACTTCCGCCTCGGGACAAATGTTTGTATGATTCGCAGATATCTGTTCCGGGTGTTCTTGAGTGTATCTATCTACAAATCACTTACAATCAACTTTTTTGCAACTGTTTTTTTATGTATTTATGTTTTTTTATGTATTTTCTGTACTTAGTATATTAGTTTTCAAGTACAAATAACACAAGCTGGCTAGAAAAAAAATGTTACAACAGACAGCAAAAAACAAAATGGTTATTTTTCGACTTAGTTATTTCTGATGAAAATTACAATCAAATAAAAGATTTAAATTAAAACTAGTATTTACAATTGTAACAGTTGAGCTACTGCAGACTGTTGCAAACAATCTACAGGTAACTCAACAATCCGTTTTTTTAAATTTTACGTACATGTGTGGATCCCTATAATGGTTCTGATAATAATATTTATTTTATATGTTTTAAAGTCTGCCTCTGAAAAGAAAAGTAAAGACGAGGTCTTCAACATCGATTCTGAAGATGAAGAGGAGAAGAAGATTGAAGAAGTACAGAAAAAAGGAGAAAAAGGTATTAACTTCAGTTGAATACTAGATAGACGTAAAGTAACTATGAGGGCTTTTCAATGCGACCTTTAAAAAAAAGTGGTTGTCATTGACTAAGATAGATGTGGCTGTATAAAACTCAAGTGTCAAAAATCTGTCATCATCTAGTGGAAACAGAAAATATTTCGTTGTTTATTTTATGGCACTTGAGACACTTGACCTTTTTCCAGCGCCATCTAGTGTCAAAATAAAAAGCTTGATTGTTTTTTTTAAAGATTGCATTGAAAAGTCTATTTGTTCATCCAATATGAATTATTCGAGTCCCTCGTTAAGGGATGCAATGATAGTGTTCTTCCAACACAAACTAGGTTCGTAGTAAACCTAGTTTGTTTACTTTCATAATGAATCACTTAATCGTTCCAGAAAAACCCCCAGAACCACTCACACCTCCGAAACCCCGCAAATGCATCAACCCACACTGCAAGAGCACTAGCGGTGTCTTCTCCAAAGCATCTCGCGGTATTATCGCGTACTACACACTCTCGCGCCGCAGCGGCTTCGTCTGTCCGGAATGTACGGAGGAGGCTAGCGAGAGAAGTCAGGTAAACCATCTCGCGGTACTATCGCGTACTACACACTCTCGCGGTACTATTGCGTACTACACACTCTCGCGTCGCAGCGGCTCTCTCTGCCAGGAATGTAACAGTTATTAGGATCAGCTATTGCCTTTGAACGCACTTTTCTGGAACTAAAAGTAGCATAATGTCCATCCCTGGGATCCAATTGAACTCCCTGCCAAACGTCAATGTGATCCGTGCCGCCGTGTAGACGTGATGAGTTTCTATTACCTTTAAAATATGAATCTCGGGTTTTTCATAGATTTCAATTTATTACAAGTTTCATCTAATAAACGAAACACTTCTCCGTTCCAGGCTCTAGTGAACGGAATTAAGGACCTGCGCCCACTGCTGGCCCTGGAAATGGATGCGCCTTCCAACCAGCTGGTGGAAATCTCTGACTCGGATGAGGACGACGAGCCCATCGATGAGTCGGAGAAGATCGGGGAGAAGGGAGCTAAGTGAGTCTCTTAGTTATATGTTCAAATAATAATTATCAAGGGTTACGTTAGTGTTCCTGCAAAGTCGAGGAGACGGCCGCCTTTGGGAACCCTTTTCGAACCATCTCAAGGTACTTTTCAGTTTTCGATATCTTTGGAGTTGGAAAATTACTCGTTAGGTAATTTGAAAACTTTGTAGTCGAAGGTAATCAATTGGCTGACTTGGCTCTTTCGGGATGTTAACACTTTTTACGCCGGCAGTATTACGAGACCAGACTTACCATAAAGAAGCGTTTTTAAAAGAAAACACTCCATGGTCTTTAACTTCGAGACGGGGAACACAAAGAATAAACTGATGAGTCAGATCAAAGAGAAAACCGCTAATGGCGATGTTAAAAAAAACTAAAAACCGACTGCAAATATCTTAGTAATGAAAATGGGTTTGGAAGGAACATTTATCCCTGATGACTATAGGCGATAGAATGTACCCGAGCGAAGTCGGGGCGGACCGCTAGTAATAAATATGTTTTGTCCTCAGGTACGTATTAGACAATCTAGTGGACGTGTTCAACGAAGTCTGGGTCAAGTACGAGTTGGACAGTCGACTGAAACATACGCAGTCATACTTGATGGCCGAGCTGGACCTTCTTGAAGGTAAATTTACCTTAAAGCACTCAGATAATGTATAGGGTGACACGAAATATGTGTGCTAAGCCGAGAGGGCGTGATGCTTGGACCCTGAGGGGATCAATTTTTGTGCTACGATTTTTTAATAATTTGACTACATTGAAAATAAGTTGCAAATTATTTTGTGTATTATTTTGTGTATTATTTTGTGTTAACATGGAGTGCGTATTATATTATGCTACCACATCTCTCTGTACATGTTTGTGCACACGGTAGCTGTTGCCTGGCTAAATCTGGAGTTGGTTGTGTTGTTAAATTTTATCACCAGTGTCTTTAACGAAATAGATTCGTTTTTTCTTTTTTTTTGTTTACTGTTAGTCTATTTAGTACGAATAATGTTATTAAATGTTAGTGAAATTTTGCATACAAGTAGTTTTAGACCTGGAATAAAACATAGGCTTACCTTTTATCCCATAAATCAGTTCCCATGGAATAGAAATAACCTTACAACGCGTCTATACAAATAACGCAAGCGAAGTCGCGGGCGTAAACTAGTATTTTATACAAATACCAACAAATTGGGACGTTTTCGGGAACATTCGTATATTTATACGAAAAATAGACCTTTTTATAAGCCGTGAAATGTGAAATTCGAATTTAACGCGGGTGAAACTGTGGGAAACAGCTAGAACCCAATAATACCCAATAAATATACAGATAACTTGTTTTAGCTGGAGCCAAAGAACTAGATGCAATTTTAGACGAATGCCAAATAAAGACAGATACCATACGAACTGACTTCTACAAGGACTACGAGCGAAAGAGACGGCATGTCGGGGGGATCGTTATACACGACACACCATTCAGTTCTGTAAGTATGTCCACGTATGTCCACCAGTGCCCTATTAGGAAATACCCAGAATTACCATCACCAATGCCTGGTCCGTCTGCGACGCAACAGGTTGCTGGTTCGATTCTCGCCTTGTACAAATGTTTGAACTATCTGCAAGTATTTGTCCCGGGTGTTCTGGGTATTTTCTATGCATAACAAAAAATATCTATCTATATATGTACTGCATTGTATTACGTATATCAGTTATCTAGTACCCATAACACAAGCTCTGCTTAGCTTGGGGCTAGATAATGCTGTGTGAATTGTACAGCATTATTTATTATTATTATAAACTTCCTTTATTTAAAATCTCGTTATAAATAATATAATGCATGCATATGTAAATTTTGTTGGTAATAAATAATTTGTATTTGTATTTTGTAAATATATTTTTTACAATAGAAAATATAATAAAGTATTAACTAATCTACAGTAAAAAATATATCAAAACGGTGATGGAAGATTTTTTATGAATTTCTTATGTTTTTCTTTTCATTTCAGTATTCACACACAGAGAAAGATGTTGAGGTAAGCGGACATGTATTTTTCTTTTACCCAATTGTTGTTAACCTTCTAGATTATGTATTTAATTCGTTCACCACTCATCAGGCACGGATAACACATCAAGCTTATTTGAGGCTATACTCAAGCCATATTCAAGTCACTATAAAATGTATCTACTAAATGTATGGTATACTAAATGTGGACTACATTTGAATCATACTCAAGACAAGAATGAAATAAAATTAAATTAAAAAACCGAAAATCATAAACTTAACTTTATTATAAGCTGAATAGGTACGTAAAGCAAAAAGGAAAAGTAAAGGCACATAATTATCACCGAACGCAAACTTACTTACTTTAAGAACAAAATGTTATCGGCGAGCGAATCGAACCGCGTAAGTTTAGTGCTGTCCTTAGATTTTTTCGGTGGTAGGTAAAATGCGACCATTGACCTCGCAGATTATCTGTATTTTCTTAAATGTTTGTGCTATTTGTTGTTTTGTTTCTTTATGTTGTTGTTTCTGACCACAGGGTTGTATTGAATGTTTTACTTGCACATCATTCTGATTACAGGGTTGTGTTGACTGTTTTACTTGAACACCATTCGGTCCACAGGGTTGTGTTGACTGTTTTACTTGAACACCATTCGGTCCACAGGGTTGTGTTGACTGTTTTACTTGAACACCATTCGGTCCACAGGGTTGTGTTGACTGTTTTACTTGAACACCATTCGGTCCACAGGGTTGTGTTGACTGTTTTACTTGAACACCATTCGGTCCACAGGGTTGTGTTGACTGTTTTACTTGAACACCATTCGGTCCACAGGGTTGTGTTGACTGTTTTACTTGAACACCATTCGGTCCACAGGGTTGTGTTGACTGTTTTACTTGAACACCATTCGGTCCACAGGGTTGTGTTGACTGTTTTACTTGAACACCATTCGGTCCACAGGGTTGTGTTGAATGTTTAACTTGAACATTTCAGACAGTGACAGAAACCGAAACGCTGAGTAACCGCTACCCTAAACGTAGATCAGCGTCTTTTCTCTCCGACCCGCCGGCTAAGAAACAAGCCACCTCTGTAGAAACACTGGACAAACAGGTATATAAACCATCAGCCTATACTAGTCCACTGCTGGACATAGTTGTAACCTAAGCCAACATAGCTGAAATTTAAATGATTACCTATGTTTTTGCCGTTAGATGGTATCTTTTGTACACTTTAATTAATTAATAAACCTTAGTGTAATATTCTTGTTTCTTTCAGTCCCCAATCGATCAGAGCAAGATGGAAGATGATGTAAGTATTATTTATTTTATTTTCTTTCATTCGGAGAGCAATAGTAGATTGTGCACCAAGGGAACAAAATAATGTATTTAGGGCGAGAGCGATTTTTTGAATCCAGAGCGAAGCGAAGGATTCTATAGTAGAATCCCCAACGTAGCGAGGGATTCAAAGTACGTCGCTCGAGGTTAAATAATTTTGGAACCGTGTGGCACACTCTGCTTTTCACCCTAAACTGATGATGAATTTTTCTCATAGATAAGGATCAAAAACAGATTGTGCCCCACGGTAGGCAACATATCAAATGTCTTTTTACTTAGTTCATTACCATGCTTATTCTCAAGATCTTGACTTCTGTATTTATTGAGAAACGGTAATATAGTAATAAATAAGGTTTTAGTAAAAACTTAGAGATAACTTACAAATATAACGGAAAGAGTAAGTCCTGAACATTACCTTAAATAAATTTCAATTTGTAGTTTGTAAGATATGGACATCCGGCGGAGTTGATTTGAGGTAGTATAGGCTCTCAAGTTATTTCTTTACTTCTTCTTTTTCTATTGCTGTGTGTACATTTATCAAACGTTTCTTCATGATTTAATTACAGAAAGACATATCTGTTGTGAAGCTGTCAGCTGAATCCGCTCCCGCCTCGCTGCCGCCGCACGGCGAGTTAGTGAGGCCAGCTTTGTACGCAGGTAATACTCACACGGCCTGTCCGTCATCACCTACGGAGCTGAGACGTGGGGACACACGGTGGGGCTGGACCACTAGTTCAACGTCGCTCAGCGAGCTATGAAAAGAGCTATTCTCTGAAGGATAGGATTCGCAACGAATACATCCAACAGAGAACCATTATCGACATAGCTCAAAGAATTAGATTAGACGAGATATGGCCGGTACACTGCCACTTCACCTTGCGAAGTGGCAGTGTGCCGGCCATATCTCGTGAAGAACCGACAACCGCTGGGGTAAGCCGTGTTCTTGAGTGGAGACCGCGACTCGGCAAACGTAGTGTAGGACGCCCTCTGACCAGGTGGGATGACGACCTGCAAAAGACTGCAGGCAGATGCTGGATGCGGCATGCTGAAGACAAGGCGCTATGGCGCTCATTAGGGAAGGCCTATGTCTAGCAGTGGACTTATATAGGCTAATGATGATGATGACTGTGGTAAAAATACGCTGTTGTTGCTGATGACAGTTGATACTTTTTGGTTTGCCTGCACAGTCGTATGACATAACAACATTGCGTCTACTATTTCATGTCGTGTAAAAACAGATGAAAAAAACTGAATACTTTTTTCATCTGTTCATATTGAATTTTAAAATTTATTTTACTATTTTATGAACTAAAACGAACATTTTCCGACTGCTTTTAGTCTAAGCTTTCTCAATAATATATTTTTATGAAAACTTTTAATAATATCCCAAAAATTTTAGATTTCGGCAGGATTCGAACCCGCGCCTCACCTTTTTCATAGAAGATTTACCCAGTGCGTAACGCACTATAAAGCAAAAAGCTAATAAATCTATTTTTAGTTTATCTATTCGAATTCGGAAAAACGCCGAGGTCGGCCACGAAAGGGTTGGCGGGACGACCTCAACGCCTTCCTACATGACTGGTGGGAAATCGCACAAGATCGCACGGAGTTAAGATTTGGAGGAGGCCTTTGCCCAGCAGTGGGACGGAATAGGCTGAGAAAAAAACGTTTGTTTATTTATTTTTAGAGAAGGCCTTCAGGCTTATGTCGTTTTTTTTCATAATATAGGGTAAAATACCGTATTTCCAGGCATGTCCGTTTACGCCATGAGAAACGCGTTCGGGACGTGGAACAAAGCGAAGATATTGGAGATCGTGCAAGAGGCGACGCCCACTGTGAGTATTCTTATAAGTATTTCTATAACTATCAGACGACCTCTGTGGCGCGGTGGGCGAAGGTCTGCCTGCGATGCAGGAGGTTGCGGGTTCGATTCCCGCCTCGGGGCAAATGTTTGTACAATCTGGAAATATTCAGGGTGCTCTGGTCGTATATATAAAAATATATACTATACTATACTAAAAAAAAATATTACTGTAGTAGTATTATTACTATATTATGTATATCAGTTATCTAGTACCCATAACACAAGCTCTGCTTAGCTTGGGGCTAGATAATGCTGTGCGAATCGTCCAGCATTATTTATTTGGCATCTCTTTCATACTATTAAGTTTAAGGTGGTTCAACGCGGGTTCGCGATTCAGCGATAAGGCCGCCTTTTGTACTGTTTATTTTTTATTAAGATGTTTTTTTATTCATATACATTTTTAGTACAATAAAGTGTTGCTCCATGGATTCTATCATACATTTTTGTCCACAGCAAGCGTTCACCCAATGCAGAGTGAAGTTTGAACACAAAGTAAAGAACTCGTGCAAGGTACTCGCGGCGCGGTGTCTGGCGTACAGCGAGCCGTGTGAAGTCAGGTACACCATCGGTACGTATTATCCTGTCAATTATACATTTGTCCCGAGGCGGGAATCGAATCCGCAAACTCCTGCGTCGCAGGCAGACCTTCGCCCGCCGTGCTTTGGTGAGATTTCCATCTTAGAAAATTATGTCGGTCAATATAATTATTAATAAAATAATTTAGAATTATAATAATTCAACATTCATCGTCATCACCCACAACCTGAATTTCACATTAATTCAATTGAAATAAAGATAATAAAATATTATAATAATAATAAATAATATATTAACTGAACGATGATGAGAATCAAGAAATATAATAAAATAGGATTATGTGAATATATAATATTTTACTTGTAAATTTATTATTTACCAATAAAATTTTATATTTTTTGGTCAATCTATATTGTCTAAAATAAAAAACAATATGAACTTTTCTGAAAAATCAGTCTGTCTAGTAGCAATGTTGCGTTTTTTTTGTATTTTTAGGGTTCCGTACCCAAAGGGTAAAACGGGACCCTATTACTAAGACTCCGCTGTCCGTCTGTCACCAGGCTGTATCTCATGAACCGTGATAGCTAGACAGTTGAAATTTTCACAGATGATGTATTTCTGTTGCCGCTATAACAAATACTAAAAAATATAATAAAATAAATATTTGAGGGGGCTCCCATACTACAAACGTGATTTTTTGGCTAGTTTTTGCTCGATACAGATAACGGCTACAGGTAGACGCGTAAAATATTCACAGAATATTTAGTAATATATTCACTTTCAAAATTAATAATTAAATTAAAATAAATCAAATATTTAAAGGGGGCTCTGATACAAAAAACGTGATTTTTTTGCCGTTTTTATAGATAATGGTACGGAACCCTTCGTGCGCGAGTCTGAATCGCACTTGGCCGGTTTTATTTTTAAATAGCTCCAGTCTATTAAGTTTGTTTGTCCACAGGTACACGCGTGGTTGCTCTATTCAAGGACCCGCAGTCGGCGAGATTGGATGCGTACTACGCGGGGGTAGTGGCTGAAGTACCGAACCCGGTCAATAACTTCAGGTATGTTACCCGCGCGACGTAAGAATCGACTCCCTCCAATTCCTAGAAGTGCATCACCCAGTTGATTTGAGGTAGTATAGGCCCATAAAATGGGGTTAAAAAAGTGTCCCCACCTCAGCAGCACTCGGCTAAGCCCAATGCTGCTCTGGCTTTCAGGTAGAGCCCGCGCGAGGAGTCATCTACATATCAGAGATATCGATAGTGTATCTGGACAAAGAGATTACCATGAAAAAAAGACTTAGGCCCGTACTATCAAAGCTTGCTCAGTTATCGATCTACGCTAGAGTTACGTTTTTCTATAACATGAACGTAACTCAAGCATACATAGATCTATCACTGAGTAACCTTTCATAATACGGGCCATAGACTAGACATGCATCTTTAAGATAGATATACATAAAATAAATATTTAAGATTCGCGTACGTGAATAGGAAAAAATAAAAGTAAAGTTCTCCGTCCACCAGATACCTCGTGTTCTTCGACGACGGCTACGCGCAGTACATCCAGCACGCGGACACGCGGCTCGTGTGCCAGGCCAGCGCGCTCGTGTGGGAGGAGGTGCACCCCTTCATACACGACTTCGTGAGGAACTATCTCAAGAGCTACCCGGAGAGGCCCATGGTGCGGCTGAGACAAGGAGAAACGCTTAACACTGAGTGGAATGGTGAGTTTCTTGAGCCCCAAAACCTATTCGACTTACACAAGTTTCCCATTCGACCTCAAAAAGTTTCCCAGTAGACCTTTTAAAGATTCCAAAAATCATTCCCATTCGACCCCCAAACATTCCCATTTGACCCCATAACGGATCCTCAAAGAGTACCAGTTGGCCATTTCCCGTTTGAAAAAAATGCTGGACAATTCACACAGCATTATCTAGCCCCAAGCTAAGCAGAGCTTGTGTTATAGGTACTGGATAACTGATATTCATAATACAATACAATACATAGATAGATATATTTTTATTATACATAGAAAACGATCAGAACACCCTGAACATCGTACACACATTTGTCCCGAGGCGGGAATCGAACCCGCAACCCCCGGCGTCGCAGGCGGACATTCGCCCATCGAGCCACAGAGGTCGTAAATGTGAAAAATTCCGTCACTTTGTCATTGAATGCGTTAATTAATTGAAATTAATTCCTTCAAGTTCAATAATGTATGACGAAGCGATGTTATTATTGTCGACTCTACCGTACCCTAGCGAACGAGCGGCCTCCTATAATAATAATTATAGGATTATTATTATAATAATATCATTCGACTTTCTAAACATTCCCTATTCACTCCATAATATCATTATCAATATCCTAAACACGCCTCTTCGTCCACAGGTAAATGGTGGTCCTCCCGAGTCCTGCGAGTGGACGCGTCCATAGCATTGATCCATTTCGACCAGGACGACCGCACTGAGTGGATCTACCGTGGCTCTACTCGGCTAGAACCCTTGTATCTCGAGTTACAGGCGGCCAAAGCCGGGGGGCGGAGCAGGTTGGGCCTGCCGAGGACTAAGCAAATACGGGTGAGTAGTATTATATAGGGCTGTCATATTCAAGAAAAACTTACGTTGGGGGGTTGGATATCAGCCAGCGGCTGCCATGAACTAACCAGAAACGGGTGAATGTTGAAGATAACTAATGCTGGACAATTCACACGGCATTATCTAGTCCCAAGCTAAGCAGAGCTTGTGTTATGGGTACTAGATAACTGATATACAATACAATACATAGATAGATATTTTTTATTATACATAGAAAACGACCAGAACACCCTGAACAAATATCTGCAGATCGTACACACATTTGTCCCGACGCGGGAATCGAACCCGCAGCCTCCTGCGTCGCAGGCAGACCTATGCCCACCGCGCCACATCGGTCGTAAAATTTCAACCTTGGTCAAATTTTGATATAATATTGGTCAAATTTGTGATTTGTTACATTACTTGTATTACTAAAATATTTTGAAATATTACCCACCCTTAATACAGTTCATATAATTTTTATACATAGAAAATATCAAGAATATCCGGTACAAAGATCTGCATTGATCCTACAACATTTATCCGGAGGTGGGACTCGAACCCGCACCCGTCGCAGACGTACCTTCGCCCGCTGCGCCCTTGTCGTCATCTGATACATAAATGACAATGTGATTTGTTTCAGACGAACATGCCGTGCGTGGAGTACACGAGGTCTGACGGACAAGCGAACGCTAAGGCGGTCGCTGAACCACATCACTCACAAGCCGAGGTAAATACATAAGGGCCTATACAACCTCTAATTTTTGTGACAAGGAGAGACATAGGATTTCGGGTTCATAGGAGCGGGACAGGGCAGAGCAACGCAAGCCCAGAAATCAAAGTGTTGCCTAATATCTATTAATTTGGACATAAAAAATGTTCTTTATACTTAGTTCAATTACCATGTTAATTCTCAAGATCTGTATTTATTGAGAAATCAAGGTTTTAGTAAAAATGTAGAGGTAACTTTGGATTTTTTTTCTATCGAGAAAATTTTATGGTTTTCGAAACATATGATCGATAGAGTAAGTCCTGAACTTTACCATATATAAATTTAAAAGTTAAATATGTAGTAGTTTGGAAGATATGGAGGTCCGGCGGAGTTGATTAAGGGTAGTATACGGCTTTAAGAGTCAATGATACCTGAAATAACTTAGCGTCAGCGATCATATCTTCCATAATACTCTTGCATTTACTTTGTGTTTATAGATGTTATAGTTCAGAATTGATGCTAGAATGTTTTTTTATGTTTTTATTTATTTAGGAAACAAACAGTTATAATTATAGTGATTACAGAACTTATAACTAATACTCGAACCAATAAACGTTCCCACCTTTAAACAATTGTACACAAATAGTGGCGCTGAGACGTGTGTGAGCCTTAACAGTTACAGATTACTTCAATTCATAGTTCTTATACAAGTTCATCCTTATAGATAAAAAAGAGTGAATGTAAATTATATATTTTAGGAAAATATAATAAAAAATAGAAGTACATTATAGTTATTGAGAAGCAGTATTGGCGATGGCAAGTCAGAAACCTGTTTATAGTATACAATTTGACGTGTCTGAGTGCTTATTTTGTATTTTGATTTCAGACTATAGATATACCTACACATAAAGTACTACATTTCTTTTGCTATAATAAAAAAAATGTTTTTACAGGAACTGCGTCGCCAACGCGCCGTCGCCAAGAAGTCGACAACAGATAGGTTCATAAACCCACTGCATGCGGTCATGCCAGGCACGGCTGAAAGCATCAGTCGAGTTGTGGTGAGTAGAAAAAATCCCCCGGTACAATCGTGCTTCTGAAATCCCTCGCTTATCGAAGGATTCTTTTCCTGTCGTGGGGATTCAAAGTCAAAGACAATTTCTTTACGCTTACAGAATAAGCATATCAAGCATAGCAAGTCAAATTAATATACTAGCTGCTGCCCGTGGCTTCGCACACGCTTTCTAAGTAGCCTGTGTAGCCTGGGATACCATTTACCTCCCTGCCAAATTGCATAGAGATCCGTTCAGCCGTTTAGGCGTGAAAAGGTAATAGACAGACGGACAGAGTTACATTCGAATTGATAATATTAAGTTTAAGCAATATTAAGATAAGTTTAAGTATAGATACATAGTTTTATAAATAGTAATTAAATAAAAATGCTGGACAATTCACACAGCATTATCTAGCCCCAAACTAAGCAGGGCAGAGCTGTTATGGGTACTAGATAACTGATATACATAATACAATACATAGATAGATATTTTTATTATACATAGAAAACGACCAGAACACCCTGAATAAATGTCTGCAGATCGTACAAACATTTGTCCCGAATCGAACCCGCAACCTCCTGCGTCGCAGCCCACCGCGTCACAAAGGTCGTCAAAAATTATTATCAAATAAGAAATAAGTGAAAATAAATAAAGTGTTATTGGTTTTCACTTAACTTTTTGGTCCACTTGTGGAGTTAGTAGGTTTGTTAAACTTGATTAAAATGTATTTTCAGTACTACACCCCGAAACACATCGTCAAACCCTCTCGTTTGGAAACCCACACGTGCAATCCAACCTGTGACAAGCGTCCCGAACTGCTGACGTTGAAGGACCTCAGGACTTACAACCCTCTGGCGAAGCCCTTGCTGAGCGGGTGGGAGAGGTAACAGATATAGAAAAATACATTTTTTTATTGTTAACTAGCTGTTCCCCGCAGTTTCACTCGCGTTAAATTCAAATTAATTTTTCTAGGGGATAAAATCAAGACGGTTGTTTTGTTAGGACGTGAAGAACTCTGGAACAAGTATCTGCAGATCGCACAAACATTTGTCCCATGGCTTCCATTGCAATGTGCCCTATTATAATGTTGATTTGTATATTCCCAGACAAACAGCCAAGTTCAAAGGGCTTCAGCACCAGGTGATATACCGCGCGCCCTGCGGACGGCGACTCCGGAATATGGCCGAACTGCACAGGTACGTAATAACCTTCTTATGATAAACCTTTTGTAATTATCATGGTTTTATCATCAAAGTCATTCATGCCGGGATATTTACCAATATTTGAGTAAAATATCTTTAACAACAAAGAAAATTACAATCAAATTGTAATTCAACTAAAACTAGTATTCAACAACAACAATTGAGCTAACTGCAGGCTATTGTAAACAACCTATAGGCAGCTCTACTGATCCATATCAATACCAGCCGCGCGCGTCCCCAAGACGCTGGCTGCATTGCCCCGCTGTATGGCAATGCTGATCCGCTGCGCCAGATACTCACCAGCTCTCGGGTCACGCGTCGCATACACCAGACGCGAGAGATAATTTTTTTAAGTACCTGGATTGCTGCGGTACCCCACGGACATAAGTCTTAATTTGAGTTTAAGAGTTTTGTAATATCTCGGCACAGCATGCGCCATGATCACGGAACAACTGAAGTCTCTTCGAGCTAGTTTTTATTGACAGAATACCGTAAGTGATGGTAAATATATATCTCGTTATAAATGACTTTTTATGGTTTTATGACTGTGGTAAAACTTATTAATGGGTTATTAAGAATAAGAATATTTGTACATACTTATACGTATATGATAAAAAAAACAGAAAAATATACGATAGGTAGAGAAAAAACCTGTAGAGGTCGAGTAATCGAAAATAATTTATGAAAATAAACTGATTTCTTTAGTAAATAAAAACGTCAAGTGCGAGTCGGACTCGCGAAATGAGGGTTCCGTAACTAAACATTACATTAATTATATAAATAAAAGGCATCATTTCTTGCCAAAGTGCGTGGTTCTAGGTCAACGGAAAGTACCCTATAGGTTTTTGGTTCATGGCGAGATTCAAAAATATTTTTTCTATAAATAACCTATGAATTTACGGTTTTCGGATTTTTCCCTTTAGTTGTGCTATAAACCTTGCTTCTTGCCAAATTTTATGATTCTAGGTCAACGGGAAGTACCCTATAGGTTTTTGGTCCATGGCGAGATCCAAAAATTATTTTAAATATAAAATAAATTCGATGACGGGGTTTAGAATACCAAAATGTAATTCTGAAACTATACCATTATTATGATAAAGCGATTTTTTTGTGGATTTAAGGCCCAGTTTGTAGCCAAATAAATAAAATTTAAGAACACGCGCGAGCTGCCTCCCTCCGAGCACGCGGATGCTCGGAGGGACGCGGAACGCGCGCGTCTCGAACCGCACTCACCCTGAACAAGTCCCTCGTTAAGAGATGAAACGTTGGTGTTCTTCCAACACAAATAAGGTTCGTAGTTAACCAGCTTACATCCGTAATGAAGTGGTCAAACTACGATAGTTTTTATAATAAAATAAATTGTACTTGTACTTTTTGACAGATACCTCCGCACGGTGGAAAGCGTCATGTCCGTGGATCTGTTCGACTTCACGTTCGGCACGCACTGCTTGGCGGAGTTCACGCTCAACAAGTGCATCGTGGGCAAGAAGGTAAGGGATGTCGGGGTATGACCGGGCACGGTGAAGACCGGGAGACTTTATTGTAACCGAATCAAGCCAGATTTTCCGAATGATGACAACATATACATGGTGTGTCAAGTCCGAGAGACTTTATTGTAACCGAATCAAGCCATATTTTCCGAATGATGACAACATATACATGGTGTGTCAAGACCATGTATGGGTGTAGCACCCCAAAATAAAACCATTAAAAAAACGGCTGCCCGGAAACGTTTGTAGATATTAATTTTTTAAGTTTTTTATTTGTTTTGGTAGTCAGCAACGTACACGTAAGTTTGTAAATGCCAATTATCGAAGGACAGCGAGGGCGCCCGCACTCGTGTAGTGTTTTAGAATACATTGCTGTTTTTTTATGTTATTTGTTTATATCTTATTTAAGTTAGATGATTGATATGTAAAAGTTAATTAATTTTTCGCGTTTTTTTTTCACTAAATGTTTTCAAAATCATGGTCTGATTGCACCCTCCCATTTTTCGGTAGTAGTCTTGACACCCCCTATTGTATTGTATGGTCATATTGTAATGTTAACTCTATGTACCTATCTATTAAGAGCCTAACGATTGTTTTTGCTGTAAATAAATATATATTATTTTTATGTTTCATATGCCAACGCAACTAAATAGCGTCGTAGAAAATGGTTTATTAGAAAATATGGTTTAATTCGTGTGAATGAATGTGAACCGGTTTTCACCCGCGTTCGATCATACCCCACACTGTAATGATAGACAGGGTGTGTACTTGGCATAGAAATTTTCAAAATTTACTTTGATTTACTTAATAATAAGATAAAATATGTACGGTTCACGTACACCACAAATTATATATAAAATTATTTCGTCTGACACCGCGATCAGCCGCAACCTACATTTTCAGTTAAGCCTTTACCGCGGACTAGAGCGGATGAGTATCTCTCATAAACTTGTAAACTTGTCACAATATAACTTCGATTGATAACTCAGTGGTTTCATTCAAACTATGTTATTATAGCTCTGGGCTCGTACAAAATAGGCGGAGGCGCTATTTGGGTCGAGGTAGCGCCTTAAAAACAGAATATAAAGTTACTTTTGTAAACAGGCTTCCCGCGACACAGGCTTGCCTCGTGCGGGGGCCGCCAGTAATGTGTATCTCTGTAAGTTAATTGGCAAATAAATCATTTTGTATTTTTTGTATTTGTATCTAATTAGTTGTCATCCGCAGGATCTATCCCACGGCAAAGAGAACGTGCCTGTCCCCTGCGTGAACTATTTCGACGATTCTCTGCCAGAGTTCTGTTCGTACAACACGGAGCGCACGCCCACCGCTGGGGTGCCCCTCAACCTGGACCCGGACTTCTTGTGCGGCTGCGACTGTACTGACGATTGCCAGGTTTGTATTGCAGTTTTATACACATCACGTAATACTAATATTATAAAAAATTTGGCTTGCAACCTCATGTGTCACAGGCGGACCATCGCCAGCTGAGCCAGTAAGGTCTTCACTGTTTAGTATAGAGGGAGGACAATGTCGGAGTCGGGAGGAGAAAAAAATATGTTAAATCCGAACAGAAATAATGGAGATACGAGAAAAACATCGTAAAAAGGGCAAAAATCTCTAGAATTCAAGATGGTGTCTTATGACAGGTCAAGATTCCATCATCCCTGCTGACTGTGCATGCATACCAAAAAATCTTATATGAAAATTTAATTTTGTTTCCTCTACTACAGTTTCTCTCGACTCTTTTGACATGGACACTGGAGTTGTGGCAGCTAAGCACAGCAAGTCATGAAATAACAAGTTGAAAAACAAATATGGCATTTCTAATTAACCCAATGCCATATTTTATTTAGTTTTAATTATTGTTTTGTGTAGTAGTCTTAAGGTAAATAATTTTTTTTATTCGATGTTATTACAATCTAAAAGTTTGTGTCTAAGAAACAACTCATCGTCATATATTATCAGCCATTAGCCTATATGAGTCCACAGCTGGACATAGCAGCGCCCTATCAATAGAATTTAATCAAATATTTAAATATCCTAATTCTATTTATTCGTTAACAGGATAAATCAAAATGCGCCTGCTGGAAGATGACGCTAGAGGGAGCCAGAACTATCGGACTAGAGGGAGACAACATCGGCTATGAGTATCGGAGACTGCCCGAGCCGCTGCCTTCGGGAATATACGAGTGTAACTCTAGGTAACAAAATATTTGCAGATCGTTCAAACATTTGTCCCAAGGCGGGAATCGAACCCACAACCTCCTGCGTCGCAGGCGGACCTTCGCCCGCCGCGACGCGATCGAGATCATCTGTAGTAATTGTACAACTTTGTAATATAGCTTTTGTCATGCTTTTACAGATGCAAATGTAAGATGACCTGTCTCAACAGGGTAGCCCAGCATCCCTTGCAGCTCAAATTACAAGTAAGTGAGAAATAAGAAAATAGAAGTATTTATCCTCCGGGGGGCGGGCAGCGGCGCCCCTGCAGAACAGATCCACCACCGAACTGCGATACCTAACTGATGAAATATGGTGGAAAATGAAAGGTCGAAGGCCTATTGAATGTATTCTACTAAAAGTTTGTGAAATGTGAATAAAAATTTACTAGGATTATTATTTAGGTTTCCTAGGATCTTCAAAACTACTGAACAGATCAATATCAAATTTGACATACATTTAGAACATGACCTAACTTAGATAATAAGCTACTTATTATGCTGAAAATACGCTTGCGAAGTCGTGGGCATCATCATTATTATTATTATTATCATGATCAGCCTATATTAGTCCACTGCTGGACAAAGGCCTCCCTAATAAGCGTCATACATAGCGCCCTGTGTTGCTTGACAACGAATCTTAATTTTGCAGGTATTTAAAACAAACAACCGAGGCTGGGGTATCCGTGCGTTGAACGACGTGCCCAAGGGAGCTTTCCTGTGCGTGTACGCAGGGAACCTGCTCACCGACGCTACGGCTAACTTGGTAAATACTTACATTCTTTTGTATTAAACTAGCTGGACCGACAAACTTCGTTCCGTCATAGAATCAGCGATGGCGTTACGTACGGAAAATGTATAAAACTATTTTCTTGTCATGAATGTTTCATATTTTTAATCAGATATTCTACTATTCTGGACGGTGAAATCCAACAAATCATTAAAATCAATCCAGCCGATCTTAAGAGGCGAACCTAGTGTGTTTGCTTGTCAATTAAGGACTAGATCTCAGTACTCACGGGATTCCCGTGGACTCGATTGCATAAAATTCTAAATTTTTTCTTTCGTTCGTTCAACGTAAAAACACGATTAAGAAAAAAGTTACGATAGAAAAAAATCATGAAATTGC
The DNA here is from genome assembly GCA_947086465.1 of Eupithecia exiguata. Classification (NCBI taxonomy): domain Eukaryota; kingdom Metazoa; phylum Arthropoda; class Insecta; order Lepidoptera; family Geometridae; genus Eupithecia; species Eupithecia exiguata. The sequence goes on from OX352254.1 coordinate 383,575, forward strand.
ATTGTATGTGTATGTGCACACATGTGCTTTGCACATCATTTGGTCGAGATCTCAGAACCCTGCGGTCTATTGAAATGACTTATTATTACTAATTACTTTGTTCCTTCTGACAGTTTTTGCATAAGTTGTGTACTTTTCTTGTAAATATGCAAAAAATTCCATTTTTGCACTTGCGCCGTTCCAAAAACGCATGCTCTGTCCCGCTCCTATGAACGCGAAATCCTATGCCTATTTACAAAATGGCCCTCTTAAGTTATAAACGCTGTACTAATACGACTTTGTTTTATATACATGGTGATAGAAACGAAATTGTTATCTTCTCTAATTACTACATTGAAGGCGAGTTTCCATTTAAATAGTTATTTTATAATGTTAGGTTCTATTTTTCTTTATAAATAAAGATGTTCTCATTCTTATAATTCGTTTTCAATCTCGAAGTTGACTGCTGAGCTGGTGGTAGCGACAGATTTTAATGGCAACAAGAGAGCACAACGATTGTTGTTGAATGTTACCATCTCTTGTTAAACAAAAGCTCCACGTGATAGAAAAAATATATTTTACTCACTGTTTTGAGCAGCTTCTTCGTTTTTCGAGCAAGAAAAATGTTTTTTTTTTATTTATATATTTATTCAAAACATTACTACTATTCTTACAGGTACAATACCTAATACAATAGTGTAGTCAACTAAAACAAATTAAACTATCAATCTGAAATTAAACACATCATTAATAACTAGGTTCTACCCGCTGCTGCGCTTGCGTTGTTTCTATGAAAACGTTTTAAGGTTATTTCTATAAGGCCTATGTCCAACTGTGGACTAATATATGACTATATGGCTATGCTGATAAAAGAAATAAAGCTATTCAAATCTGAATTATTGACTATATTATTAATTTTGTCAGGACGGTCTGAACGAAGGTGACGAGTATCTAGCCGAGCTGGACTACATCGAGGTGGTCGAGGGGATGAAGGAGGGCTACGAGGATGATATACCTGAAAAGGATAAGGAATTGGACAAGGTGGGTATTTCTTGTTTACAGTCCACTAGTTGGACAAGGTGGGTAGTTCTCCGATTTACAGTCCACTTAGTTAGCTTCACCCGCAGAAGAGGCTTTTGAGAATAAAAATATCGGTAAGTTATTGCACTTAGTACCTACCCCCCGTTACCATATGGCACACGGTCTGCCGAACACCTTTTATAATTTAGTTACAAATTTGACTTGTCTGGGCCTATTTTGTAAGCCGTAAAAAAAAAGTTAAATTTTTATGTTTAAACTTAACTCCTTATTAACATATATTTGTATGTTTGTACCCACAGAAGGGCGCAACCCGTGCCTCGGAATCACAATCGGAGTCATCTTCGGAATCCGAGGAGGAGAAGGAAACTGGCGGAAAAGATCACGACTTCCAGCCCAATGCGTACATCCCACAACCACAGGGCGGCGTTTATTTTGAGTAAGTACATCTGTTAGTCCACTGCTGGACATAGGCTCCTCTAATGAGCGGCAAAGCGCCCTGGCGCCAATAGGAAGCGAAATAAAATAAAACTAGACTATTTTTATAAAGCTTTACTGAACCGCTTATAGGAAGAGCCTTCGAAAACGCGAGAAAGCGAAGAAGAAAGAAGAAGAAAAGGAAAAGCAAAAGGAACAAGAAGCAGTAAAGAAGAGAGACAACTGCATCACCATCAGCGACGACGAAGAAGTCAGGGAGCCTTCGAGATTCACTGCGGACGATATAGCCGACAAGAATACGAAGCATAGGTAATACTTACTATTCGTGTTTTCTACAAACTTACTAGTGGTTTATTTTTCGCTTCTTCCACTAGTGGACAAAAAATTGAAGCGAACAAAATCAATGACATTTTGTTTCTTATTTGATAATAATTACTATTTATAAAACTGTTTATGTATAAAATTTTAAGTGCTTATTTTGTAAGCCTAAAGAAATAAAGTTATTGAATTTTGAATTTTGAAAAAACATGTGGCGTTATAGAGTGCGAGAGAGAGGAGAGGCGCCGCGCCACACGTGACGCGCAACGCCCCCCGTCTCAGTCGCAATTGTACGCGCGTAACTTTCGAACGACTGCACCAAATGGGATATTACTTTTTTTGTGTTCGTTATAGTCAGAACAAAGCTTGTATAAAAGAAAATTAATTAAAGAACGGCTGTACGGATCTCCGCAATTTGGCAGGGAGGTAAATGGTATCCCGGGGCGGACATAAAGCATTTGAAAAGCGCGCTGGAAGCCGCGGCAGCTGCTAGTCTATATTTACAATAATATGTGTTTCCAGCTCTCGCGTGTCCGTTCGTACGTTGTTCGGTAAGGACGAAGCTTGCTACATTATGGACGCGAAGGTACAGGGCAACATCGGACGGTATCTCAATGTAAGTACATTAAATACTTAAGTACATAGTTATAAATAAATAATGCTGGACAATCCACGCAGCATCATCTAGCCCCGAGCTAAGCAGAGATGCATTTAGTTTTCTTTAACTCACCAGTCAACAATTAGGAAACTTCATAGTCGTTTATACATGGGGTAACAAAAATGAAGGACCAAACTTTAAATATAAAATATAGTAGTACACAGATACAAAAAAAATAAAAATCCATGGACATATTTATGTATCGTCTGTTCTGTCGATCGATCTATGGAAGTCATTTATATATATGTTCATTTATTTAGATGGATCTCTTCACATTCCACCTTTCGATCCCAAACCCCACTTCAGAGATTTCTTATTGAGTGAGTAATTGTATGTTTTGTCGACAGCACTCGTGCCGCCCCAACGTGTTCGTGCAGAATGTGTTCGTGGACACGCACGACCCGCGCTTCCCCTGGGTCGCGTTCTTCGCGCTCTCGCACGTGCGGGCCGGCAACGAACTCACCTGGAACTACAACTATGACGTGGGTTCCGTGCCCGGGAAAGTACTTTATTGTTACTGCGGTGCGCCTAACTGTAGGGGACGACTTTTGTAGATTGACGAGATCTTTTATGAATGTAAAAAAAAAATTTGGTAGTAAAAATTTCATAAATTTTTGGTTTATTGCAAATGTTTAAACATAGAAAATGTATGTCATACTCAAAAATACCAAATTCTCAGCGAATAGGTATTTTTCCTAAAATTTCGTAGTTTTACTTAAATATATATCGTAGGAATTTCCATACATTCAGTCGAATGGTCATATTTCTTTAACTGAACCACATTTTTACGTAGAAGGCACTTATTTGAAAAAATTTGGTCTAAATGTCTCAAAAGTCCTTTTTGCAATTAACTCTGAGCAGATGAAGGACCCGCTTTGCCTGAGTCGCATGTGAGAACTGGTAATGAGCTCACGTGGAATCACAACTATGATGTGGGCTCGGTGTCCGGGCAGTACTTTATTGTTACTGTGCGTCCAATTGAAGGGGACGGCTTTTGTAAATTGACGTAGGACATTTGTATGGCAGAAAAAAGTCACGAAACATAAGATCAATCGTCAAAATTTCATAAATTTCTGTTATTATGTGTATAAATTAAAAAATATTAGTAAATTAGTAAAAATATATTGCAAAAATCGCAATTTATTAGCAAATTAGGTCAAGTGTATTCTCAAATTTCAAATTTACTGCTATTTCTATTTCTAGAAAGCTCTGAAATTATATTGAAATGTACGCACAATAAATAGCAAATTAAATGTTAGCAAATAAAAACCTTGTATTGATTATTATATCGACCTTTGTGGCGCGGTGGGCGAAAGTCTGCCTGCGATGCAGGAGGTTGCGGGTTCGATTCCTGCCTTGGGACAAATGTTTGTACGATCTGCCGATTTTGTTCCAGGTGTTCTGGTCGTTTCTACGAATAGCTATTATTTATAAGTCCGGGTTATTCACCACGAAAGTACAAAAAAATCATGCTAAAATAACCCGTTCTTAAGTTGTTTCAATGTACCTTTGCGATCTACAGTTACAAGTTTCGCTCCTTTCGCAATATTCATTCTGATATCGTTACGTAAAACCTTAGTATAATTTTTTTAATATATTAATATACTAGACTATACTAGACACGACTGTTTAAAGTAAAAAAAATGATTTAGATTAAGTTTTAATTTAAGTTAACGTGTGTATCGATCTGTGAAGAATAAAATTTGAATCTAAACTAATGTTGTTTTTATTTATAGCTCAGAATCTAAAGTCGCGTCAAGATTAAGTAATAAAATATGATTATTATATTTTACAACAAAACTATCGTAGTTTGATGAATTCATTACGGATGTAAGTGGGAGAGAGCCAAGCCGGAGAACTTTAACGAAAAACGGAACGCAGCCTTAAGGTTGTTCGTCGCGTGTTGGCGTATTTTTTTTTGTGATTTTTAATTTTTTATGCTTTCCACAGGCAATAAAACTAGCGAAAAAGTAATTTGCCGCAAATCGTAAACTATTTTCTATGAACTCATGTTAAAACCATAGACATAGAATTTTTCACTACGCTGTTAAAACCAACTTCGATTCGATGGTATTTTTGGAGCATTTGGGAGAATACGAAATTTTGTGCTAAAAATGTACTTAAATCTCGCGCCAACCCGCGACGAACCACCACGACAATGTGTTTCGTCTTATTTTGGTAGGTTAGGTACCTATTTAAGACGATTACACAAATAGCAATGTGAAGTGCCAGCATAATGGCGCAATCGCACACTCGTCGAGTTGTCTCGACGAGATGTCTCGTACAAAGAAATTTATTGTCGACCGAACAAGTGCCCGAGCGCACCATTTACTTATTCGTGTTCAATCTGTCTCTTGGTTACGCGACGAGTGTGTGATTCCGCCTTAGCTTCCTGATCAAAATCCAACACAAATCCAACCATTGATCTAAAATCTCTTTTTTCATTGAATCCAACATGCAACATGCTCTTGTCAAACTGAAGAAGTAAACGTCAATTGACTGACGACCACTGTGGCGCGGTGGGCGAAGGCCTGCCTGCGACGCAGGAGGTTGCGGGTTCGATTCCCGCCTCGGGACAAATGTGTGTACGATCTGCAGACATTTGTTCAGGGTGTTCTGGTCGTTTTCTATGTATAATAAAAATATCTATCTATGTATTGTATTATATTATGTATATCAGTTATCTAGTACCCATAACACAAGCTCTGCTTAGCTTGGGGCTAGATAATGCTGTGTGAATTGTCCACCATTATATATATTATACATATAATTCGTGGACGGAGCAAATCACCCCTCCTGAACGTTGCGTCCACGGAATACACACGGAATACAAGAAGTAGACTTAGTTTTAGGGACTACAATTTTTTTTGCTCTCTGGTTGCGTCAAACAAACAAATATGCCACAGCCGCCAAATGTCTCTTCTAATCAAAACAAAGCAAATGTTCAAACCACTTTATTTCTGGAAAACCACTACATTTCACAAAAATTTCTAAACATGAAAAACCTGCGGCATACACCAGTAATAGCCTATCTTCCAGATGGACGGATGGCATGATCGATGCACATGCCAGGCTGTTCTCGTCTAAAGTTGGTATCTCGGTGTCAACTGGTTTGCCTTCTAAAGTCTTTCGGAAAGTCACTCATTGCATATTTGATATGGATGGAACACTTTTAGGTAAGATGCTCACTTCTACAAATACCTACGACTTAGAATAAGTAGGCCGCGTTTTTACTCTATGAGCTAAGGATACAAATCTCGTCGCACACTTAACTACACTTGCACTTTTTGGCTACGCACGTAGAGGTGCTACATTTTTGCTACACGCGTAGAGGTGCTACAATACTGCTACGCACGTAGAGGTGCTACATTTTTGCTACGCACGTAGATGTGCTACAATACTGCTACGCACGTAGAGGTGCTACATTTTTGCTATGCACGTAGATGTGCTACAATACTGCTACGCACGCAGAGTTGCTACATTTATGCTACGCACTTAGATATGCTACAATACTGCTACGCACGTAGAGGTGCTACATTCTTGCTACGCACGTAGATGTGCTACAACACTGCTATGCACGTAGAGTTGCTACATTTATGCTACGCACTTAGATATGCTACAATACTGCTACGCAAGTAGAGGTGCTACATTCTTGCTACGCACGTAGATGTGCTACAACACTGCTATGCACGTAGAGTTGCTACATTTTTAGGGTACCTTACCCAAAGGGTAAAAACGGGACCCTATTACTAAGACTTCGCTGTCCGTCTGTCACCAGGCTGGATCTCATGAACCGTGATAGTCACAGATGATGTATTTCTGTTGCCGCTATAACAACAAAATTAAATACAAAAAAAATAGAATAAAATAAATATTTAAGGGGGTCCCATACAACAACCGTGATTTTTTTGCCGTTTTTATTGATAATGGTACGGAACCCTTTGTGCGCGAATCCGACTCGCACTTGGCCGGTTTTATTGGAATAAACACTGATTAGACAAACTGAAAAAGGGCACCCGAAACTTTCATTTTTAAAATTTTGCTGATTTATTTCCAGATTCTGAATTTGTATATCACAAGATGATACACGCGATTTGCGAAAAATATGGAAGAAATTACTCGAAAGAGATGGAACGCAAGGCAAGTGCCAGTTTTAGACACAGTCGGTACCTAGCTTTTGTTATTGGAACAAAATGATTGATTTATCATATAAAAGATCAGTGACAATGATCCTTCACTTTTTACACAGAGAGTAGGCTAAAATTTTACCTTAAGGCGATCGACGTAGGTTTTTTCCGTAACACACTGAGAACTTGAGAAGTCACGTTACGTCTCGTATATTTCGCAATTGTTTTGCCGAGGAGAGGCCCAGATCATGCAAACATTCGTTCCCGAGCGGGAATCGAATCCGATATTGTGCGTCTCAGGCAGACCTTCGAACACTGCGCTGCAGAGGTCGTCAAGGACGCTTTATCGCTTCAAATAATTTTTTAACTCTATTTTACAGTAAACTATGCTGTGTATAGTACCTATGTGCGATCTTGGTCCTTGGGGAAAGGAGCTTGGACACCAAGACTGTGTAGTGCTGCACTGCATCGGAGCGTGTTCTGGGCTCGTATGTCTATTTCATCGCCTCTGGCATTAATGTCCGTTACAGTGCATACCAGTAGTTGAATCTATCCACTCCCTTGAATTGAAACTTGAGCTGCCAACTTCGATGTTTTCGCGTTATTGTCGGAGGTTCCTCGCACGCCGCATATGAGTGTACTCAGTCTTGTTTTTGTTAATCCTGAGGTCCATGTTGCAGCTTCCTCTTCCAAACATAGGACTGCTTCAACGACTTCGCATTTGTTGGCTCCTAGCAGGGCAACATCGTCTGCTTAACCTTGTCACCTTTTGTTGTTCATATAGCTCCACTCTGCCACTGAGACACAACTATGAGGATGATTGTGTTCTAGGGAGAAACTGAACAGCACAGGTGACAAGGCATCCCCCTGTTTCATTCCGCTTACGATTTCGAATTGCTCAGTTAGATCTGAGCCCACTCGTACCCTGGCCGTGCTCTCGTGTGTGGCTATTTCTATCATTTGAACTAACTTGACCGAAATGCGAAAGTTCCTTAGGATTTTGTACAGAGTTTTTTGTCGACACACTGTCATGAATATTCTATGCGTGTTCCCACTTTTTCTTCAACAGTTGATTTGGTCCACTGTGCTACAGTTATGTCTGAAGCCACACTGGTAATCTTTTATGATTCTTTCCGCGTAGGGCTGTAATAGTCTACTAAGTATCACGTAGGATAGTACTTTATTCGCTCTTACAAGGAGAGCGATGCCTCGGTATTGTCTGCATTTTTTCCCGCTTCCCTTTTTGTGTATTGGGCATATTATTCCTAGTTTCCACTGGTTAGGTTGATATTCTTCCTCCCAGACCTTTAAAACCATTTGATATGGAGCGTGAAGCACCGTTTCACCGCCGTGTTTCCACAACTCAGCTGGAATGTCATCCGCTCCTGGCGCTTTGTTATTTTTCAGCCTCCATATTCCAGCCCTGACTTCTTTGAAACAAGACGGTTCTACTTCCTCGTTATTTGGCTCCTCCGTCCCTTCAACAGTTACATTAAGGGGTGCGCAGTTGAGAAGGTTTGTTTTGCCAAACGCTTCGAGTTTGCTGGTAATTTGATATTACATCTATGATTGATTACTTACAGTAAACCATGCTGTGTATATTGTACAACATTATTTATTATTATTTGTATGATTACCGTAGTTCTGCGGCGGTACGGACCGAGAGATCTGCTTGGCCGTGGTGAAGGAGCTCAAGATGCCGATCTCTGCGGATGAGATGGAGAACCAGTTGACCAATATCTCGTCGAAGATGCTGCCTCATTCACCTCTAATGCCTGGTAAAACCTATTGCTAGCTTTATATTACCAAAGTCTGTATTTTTACCGACTTCAGGAGGAAGTTCTATGTTCGGCTGTATGTTTTTATACACTATTTCTTAAAAATTATTTCAATAATTTATAGAGAATGATCCCAAATGGCCCCATAAAATTGTATTCGCAAGGGGTTTGTTTTTATCCCGTCAAGCTTATGAAACGACAAAATACCTTTGAAAAATGACGACATGAACTACAACAATTTAGTTGATATCTTCGCCAATTCTTATTACATTTCGATTATTCTTTCCTTGTTGTATAAAGGTTAATTTTGAGGTAGTCTTATAAACGTTTGACCCTCGAGAAATGTATATTACGTGTACATAATAATTTTCATAATGCTGACACATGGTTACCATGGCAACGGGCTCATTAGTAGGTAAATTAGACTCGAATTTTCGAAAAGCGGAGCGGTCGGCTCTTGCCCGTAATAACGGGCAAGAGCCGACCGCTCCGCCGGATGACAGTGTGCAACGAGGGGCCGGTCCAGCATTGCCACAAGGACAATCTCTGAAAAAATTAGCGTTAATTACTTCTCTTCAGTTTTTGTCCACAAGTGGGTAATGAGAAAATAAGCCACTAGCACGTTTTAATACTAAAAACGCAAAGTTTAGTTCTAACTTGTCAGACCAGCAGACATTTTTTTCTTCCACCCAGGTGCGGAACGTCTACTGAGACACCTCCACGACTACAAGGTCCCCATGGCTCTCGCCACCAACTCGACGGAGCAAGCGGTGAGACTGCACGTCGTTACCAAGCCGGCGTTCTTCGGAATGTTCAATCATAAGGTACCTTCGAGATTTAAAGCCTTAAAGGGTTTCTATGCTCAAGATCCAACAGCTGAATGAAGCCATCCCTTGATATTGTTCCATTCATCTCATTCTTATAGTTTATATATAAAATCAACAAAACTTGCAATATTTGATTTGTTTAGATCTTTTGTACCTAGACACGCGTGCAACTTGAAGCAGTCAGGATCGACTGTTTCAAGCTGCGACTGCATAGTGAACTACGCAACTGCTCGAGCGGTTCCATGTATGTAAATAGAATACAGTTGTACACTTTGCAGTGTCCAGTTTGAAGCAGTTGATCTTAACTGCTTCAAGCCGCCCGGTGCTCGTGTATCTAGGCCTTAACATAGGTATAGCGGTTGTGAACAAACAATAAACTAACAATACGATACTTATAATATATTTTTTCATAACACCAAGAAGGGTCTAGTTCAACTTCATAATAACCCCCTAACGAACGAACGGACCCAGCCGAAAACGTCTTATTTATTTTGTTTTAAAGTTGTTTACCATCAGGTGAGTATAACGGATCCAGGAGTGCTGCGAGGGAAGCCTCATCCAGACCTGTACCTCCTCGCTGCCTCTAAATTCCAGGATAAACCGAAGCCTGCGAAGGTATGTTTCAAATAATATCTTCTGTATGGAGTGGAGGTTGGTATCTACCTAGATGTATTTTGTGTAATCTTCGATATTATAAGTAGAAATGAAGTACTGTGAACTGTTTATAGGAGCTGTATTACTTCGAACAGGAAGTGTGTTGTATCTGTCGGTGGCCCGGCTCGAAGGACCATGTATTTTGTCCGGTCCGGTCGGCTGGTGTCGGCGACTGGCGGCGTCCAGTAGTGGGGATTGACCGGTTGTCTCCGACATACACCGCAGCCTATGGCCTATGGCACTCAAACATAAATTTAGCTTTAGGTACTGAGTTCTCGCATCCAAGATGTTTAATGTCAATAAAAGCATTTAGAAAATAAAACTTTTTAAAAACCACTAATAACTAAATCTTTAACTGCGCAAAACAGCACACGCGTCGCGAAAAGGTGCTACCATTAAGTGCGAGTTAGACAGAGAGACGAATGGACGAGAGTGAAAGAGACGAAATGATAGATGTAACCTGAGAAAACAAAATTTGTTTTACCTGCTTCTACGATTTTCTCTGATAAAACCAATGGCGTAATAGTAGTTTATGCAACTGTGCATAATGGAGGGCATTACAACACAAGTGTGGGTTTAAGAAACGAGCCGAAGGCGAGTTTAATAGCATCACACGAGTGTTGTAATGCCTAATTATGTACAGTTGCATACACTACTTTATCTACCCAAATATCATAAGGGCTCTATGATGGGTTCAGGAACCATAGGGAAATGACCAGCATTGTTACCAGTGTAATGCAATAAAAAATAAATTGAACACTTAAAGAAGCAAATTATTTATTATAGTAATGGTAGTTAACATTGACAGTTGTTCTGAGTCACTATCACTCATTTTCGACAGAACTTTATTTCTGTCTTATTCAAGTTATCAGAAAGTTTGTCTACTCGTAACTGGAAATAAAAAGCTAACGAACAAATGACAGCTCGAAATAGCGGCGTTTCGAATATCTGTATTTTTTTTAAATCATAGACAAACGAACAAAGTCACTATTCTTGTGTCACTCGAGATCAAAATGTCGTGCGATTTATAGTTAGAATGTAGATACTAGTATAGCACACTCACTTGAATTTGACACCTATTCCAAATTTAAACTCTATAACCTACGGTTTTCAGTAGGTTATGAGTTCATTACAGTTCCGTTTATTTCTGTTGGTTGGTAATGCTGGTCATTGCCTATGGTTTTTGAACGCATTAGAGAGGGTTTATGATATTTGGGTAGATAAAATATTTTTCACCAATATTCCTTCGATTTAGTTTTTTTTCCCCTTGTTTACAAAATATTAACAATTAAGATTAGACCCGAAGATATGAGATAAATTTTAAATTGGTTCAGTAACTCCAGAGATTTTGTCATTTATCCAAATTTTACCTATATTTAAGTCATAGTGGATAAGTAGATATTCCATGTTCATAAATACTTTAATAATTAAATACAATCCCCAGTGCCTGGTGTTTGAAGACTCGGAGAAAGGCGTGCTGGCAGCCAAAGAAGCTGGTATGCAGGTATTGCCATAAGCTTAGTTAGTGATCACCTAAGCTTAGTTAGTTATCACTAAGCTTAGTTTAGAACCAATAGCGATAGGCAGAACGGCGAGCGAAGGGAGCCGACATTTTTATTGAATAAGCAGTGTATATGATTTTTAACAAAAGGCACAACCTTTAGTGACAAAGTGCAACATTTATATTAAAAGCAAATGAATATAAATGCCAACTAGCAAAATACAATCTTAGCATATAGCAATAGCAATCTTCTTTCTGTGTATATGATCTATGGTGCTATATCCTCCGCGAAACCCGGCCTGTTCTAGTGGCTGGAACTCGTCGAGTCTCCTAGCGAGAGGTTTCCATCTCGTAACTCCTAACGCGCGTCACTTCATCTGAATACTCTGTAATCTTTGCGTGATAACGAGACGCGATGCCGCGCTGTGACTAGTACCCACTCCCCACTTCACCGCGCTTGCCCTTCACCGCTCACGCAGAATTCGAAGGAACGAAAGACCACTCGAGGTATTTCTTGCGATATGTGTCCGGTCCCGCATACCGTCTGCGGTATGCGTCGTTGGCGAGACCAAGGCATATCGGGTACCAGATGACTGACAGATAAACATATTTACCTAATTATACCTCCACGCAAACCCGGAACAAATACTTACTGATACAAACACTTGTCCCGCAACGGGAATCGAACCCATCTGCGTCGCCTACTGCGCCAAAGGTCGGTTTGGGCGCATAGGGTCCTGTTCGCAAAACGCCCCTTCACCAAAATTTGTTTTTTGAGCACGTACGTGTAACGACACCTGCTTCTCCTCTTCGTTCTGCGTCTTTCACAAAAAGACCCTTAAGCAGAAAGCTGCTTAAGGGCCTTTTTGTGAAAGAGACATTTATAAAAGGGACCATTTGCGAAAGGGACTATGGGACATTCTGCGAATGGGACCTTATGCGATGCGCCCAAACCCAAAGGTTGTATAAAAATTAAATAGTTTTATTCCGCAGGTTGTGATGATCCCTGACATAAAAATAGATCGAGAGAAGACGCGCAACGCTACCTTGATTATCAGATCTCTACTCGATTTCCAACCAGAGCTATTCGGCCTTCCTCCCTTCCACGGCACTAAAGGAGATAAAAAAATGCCGAGCCCAACCAAACCCGATAGCCATAAGGTCCCAGACACTGAGCTCCATAAGACCAGACATAGTTCCAAAGATGGACCTAAAACGAGTATGATTGAGAGAGACGCAAGAAGAAGAAAAATATACGAAAGTATTGTTGAAAGAATAAGAAATAAAGTGCCAGACACTGAGCTCCCTAAGTTCGAAGTAATAAGTTCCAAAGATGGATTCGAAAAGAGTACGGTAGAAACCGAGGGAGGAAGAATAAGCGTCGACGAAAGTATTGTCGAAAGAAAAGGTATTACATTGAGTGTCGTAGATAAATTTATAGGTGGGTCAGTTATGCAGGAGAGAACAGGCTTAGATAAACAACCTCAAAGAATAAGTGTCATAGACAAACTGCTTGAAAGAAAAGGTACAGAAAAAGGCGGAAATGAAGACAAGACACCACATAGTAATTCAGATGAAAAGAAAAGCAAGAGTATTCCTGAGAGTTTAGATAACAGAAAAGTTAGTATATCAGAGGGACCGTACGAAAGGAAAAGTATAACTTTTGAACCTGAGAGACCTTTTAAAAATAGTATGGAAGCCCAACATGGGAGAAGAAGGAGTATTGGGACTGAAAGAAAAAACCAAAGGAGTATTGTAGAGAATAAAGGTCCTAAAAGCGTTAAAGATCAACGCAAAGGTGCGGACGACCAGAGGCATGAAAAAAGTAAAAAAGAAGAAAAAGGGAGCAAAAGAATAGGCGTTGGAAGCAAAGCGTAAACATAATAAAACTCAATAGAGATAAAAAATTGTGAATCAGTGGCTTACGCTAAGTACTTTGAGAGTTCGCACTTGAACCAATAAGTTTTGTGTCGTTCGTGATTTCTGTAAATGTATTTGTTTTGAATTGATAACATGTCTCTTTTTATTTTATTTATTCTATAAGAATATGGTCAGTCAAATATATATTCATTTAAAATACTTTACTGTGACAGTTATATCATTTTGTACGTGTTTAATGTATTTTATATCTCAAATAAATGAGTTAATAATACCTGCCTGTAACTTGTGTGAAACACTTATAGTAGGTAAGGTAAGTAATAGGTATACATAATCAAAAGCTTCCCTAAAAATAGCGATAGGTATACATAATTTCTATACTAGAAATAAACATAAACTCGCTGTGCCCACAACCAGGCTTCACAAGATTAATGTATCTTTTAAAGGGCAATGTATACGCTTCTACAACAAAACTCCTAGTGAGTTGCACAATCTATCAATAAATAAATTCAAACAAATTGTCAAAACCTTTCTGTGCAAAAAAGGCTTACTACAAAATATCAGATTATTTAGACGATATAAAAGCTTGGGAAGGGTTTTGCTCCAACTCGAAAAATAACAACTAACAGGCTAAAGGTTTCTTAGTCGCTTCTTTACTTTAGTCTACATACCGAAGCGACAGAAATCAAAAGTATCACTTTATTTCCGTGTCAGTGTTATATTTTAAGATTTTGACCTTTTCTAAGTGTAAGTAAGTTTTGTATTTATGGAAATAAATAATTTTTGATTTTAATAACTTACCTACCATAGGTAGCTACTTGTACTTTTAGTGAAGGGGTAGGCAAAATACCTAAGTATTGAAACACAATTAGATCTAATTTGTTTACTATAAGTAAGTACCTACTTACTATTATGTTTCACGGCTTCATTCTTAGCGATTTATTTTTACATATTGTAGAATGCTCCCACACACCAGCCTTACACACGGATTTTTTAAATATTTTTTAATTTATTTTTAAAACTAGAAACCCTTTTTTAGTATTTAAACGACTAAGTACCACTCTGACGTTGTTGCGCTACCTTCACTCAACGGCGCCTACCTGCGGCGCGCCTGTTCGAATTTTGTCATTCCGTGTTTCCGTGCTCTAGCCTTCGCACGTCAACTACAGAGCCCTAAAGGAAAAATTGTGATATTACAATTTGTGTTTGTGTTGTGTAAATTTAAACATGGGAAGAAAAAGAAGTTATAGCAGTAGCAGCAGTACCGACGGCGATGAAAATATCAAGAAAAGGATCGCGAAACTCCAGAAGAAGCTGTGCAAAAGACGCCGCCGGATGTTTATCGCCTCATCATCTTCAGATGACGAAAATAACCGTAAGTACATTTTCTCTTTGTATTTAAAATAACAAGTGAAGCTTTATTTTCTGATGCGTGCTGCTGATTATGGGCTACCACTGTCACTATGAAAATTTAAGCTTATATTTGGCCACGATGCGAGCAACTATCCTGGGTTGACTCTGTCGTTTTAACGGTCATCTATTTGAATTTTTTCATCTCATTATTCAAAATGTGATGCGTATCTAGTGCCATATTCGGGTTAATGCTGTTACGTAATTGCGTATTAACGCATTTTGTTTCAACGGTCATCTATTCATAACCTTGATGAAAATGTGATGCGTACTGCCATTATTCGGGTTGATACTGTCACGTCTATGCGTATTAACGCATTTTATTTCTTTCGACAGATGTCGAGACCGTGGCTGACGTACACGAGTCATACCTGGAGAACGATCCTGTTCATTCCGCTGACTGCGCGGACGCCGCCTATCGCAGTCCAGGCGTCACCGACGATACCACCACCGCCGAAGCCGCCGCTGATGCATCCGTCCCCGAGGTCGCCGCTAATGTCATCCCTGCCGTGACAGAGGTTCTCGACTCCACTGTGCATCCTACTGATATCGCGGATAATGTTGTGGAAAAGGAACTGGACGAAGAAATCTTGCAATTGCTTGGTGACGCACCAAAAACTGAGGTAGCTTTAGGTCCAGCTGTCCATAAAGATATTGCCACAAGATGGCAAGAAATTCTAAAAAACGGCCTCCAAAAGGAGACAAAAGAAAAAATTATGAACGACTATGCTATTCCCAGTAATTGTGATTTGTTATTAGCCCCCGAACTGAACGCTGAAGTAAAAGCCGCTTTACCCGACGTATCAATAAAAAGAGATGTTGCCTTACGCGCAAAACAAAAACAAATCGGAGCGGCGCTGGCCGCGTTAGCTGTGTCGATGGACAGACTCGTAAAAGACGACTCAAAACAGAGCATCATAAAACCGCTGAGCGATGCCTGTCGTATTTTATGCGACAATCACTATGGTGAGTCGCGGATTCGCAGAAATTTTGTAGTGTCTACGGTCAACCCTTCGCTCAAGGATGCCTTAATCAACGCCCCTAGGGACAACTATTTATTTGGAGATAATATCACCGATAAGGTTAAGGCTGCACAGACGATCCAAAAATCCGGCGAGGCCTTAAAGGCCCCCGCTCCGCGGAAAACGTCTTATAACAATAACCATGCAAAAAGGAACAATTTAAACTACCAGCACCGAAAGAGCTACACGCGCGGTGCGACGCAAGCAGCCCGCGGGGGGCGCCCTCCAGGCCGCGGCGGTGCACGTCCGCCCCAGCAGGACCGAGCCCCGCCGCCGGCGCCGCGCCGCGAGCGCTCTCCGCCGCCCAAGAGAGCGCCGCCGCCGCCGCCGCCGCCCCGGAGATAAACGAGGTACATATACCTTCACAGTATGCAGGCCGACTGCAATATTTTACTCACGCCTGGTCACAAATCACAGATGATCCTGTAGTTCTCTCATGGATCAAAGGTTACGAAATTCCTTTTACATCTATGCCTCACCGCAATGATGACCCTAGCGTTTACCCCAAATCCGAGGAAGAATCGAATGATTTTAATGTAGCGATAAATAGGTTGTTAGAAATAAATGCTATTTCTCGATGTGAATCTGTTAGTTCACAATTTTTGTCTAGTGTATTCCTAGTGCCAAAACCTAATGGTGAAAAAAGGTTTATTTTGAACCTCAAGTATCTTAATAAGTTTGTAAAAACGAATCACTTTAAAATGGAGGATTATCGGACAGCCTCGAAGCTTATCACTCGCAATAGTTTTATGGCTACAATTGATTTGAAAGATGCTTATTTTTTGGTTCCCATCCATGATAGTCATAAAAAATACCTACGTTTTCGATATAATAATAACTTATATGAGTTTAATTGTTTAGCATTTGGTTTGTGCACTTCTCCATATGTATTCACAAAATTGTTAAAACCCGTTATGGAATACTTACGATTACAAGGTTTTATTTCAGTAATCTATTTGGACGACATTTTATGTATCGGTAGATCATTGCATGAATGTCAGTCTAACATAAATTCAACAAAGATATTACTAGATAGTCTTGGTTTTCTATTGAATCAGGAGAAAAGCTGTTTGGTTCCAAACATTGAATGTAAATTCTTGGGTTTTGTCTTTGACTCCAAAAACATGATTTTAAAATTACCCCAGGAAAAGAAACTTAAGATCAAGAATAAAGTCAACTATGTTTTGCAAGTAAATAAAATAAAATGAAGAGATTTCGCCAGTGTACTGGGTATGTTAGTATCGGCATGTCCCGCAATCAAATATTCATGGTTGTACACAAAAGAGTTTGAGCATCACAAATATAGGTGTTTATTAGAAAACTCGAATTATGATCAAATAATCAACGTTCCTGATAGTTTAAAACCCGATTTATACTGGTGGTTGTCGCACATTGATAACGGTTATTCACAATTGAAACCCAATGAATATAAACTGGAAATATTCTCAGATGCGTCTACTACGGGGTGGGGAGCTTTTTGTGATAGCAAAAAATGTTTTGGTTATTGGAAAGAAACTGAAAAGAGTTTACATATCAATGAGTTGGAACTAAAAGCTGCTTTTTTAGCAATAAAATGTTTTGCAAAAAGCCTAAACAACTGTGAACTACTTTTAAGATTAGATAATGTTACGGCAATAGCTAGTATAAATAGAATGGGCAGTGTCCAGTTTAGACATCTGAATACAATCGCTAGGGATATATGGATGTGGTGTGAAAATAGAAATATTTGGCTTTTTGCTTCATATATTAATACAAAAGAAAATTCTGATGCAGATTCACTGTCTCGTACAAAGTTTGAAGACACCGAGTGGGAATTGGCTGAATACGCATTCAATGAAATTGTTGATAAGTTAGGTGAACCACAAATAGACTTATTTGCCAGTCGTTGTAATGCAAAATGCGTTACTTTTGTAAGCTGGCGAAACGAGCCTGAAGCGTGGGTCGTTGATGCCTTTACTATTTCATGGAAAAACTGTTTTTTCTACGCATTTCCGCCTTTTGCGATTATTGTTAAGTTAATTCATAAAATGATAAGCGATAAAGCAGAGGGGATTGTCGTGGTTCCTTACTGGCCCACACAGCCGTGGTTCCCAGTATTCTTAAAGCTTGTGACATCTGAGATAATATATTTTGAGCCTGATATTAATCTCCTAAAATCTCCTTTCAGGAAGACTCACAAACTCTACCGATCGCTGACTCTAATGGCCGCGAGATTATCCGGCAAACGTTACTTGGCAAAGGATTAACAGATAGAGCAATAGAGATGATGCTAAACTCTTTATCAGACAACACCTATAGGCAATATGACAGTTGTCTTAGAGCTTGGGTCAAGTTTTGTCACAAAAATAACTATAATCATATTAAAGCAACAGTGTCACAAGTTATTTCTTTTTTAACTGAAATTTTCGATAATGGTGTAGCTTACGGTACAGTCAATTCATATAAGTCTGCCTTATCGCTTATAGTGGACGATCTGTCAAATAGTTCTGATTTAAGACGCTTTATGCGAGGAGTTTTTAGATTGAGACCTCCGGCTCCCAAATATGATGCTACCTGGGATCCTTGTGTTGTTCTTAATTACTTCTCTCAAAAATGGCCAAATAACAGTCTCAATTTAGAAACTCTTTCAAAGAAAACACTGACTCTTTTGGCTTTAGTGACCGCACATCGTGTTCAAACATTTTCATTAATAAAATTAAGTAACATTCAAATATCAGATTCTCGCACAGCCATTTTCATAAAAATACCTGATTTAATTAAAACTTCTAGGCCTAATAGTGTACAACCTATTTTGAGACTCCCTTTCTTCAATCAGAAGCCTGAGATTAGTCCCGCTAGATGTTTGGAAACGTACATAAATAAAACAAGTTCATTACGTTCTGTTGATAACGATTATTTATTTATCAGTTACAGAAAACCGCATGCAAGAATCTCATCACAGAGATTAAGTCGCTGGATAAAAGACAGTCTCCAATCCAGTGGCGTAGATACAAGTATCTTCAGTGGTCACAGCACACGGCATGCAGCCACCTCTACAGCCAACAGGGTCGGTGTTAGTCTAGATGTAATTCGTAGAACTGCTGGCTGGACTGATTCTTCAGCAGTTTTTGCTAGATTTTATAATAGAGAAATTGTTGAGGATAGTTTACAATTTGGTAACTCAATTCTGACCAATAAATAAAATGATTGTGTCGTAACACTTACGTTTTATTGCAACTACTTCCCTAAACCTATTTCACAAAGTTATGTAGGTTCTTACAAAACTCTAAACATCCTACAATATGTAAAAATAAATCGCTAAGAATGAAGCCGTGAAACATAATTAATGATCAAACGAACTTAAACAAGTGAAGTTCGATCACAATTATGTGAACGGCTTCATTCTTAGCGATTTATGTACACCCTCCCTATAAGAAAAGTAATATAGGTACTTACGTTATTTAATGCAACATCCCGTCCCTAAATATCTACTTGTGTAAGGTACCTACTGTGAAATAGGATAACGCTAACCTACCTACTTTCTTTAAACAGAATGACAAAATTCGAACAGGCGCGCCGCAGGTAGGCGCCGTTGAGTGAAGGTAGCGCAACAACGTCAGAGTGGTACTTAGTCGTTTAAATACTAAAAAAGGGTTTCTAGTTTTAAAAATAAATTAAAAAATATTTAAAAAATCCGTGTGTAAGGCTGGTGTGTGGGAGCATTCTACAATATGTAAAAATAAATCGCTAAGAATGAAGCCGTTCACATAATTGTGATCGAACTTCACTTGTTTAAGTTCGTTTGATCATTAATTATTAGTTGAATGAAGTTGTTATCTCACTAATATTATAAACGTGAAAGTTTATGGATGTTTGTTCCTTTATCACGCCAGAACGGCAAAACGGATCTGGATGAAATTTGGCACAGAGATAGATTGTAGTCTGGAATAGGACATAGGCTACTTTTTATCCCGAAATTCCTACGGGAACGGGAACTACGCGAGTGAAACCGCGAGGCGCTGCTAGTACTTAATAATTCGATATATTGGAAGTATAAGTAGATAGATTTAAAACTGTATAAACAAAGGAAAAAGAGCCTATGCGGTTCGGACAATTAGATTTATTATATGACCGATGTAGATACAGCTAGGTTAGTTTATTTCAGTAACTTCCATAGTATAATGTCTTACGGTATCTTGCTTTGGGGACGGGCAGCCGACATTCAGACTATCTTTGTTCTCCAAAAAAGGGCTATACGCGCAATTTATAAATTAAACTCGCCACGCCACTCTTTGAGGGATTTATTTAAAGATATAAACAATATGACAGTAATATCGCAATAAATCTATGAAAATCTAATGTACCTATAAGCACAAAAATAGAAACAGCTTTTTGAAAAAATGTGATGTTCACAACAGACATACAAGAAACAAGAACAAACTACACATTCCATCATATAGATTAGGAAAGGTAGGCAAATCATTTATGGGAAATTGCGTACGCTTCTATAACAAGCTTCCATTTGAAGTAACTGAGCTCCCTATTCGTAAATTTAAACAGTACATAAAACGAAGTCTTATCAAGAAAGCCTTTTACTCCATAGATGATTATATCAATGATGTTAATGCTTGGATGATGAGGCAAATGGAATTGTATTACATTTTAAGTATTATACAAACTTACAAGTTTTTCGCTTCTTCCACTAGTGGACAAAAAATTGAAGCGAACAAAATCAATAACATTTTGTTTCCTTTTTGATAATAATTACTATTTATTTACTAAGTATTTATTAGCTAACTAACAGACTCTTGCAAACAATCTAGATGTACCTCCCCCAACTGATGAAAATTAATACCATTCGGAAGCATCGACAAGACATTCAATAAATTATTAAATAAGGCTGGACAAGACGCACAGCACTCGAATTCATTATTCCTACATTGTCTGTGTGGGCTACGTCTGTGTGGGCTACGTCTGTGTGGGCTACGTCTGTGTGGGCTACTTCCCTTCCCTACACAGTATCTACTCTCATACTTATACATAGGGGAGCATACTATTCTTGCTCCGAATATGCAGATGACAAACATGCATGGACATCCACGAGTAAGGCCACCGCTTTCGAAAGGCACAGACCATCAGCTTCGTTTGTAACTTAATTAGGGAACTATTTTTATTATTGACAAGGCCTCTATACAGCCGCTAAATTTATGCAAATTTATTATATCTAACATTTTTTTATATCATTGTAATTTGATTAGTTTGACAAGGCCTCTATACAGCTGATAGGTATTTTTGTTTTGCAATTGTATATTCTATATGTTTATTTCAATAGCCTTTTTTATATTATGATTTTAAACTGTATATTTGACATTACTAAGTGTTCCAATGTGTTCCTATGGTTTAATAAATGAAATGAAATGAAAAATGAAAATGAAATATACCACTTTACATCCTAGTTTATTTACACATTATTTATATTTACACATTCATTCGTACACGCACATATTATACACATTTATATTAGCTGGTCGATGTCTTCACATTCCGTACTTCCCGCAAGTTTCCGTAACGAATCCATCGACCTACGCACATCACTAGTGCTGCGCGGTACATAACGGCTTTATGTACTCTGTCGGCCACCGGCGGCCGGGGCGCGGTGCGCTAGCGCAGCGCGGTCAAACCGGTCTCCGACTAGCTCCCGCGCGGAACGCACGCTCTTTTTCTGCGCATTTAAATAAACGCGCGTTGCTTTCTTTGTACTCTGCTTATGTTAGTGCTAAACTTTGCCTACGAACTATGCTTGTGCGTGATTCCTAAATTGCCTAAAAATATATAAGGGATTATTATTTATTTATATTTGTTTATTTGTCAAACAAAACAGAAGGACACAATAATAAAAACTAGATCCCTAAATATGTGTACACAGCATTTTCAAAGAGCAGTTATGTGTAAGCAATACCTATTGGAAATTCAAATAGGAATTAGTAATTATAAAATATGAAAGCATGCATTATTATTTTTTAAATTACAAGAATAAAACTATAAATTTGATAAGGGCGTGTCTTTGATAAATTAGTAATTTAAAAATACAGAAAAATAAAACCCCTCAATGGTAATATAATATAATGCACCGCTGTAAGGAAATGCTGAGGCGCTGCGCCGGAACTCGCTAGCCAATTATTAGAAACCCATTTTCAAAACCAAAAAACAATACTTAAAGTAACCGAAATAATTTTCCAAAATACATACAAATACAACGCACAAAAAATATAATGTAAAATTTTAAACCAAAATTGTCTTTTAACAGCACTTTCGGTTCCCGTCAAGCCATCCTTCACCACGTATTTTCTTATACCAATGCCCCAAAGAACACAAAATTCTACCCAGTTAAAGTCTGTTATATCGAAATTGAAGATAACTTTGTCTGTTTTTGATTGTTTCCTTTGTAATTCCACTAAGTTGTCGTCTTTGAAACTCCAATCGTTTAGTGTGAAATAGGAGAGAACTTGAGTGATGTTGTTCACCTTGCTACATAGCTTTACGAACCTGAAACAGACAATCTTGTCAGACAGAATCTTTTGAATATTTTTACTGTATTTTTTTTTGTATTCAGTGTTCGAACCTGTGCCTACGCGTAAAGTTTGGTCCTTAGTTCTTGTTACTTCTTGTTTAAGTCCACTGCTGGACATAAACCACCCTTAATACTATAACGCCATATTGTCCAAAGAGGACATTATCCAGTAGTAAGCACCTATACAGGCTATGTCAAGACCGCTACCGAAAACCCCCTTCGGAGGTGGTGCAGAACCACTAAACAAAACTAATAAAAAAACGTCCGAAAGAAAAACACGATTGTAGCAGGATTATTAATTTTTTAAGTTTTTTTTTGTTTTGCTAGTCAGCAATGTACACGTAAGTTTGCAGCGTGCTGGCGCACTCGTTGTCCGCGCTCGTTCGGTGGTAGCGTAGTGTTTTAGAATACATTACTGTTTTATGTCATTTGTTTTTTGCCTATTTAAATTAGATAATTATATAGTTAAGTTCTCATAGTGTTGTACTATGGACGTGGAAAAAATTCAAGACTGATATGTCAACATACTTTTTTTTTCGGTAGGAGTCTAGACACAACCTGTATAATTTATGCGCACACAAAATAATTAGATTCTTAGATATTTGTGGATGTCTCCTTGCAGCATCATTATTTTTGGCACATTCCCTGCGATCACTAATCCGCCCCGTTGGCTAAACCCTGCCTTTGGGGGAAGCATCGTTCAGGTGTGGTGACCGTATGATGAGGATTGCAGTTTTTTTGAACTGGAACCACATTTAGTCTACTCTACTCTACTTTCATAGTTAGACATAATCCTCTCACTAATAAGCTCTTAACTTTATAATAAATAACGAGTCGTTTATGTTTTTCTGTTGACTTAGTGAGGTCCCACACTAAAAATACACTTGTACGACAATTGAAGCGCCACATTTGAAAAGTGACACATTTATCGCCCCCGTATATCTGAGCGCAAGCGCAAACATTGATTTTAAAAGTAAAAGGGATATTTACATTACATATTTATTCAAGGAAGATGTCAAGACGTTGAACTAAATTTAAATGTTTTCTTACCTGCGTTCCTTCCCCAGTAACAAACTAACAAAATCTGCTATATGTGCAGGAATCAACTGCGTCAGAAGCGTTATCAACCTATGTACGAATTTATTTGAAGTTGTGTGGAGGAAATTGTAATATATCGCTTTGGGCGATACGTATGTTCTGCCGGATTTCTCTAATTGACTAGCACATACATCTGGAACAAAAATAAATATTTAATATGACGAAATAAAGTTTTTGAAATCTGAAGACTTAATTTACTATTGTTTGACATTTCATGCACCAGACGACTTAAACTTGTTATATTTTGAGGCGGTACCCCGACTCACACTAGCGCCACCACCGATTTGATTTTATTACTACCTTAAAAAAGGATTTCTCACAAAAAACATTGGGCAGTTTGTGATACCTAGCTTTCATATGTATCTGTAACAGTTTTGTTTTGTATAATAGATATAGGCAGAGATACGAAAACAAAAATTAGTGGACACCATGCGCAACTCCACATCTCTGCCGAATCTAGAATTTTTTCACTAAAGTAGAGGCATAAAAAAGCTATGATAGGTACCACAAACTGTTCAATGGTTTTTTTGAAAATTGTTTTATTCAATTAACGTACTAATAATATAATATCATGATACTAATAATATAATATAATACCTATCATGATATCTGAAATAAACGATTATTATAATAAAATAGGTGGCGGCACTAGTGTGCTTCAGGGTACCGCCTTAAGTGATTATTTGATCTGAGTATATAAATGTTTTATTGTACGTAAATCTACTAATGTTCTAACACTAATGTATTTGTTTAAATAAAAGATACCTACTGAAACTGAGTCGTGATGTCACATACCCATATAGAGTGGATTCCTCGCGATAGTATTAACGACGTATATCTTCGTAGTTTCCCCTCCATTGCTTCCGGCCGCGGCTTTGCCTGCCGTTATTATCGCATTGTTCACATAGTCGCAGGGCACGAGGCCGAGGCGAGTGTCTGGGTGCGTGAGGAAGCAGTGGATCACTCCGAGGCCGATGCCGATGAGCATCTGTGGGAAGTTTACTTATGAAGGTTCGCGCTCACACGTCCAAAAAGACATAACAACAGCTCATGAGCCTTCATGAGCTTAAACTCGTCGTCTTTAGATATATTTTACAGTGAAATGGCTTTCCGCAAGCTTCTAGCGAGAGCACGCGAGGTGTCTGTTGTTATTTAAAATCCATCAAAAAATTACGAGTAAAAGCCCATATTTTTTGTGCTGTGCCCAGGTGCGGTCCAGATCTGCTACAACCTTTAGGCATCGACTGCAGCTTCGTACATGCTTTTTTGTAAACACTATTTAGATAGCTAAGCAAGTGTTTAGTTAGTATAAGACAATTATAAATTAGTTCTTACTATTAATAATGATATGGACAGTACCTAGTATACGTAATTTCCCGGGATAAGGCATCTACTTCCCTGCCTAATTTAATTAAGATCCGTTCAGCCGTTTAGGCGTGATGAGTTAACAGACAGAATTAATTTATGATATTAAAGTATGGATATTATTTTGGTATAGTTATTGTAAGTAATAATTGTTGACGTTGCTGTCGATGCTACCTGTACCAACCTAAAGTTACTTTATCAGTTATTTTTTCACGACTATACACCAGCCGAATATTTTTATTATTTAGTTTTATTATTTAGTTTTGTCTTATACCTACCACCAAGGTGGTAATCAAGCATGCGGCCTGCCTGATGGGAAGCGGTTACCGCAGCCTATGGACGCCTGCAACATCAGGGACATCACACGCGCGTTGCCAACCCTTTAAATGACTTTAAAAAATCTTCGAAAAAAATACATAATAATCTATGGAATACAAGGCAGATCCCCTTTGTTTTAAAAATGAAAAAAAAAAACTATTTTAAATATCTGAAATAATTGTGCAAAGTACCATCTGTTTTTTCAATTACTACCGTTTTTCTCCTAAACTGAAAATAATAGAATGCCAAAGGAACCTTTGGCTTATTTTTGCAAATAAATATCCTAATTAATAGATAATCCGCAAAAACTTGATTTCGATTACGCCGCTCTGCTCTATCCCGCTTCTATATATGAACGCGAAAGCTAAGCGTAACCTTTACACAAAATGGCGTCATATATCGTCCCCTTAGAGAGAAAGAAACGCGCGCCCCTTTTTGAAGAATCCTACGTTGTAGTATTGTTTTGAATAACCATCGAGCAGCAATGTGATAGATTGTATCCCAAGGACATGGGCTACGTTTTACCCTGGGGAAAACGCGTGCAAATATATGTATGTGCAAATTATAAATGTAACTTTATACAAGCTATATATCAATATTTTTATACACTTATTATACTTACACCACTCGCGCCATAAGCACAGCTTATGTCCAGCCAGCCAGGCAAAGGCTCTCTGAATGTGTTCACCACTGAAAGAAATACATTATAAATAGTCTCGTGAGGTTTTTAAAAATTCTAGAAAAAGAAATGGTTTATCTTTTGATCTTTTGATTGACTCTTCAAGCTAAAGATCGAAGGTTTACAATTACAACAAGAAAATCATAGTTTTTTTTTCAAAAATGCTGGAATTTCACACAATATCATAAACTTAGCCAAAAAAAAAAGCAGATTATGTTTCATGGGTTAACATTTATTTTGATATTTTCTTGTCGAAATGCGCACTTTAGGCATGCAATTATCGTATTTTCAATGACATTTGTATAAAAACGGATAAAACATGAAATAATTGAATCTTGAATCATTTGTTAATAACAAAAATTGATCCATAGGGTTTTACTTTGAGTTGGGTTAACGGTTCATAGAAATGTATGACGCCCGGAGTCGTCACTGCATTTTGTCGTGTCGTGTCGTGCGTCGTGGGAAAACGCTCGTAGACTCACCTATCCCCGGTCTAACGATGCAGACAGGTAGACCGTCAGTCGATGTCCGGATCAGCTCCTCCGCGACTGCCTTCGTGAAAGTGTACGTGTTGGGCCAGCCTTGTATCAGCCTGGAGTCATGTGGAATGAGATTACAGCAATCAGAAATACATTACTTTTATTTCATTAGGCTTTCAAACTGAATTATTATCAAATAAATAGTTAAATTTCAAGCTAATTTATTAGGATTCCGTACCTCAAAAGGAAAAAAGGAACCCTTACAGGATCACTTTGTTGTCCGTCTGTCTGTCTGTGCACCCTTTTTTCTCAGGAACGCAAGGAGGTGTTGCGTTGAAATTAACATCATATTATACTCAGATTCGTAACCTTTTGGAGTCGCGATGTAAATAAAGCAGTGGACTTATTAAGGGCCTATACTACCTCAAATCAACTCCGCCGGATGTCCATATCTTCCAAACTACTGAATATTTAAAATAACTTTAAAATGTATCTACGGTTAAGTTCAGGACTTACTCTATCCGAAAACACGATTCCATAAAATTTTCTCGATGGAAAAAAATCGCAAAGATAACCCTAAATTTTTACTTAAACCTTAATATATCAATAAATACAGAAGTTAAGATCTTGACAATAAGCATGGTAGTTGAACTTAGGTATAAAGAACATTTATATATTGCGTTTTTTTCTTCAAATTATGTCCTAATTAATAGATAATAAGCAAAAACTTGGGCTTGCGTTGCTCGGCCCTAGCCCGCTCCTATGAACGCGAAATCACTTATCCTTTTCACAAAATGGCGTCTTAGTATAGACCCATAAGTGCTAAAAAGTTACATTAAGATGTGCCTATTTTAAGTAGTAAGTAATAACTCACGGTTCGGTTAGACTATTAAATCTCTGTTCGTCCATGGTCTCCGCCATCTCGATGAGCGTGTGGGGGGCGATGGCGCTGCCGTAGAAGGACTCGTGCACGTCCGCCCTGATGAGGTGCTTCATGGCGAGAGCGTACGCTGAGGACACGTGCACGAATGATCTGGGAAAACGATTTTGACTCAAAACTCAAGTGCTTTATTTCCTTAAGACCTTACAGGACTCTTGGACACGTCACAAAACCCATATTACAAAAGTAAAACTAGGAAATAAAGTGATCACTTTGATTTTTTGTTCACTTCAATCTTTGTAAGGTAAAGTAAAGAGGCGAACAAGAAACCTTTACATTGTTAGAATGTTAGTTTTCGAGTTGGAGCAAAACTCGTCCCAAGCTTTGTTGTGCTCTAGATAATCTGATATTTTATCGTATTTTACAAAGGATATGTTTTACAATTTATTTGAATTTAGTTATTGATAGTTTTGGCGACTCACTAGGAGTTTTGTTGTAGAAGCGTATACAGTGCCCTTTACAAGATACATTAATCTTGTGTAACCTAGTTATGGTTACAGCGAGTTTATTCTTATTTCTAGTATTTAAATGATGACCTATCGATACATGATCGTCTCAAGTTTCGATAGGTTTTGGTAGAGCAGTTTTTAGTGCAACAGTTTGCAGTTAGCTCAATAGTTTTAATTGTAAAATACTAGTTTTAATTTAATTCAATTATTTGAAGATACATTTTGGTAGATAGAGAACTTACTTAAGATTAACACAAGCCTTGGCGAATTCTATGATTTCTCTCGTCCCGCGCACGTTGATGAACGTCGCCGACTTCAAAACCTCATCGAATCTTGTCGTGGCAGCTAGGTGGTAGATCACGTTCACCTGGAAATTATGAAAATCATGTTTACAAGGTGTACAAAAAATGAAGGACCGAACTTTAAGGGAGGGTTCAGCTTCGATGACAGAACAATTAGTCTTACAGAAAAATATAAAAAACCTATTTTTGGTTTTCGAAAATAAAATAAAAACAAAATTATTACAGACTAG
Organism: Eupithecia exiguata; assembly: GCA_947086465.1. Lineage (NCBI taxonomy): Eukaryota > Metazoa > Arthropoda > Insecta > Lepidoptera > Geometridae > Eupithecia > Eupithecia exiguata. Next base: position 411,613 of record OX352254.1, read on the forward strand.
GCAATAACTGGTGCTTGTGCTTTATTGTCATACATCCCAGGAAAAATGCATTTGTAGTACCAACTACCTTATCTAAGGCGCGTCGCGTCGCCCGCTCCGATGATGTCGCGGGTCGTTGACCGCTACAGTCAACGAAGGTGTTTTGTGTTTTAAAAGGGGTGAAACAGTTACGTATTTGATAATTAAAATAATGCAGCAGTGCAGTCTAGTGGTGATTTCATTTTCAGGGTCCCGTACCTCAAAAGGAAAAAGGAACCCTTAAAGGATCACTTTGTTGTCCGTCTGACCGTCTGTCTGTTTTGTTAACCCTCTTTTCTCAGGAACGCGTGGAGGTATCGAGTTGAAATTAACTTCAAGTGCTCAGGTCCGTAACCTCTTGGAGCCGCGATATAAATAAAAGTTCTAAGTCCACGCGATCAAAAGTTACAGCCGTTTATGCTTAATTTTTTTGAAATCTTCAAGGGAATCACATCAAATAAAACAACAAAAATTGTACTATTTTAATCTATTGAATATTCTGATTCCAAAAATAAAGTTGTTTAGACGCCTGAGTAAAACCCGTAAGGAATACAAAATGTTGAGCAACAATCACAAAACCTATTAAGCCTACTCAATTATTCTACAACTTGTTCATAATCATAATGGATTGTCATAAAAATGGAATCGGTAAAACATTAGGAAATTACTAAGATTGTCAGTCGAACTACCAAAAATTCAATAGTTTCAAAAGTCAATAGCTTTATTTCTTTAGGCTTACAAAAAAGCACTTAGACAAGTCAAATTTTATACATAAACAGCTTTATAAATAGTAATTATCAAACAAGAAACAAAATGTTATTGATTTTGTAAAATGTCTTTTACTCAGCGGTAGGTTTCAGACAATGATAGTTATAATAATAATAATAAAAAATAATAAAACATTTATTTCAGGCAACGTTAGTCTAGTACAGGATGTAAAATACTTAAAAACTACGGCCCATATAAAATATATACCTTATTCTAACATAGGTACATAAAATTTATACCTATATAGTACGACGTAGAGTCGGCGACGTGTGACACGCGATATGTGCTGCGACCGGTAATCGTTATAAAGCAAGTTATAAAGCAGAATACGTCCTACCTCTTTGGTCATGGTCTCCCAGTCCTGGTCGCTGATCCCCAGCCGGCGCGCGCCGACGTCTCCTTCGACAGCCACTATGTGTTGCTGGAAGTTGGGTTGCTGCGCGCGCAGTGGATCAAACACCTGAAAACAACATTAGGTACATTATAAATATATATAACACTTTTATTTACCTATTTTTTTCAACGTTTCGAAAAGTTAACACACCGTCGTGGTCACGGGTCACTTTTAAGAGCTATAAATCACAAGTCATGTAAGATGCGAATAAAATACTCGGCAACAAAGATGGGTGGTTTGTTTACAAATATTTGATATCTAATTTGGCTGGTGTAATGATGCTACCCACCGCATCCTCGAACATTACGTTGAGTCGTTCTTGCACAGTTTTTCCTTTCTTCGGCCGTATGAGGATGTACAGCTTCGCCACTTTACATGACCTGCCAACAAAAAACATTATCATCAGCCCATGCTTGTCCACTGCTGGGCTAGGCCTCCTCCAATGAGCGCCGAGTCTTCAGCTTGTCGCATACAGCATCTGCCTGCAGTATTTTGCAGGTATCATCCCATTTGCTATGCGATTACGCTAAAACTATCAATCGGTCGATCGGTCCAATTGGGGTAACTGACAAAATACGACTTTTCAGTTACAGTATTCGCCATGTCAGCGCCACAGAGGTTACACAATTTCGAAGGAAATCTGAAATATTCACAGCTAAATGTATTCACAGCTAAACGTAACGTAACTGACATTTTTATAAATCTAGTTTTTTCATATTCCGTTCGAAAAAGCAGAAAAACCTACGAAAAACTGTTCACTCAACTCATTTTACGTGTTTTGTCAGTTACCCCAATTGAACCTTACATCCTAAGGAAACCCCATAGATAGAGGAAAACACGCTTAAAAAGTTTTTTAAACTCGAGTAAGTTTACGATGTATCTTGACCTTGGTAGTTCTTGTGAGTAGTGTTTAGATACCACTCCTGTCGAATACTCGGGGAATACAAAGGTAAATAAACGCGAGGTACAGTCAGCTTCCGATAGACCTAATCGTTCAGTCTTGCCAAAAGTAGGATATACCTATAGAACTTCCAGAAGTTCACTTTTGTTGTAACCATAATTATTAATATCTACGACCTCTGTGGCACTGTGGGCGGTGGTCCGCCTGCGACGCAGGAGCTTGCTGGATCATATAATTTTACGATCTGCAAATCTTTGTCCCGGGTCTTCCGGGTATTTTGTAAATTCTATGGTTAGGTATTTGCATTATGTATATCAGTTATCTAGTAGGTACCCATAACACAAGCTCTGCCATAGCTTGGGGCTAGATAATGCTGTGTGAGTTGTACAGCATTATTATTCTTTATTAACCATCTAAATATTAATGAAAGCTGACCGTGCATGGACAACCGCGAGCTTTGGCTGAACCTGCGCGCGATGCGCGTCATACACGCGGGACCTGAGACGCGAAGCGGGAGTGAATCTTTTACACCATAAATAATAGATATGGTTATTTAAAAAAATCTAAAAATCGACTTCGAATTCCTTAGTTTTAAACTGGTTTTTAGTAAGTTTATCAGGATAAATACTTACTAATCCCTCGGGCATATTTTTTATAGGACCTCCTTAGGATCTTTGTAGAGGATAGATATAGAAGATTATCTATAAAACTGCAAAATAATCATCAAAATCGGTCCATGATGGAGAAACCGACCGACACACATAAAAACATACACCGAACATAGATCCTCCTCCTATTTTCGAAGTCGGTTAAAATAATTCTCGCGTCTCGATCACGTAGCAGGTGTGCCAGGCGCGAGTCATACACTCACGACTGAACTGAATAGACCAGTAGATCTTTCTGACGATGACTGTACAATATCTACAGAGATATCCACGCGTTATGGTCAATTGTACATGTTTTTCTATGTTTTTTCTTCCGTGACGTCACCGAACCACTATTTTTGAAGACCAGCGCTGGTTGTACCGTATTTGCAATCAACTCCTGCCGAGACAGACCGTTTTGAGATTCAAATGAAAACTAAGTTTGGATATCCACCGGGGAGCGGGCAGCAGCGCATCCCGTTGAACAATCCTACCACTGAACTGCGATCCCAACCCGCTTGCCCAGCGTGGGGAGTATGGGCACTACCCCCCATGAGATAGAAGCCTATAAAGCGCTTATCAGGGAGAGGCCTGCGTCCAGCAGTGGACCAATATAGGCTATTGAGGTGAGGGTGATGTGATGTGAGTCAAGTAGCTTATTTGGCCTCTGGCTGCAGGGCGTCCTACACTACGTTGGTGTCATGTTGTGTGCAATAGGTCGGCACCTATTGCACACAACATGACATATGACACCACAAAGCGGCCTTTTAGACACTTCTACCAAACCCACCTGAATAGTTTCTCCACCAGCTGCTTCCCCATGAACCCGGAGCCTCCAGTGACTAGGCCTACGCCCCCCTGGTAGAACTGCCTCGTCTCCGAGGGCTGGCCTGCCGCCGCCTCCTGCAGCGCGCGCTGGCGGGACACCGCGGCTATCTCCATGGCTAGAGCTGGGTCTATGGTGGCCATTGTTAGAGTGGCTGCGAAAACAGAACTCTTAACGTGCTACTTTTAACCTGGAAAATGACGTGCGAAGCCGCGGGCTGGTAGGTGCGCCTAAGGTGAGCCTATACGCCACAAAGGTTAAGGTAAAGCAGGAACTCTCCTACGATTTACATGTTAATGTTTTAATTGTATCAAAGTTATAGAATGAAATTAGTTAGGTGTATAATTAAAAAACAATTACCTATCTAATTACGATTTTATCACAATCCGGTTAATTGTATAGGTACGTATACACACATCAGTACCTATCTTAATAACTAGTAGTAGGTATTATTTTTATTTTGACCAAAGTGTGCACTTAATTTGTGTTCTGTTGAAACTTGTTTCTGTGTAAATTATTGTATTATGACATCTGTTTAACTTTTTGAATTTTGGTTTATGTGATTATTTGATTGTGTATTATTATTGTTCTTTGTACCCAAATATTCCGACACAAGTATTGGTTTGTGAATAAAGAAACTGAAACTGAACTGTACGGTTTGCTTACCGTAAAGCGTCACATGTTCTCGCGGGTCAGCAGTTTACGTTATGACGTCTTTCTCAGGCTAATTACCATTCATTTATTTCCAATTAAAACAATAGGTATAACTAAAAAAGGTTAAAACTATCTAATGAAAAATAAACAAAATAAAATAAATGAAACAATACAAATAAGTCGCAAACAACTGTCCTTTGGGTACACCTTGGGTAGTCCTCGGTACTTGGTACCCTCGCGACCATAACATTACTTTCAAAATAACGTGCAATTAAACCGTGAAACCTTACACACCCTTTCAACTACCAAACACCAACAACTTATAGTTATTTATAATAAACTAGCTGCTGCCGCCGTCGGCTTCGCACGCGCTTTTCTAGTAGCCTATGTCCGTCTCCGGGATACCGATTACCTCCCTGCCAAATTTCAATAAGATCGGTTCAGCCGTGAAAAGTTAACAGACAGACAGATGACAGAGAGAGTTACTATCGAATTTCTTTCATCAGTATAGTAGGATAAGGGTAGTATAGTTCTATCCATACTATACATATACTGTACAATATATATAAAACGTATAGTATACAGGGTGGGGCAAATTTTTGCCCCCATAAGGGTAGCTACCGTTCCTTTTGTAGGTAGAAGGTTTTGTTCTTAGGAACCTTCTATTTTATTTTGACGAAAAAAATTAATTGTCATTTTTAGTTTTTTGAAAATAAGTACGGTTTTAAATAATCCCATAGGTGGGGTGTCGGTTTGTAGAGGTTGTTCAAAAAGTCAGTTGTTAAAAAATAATGTAGATACCTATTCGAAGTCAGTTTTAAGTTTTTTTTTCAACTATCAATTTATTTATATCGTTATGTATTATTTACCACATATTATTATTTGAGGCCTATGTCCAGCAGTGGACTGATATAGGCTGATGATGATGATGATGATGATTATTTACAAATATTTTTTCTACCATCAAACAGCACTGGTAAAAATTAAAGACGCCACTGATTCAAATAATGTATACCTCATAAGAAATGTATAACTAACACAAAGTCCGTCTTACCTTCGCAAGTTTTGTTTTAGTTAAATCCAGTACCGACTTGTCGAAATGGAAGTTCGTAACTAAACTAACACTACTGGTGACCTTACAACTAACTCGTTAGTAAATAATTATACTAAGTTAAGTAGCTACCACTTTGACTGAATAACAAATAAGGTGGGATCTCATTTAGCGTCAGAATAAGCATTTTTTTTTTCGACCGTGGTGATTGACTTTGAAAATATATATTAGGGTTATTGAGTGGATGACAGTAACATAGATAGGTACATACATAAACCAACAAAACTGTATGATTGCTTAGCTTTATAATTAGCTAAATATAGGTAAAAATTCTCGTGAAAACTCACATAAAGTAACAAAATTACTTATTCTTACTACCTACTACGACATTGTTCGGTGTATAGTTTCACTAATAAATTATTCGTTGTTTCCGACTGTACCACAATTGATTTGTTCCTAGAACTTCTCACCGACTTTTTATATTGTTTTACCATGAATTTGCTTAAAGTATGGCTACTGGCAGAGGCAGTATTTCACGCTCTATTTATACATAAAGCGTTTATATTAAGAAAAGCTCGCTTTCTATCTCTGTTCCTATAAGAAGAAGATGAAAATACATTTATTTTTTACTACAACCAATTACCTACACAGTTAAAAAAATTGTAACTAATACATTAGGTGGGTTGTAGTTACAAATTAGGAAGTGACTCAGCATGAATGCTACGTGTACTGGTAGACCAAATACACGGAACGCTGATCTTCCGCCGGCTCCTACAATCAGTAGCAGGCAAGGCAGCGCACAATGACAGAAAATTAAAGTTTAAGTAAACAACAAATTGTATAAAAAACAATTGGGAAAGTGTACATAATGAGTGTAATATTTCAGGGAAGAGACAAACTCAAAGGTATACCTATATAATTTGAGAATATAAAAAGAAGGTAATATGTATATCGTGGAATGACTAACTAATATAAGGTATAGAGCTAATATAACAAACAGAGAGCGAATATTAAAAAGATAAATATACAGTGAGATAGTATGTGGTACTTCGGAAGGGCTTTCGCAATCAAGCCATTTGTGCGGACAAAAGTTAGGATTTGCGGTAGACTTTGAGAGAGGTTGCCGTAAGGGAGGTGGTAGATTATTCCAACACTTTGTGGCTTGGTAGCGGAAACCTCCTCTGAACGCAGCGGTTTTGTGCAGCTTAACAACAAGCAGGTAAGAAGAAGCACGAGTTTCGTAAAGATTACGCGATGAGGACCACTCACACTTATTATACAAATACTTTGGGCGGATATATCTAATTACTTCATGCACCAAAGTAGCCAAATGTAGAGTTGGACGTGCTGCCATGTTCAGAAGGCCGGCCCGGCCGGCTCGACTGATGTAAGGAGTCACATGGGTACGAGGGGGAATGTGAAAGCAGAACCGGCAGCAAGCGTTTTGAACCTGTTGAATTAGACGTTGAGATGACGAGAGGAGGCGTGGGCCGTAAAGTATCTCGCCGTAGTTCAGTTTAGATAGTACCAAACTTTCCGTTAAAATAATGCGTAAATCTTCTTGAAGTAGGTTTCTAATCTGGTATAAAATTTTGAGTCGGTAAAAACAACTTTTAACAAAATTTAACACGGACCTTCAAAACGAAGGTGGCTGTCAAAGATTATACCCAGGTTGCGTGCTTCAGAAACTTGTTCAAGACGTTGGTCGAGTTTGCGGACTTCCGGATTAGCTGACGATATTATAGACACCTGTTTTTTACTCCCAAGTACCATACATTTTGACTTAGTGTGGCATTCAACATAAGGTTTCTACACGTCCAGTCGTGGATACGATTAAGGTCATGAGCAGTGATCGGAAATTCGGGCGCTTATTTACCTAAAGTTGGTGTAAGACACAACATGGAGCAGTTAAAACCATCTTTCTCGGGAATACTTTCCCGTAAATTCCTGGGATTTCAGAATATTCTTAAATAATGATTTTTCACCGGAATCTTATTTATAGACGAAATATAAGACACTTTTATTCTGACGTGTTTTTCACTAAAGTCAATATTTCTGAAAAAAAAAACATTTTTAATTATATTTATGATTTTATGCCAAAATCCTTTTTCTACACGAAATTTAAAACACTTATTCATACGCATTTATAATTTGTTTGATAATTGCGTAAGAATAATAGAAACAAATATTATAAAAAAAAATATAGGTATATAATTGTCTGTTTTGTGAGATGAACCCAAACTTGTTTTATTCCAAATGGGAATTTTGGAATTTTCTAGAATGTATTTTCACTGAAATCTTATTTATAGACGAACTAGCTGTTCCCGCGACTTCGTCCGCGTGGAGTGGAGTTAGAGGTGGTCTACCGTCAAAGTAGACTTAGACCTGCAATGATTCTTGACCTAGCGGTACATTTAACGTATTCCCCTTTGGAGCGCACACAAAAATACGACGGGGACATTAGGAGCGTAAGAAAAACAATGAGACCTTAGGCCGAGAATGTTATAGTAATACTAACTTAGGTCAACACCTTTAATTTCTGTCCCTGCGATTTATTAATTGTCAAAGCAAAGCACACGGCAACAGGGGTAGGGATGAATGGTGTAAGCGGTTTAAAGACACTTTCGCCTGAGCCACATCCAATGGGAATCGCAGCCTCAATAAAATTTCAATGTGAAGCAGTTACTTTCAGTCGCGTTCCATTGCACAATTTTGGTAGTGTATCATATTAATTAACAGCATTATTTGAACGCCGACCTTTAGCCTGACATCGTGTCCTGAAAGACCACTTGCGGTAGCAAACTGAGAAATCTTAATGGGTAACTTGTGGCTTTTTCCTAGGTATCGCGACACTGTTAATCGATGTGTATACTACCTACTATCCTGAATCATTTTTGCTAAAAAATTACATTTATTGAAGCGGCTTGGTAATTTCTCAATGTAATAGGCACCCCTGCCCATTCACTCCCCTGTTTTCCTTACTAACAGGTACTTAGCCCTCCCAAGTTACATAATTGCTTTTGCGAACATACTGCCTGTTGTAAATATAAGTGAACATGGCCCAAGTAAATTTTTTTAACCCCCCGTTGTTCTGTCTTACTGGGACATTGCCATCCCAAGCCACCTACTTGCTAGTTGATCACTCTAATGTACCAATAATGTGTGTAATGTATGTTTTTGTGATCATACTGCCTGTTGTAAATATAAGTGAACATGGCCCAAGTAAACGTTTATTTTTTAAAGGGGGTGCTCCGCCCCCCCAACCCCCCGTTTTTCTGTATTACGGGGACATTGCCATCCTAAGTCACCTAATTGCTAGTTGATAACTCTAATGTTCAACCTTTTTTTGTGAACATACTGCCTGTTGTAAATATAAGTAAACATGGCCCAAGTAACCGTTTATTTTTAAAGGGGGGGCGGAGCCCCCCCAACCCCCCGTTTTTCTGTCTTACTGGGACATTGCCATCCTATGTCACCTAATTGCTAGTTGATAACTCTAATGTACAACTATTTTGTGAACATACTGCCTGTTGTAAATATAAGTAAACATGGCCCAAGTAACCGTTTATTTTTTAAAGGGGGGGCTCCGCCCCCCCAACCCCCCGTTTTTCTGCCTTTCGGGGACATTGCCATCCTAAACCACCTAATTGCTAGTTGATAACTCTAATGTACAACTATTTTGTGAACATACTGCCTGTTGTAAATATAAGTGAACATGGCCTAAGTAAACGTTTATTTTTTAAAGGGGGGGCTCCGCCCCCCCAACCCCCCGTTTTTCTGTATTACGGGGACATTGCCATCCTAAGTCACCTAATTGCTAGTTGATAACTCTAATGTTCAACCTTTTTTTGTGAACATACTGCCTGTTGTAAATATAAGTACCTACACATGGCCCAAGTAACCGTTTATTTTTTAGAGGGGGGGCTCCGCCCCCCCAACCCCCCGTTTTTCTGTATTACGGGGACATTGCCATCCTATGCCACCTAATTGCTAGTTGATAACTCTAATGTACAACTATTTTGTGAACATACTGCCTGTTGTAAATATAAGTGAACATGGCCCAAGTAACCGTTTATTTTTTAAAGGGGGGGCTCCGCCCCCCCAACCCCCCGTTTTTCTGCCTTACGGGGACATTGCCATCCTAAGCCACCTAATTGCTAGTTGATCACTCTAATGTACAACTGTTTTCCTGAACATACTGCCTGTTGTAAATATAAGTGAACATGGCCTAAGTAAACGTTGTGTTTGCTAACTCCTGCTCACTATTGCAGATTTTCCCTTGCTATTTAATATTTTTAGTACATCAAAGAAAACAATTATAATTATCATCATACTATTTTATTAGCACACATTCATTGGTGCACTGTTTACGAATGAGTCGGGCATATCACTAACTGCTTCAATAGTACCTACGTTTTGCAGTGTTTACGCCACGGCACCAAAACAATACACCACAACATCACACACTGCTTATTTACTGGTATAGCACTGAAAAAAGCGGGTTCCTACGGATTTTTACTATCGCAGATGGAGAAAGGTTCCAGTGACTCCGTAGCGCGGTTTTACCGTTGTTCCAGCCATTCTGAGGGCTCTTTCATCTTAGAATTCCTCAAAATATATCTGCAAGAGGTTCCACTATCGCAATTCGCTGATATCTCCTACGGATTAATGTTAGATTTGGTTCATATTTAAAAATTAAATAAATACGTTTTGTAGGCTTATTTGGGATTAAAACTCTTAATCCTGTCTCCTATGTGCAGCGTTGGTAGGAACATGCAAAAATTCAACTTGATCCATTCAATATTTTTGGCGTTAAGGTGCCTTAGCCAAACCTCTTCACAACGGTACATATTATGTACGTGTACTGATGATGAGTTTCTTCTTACTGAGTTTTCTTGCTTTATTTATGCTGCTACTATATAATTTCACATTTTCATTTCATTTCGTATTTGAAATTTTGAATTGTTTTGTTTATATACATTGTGTAATGGCATGACACTCCAGACAGCATGACAGGCAGGACAAACTGACTGATGTGACAGTGACATAAAATACTGGGTTGATAATGACAGTAGGCCGTATGTTATAGGTAGTATATGGTCAAGTTAGCTCTATGAAAAATTAAAACAAATCTATCCCACGGGAACCATCCATTTTACCGGGATACAAAGTAGCCTATGTCCTATTCCAGACTATAATCTATCTCTGTGTCAAATTTCATCCAGATCCGTTCAGCCGTTCTGGCGTGATAAAGGAACAAACATCCATCCATCCATCCATCCATCTAAACTTTCACGTTTATAATATTAGTGAGATTATAAGACACCTTTTTTGAACGCGTTTTTTTACAAAAATCGATTTTCGCGTCAGAATAAAAGTGTCTTATATTTCGTCTTTAAATAAGGTTCCGGTGAAAAAATCATTATTTTAGAATTTTCTGAAATCCCGGGAATTTACGGGAAAGTATTCCCGAGAAAGATGGTTTTAACTGCTCCATGTTGTGTCTTACACCAACTGTAGGTAAATAAGCGCCCGAATTTCCGATCACTGGTCATGAGTGATTTTGCGTGTTGCTGTTGCTGTTGAGACGTCATCAATTCGGAGTCAGGTGTTTGTTTTTTCAAAACAATCATTATGATCCAACTAGGATCATATTTTGTACTTACTGAAATTGTGTTTATATATATAACTCTACCTGCAATGTCATATTATTATGTAGGTACTGAAGTTGTGTATTCTTTCCATCCAAAGGTTGCCTGGAAGAGATCGCTTCTAAGCGATAAGGCCCATTGTACTTGTGTTATGTAATGTATTTTTGTAATGTTCTTTTTCTGGTGTACAATAAAGTGTTTTGTATTGTATTGTATTGTGTATATACGAAAATCTATAATATATACAGAACTTCAGTACATAATTGACAGTACAGGTGGTGCAGAGTAGAGCAGTACATAGTGTATAATTATAGAATTGTCCAGCATCATTTATTTATTTATTTATTTATACATGTAACTCTACCTGTTCTGTCATAAATTATGTAGGTACCTACTGAAGTTGTGTATATATGTAACTCTACCTGTACTGTCATATTATGTACTGAAGTTGTGTAGGTACTGTCATAATATTATGCTACTTTTGTCCTGAGTCTCGAGTCCGTTCGACGGCGATACATATCGAGATAATATCTCGATATGTATCGCCGTCGAACGTCTCCATATTATGGAGACGTGATCGTGACGTCTCTTTTTCCATAGGTTTTGGTACAGCGCCTGTAACGCGTTGACAGGGAACTAGGGAAATACCATGAACGTAACGATCACGTCTCTATATCATCGTCAAATAGTCTCTCCCCTCCGAGCTCCGTGTTAGATAGGTACTAGGGCATGTAAACCGATTAATCGATTAACCGAAAAACCGATTAACCGACTGATTTTACGTCGGTTTTTCACCGGTTTTTTTTCTCAAAATAACCGGGTTTTCGATTATTTTTTTAATGAGTAATAAATGATAAATTTGCAGACTTTATTTAAAACGATGATAATAATATCTTATCCACCTCATTATTTTACAACACTAATTACGTTAAAATTACTAAAATACAAACAAACACCTTTCTCTGGACCGCATAAAAAGTCGTTAGTGAACGTCGTCGTGCAATAAGCTATTATTATTAGCTGAGAAGAGCAAGATAGCGAAGGCGGCGTTGCATGAGCACATTGGACGCCACCGTCGCTGTGGTTTACTGTGGTCAACGGTCGAACTGTTCGTTTGAACCGGCAAATTGTTTGTCAGACGCGATAGAATAAAAAATTTGCAATAGAAGACATTGAAATAGAACCAGAACCAGGAAATATTAGGACCACAGATGTATAATAAATCTCAAAGACCAGATCGGGCTAGAAATAAGAAAGGCCCTACAGCCAACCCTAAAACAGCTGATTCAAGTGGACTCGATTTAGAAACGCGAGTTAGGGTAGGAATGGCCCTGTATGATGGAGGGGGATACATGGGATACAAGTTAAAGAAGGTGAAGGTACCAAGCTCTAAAGTCGATTACTCCCTTTTTTGTAGAACCAGAGAAAATATTTTTATCGGCAGGCCTAATGTGCAACAATACCAGCAGTTTGCTGGGTGACGGACGACTCTCTCAACGCACTTGTGCTTATTATCAAAACAAAAAGTAGCGTTCATTATCTGTGATTTATGTGATTAACTATGTGTTTCAACTTTATTTGAGTAAAAGAGAGAGTTAAAAACTGCCAAATCAAAAAGTAGATTACAATCTATGTTATAATATAACTATCGTTGATTTTGTACCTTTATTTCAGTAAGAGAGAGAGATTAAATACTACCAATTAAAAAGAGAATTACATTTAGTAACTTTTAGGACTGATTTATCATAATGTTTCAGAGGATAACTATAACGTTGATTTTTATAACTTCATTTGAGTAAAAGCGAGTTGAATATTACCAAATGTTTTAAACTTTATTTGAGGTAAGAGAGAGTTTTAGTAAAAGGGAATTACACTTAGTAATTTTGTAGACGGATTTACAATAATGTTTTAAGATATTCATTTTGTTGATTTTTATATCTTTATTTGAGTAAGAGAAAACGTTTTAAAACCAAATCATAAAGTGAATAAGAAGAAGAAAAAGAATAAGAATCATTTATTTGCTTAAAACATGAGTATTAACATGGTATGAGCATGCAATTATGTTAAAATATAAATTAAATAAGATCCACATGTTTTGCTATTACTGGCATACAAATAAGAGAGGGCTCACTGCAGATTTGTCACTATTGCGATATTTCTTTTCATAACTAGGTAGGTATAACAATCAATCATATTAAAAATGAACAAGATTTAGTAACTTTTATGACTGATTTATCACAATGTATTGGGATTACTATATTATTGTTGATTTGTATAACTTTATCTGAACAAGAGTGAGTTGAATATTACCAAATGTTCTTTAACGAGTTCGTTTTTTAAAATAATAAGCAAACACCATGTTTTTCATCATGTTTACGTGTTTGCTTATTAAAATAATAAGCAATTTTAATAAGCAAACACCATTTTTGTTCAAATTTTTACGGTTTTATTTAGTCCTAAGACACCTAAGTAAAAAACTAGAAAATAACCGAAAAAACCGATTAACCGGTTAACCGAAAAAATAAAAACAGAAAACCCGGTTTCTTTTTACAACCCGGTTTTTACATGCCCTAATAGGTACTCGATGGAAGTTCAATCTCGACAAAGTTTTTTAGTTTGTATGGATTTTGGTGCAGCGCCTCTGTAGTAGAACAATAATTATAATAATGCTGGACCATTCACACAGCATTATCTAGCCCCAAGCTAAGCAGAGCTTGTGTTATGGGTTATGGGGACTAGATAACTGATATACATAATACAACTATACATAATACAGCATTACATAGATAGATATTTATTTATTATAGAAAACGACCAGAACACTATAATCCGACAAATATTTATTCCTTAAATAGTTATGATATCATTTCGGGATCATTTTCTGTACAAAAGTAGTCATTAAAAATCTGTCAACAATAATTTGACAGAGAATTCGGTAATAATACATAAATATAACTAAACATAGTATGGAAAGCAAGCTTTCATTTAAGAAAGCTTGCTCAGTCATCAATTGATGCTTGAGTAAAGCCCACAACAGACGGAGCTATAATATATAGGTATTAATGTAAATCATAGCAAGGTACCTATATTAAGGTATATTTTCTATATAGTTATCGGCGAGTGACCACAGACGCAGCTAGAACGTTTTTAATTACGTCACCAAAATATGTCGACAGATAATATAGCACGATATATTTTGGTATAGTAAGACTCATGCCTTACTATACCAAAAGATATTATATGTAGTATACGGCCGCAGAGCTAATGAGTACAAAAATATAATATTATAGAATAGCCACCGTCTGTGGCAGCATGCCATAATAAATAGCTTACTATATTATATTATCTATGATATTAATATTATTGCTCCGTCTGTTGTGGGCTTAATGTTTGTCTATGGCATAAACGTCACTCAAGCATAGATGTATGATTAACTGGTGGTTTAACAAGTGTTATTCTTATAAGATTTTCTTTGTTATATTATTATAAGTTGGTAATTAATAAATAAATAAAATAATGACTGAGCAAGCTTTTATAAGTATACGGGCGCTAGACTAAAAGTACAACTTACCTACAAGTTTTTGCTCGCGCCTTCGCACGCGTTGTTTTCGCCTATTCCCGATTGTTCCTACCTCCTTCAAACAATAATAAAAATGTCTTAAATTAGAATGTTAGGAATGAAAAAACGAATCATCGAAGTTGAACCAAGCAGTGGGTAAAAAAAGGCCAAACCTTATGCACTTCCTCAACGTTTTACAGAAAGATGCCTCCTTATCCACCGTACGTGAAATTCTTCACAAAAATAACGTACCTATTGACTAAAAAACGATCAATGAAGTTCATACTGACTGACGATTCATTAAAAACGCTCAACATGAGCTTTTGATCGGTAACATTTCAGTCGGCCACTGCTTGGAGCTCCTAAGGCATTAGAAGAGTTAAATTAGATAACTTAACTTTAAGTACCTACCTACTGTTATGTTTTAGTTGTAAGTTACTACGACTTTACTATCCTTGTTGTCGTTGTTGATTATATTGTTGCTTTTTTTTGTTTGTTTGTATGTAATAGTCTTTTATTTAACTTAAATGAATAATATATACACATATAAATATTTTTGTTAATCATGAACACGTTTGTGTGAAGTTTAAGAAATGTTTAAAGTATATTTTTGTATTGAAAATGTGATTTTTTTAACAAATATCTGTAGCAACGCAATATTTATTCATAATATTATTATACTTATAGTTATTATCATTAGTGATGTTAAGACTGATTTTATTGTAATATTAGTTAATATAATATTACTATTTCATGACAAAAGTTTTTATTTTACCTCACGTCACCCTTCAAATATTCGATGTAGTCAAAACTATATTTCTTATCCAATAATACTTGATCAAAATAGGTTAAAAGTTAAGTACAGTAGTCAGCGGCACTAGCGCCCATAACAACCTCATAGAACGCTTGGTGCGCTTTCCGAGAACGCTGGTTCAATTTTCAGTATTTGTCTCAGTGGCAAAACAGTAGGTAGGAACACGAGATATTTTCTCCCTGCGTTACTAGGAACGATCGGGAATATTTTTTCCCGATTGTTCCTAGTAGGAACGTAGAGGGTAGGGACAGTCGGGAATAGGCGGTTGTTTTTATATATAATGTAAATCTTCATCATCATCAGCCTATATTAGTCCACAGCTGGACATAGGCCTCCCCTAATGAGCGCCATAGCGCCCTGTCAGCTCTGCTTGCCCGCATCCAGCATCTGCCAGCAGTCGCAAATCGTCATCCCACCTGGTCGGAGGGCGTTCACACTATGATGTAAATCTTATTAGGTAGGTACCTATATGATAATAAAAACTAACATAAATGTTTGTTTTATTCCAGGCCTAGAAATAAGTATAGGTACCTAGTTAAGTAAAGATATAACAAACAACCATACAAACTCTCGCATTTATATTATTAGTGTAGGTACGTATTAGTTTACCTAAAGACGGATCGACTTTTACAAATCACTGTGAGTAGACAGTGACTACGTGATATGCCACAATAAAATCATTAAAAACCTACGCACGACAATGAGAATTCAAATTACTAGGTATTCAATAGGTATTACTGGGTATTTTAGAACTATTTACCTACTTCGTGAGTAGGTATCTAGACATTAGTTTTAGCGACTTCAAAACGGAGGTAGGTACTATTTTTGATTAGATTAACTTGTTTGAACCAATTTCTTAGTAAACGGGAAGGAACAACAATAATAGCTGAATACTCACAATTGACTCCTATTTTTAATAGAGTTAACCTAGACAACACCACCCAACACCCTCGCTCAGCTCATGCTGAGCCAACTCCTATTTCGGCCCTAAGGGGGCAAAACTCGATTTGACGTCCGAAATTATTTAACTGGCATTCTGGCTACTAAATATAAGTTTATAATCATCAGTGTATGAATTTAAATTGTATCCTGCTATTTATTTTAATTTATGTTTTTATTATGCTTTCAATATTCATTTGACTTCCTATTTTAATAGTGAATTTATATTAGTTTTGACATTTTTAATTTAATCGACTTTTATTGTATAAAATGCATTAGTTTTTGCAGTGCCCTTACAGGATGTACTGACCACCTACACCTAGCCACTCACATAGACTATCTTAATTGTACATGTTTTTAATACATGTTTTGTGGTAAAATGTATCTAAAACATCATCACTTACAATTTTCACATTCGCTGACAACAAATAGTTACCATGGCAAGGGGCGTAAACAAACTAAACTAAACTCAAATTTAACTAGATGTCGCCAGTTGAAAATAGATCGCGTTCCGCGTTTACTTCCACTTTCAGGAAATTAAAGAAGCTTTATAGTTTTTTTTATAAGTAAGCACGTCTAACTGTGCGAACGCTTCGTTAGCGCGATTCAGTCCTCGTCCACTTGTAGCAGCGACATCTAGTTATAAAATAAATAACTTTTATCGTAATGAATTTAACATCGCACTAGCTTTTCTCCGCGGTTTCACGCTCGTTTTAAATGTTGTCTATGTTTCCCCGGGATGCTGATGATATATCCCCTCGCTAAAATTCTTTATAATCGGATACGCCGTGCAGGAGTGAAAAGGTTACAGAAAATATGCACTCAATTACATAATAAAACAAATTTTTAACAAAAAAATAGACTTTAATTCATAAAAAATACTTAATTATTATTATAACTAGTCACATAACTTGTAAATAGTACTTTTTTCAGATTCTAAAGTAAATCATACAACGATAGTAAATATCATTTTGCAATGCCTTTTTTTTATATACAGTCAATAGGCCTTCGTTTGACCTTGTGGTCAAACGAAGACACATCAGTGAAGATGTAGCCTCACGTCGATGTGGTACACGAAAGTCTAGAAGATAAGATACCTATTCATTCTTGTATTGAAGAGATCCAGAAAGTTCCGGAAAGACCCAGTTCTCATATGGAACTCCTACTCAGTCTGTGGATGTCGTAAGAGTCGACTAAGGAGCCTACCAGAGGAAAGGTTCGCTTGTTATTCACATAGGTACAGTGGGGGGGGGGTTTGACTTAATCATAGGAGTGTATAAACTACCTCAAATTGCTTATTTGCAAGTCCGCCGGATGTCCATTTCTTCCAAACTACTGAATATTTAACTTTGACATTTATATGTACATATATGGTGAAGTTCAGGACTTACTCTATCCGTCATATTCCATAAAATATATATATATTCCATAATCTTGAATCTTAAACATCTTGAGATGATGGTAATTTAACAAAGTTTAAAGAACATTTTAAGGTTGTTTTTTTTTCTTCAAATAATGTCCTAATGAATAAATAAGCAAAAACTTGATTTTAGCGCTTACGCCGCTCTGCCCTGTCCCGCTCCTATGAACACGATATCCTATGCCTATGCTTTTCACAAAATGGCGTCATAGGTCGCCCTATAATCACTTTAGCTATCATTTCCGTGATATCCGGTTTCACCCGAGTTGAGCAAGTAATTATTTTGATAACTTAAGGTGGTTCGTCGGAAGTTGGCAGGAGTTTTTTATTGTTTTATTTTTTCTGCGTTCCATAAGACACTCTATAAAACTAGCAAAAAAGTAATTTGCCGCAAATTGTAAACTATTTTCTATGAACGTATGATAAAATCAATTTTGATTTACTTTTCGGTTCTTCCACAAGTGGACAAAAAGTTGAAGCAAACAAAATCAATAACATTTTGTTTCTTGTTTGTTAATTACTATTTATAAAACTGTTTATGTATAAAATTTGACGTGTCTAAGTGCTTTTTTGTAAGCCTAAAGAAATAAAGTTATTGACTTTTGATTCATTTGTATTTTGTGAGCATTTGGGGAAAATGTAGATTTTTAGCATTTCTCATTTTCCCAAATGCTCCAAAAATATCAGTAAATCGAAATTAGTTTTATGATCAGTTCACAGAAAATGGTATCGGCAAATTATTTTTCGCTAGCTTGAGTATTCAGGCGTTAGGTTTCTTTAGTCGGCTGTTATGACATCCACGGGTTGCGGTGGAGAGGGTCGATTCTTTCGACCGCCACGGCAACTATTGCAATAACTTGTTTCCAAATGAATGTTAAGCTTTTATTTTTGTGTCTTACCCGTGAACACTCAAAAGCAACTTTCAGGTCGCTACTTTTGTCAGTTTTCTATGAAAATCTGTCAAAAGTTTTAGACTTACTTATATCTGAAATGCTTTTAATGTAATAATCATTTATTTCAGACCATAGAAAAGTTACAAATCTTAAATTATGCTACTTGCATATAATAATAGTGACAAGTGCTTTTGAGTATTCGGGCGAAAGGGCCCTATCTCATTAGGACACGGTGGTGGCGCCACCGTCGCGTCCCCAACAAAATGTGTACACTTGTATGGAGGGTACCTCACCTGGTATCAAATATGCTGCCGCCAACGAAATCACCCGCTGGTGGCGCAATCTTCACTTATATTATAAAGAAGAAAGATTTGTTTGTTTGAATTGAATTGGACTCTACATTATCCCTGATGAACATAGGCTGTAAAATCTACCCGTGCGACGCCGGGGCGGGCCGCTAGCCATTAATGTATTGGCGTCTCACTCACTCCACCACCAATTCGTAGTTCGTTTTTCGGTTGGTAAGGCAAGACACCACGGTGGCGTGACCGGTGGCGCCATCGTGGTATCATAATAAGATAGGGCCCGTAATCTTACTGTGCGATCGTTTGTGAAGGTACTGAGCATGTACTCAATTAAATATAATGATCCTAGATTTGTTGTTCTAGTAATATCTAGTACAATTATTTATTAGCTACATTATTGTCGTGTACTTCTTGCACGAGGTCTGCGAGTTCTTCTGGTCCGTAGCCGATCAGTTGTTGGAGGTCGCACACGAATTTGTACACGAATCTGAAATAAAAAGGTATCATAAT
Source organism: Eupithecia exiguata (assembly GCA_947086465.1). NCBI lineage: Eukaryota > Metazoa > Arthropoda > Insecta > Lepidoptera > Geometridae > Eupithecia > Eupithecia exiguata. The sequence continues at coordinate 430,960 of OX352254.1, forward strand.
TGATCATTTGGTGTATTTTTGTTTGTATTTATTTAAAACATTACATCTAGTATTACAGTTAAGACCTAATACAACCGAGTAGTCATCGATATAATTATTTAAGTAAGTCATTACGTGTCAGATTGTTAGTGAAATACGACGTGAAAAATAAGTTTAAATGAGTATTTTTTTAACATTGTTAGTGAAATAAAATGTAAAAATAATGTATAATTTATGCTGGACAATTCACGCAGCATCATCTAGCCCCAAGCTAAGCAGAGCTTGTGTTATGGGTACCAAATAACTGATATAATTAGTTCAATACACTACATAGATATTTTAAAATTATAAATAGAAACTAACCTGAACACCCGGAACAAAGATCTGCAAATCGTACAAACATTTGTCCTAAGGCGGGAATCGAACCCGCAACCTCCTGTCGCAGGCGGACTTTCGTCCACTGCGCCACTGAGGTCGTCGGAGGAAATAACACTACGCCCTTAAATGTAAACATACCGCTTGCCCGCGACTTTAGCTATCATATCCCCGTCGTAGTAGTACCGTAGCGCCCGCGACAGTTTCTCGTAGTTCATGGCTGGCTTGTGCTTGCGTTGGCCCCACAGGAGCGCTACTTGTTCAGGCTCTAGGAGTTTAAATTCACCTTCTGTGCCTAGAACGAAAGAAAAATATACTTCAGATTACTTCGTTAGAAACAGCGAAAACTAGTTTTAGGTCTCGGGGCTGAACCAGTTTTGATCAAATATCAATCAAACTTGTCCACATTTTGGGTTGGGCAACGTTCGGGAAGAAGCTGTCTTTCTGGTTCCGATAACCAGAAAGAGAGCTATGCAGATTGGAGCACGGTGATAGTACGTACCATGCCACCGTATGATCCCGTAGTACTCCGCACTGGTGAGTAGTTCTAACAGGAACTGCCACAGCTGGATCTGTCCTGAGGAACTGCTGCGGACTGTGAATGCTGGGTCCAGGTCGGACGAGTTTATTAATATCTGTGGAAGAGATCGCATTTGAAGCATCAAGAACTAGCCAACATAAAGTGAGTTTTCTATTTTACATACAGAATGGGTTTTGTTCCTACTTTTGTTTTGTTTTCTATTTACATTGTTTTTACATTTTTCTCTAAAATTTTTATAGGTTACCCGCCAATGCAGTAGCGTAGCAATGTATTATGTAGTTTATTCAGTTATCTAGTACCCATAAGATAAGCTCTGCTTAGCTAGGGGCTAGATAATGCTGTGTCAATTGTCCAGCATTGTTTATTTAGTGATAGTGAGTGTGGATACATACAGGTTTCGGTTTCTTCTTGATGGCAGACTGCGGCGTTTCCAGAATATCTTTGGCCGGTGGGACGGGCTCCTCGTCATCGTTCTGAACTATAGCTGTGGACAATGTACAATATCATTATAACTATTCATTTATATTAATAACAGACTTCCAAAAATGAAAAGAGGAGGTTATAGGTTCTGCTGTATGTATTTTTAGGGTTCCGTACCTCAAAATGAAAAAAGGAACCCTTATAGGATCAATTTGTTGTTCGTCTGTCAACCCTTTTTTCTCAGAAATATCGAGTTTAAATTAACATCATATACTCAGGTTCGTAACCTCTTGGAGCCGAGATATAAATCAACTATATAAGTCAACTTCTAAGTCAACGCAATCAAAAGTAACTGTTTATGCTCAATTTTTGTGAATCACATGCACACAAAACCTATAGGGTACTTCTCGTTGACCCAGAAACATGAAAATTGGCAAGAAGGTCTTGTAGCACATGTAAAGGAAAAAAATCGAAAACTTGAACCCGCAACCTCCTGCGTCGCTGGCGGACCTTCGCCCGCCGCGCCACTGAGGTCATCAAGACATACTTGATGAGACCAGATTTCAAGCTAGATGGCGCTGTATAAAACGTCCTCATCAAAAAATAACAGCCTAGTTATATCTTACCAATAAATTTGCATTTCCTGAGCAACTCAAAATGCGTCCAAAATATATCTCCAGGGTCAGAAGGCACTTTTTCTCTGTAAGGAAACGAAAAAAAATAGGTTAAATTTATTAATTATAAAAGTATGTACGTATTAACAAGTCTAACCCCGAATATTCAACGTATCTCAGATTTAAGCACGTCTCGAGTGACGAATTCTTGACAGATTTTAATTGAAAACTAAAACCTTCTTTTTTAGGGTTCCGTACCCAAAGGGTAAAAACGGGACCCTATTACTAAGACTTCGCTGTCCGTCTGTCACCAGGCTGTATCTCATGAACCGTGATAGTAAGACAGTTGAAATTTTCACAGATGGTGTATTTCTGTCGCCGCTATAACAACAAATACTAAAAAGCAGAATAAAATAAATATTTAAGGGGGCTCCCATACAAAAAACGTGATTTTTTTGTCGTTTTTATAGATAATGGTACGGAACCCTTCGTGCGCGAGTCCGACTCGCACTTGGTCGGTTTTATTTAATGAACTTAATGCTGTTAACCGCAGATGACTAAAGATACGTTTAGTACGATTGACGAAAGGTGTCGCTTTACTTTATTCTTAGCTTTTTGCTTTATAGTGAATAACTCACACTGGGGTAATCTTCTACGAAAATTTAATAATTACCCAAAGAATTTCGATTTCGGCAGGATTCGAACCCGCGCGATTCTTAAGACAAAGTTTAACTTACTTAAACGCTGCATTGGTGAGTGCACACAGTTCAGCGCCATTTATATGCCAGTCGCTTAATCTGATACCTGTCAAAGTAATTAAGTATGATTAAATAGTGTTCCAAATTCAAAAGTCATTTCGTCCTACGACGCCATTTTGTGAAAGGGATAGGCATAGGATTTCGCGTTCATAAAAGCGGGACAGAGCAGAGCGGCGTAAGTGAAAAAAGTCAAGTGCGCAGGAATGAGCCATTTTGCTCCAACTTATAGAGTACCCTTTGCATCTTTTCGAATTAATTGGATGAAAATACTTATATTGCACACATTAAACTAAAATAAATAAACAAAAAATGCTGGACACAATTCACACTATCTAGCCCCAAGCTAAGCAGAGCTTGTGTTATGGGTACTGTACCAGATAACTGATATATTACAATAAAATAGGTACATAGATAGATATTTTTTATTATACATAGAAAACGACCAGAACACCCGGAACAAATATCAGCAGATCGTACAAATATTTGTACAGAGCGGGAATCGAACCCGCAACTTCCGCCGTCGCAGGCGGACATTCGCCCGGCGAGCCACAGAAGTCGTCAAAATAAATGTAACGCTATGTCTGATATTAAAGCGGGACGTAGTTTGCCGGAGCAGGTAGTTTTACATAATTACTTGCCTATTAGATTGAACTGCCGTACGGCCCACTGTATCCAAAGCTTTACGTGTTGGATGCACCTGAAATATAAACATGTTGACAACTTTATTATTCAGTTAAAATAAATAAATAATAATAATCCCTTCATGCCTTATTTTTCTCACAATTGTTCTGGTTGCCTGGAAGAAATCGCTTTAAGCGATAAGGCCGCCAAATCCATTGCTCTATTTAATATCTTTAATTTAATACAATCTGTTTTTCTTTTTTAAGGTGATGATTAAAGAATTCTTTATCTATCTTATAATAATATATTTATTTCAAACAACGTAAGAACAGGTATATATTATGTATATAGATCTTATTGTACTTATTCTACGGCCCATATTATATTATTTTATTATATAAAAATATAAAACCTTATTTGTAACTTATTAAAATTACAATCAAATAATAGAATAAAATTAAAACTAGTATTTACAATTGAAACAATTGAGCTAACCGCAGACTGTTGCAAACAATCTACAAGTAGGTCAAATGCCTGTTTTAGGTTAAAAAAATGGGATTAAATTTACACATTTTTTTATATATGTTCACGTGACCGAAAACGCTCTGCGTTTGGTTGGATCGATGGTGACGTCACACTATCACAGATTACAGTCTCAATGAGTTATTCTTGTTATATTTGGTGTGGCGTGTGACGTCATTGCTCAGAGCACGGGAGCAATGAATGATAGAGATTATCTTTTTGGCGCGCCATTAATTCATTCAAACTTAAAAAATAGTATTTATAACTAATACGTCTGCCCTTGAAGACATATTAATTACACTTTGCATTATTTTTAACAGACAATACGTTAGAATTATTTCCCAGTGGTAGTCAAGTAGGTAGCCTATTCATCTGTTCTCTAGCTTGTTCAGCTTAGCTCTGAGAAGTGTGGAGAGCGATCTCTGCATTTCTACCTCACCATACTACACCATACCAACTAGACAACTGTAGCTGCTATAAGATTATACTCTAACCATTGCGCAGGATCACTGGGAGTCCTAGGCCGCGTCTCCCCGTAGGTGGGGTCAACGACCCACTTGACGGCGGCGGCGTGCTTCGTATCTTTGTCCTCTTCTAACTCGCGGGGCGGCATTGCTTCTTCTAGTTCTATGTCTGTGGAAGTAATATCAATTAGTTGGCCACGGGCGGATTGCAGAAAATCTGTAATATGTGGCCACAGGTCTGAGTCACAGGTGGCACGGAATTTGTTCCAGAGGGTAGGTAGAATAACAGCGCTTTCTGTTACATATTTAACAGTTGGCATTATGCTGAGCCTGGGCCCATTTGGTACTGCAGCACAAACTGATTACCTACTTATTTTTAACAATTTTTATTTAGACATAGGCCTCCCCTAATGAGCGCCATAGCGCCCTGTCTACAGCTTGCCGCATCCCCCCATTCATCAATTCCCATTCATCGCATTTTCCCTGCTGAATAATACCTCTCCTAAATAGGAGACGTTTGCCATGATCTCCACGCCGCACGACAGGCGGATTGGTGATCGCAGCGGAGTTAAAAATAAACCCTTCCTCTGGCAGGTTCCCTTAGTCGGCTTTACGACATCCACGGGTTGAGTTGGAGGGTCGATTCTTGCGCCGCAACCGCCACGGCAGATTATAAGACAGACTCACAGTCATCCTCTGTCTCCCTCTCTCTCTGCGGCTCCTCGTCCGGTTTGAGCACGTCCAGTATATTGATCTTCTTGTCAGCGCTGCGGATTTGAATGTTCACTTGTACGATGCCTTCTCCACGGATGCACTGTTCTACTAGGGTCTTGTGGCTCTCCAGCTGAAGTGGTAAAAGATATCACCGGCGTTTATTCTTAGTGGTATAGGTAAGTAAGCTCTTTTTGATAATCAAACAGGGTATCAAATTGTTTTCAAACAGGGTGAATTTTTCGACGTGTCACCTTAACCGTGTAGCTACCGGAAAATGGTCTTAGGACTATATTTAAGACATTTATTAAAATATTTTAAAAAATACGGATCAAATACTACATATACTTAGGTCATTAAAAAAATTTAAGTAGGTACCCGGTTAGCTAAAAAAATGGCAATTTTACACGAAAACGTTTTTGATGGCAATCGACCTTATACCTACTAATCAAAAACGTCTATCGGACAAACTGAGGTTGGAGTAGGTAGGTACTAAAAAAGTCGGAAATCGAGATGAAAATTTCTTTGATAATTATATATGGTCTCCAAGACCATTTTCCATTAGCTCCACCTGTATAGAAGATACTAAATTGTATATGATATTTATATTAAAAAAATAACAATAATGCTGTACAATTCACACAGCATTATCTAGCCCCAAGCTAAGCAGAGCTTGTGTTATGGGTACTAGATAACTGATATACATAATATAATACAATACATAGATCGTTTTTATTATACATAGAAAAAGACCAGAACATCCTGAACAAATGTCTGCAGATCGTGCAAACATTTGTCCCGAGGCGGGAATCGAACCCGCAACCTCCTGCGTCGCAGGCAGACCTTCGCCCACCGCGCCACAGAGGTCGTCTCGTATATTTGTTTGTTGCTAATATGATCAAACAAACTTAACTTTGAGATAAGAATGCTGGAGTTCAAAACTACCTTACTTGATTATTATGTTTTACTACACCACAACCTTGAATCCTGATTTATCAAATACTATAGCAGTAACCTAGTTATTAATTCATAGTGATACTTGCTTCTGCTCGCTCGAATGTATAATATTGTAGTGTAGTAATAGGTTTTGATATGGATTATCCTCAATATCCGATTTGGTCCACCCTTACTTACCAGCTTAGCGTCCTGTAACCAGAAGCTGTATTCGGAGAGGTCCATGTGCAGTCTCTTCTCGAGCATTGTCCGGAGCTTTGACAGCCGAGTCCGTATGTCCATGAGTTGAACTAGCACCTCCTCTGCAACATTTTTGGTTTCTGCTATTTATAAGTCCACACAAATATATAGGGACTGTAGAGCAGCGTGCAAAGGACCACCTGTGGCTTAAAAGATTGCGGGTTCGATTCCCGCCTTCTACTACTCATAACACAAGCTCTTAGCTTAGGTTGGATGATGCTGTGTGAATTGTACACCACTATTTTTTCATTAGGTATGCCAGTTGGTTCATTAGGTGTAGGCACAGTATAAATATAACATAGGTAAGGCTGTGGTATAGGTATACCATTAGATATGTACCAACATTATTTATTATTATAAATAAAAAAGTCTATCATCTATAAAATAACATTAACAGAATAAAATAATTACAACTATATTTACAATTAAATCTTTTTTCTAAATATACATATAGTTAGAAAACATTAAATCTATTTCATAATATATAAAATCTAAGCCATCACCATAAAGACAGAGTGCCCAAATTAGGTACCTAGTATTAATTATTATTAGTACAAATATTGGTAACACTCTCTAGCCTTGCTTTTCAGCTTTTTCCTGATTTAGCTTCCATAGCTGCTTCAGTGAAAATTGTCAAACACATTCTATAGGTACGTTAGTATTATTAATGTATATTCTCTGCTATAGGTTATAATAGCTTGATTATGAAAATAGAGTGAGCATATTGGCTTAACTAGCTTCGCTTAGGTAAGCAGCTCTAGTAAACATGCATACGGTATGGGACAGCTTTATGTGATATAAATGATAAGAATATAATGTGAAACCATGAAATTCACCTGTATAATGTAGTCTGCATTAACATTATTGCTAGAAATTTGACAGCGACATCTAGACTAATAAAGCGAAGCATGTTCAATATGTCCATACTAATATTTTAAACCTGAAACTCGTTCTCAATAAAGCGAAGCATGTTCAATATGTCCATACTAATGTTATAAACCTGAAACTCATTCTGTCTCTCTATATGCCTGTATCCTCTTCATGCCTAAAACGGCTAAACGAATCTTCATGAAATTTGACAGGTAGTTAGTATCCCAGGGAATGACATAGGGCCTAAAAATAGCCTATGTCATAGGCTATTTTTTAATGTTGGAAAAGCGCGTGCGATGTCTCATGCAGAACAGTAAGAAATCACCTCCACTTTCATTGCTCTGCATCGTGTCATCTTCATCGGCTCCAGAGAATATAGTCATCGGGGTTTGCAGGATTTCACTTCCAGGCTGAATGAGCCCTGGGAACATGGCAATCAAATTATTTAAAGCTGTAAAAATAATTTTTAAGTTAATTCTTGGACATAAAGTGCCAATGCACTAATTGGTATAATACCAACAATACTCATAATGAAACAATAACAATTAAACACAATCATAAACTTTTTTAGTATAGAATGTGTGCTTCTAACAGGCATGCACAACAACCGCTAAAGGTTCACTAACAACAGCTAAAAATAATACCTACCCTGAAAGTGTTAGGTACATAGAGGTAGAAAGGAAATAAAAGAAAAAATAAAATATTTAAAGGAAACAACAAACAAAAAATAAAGTACTAGGTACTTAAACTAAAAACAACTATTAACATAAAAAATGTTTCCTAAGTTTGTTTTTAAAGATAGGCAATGAGTCCCCAAATGGATCAAGATCTGCTAATTTCTGTGATAATAAATTAAACTCATTACTGATGCTGGTAAAAGGGGTGTTAGGACCAAAATTCGTTCTTGTGAAGGGAGTGCTGACTATTTTACTGATTGTTTTTCTGGGATATTTAAATGGAACCGTGAGTGTGATTCGGCTAATCAAGTATTATTGGTACCAGTTTGTTCCTGGGTGCTTTACCTTATTGCACAAACCAGTTTTATCCTTGTTAAATCTGGTGGTAGTAAATAAAGCAGTACAAACTTGTGATAAGTTTTTTCTTGTAGCCTATAAAAATCCTTGATAATATGAACACAGGAAATAATTACAATACAGTTTTAGAAAGCCTCTTGTAGACCTTTTGTTTTTCGTATTAGCTACGAAACAACTTAATGATTGTGGCGCTAAGGAATTTAGTATGAGACTTACCTAAATCTGCGTCAGTAACATACTGTTGCATTGGAAAAGAATCCGCGGTATCAACTCCATTTTCTTCAAAACCGACATCACTCGCTTCCATTTTTATAGCACGCACATTCAGTATATCACTAAAATCGGACACTTCCATCATTAACAAGCTATTAACTACAAGTTTTACAAAACTTTTGAGGATTTTGAAATAGATATTAGAAAAAGGAAAAGGAAATTGGTAAATCAACATCCACTTCCGCGTGCGGCGAAACCACAGATAAAAAATACTTCGTATTATTATGCGTATATGTCGGAAATGTCAAAGTCTTTCCAATAATCTAAAATATTGACGTCCTATCTTAGAGTATACCTAGAGATGGCATACCTACGAAAAAAACGTGTATACCTAAACTTACCTAGAAACTAAAATGGCTCCTTTCCGTAGTGCTGCCCTTTTGTACCTCGATATTTTTAGCGAAACAAGTATTTTTGTGACGATATTTTAGCAGTTTCGTAGTGATTTTATTGTTTTCACCACGATTATGAAACAGAATTCTATAATCATATAGTCATAGAATGCTTTAATTAGAGATACAAAGTATGTGAATGCACGTACCCAACTATGGCTCGACCGCGCTCATGAGACGCAACCACTGAGAAGTTAAGAAAATGAGCTATTATAACAATGGTAATTTTTTCATGTATTTTCCGAGTCAAGACTCTTGCGTTTAGACACGTGCCAGACCTCCTTAGAATTAAAGATCAAAGTTCACCAAACCAGTTTATTGAACAGTCTGCAGTTAGCTCATTTGTTTCAATTGTAGGTAAATACTAGTTCTAATTTGTTTATACTATTTGATTCAAATTTTCTTTGTCAATAAACGTTGTGTTCATTTAAGAAAAAAAGGTACCTACTGAAATGAAACAACAAGCTACTTAATTGCAAAATATATTGTTTGTATGCAACAGTGATTTGTGAGATAGTATATTTATATTTGTATAACAATATGGGTATCTTTTTGTGATTTATATTATTATTATAATATAAATCACAAAAAGATACGAGAGAGACACCACATTTTATAAGCAATTCAACAAGTCTCATTCATTTATTATATTATATCACAAATTTAACACAGACTCCTACATTTTTAATTAAACAAGCAATGTAATCCGTCTTATTCATTTACAGTATAAATCAAAAATTTAACACAGACGCCACCTGTATTTTCGATTGTAGAAGCAATGCAACAGTCTCATTCATTTACACATTTGCAATATACCTACCTAATTCAAAAATTCAACTAATACTACACCTAAATTTTCAATTTTACAAGTACCTAATGTAATCAGTCTCATTCATTTACAGTATAAATCTCAAATTTACATTATTTCTATTAAAGTACTGGGTCGCGCTGGCACTAGTGGCTGAAACAAACATGAAGAATAAATTTATAATGCAACATTATTTGTCAGCCTACAATTATAGACTCTAGAAAGGTACTGAGTAGTTCAACTTTGAAAAAAAAATCTAAAATCTTAAAGAAATTCTAAAAAAAAAGGTGACCGTGCCACATCGTTTACGAAATAACTTTATTTTGCATGGAAATAATTTGCTAAGGGAGGATTTATGGAAATGTACATTTTAGAGGGGATTTGAAGTATTTAATATTACTTTGGGTCAGATTTATTTACTTAAAACGTAATATTCATTAATATCAAAATTTAAGCCCTTTGGAAAAATAAAGGTAGTCAAGTTTGTTAATGCATATATGCATTACTTTGCAATAGAAGTTTGTGGGAGTAAGGTCAAGTAAAATACTTACTAAAAAGATTCGTGACGGTACGGCATCCTCTCGCAGTCTTGTTATTTAAAGTTCGATTGAAGCAAGTTTCTTCAAAATGAAGAGAACGAACGAAAATATCTTTCGTACCAAACTTCAAATTTTCTACTCCAATTGAGTCCAGCCACTTTTTCTTTTACCGTAATTTTCGGGTAACCTAGAACGTAAAAAACCAGTTGAAAATTAATACACTACAATTTACACTTGAAAACATCGATACCTATGAAAAATGCCTTGAAGGACAACACTATCGCCAAACAAACAGTTTCATGTTTTCTTTAATTACACTTAAAACTTACAAAAATAAGCTACATTCGGTATGAATTTTATGTAAACTATTCCTATGAAAGCCAACACATAAGGTATTTATTGTATTATTTGGTAATTTAGCAAAATAAGAATACGTACCGGTGTAATGTTATGTTTGGACGATTTTCACTTGTTTTTAAGCCGCAACCTACCAAACTGCTGTTTGGCATCTTCCTATTAGCTTTCTTTCGCTTACTATATAAGTATTCACATGAAAAAGTCCCGAACTCAAATAATTTTAGCATTTTTACTGTAAATGCAACTCTCGTTGACAGTTTACATACCTGAAAGTTAAATGGCGAACCGGCCTCAATCATGCTTTGCTATGACGTCACGTTTCAATGTTGCCAAAAATAGGTTTCGCACATTATATTGATGTCTCTTTTTACATTGGTTATTGTAGGTAAGATAAAACGAGATAGCTATAAGTTTATGAGTACAATATCGATTTAGATCATATTTGTATAACCGAAAGTTCCTATAGAACAATACGCCGTCTCTATATACCTATACTCTAAGCGTCCTATCTTAGAGTATACCTATACTCTAAGCGTCCTATCAAAAACTTCGAGGAAATTACAGCTAATATATACGATTTGAAGTTATGGTCAAAAGGAAAGTAGCCGTGTATGGTCAGATAAAATAGTAAGAAAAACCGAAACCGTAAAACTAAAAAAAGACAAAAAAAATGCTGGATACAAAAAGAATGAAATAAAAGAATTCGTTTCGATACCATCTTGGATACCATGCTAGAAAAACAAGTTGAATGAACATTTCAAACAACCATTGACAGTCATTTCATTAATTCATTCAACAGTGCTGCCAGCTGAAACTTTTATGTGGTTATTTCTAGCAATTTTTGATAACGGCAAATAAAAATATTAATTTTGAATATAATATGCAACATGTTATAAAAAATGATGAAAAGGTATTTAAATTAATAAGGAAATCAAAATTGGGAAAAGAATGTTTTTTTTATTTTACTTTCTTAATATTATTTATCCCGGGTGTTCTGAGTATTTTCTATGTTGTTCTAATTAACAATATTGTAACGTCATCCCATCATAACACAAGCTCTGCATAGCTTGGGGCTGAGTGGATTATCCAGCATTATTTTTGTTTTATTGTATTCATTTATTTATTTGCGAGTGAACTTGGCGGGTGAACTTTAGCGAGTAGGTAAGCCAGACAGTCATATAAAATTAAGATAGGGCTCTTGGTGGTGGTTGGAACATCTGACACAGATATAAACTTGCTTCGGGCTTTAGGTAGGTATGTTCCTGATGACTTGGTTACGTAGGTAAGACATGATACCATACCTATCATTTTTTTTATGATACTTCTTTGCAGGTAGGCAGTAGGATGAATATTGTGTCCAAGAAGAAGGTAGTGGCAAACATCCTCTGCTAACATCTTTAACCTCCTCGCAGACCTAAATCCAACTGGTTTTTTTCTGATCCATGGTTATTATAGAAGTGAAGCCCTAGAGATCGTTCACTGTTTTATTAATCTTGGGTTTATTCTAAAGAACGTCAACTAACAGAGATTGTTCTAGGAATTCATCTCAGACGGGCCGCGATCAATTACCTAATGAAGTGTTATCATTATCACTATCACATAAATAAATAAAACTATTTACCTTTCAACTCATTAGATAGATATAGCATGATGCATAGAGGTTATCATTGAGAGGTTTCAGGTCAAACTACGGTCTGTCTATTCAATTCAGGAACAAGATACAAGGGGGACTCAAACATCTCGTCTTCCAAGGCAACTTAACCGGCACGTGGTACAGATAACGAACTAGACTCTGGTGAAAATACAGAACCATCTTCATAAATAATTTGATAAATCAGGAATTGGTCGAATTTTTATGATCTAACGACATTTTGAAAGTTTTGTAATAAAAGATCTATCTAGCCAGGGATGTTAGTGAAGCTGGCAACCTCGCATTCAATAAAATTTCAAAATGTGTTTCGTGAATTGCCAACAAATCGTCGTGTGTGTTATTTTTTAATTTCTTGCTTCTCGAAACATTGCTCAATAATATTCGCGTGTGATTTTGATAATTTCAAACATTTATGGTGATTAAGTGAGTTCCAGTGTCCATTTTAGTCAACAAGTTTTGTGAACCTTTTATTTACCTGGCGTTATCACACTTTACCTGTGATTTGAGGAGAACCTGACGACCTATCGCCGTAATTTATTCAGGTAAACGAATTTCAATGTTAGATAAACACAACACGTCGTTATTTTTGCAATTGTGGTCTAATTTCCAAAGATTACTATCATGTTGAGAAAGTCATCTGGGGTCTATTGTTATAGATGTCTTCATGATTGTAGACAGCTATTGTGATGGATTAAACGATGATTATTTCTCTTAGGAGCAGTTTCTAGCTATAATTTATAGGTCTAGCTATAAATTATAGCTTTCAAAAAAAGAAATCAAAAGATGGAAGATCTACCTACAAACATTAAATTTTTGAGGTATGTGGTGAAAGGTTTGAAAGGAACAGGTCGACATTCTAAGTCTTATACTCCACATGATGTTAAATCGGTGATCAACATTATAACAACAGCTTTTAACAGAAAAAAACAACATCTTTCTGTCTTTAACCCACTTTAGGTGGGGTCAGTGTCTTATCAGAATATAACATACCCATATTTATCTAACTCAGTGTCCACAATTACCTAAATCCCCTTGCACTAGTGGACGAAACTTAAAGTGAAGAGAAAATCAATACACTATTTCTTATTTGATAATAATTTATGGCTAAAAAATTTACTCGTCTCATTGCTTATTTTATAAATCTAAAGAAATAATTATTTATTTATATAAATTATTAGTAAATATTCCGGGTAAGACTAAGCTGGTTTGCCATCATATTTTGAACGTGAGGTACCACCCACAGAGACCTTTTTACAATACAATGCATTCTAAGTTTTTGTTTTGTATCTCTAGCAAGTTCTTTTCTGGAACAACAATAATCTAACTCTTTATCTATGGCCCTTATTATGAAAGCATACTCATTGATCTATGCTTTACTCTATAAAAGAGTTACTCAGGCATAGATTGATGGCTGAGTAAGTTTTCATTCATTTCATAATAGAGGCCCTCGTTCGCTCTCTGTCTATGGCTTCAGAAAACATTGCAGACCTATGTATTAGTCTTTTATTGTAACATAGTAATCTATAGGTATGTACAGTCAGCTGCGAAAATACATATACACCTATGTTTTGAAATTTGACTGAATAGTAAGTGTATAGTCATTGTGATAATTTATAATGAAAGAATACAATATATGATATTCTGACAAGAACGAAAACTATACAGTATGAAAAATATGTGCGTAGACTTTTATATGATAAGTTCTGAGTAAAATAAAAGCGAAAACTTGGAAGTGTATACATATCTGAGCAGCTGACTGTACAACTAAGGAATGAAAAATACACCTTGCACATCACCTAATAGAATCTTATCAGAAAATACGTCATAGTACACACAACACTAGCTTATCAGTAGGTTAGGTACGCCATTGACTGATAAGCTATAATAGTTTTAAAACCTATCTACTGCGTTGATGATAAAAAAATACGCTGGTAGCCATGTGTAGTGTAAGTTAATTACTATTATTGTTTTTATTATGTTTTTATCACAGGGATTATCCCTGTGATAAAAACATAGAGATTAGATAAGAGATTAGACCACCTCCTGGATATGTCGCTGCTGAATCGTAAAATCAGCCCGTTTGTAGAATGGCTAGGCCGATCGCAAAACGGCGCAGTTCAGTTTAATTGTCACTCAGCCATATTGTTGACGATCGCAAAACGGCAGCAATTCTGTTAATTGGCTAACATCACTTCGAATGCAATAAATAAGGTATTCCCAACAAATCAGCGTTCATTACGTTTACAAACGGATTCTACGATCCGACACAACTTCGAACTAATGTGCTCGTTGACGTAGGTAGTAGGTATGTTTATAACAAAATCGCTTGTCTCACTCACTCAAGGTAAAATGGGTTCTCATCTCACCCAGCCCCTTGGATAGATGGTAACCACAAAGTAGCAGACCACCCGGCGGCCGATGATGGTTGGACACCATCACATCGTCGTAGAGAGAAAACTGCACTATACTCTGTTATAGTATAACTAGCTTCTGTCCATGGCTTCGCTCGCGCTTTTCCAGAATAAGACCTATGTCCGTCCCGGGATATCATCAACCACCCTGCCTTATTTAATTGAGATCCGTTTTTAGGTGTGAAAAGATAAATTAGATGGTTATTTGGGATAATAAGTATATTATATTCGTTACGAATCCTGTTCTGCAGAGAAACCCCGAGCATAGCTCTTTCCTTAGATCGCTGAGCGACTTGTCAAATCAAATCAAAACAAATCAAAAATTCTTTATTTCCGTTTTAAAAATGTTCGCTTATAAAAGGTCATATTCTTAAAATAAAACACTGACACGGAAATAAATTGATATTTTTTATTTCTATCGCTTCGGTATGTAGATTAAAGTAAAGAAGCGACGGAGAAACCTTTAGCCTGTTAGTTGTTATTTTTCGAGTTGGAGCAAAACCCGTCACAAGCTTTTTTATGTTCTAGATAATCTGATATTTTGTAGTAAGCCTTTTTGCACTGAAAGGTCTTGACAATTAGTTTGAATTTGTTTACTGATAGATTTTACAACTCACTAGGAGTTTTACTGTAGAAGCGCCCTTTAAAAGATACTTTGAACTGATGGACCAGCCCCACCGTGAGTGTCCATGTCGCAGCTCATGGCCATGACGGGTAGGACAAACTGATTGAAGACTTTCGTTTACAAACATCGCGGTTACGGATGACGAGAAGACTCGACTTAGTTTCCCAAATCAAATTTATTGGTGACACAAAATACTAAACCATTCCGAAGGCCGAGATTAACGCAGGGCTTCAGAAACTAGTAAACAGATACCTTTAGAATGTTACCAAAGACTTACCCAACTTTCAAGGTCAAATTCCTTGTTTCGGAATACTATTAATATTATTAAATTTAATATGCGTAAACGGCTCGAAGTAGCATCGCATAACATAAGGCGGAACTTTGCATTCTTAAAAGTACTAGTATCTATATAAACTACGTAGTATTCCATTACTAGTTGAGCCCCGTGGCTTCGCCCGCGTACACATTTATGTTATTCATACAAATTTCAGAAATTAATTGCACATCCCTACATGAAGTTTTTTAATCGATATCAAGGATCTAATTTAATTTCTTAGAGATTACCCAGAGTGTAAGGGCTTACGCACGATAATAACAAAAATTATGTTATGCCGAAGATTTCGAAATACATACTAAGGCCATGTCGTCGGGGCGGTTACCTTGCTTCTTTTAAGAGCGCTCCCACACTACCGCACGGTATCGTAGGTGCGGAGCCGTAAGAGTTTCGCAATGATGTTGTCCGTTGTATGAGATGCGGAACAGATACGAAACTGTCGCGGACGCGCTGCGGACCTCGAGTTGCGGTTCCGCGATTCCGCGCGGTAATGTGAGACGGGCGTAAGGGTGCGACTTATGACGCCATTATGTGAAAAGGATAGGCATAGAATTTCGCGTTCCTAGCAGTGGGACAGAGCAGAGCGGCGTGAGTGCTAAAATAAATTTCTTGCTTATTATCGATTAATTATTCAAAATATAATCATGAAATAGAAAACCTAAACGATTACTCTATTAGAACATTAGTCTGGCTGTGTCATTCGTAAAAAATAATGTGGTGTCGCCGCTAATAATTTAAATTTTAGAGCATTTCAATTAAAACTGTTCTTTTAATGCGAAATTTGTATTTTTTTTAGAAACCAGTTTATTTTCTTAGGTTCTATTCGATTATTCGGCTTCTACATGTTTTTTCGCTACCTGTCGTATTTTTTTAATCTAAAAATTTACGTTCGTTACCATACAGTGTTTAAAAATAGACATTTTGCTTGATTTTTGCATTAATCGCCCTCGTAAAGATCTCTGTTCAAACTAAACATACATGTATGGTACATAGTATAGTATATCTGTGGGTATGTGTTACATAACGAGCCGTTTGCCAATCCAATCCCATTGTGATGTTATAAAGGCAGGAAGATACGTTTAGGTAACAAGAAGCTCGTGGCGCTGCGAATGTAGAGCGATGCGGTATTTCTACCTATCACACTATTCACATTAATAATATCAAAGCGAAAGGGGTTTGATGGTTTTGTATGGAGGGTCTCACTAACATCGGACACCAATGACACAATGAAAGTTTTATATATTTAACGATTGACGTAGATATCGTCAAAATTTGTGTAGTTTGGCGTGAGTCTCTATAAACTTTTTTTTTTACTATAATAGATAAACAGTACCTATACCCTCGGAGACACACACACCAAAAAGCATATGACGAATTGATTATTTTCTTGAAGTCGATTAAAAATGCTGGACATTCCACACAGCATCATCTAGCCCCAAAATAAGCAGAGCTTGTGTTATTAGTACCGTCACCCGCAAGGACGACTTCCCAGACATCTAACTTATATTGTTTAGTTTGAATTGAATAGGCTCCGAAACTACTGGACCGATTTGAAAAAATCTTTCAACTTTAGAATCTACAATACCCCTGATGAACGTAGGCTAGAATAATACTCGTGCGAAGCCGGGGCGGACTGCTAGTCTTGCATAAAATACCTTCTCCAAACTATAAACTAACTTCACACATGAATGTTGTTCTGCATGCTTTGCATTGAATGAATGGTGCCTTTTTACAGAGTGGTTGTTATATGATGTATCCTAACATACCTAGGTTGATCCATTGCGGGTTGTGTTATATATAACAGTTTTACCAAGAAATATAACGACCTCTGTGGCGCGGTGGGCGAAGGTCCGCCTGCGACGCAGGAGGTTGCGGGTTCGATTCCCGCCTCGGGACAAATGTGTGTACGATCTGCAGACATTTGTTCAGGGTGTTCTGGTCGTTTTCTATATATAATAAAAAAACGATCTATGTATTGTATTATATTATGTATATCAGTTATCTAGTACCCATAACACAAGCTCTGCTTAGCTTGAGGCTAGATAATGCTGTGTGAATTGTCCAGCATTATTTATTTTATTTATCTCTTTTCGTCTCCGCTGCGTGACGTCGCCAGCTTGCGAAGCACAGCTCACATCTCCGCTTATCTCTCCTCGCCTCCGCTTATCGACTACGGAACCCTAAAACAGTTAGAATACAATCTTCCCTAAGGATAAGTCCCGCTATAGTGAGACGAGGCCAAATGGAGCGTGCTCCGAACAATGCAGATGCTGGATCAAATTGAGCGTGGACGATCGAAGCGGTGCCATTAAATTATAAAACTGGTCAAGCGTGAGTTTCAAATGGAAGAGGTCGGAGGCTTATGTCTAACACACACACAGTTATACTCGCTTCTAGAGTCCAATATATTTTATGTAAACAAAGACAATATGAATGATAACCTAACAAAATACTGATCAGCCAAGTTCGGAAATTAAAATAAAATAAATTCCAAGCCCTAATTTTCATTTGTAACAAGGTATCGATAGCTGAAACGTACCGTGAGATGGTTCGAAAAAAATCATAGATGAGCGGAGATGTGAGCTGTGCCTCGTTATTGCATTCATCTCAGCGCACATCTCCGCTCCGGTCTTGCCAGTAAGCAGAGATCTGCACAGCTTCGGTGGAGACTAGGGTTGCCAGATTATTTTGTTTCAAATATAGTAGATTTGGAAATGTTCCTCTTAAAAATATAGTAGGATAGGAAAAATCTTAAAAAAAAGAGTAGTTTCTGTTCAACATAGTTATATTACAGTAGGTACTTGGTATTACAAACTTATCAATCAACCTGTTTACAAGATTAAACTGCTCTGTTTCTGTCAAACAAAGTGCGCGTAAATCGCGTCGCGATTTTGACAGTCGCACTCAGTACTGTAGTAGGAAGATAACATCAACTTCTTTCCTTTAACGTACCTCGGACCTAATAACATACCGTACCGTACGGCCAAAGAATGACTGACATTACTCAAGCACAGCTGCTCGTAGGCGGTGCTCAAATATAGTAGGATACTATATAATATAGTAGGGTTGGCAACCCTAGTGGAGACACCCTAGCTGAAAAACGTCTCTTCTCGAATCCGCTGCGGACATCTCCGCTTTGGTGGAGTATGGTCTTAAACGGTCAGAGTCCTCTGGTAGGTTCCCATAGTGGAACCTTACAGACAGCCAACGGATTGAGTTGGATAGTTTCTTGTTTCATTCGCCACGATAGCCACGGCATGTCTCAGTAAAAAACGTCGACAAGAATAAAACAATGCAGATAATCAAGAGACAATGTTGATTTGTCGGCGAGGCTCGAACCAGTCTCGCTCCAGTTAACACAGATGACATTGTTCAAAGTTCCGACCGCAGCTCGGCTTAGTACGTCTACTGTTCACACGAACTAGTATACCGAGCTGGTATACTAGTTTGTGCCCGCGAGTTCGCACGCGTTATTACTCTCTCAAACGTCACCTTTCCACGGATCTTACTATAAAATCTTAGTAATCATAGAAAAACGTGTCATTAGTTAAGTGTGATTATTTTAGAAGTTTATGACACTCCTTACTGAAACTGGCAGAGTCGTAGCGAAAAGCAAGCGGCGCCATTATTAAAAGAAGTTGAAGTAGTTAAATGTGTATATTGTATGTATGTTAGTTCTTGTTGCCGCTATTACAACAAATACTAAAAAATAGAATAAAATAAATATTTAAGGGGGCTCCCATACAACAAACGTGATTTTTTGCCGTTTTTATTGATAATGGTACGGAACCCTTCGTGCGCGAGTCCGACTCGCACTTGGCCGGTTTTATTTACGTATATATCACTATGGACTGTAGTAGCAAGTTAAATTAGATTGTAACTTTTCTAGGGTCTGAAATAAATGATTATTATTATTAAAAAATCTTAGTTATTTTATCTGTGAAGCCACTAAGTATCTGAAAGAAGTTGGCTTATTTATTTAGAATATACTATCTAACTTTATTTCTATATGCTCCCAAAATAAGCACTTAGACAAGTCAAATTTTATACTATAAACAACTTTATTATTAACAGCACTTAATTATAATTATTATCAAACGAGAAATAGGGTGTTATTGATTCCATACACTTAATTTTTTTGTCCATTAGTGAAAGAAGTGAAAAAGAAACCACTTCTAGTAAGTACATTTTTATATCACTTTGTCTAATACATGTTTATTATGCTTATCTAAGTCTAAGTATAATGCGATTTAGATACCGGTCAATCCATACGAGTCAATCAACTCGTGCAATATTATAAATTCGAAAGTAAATCTATGTGTCTGTTAACTTTTCACGTCTAAACGGCTGATCAGATCTTAATGAAATTTGTCAGGGTGGTAAATGGTATCTCAGGGAGGGACAGGCTACTTGAAAGGCGTGTGAAGTCGCGGGCCACAGCTAGTAGTCTATATTTAGTACCAAATCAGATAATAAGTTGACCTTCCATCTATTGCTGAAACCCAAACTCGTAGAAAGGCCTCAAATGTCACTCGCTGACCTCATCTTCGCTCACTCATGGTTAACATTATCTCTGTCGCGGACTTTTCAAGACGTTTCATTCAACTTTTCAAGGGAACTAGATCTGTGTCATTCATTTGCAAATATATTGTGTGGGTGGAACTAAGGTACATTTACACACGTAGGTTGTGAATGGACGAATGAATGGACACTTTATTGTACCTACAAAAAATAAAAGGAATAAAACATCTTATATCTTAATATAAAAAAGGATAAACAGTAACTGCCAAAAGGCGGCCTTATCGCTGATAGCGATTTCTCCCAGGCAACCTTGGGATGGAGCATTATAAAAAAGTGGTTGGTAGTGCACAGACCGTCAATAATCGAACTAATATAAAATACATAACATATTTACATAATTATACCAATTTTTTTTGTCGTTAACTCACGCGCACATGATAAACGCGGTTTTTTACAGTCAGATAAATTAATCTTAAACTGTCAAGACGGCCTATTGTAGCAGAGTTCCTTATCCCAAATACCAGGTCATCAGAAATATAACGGAGGGTGCGCAAGTCACCAAATTACATAAAAATGTCCATTGATCTCTTTCTAAGAGTAATTTACGTACATAAGTGCCTCCGGAGTACCAGGAGACCGGAAGTGTATTGGAGATAAGATAATATAATATGTAGTTTTTATGGGGGCTTAGGTGTTCGCACCCAACTTAAGAATTTATACATATCCCAAATATTTGCGACATACACGGGACTCGAACCAGCTTGTGTGTTACCTACCTTTTCCATTATAATTAATTAAACCAGGCAAAACGCATACGAAGTTAAGAAGCTCCGGTGGTTCCGGTTAGCTGGTTCTAAAAATCCGAGTTTTTTTGCTGTAATCAAAGGGATTACAAAATTGAAGAAATTTTTGTGGAAAATATTTTAAACACTGGTATAATCGGGGCAAAGTTCAAAACTATTATTTGAACCTTCTTCGCGTGCAAGTGCGATTAATGCGTGGTTCGAGGTTTCTGTTTTTAATCATTGCTGTTCTGTTACTTACCTTGTTGTTCTCGGTTATTTTATTGTCATCGGTTTTAATTGTCACAATGTAAGGTTTTATTGGTCACAATAACAAACACAAAGGAAAAAGAAAAGAAAATCATATAAAAGACAAATTAGCGACCAAAAAGGGCATCATCGCTCAGCATTTTTGTTAGGTTTTCATTATTAATCATAACATAACATACCTTGTATTCTGGAACAAACATTTACAGGTATAGCACAGAACCTTTTGTGTAAATGAAGCAAGCAATATTCAGTGCGTGTAGATGACACATTTGTCAAAAACACGTGTCTATTTGCGTGCGGCGTCATTGTTTAAAGAGCTTTGTTCTCGCCCTTCCGTATTGACGGACACGTCAGGTACAGACAAGATATACGATGTGAAATGAAAGTCTAGTTGACCTAGAACTAGGACCCTATTCTGCTATACTAATAGCTTTACTATGACTATGCTATCGTCGCAGAATGACACATTATTACCGATTTCAAAGAGGGTGCCAATTGGTCCATAAAAATGTATTCCTGAGGGATTCGTATTTAAGTATCTCGTGTAGCTTAAAAAACAGCATGATACTTTTGTAAAATCACGGATAGCTACGACATTTTTGGTGATATCTTCGCTTCAATAGATTTTGATGAGTCTGTTTTTGCTGTCTAAAGGTCGTTTCTCTAGAATTTTATATTATATGCGCCGCAAAACGTAGTATCTAAAACATGATAATTTTCTAATGGTTACCAGCGAGCGTAAACAAAAGGTCTTACAAATTGACAGATGGCGGCGGATCTACTAAAACTACGTTAGTACTAAGTAATTCTGTGCTAAAACGAAGGACGACCGATCCTGGGTTTTGTACGCAAATGGTACCAACATATACTATTACTAGGCCTCCTGTCTGCCTGTCTGAGTAAAGCGAGAGTAAAGCGATGGGTTTACAGAATTGAGCCCCTGATGGTAGGTAAGGTACTTTAACTTGAGTCTATTCAAGACGACTGAATATGCGTCTTCTAGACCGTTATTTATTACACATCAGGTGTCAGTTCAGTATATTTCGGACTACATATGTATTATGTCACATCGTCCTCGAATACCTACGTAAAATATTTATAACTAGTTTCTGCCCATGGCTGCGCACGCGTTGTTTATGGTTATTGCTATTTCTCTACCATGGGAACTGAATTATGGGATAAAAAGTAGTAGTTTTAATTCCAAGCCTAGAACTACCTGTATGCAAATTTCGGCTCGATCCGTTCAGTAGTTTTGTCGTGAGGAGGTAACAAACTTTCGCATTTTTAATATTAAGTGTGATTTATTCCTTCAACTTCAATAATTTACGGAATGTACGATGCGATGTCTAACCGACGAAAAACAAAAGAGTAGGAGAACATACAAAAAGAAACATACAGCCGAACATAGAACATGTTCAGCTGTATGTTTCTTTTTGTATGTTCGTTGATTTCTCCGCGAGTTAAACACCGATTTGGAAAATTATTTCGCTGTTGTATGGAGAATGATCCCGAGGTGCTCTCATACAAATTTTATTTCCGAGAGATTAGTAGGTAGGTATACCTAACTAATAACAAAAAACAACTCCAAATATTCCCCCCTAGCACGGGGATTGTTGTAGACAACAATCAGCATAGCAATTTGAAGTCTGTTTTAATTTTTACAAAAAAAGAGACGTTATGAAGATTAGACATTTGAGGAATAGACTTGCAGATAGTAGACTTTCGGAATCTGGACATTTAAGGCGTGGATGTGAATTGGGTTACGTTAAAACCTAGCGAACGAACGAACGAAGCTTTTTCTACAAACATAACGGAGAAAAAATTCTCCGTTATGTTTATAGAAAAAGCTTCGAAAAAAATACATAATAATCTATGAGATAAGTACCTACAAGGCAGATCCACTTCGTATCAAAAATAATAAAATAAACTATTTTACATAATTGGAATTAATTATGCTAAGTACCATCTCTGTTTTCTTAATTATTACCGTTTTTCTCCGAAACTATCAATCACAAGATTTTTTTTATCGTCGTCAGTCATCACAGTATTAAATAATAGAATACAAAGGGAACCTTCGGCTTAATTTTGCAAATAAATATCATAATTAAGTAATAAATAATCTGCAAAAATTTGATTTTCCGCTTCAGCCCCGCTCTGCTCTGTCCCGCTCCTATAAACGCGAAATCCTATGCCTATGCTTTTCACAAAATGGCGTCATATACAGCCTCCTTAAGGAATTGGACCTAACAAAACGAACCGTTATTTTTATTGTCAGGTTAAGGTGTAACAATACCTTCAAACTTTAACATTATAAGTGGAATTGACACTGTTTCCAATATTTCCACTATTTTCTGTCGGGAACCGTACCTACCTATCCAGACAGATATACATATATCTGCGCTGTAGTTGTAACAAAACAAATTCCCTACCATTGTTACTTCACACACATGTTAATGAGCACTTAACATACGAAGGCTCAGATCTTTCATCACGAGATCACATACCATACGCTAGGTCACATTTACATATCTTCCAAAGACATCTTTAAGGATACTGTTGTAATGCCTAGCTTTAAGGAAAACGGTGAAAATGCTTTAAAGTAAAGTATAGTTTATTGCATGAAATACATGTAGGTACAGGTGTTGTAATATATATATATATGTGAGTCAATGTATTCCTACCTTTACGGTGTGCAATGTCTGTGTACAGATAATAAAAACTAAATAAAATTATACAATAAAGAAAATAAAACTGAAATTGAAAGTAATGTTAGATAAAAGCAAATTAAACAAAACAAAAATAACGAATGTCATGAAGCAGAAAAATCTTTGTCTTTGTTAAGGATTTTCTTTTAGGATTTTATAAAATGATACTCTACTCACTCACTTGATCACCTCTGTACCCTAGTTTCAAAGTAAAATAATATAAGTAAATAATGCCTGACAATTACTCTCCACTTAGCATCATCATCATCGTGGTTTCGGCAGAATATCAGCGCCTATCTACTCTTGAGTGGTAAGGCATTTATGCTGAGTCGAGACCTTTTTGCTGCTGTAACACAGCACACTCAGTCTTTTTGAAAGATGTTTTGTGAAATTGTTTTCGTTCTCGATGTTAAACTATTACTTTTTTTTTTCTTTCTCAAATTATATTTTCATGTTTGGTACTGCAGCAGAAAATAAATGAATGTCTTTGTCATCCTATAAGCCCACACACGTTCCTTGCTGGACACAAGCATTCCCTATACGACACCACGAATAGCGGTCGTGAGCCGCCTCCATCCATCGACTCCCTGCGACCGCTACGATGTCGTCGGTCCGTCGAGTGGATGGTCTCCCAACACTCCGTTTCGCGTTGCATCGCGGCTGCCACTCGAGAACCTTTACTCCCCAGCGGTTATCAGTTCTGCGAGCTGTATGACCTGCCCACTGCCACTTCAGCTTACTAATTCTGAGAGCTGTCGGAGCACACAGCATCATTATCCCCAAACTAAACATAGCTTGTGTAATAGTCAGGGATTTTCCGATGTAGGTCTGTCAAACAGCTTGTTATACGAGGACTCTGTAAATTTTATCCGCTGGTTTTTTCCTTCAATTCACCTAGTAAGTAGCTCCTACTTAGCAACACCCGAGGCCTGCATTATTATTTTTATGGCCGTTTGGCCTGCGCGATGCTCTTTGAGTCAAAAAATTTACAGACGTCGAAATGTTATCACATCGCATGTCTAGCACGCTTATCTATATTATGCAAGTCTTAGGTCCAGAGTACACCAAAGCGGAGATGTGCGGAGATGTCCGTAGCGGAAACGAGAAGAAACGTTCTTCAGCTAGGGTGTCTCCACCGAAGCTGTGCGGAGATGTGTGCTGGTTAGAGCGGCTGAGCTGCGTGTGGCGAACGTCTGGTGTTTGTTGAGATGGTTGTACTAGCGAGGCACATCTCATGAATATCTTCTCGTCTCCGCTGCGTGACGTCACCAGCTTGCGAGGCACAGCTCACATTTCCTCTTCGTTCTTTCTTCGTTTCTTCGCATACAAAATATAATACATCTGCGCTCGTTGATCTCCACTGAGTGGAGACGAGATTGTAAATAACGTCGTTCTGTTGGTTGTTTAAAACATATCTCTTCTCCGCTCATCTCAGCTTTGATGGAATCCAGCCCTGAGCATGCCTACATATTATGGCAACGAAAAGTATACATAATAGCAACATAGAAGTCTATATCTATGGGTGAAGGCCGCATGTACAAGCCTCGGCAGTAAATACAGACAAAACTTGCTAAAATTAACATTTACTTTGCATACGTAAATGAAAGTTGACGGTGCGTGATGCGTGCAAGTAGACAAATATAAGATGTGTTTTGTATGCAATACAGACGTATTTGGATATTCTGAATTTTCGGAGCAGCTAGGTCCGATGGTCAATAATGCTATACGGCAAGCTGAAGACAGGGCGCTATGGCGCTCATTCGGCGAGGCCTATGTCCAGCTGTGGACTATTATGGACTGGTGATGATGACAATTATGAATTACCCATGTGTTTGGAAGTTATAATTCTATAGAACAAATGTTATGTTTCATCCAACACAGTAAGTAAAGTCAACGCCTTCGTTGCTTTTCACAAGTGAAGTGGCCTGAAAATGATGTTTGAGAGAGGTCTGTTTTGATTGTCGGATTAAGAATGAATGATGTAAGATGTGAATTGACGTCAATTGGGTTACGTTAAAACCTTTTTTCTTCGTATTCTTTATCGAAAAAGCTTCGAAAAACCATATAATAATCTATTATATTATGTTCTATACAAGGCAGGTCCCCTATGTTTCAAAAACCAAAAAAAAAACGTAAATTTCAGAAATAATGTGGGCTTTCTTTAAATAAAAGAAGTAGGTCCATAGACTAAGATCAGACGCGAAATCCTATGCATATCTTTTTCACAAAATAACGTTATAGGTCACCGCCCTTAAACAAATCCTTTCAATGCCCATTACGCACGAATGCGATTTCTAGCGCTGGGTAGCGGTTGGACAGTGAATACGTTAACATTAAGAAGTAGTAGTATACGGCTCGAAGGACCACAATTCATTTTTAACTTAGTAGGTTGCAAATATTTTTATAATTAAAAAAAACATTAAACTCAACAGAGAGTTCATATTCAGTACACGTATGCCTTTTGTTTTACTTGTTTGTTTCTATTTCTGTTGACATACAAGAAAATGGCACAATGAAAATAAAAAAGAATTGAAGAGATGACTAACAAGACTTGTTCTTATGATTTTGTCTTTTCTTTTTTATACACAAGCAACAAAGAAGTGAAAAGTGAAACAGAGGCTAAAATCTCAGAAAACAACAAGTAAACAGTGAAATTTTCACAGATGATGTATTTCTGTTGCCGCTATAACAAAAAATACTAAAAAACAGAATAAAATAAATATTTAAGGCGGCTCCCATACTACAAACGTGATTTTTTTGCCCTTTTTATAGATAATGGTACGGAACCCTTCGTGTGCGAACCCACTCGCACTTGGTCGGTCTTATTATTTTATTGTTATCAGTTTTGGTTGTTTTCTTTCATAATTTCCTTTGTTGAAATAAAATACCTTGGATTCTAGTACGAAGTAAGTATAGAACCCGCAAGTTATTTTTTCCGTTTATTCTTAGATTAGAACATGGTTAGGAAATCCATACTAATATTATAAATTAACTTTTTGTCTGTTACCTTTTCACGCCTAATCGGCTGAACAGATCTCAATGAAATTTGGCAGGGTGGTAAAGGATATCCCGGGGACGTTCATAGGACACTTTATGTACTATAAATATACCTTAAGTTAATCGTAAGATTCAATACAATATGCACCCAGGGAAAAGAGAAATCTAGACTTCTACTTCTACTCTCGTCCCTGGGTGACATGATGTCACCATATTCTGCTTTTTGGGCATATGAACACATAGCATAGATAAAAAAGCCTGAAAGACCAAAATACACACCATTTATAAATAAGTTAACACAACGTAGTTTGCAACACCTATCGCAGCGCATTATTGACAAAACACGCGCTAGTAACGATGACTTTTGCTATTGTAATGCAAACAATCTAACGAATCGATCTATTTGTTTGTTGGCAATGTTTTTGAGTGAATGCGGAGTTCTTGATTTTGTTATTAAATCAAAATGCTGGGCCGACCTACCCGCAGATTGTAAAAACAATGGCTGAATTTCTCTGTTACTACTGGATGATGGAAAACTCCATTTGACTCCCTTACAACATGACCTTTATGTAATCCGATTTAGAATCCAAAATATTTTATGTCAACTAAGACATTTATGAATGAAAACTTAACATAAACTGATAACAATAACATAAAACAACAAGGTAACAGCAAGGTTATCACTAAAAACTAAAACATAAATTTCAACAACGCTTAAGCTCACATGTGCAACGTAAAAAAAATTTTTAAATTTGAATTCGAAGACGAATTATATTATAACAATTCAATTAATGAATTAAAGCTTTCCAAACCCAAAATCGTTTAAGCTTCTGCAGTTTTTTGGCTTCAGTGCTTTGCTTCGATGATACCAACGTCATTAAATATTTTCCACCAATATTCCTTGGGTTTTGTAACCCTTGTATACAAAAAAATATTCAAATATACAATATTCAGTCGCGGTCTCCGATCAAGAACTCGTTTACTTACTCCATCGGTTATCGGTTTCTATTGGATGTTTATCTAAATAGGGTAACAGTTGGCAACACCAAGTTTCCTCAACCTGTCAATCAGAATGCGCATGTGTGCATCTAATTTGCAACTTAAAATACCTTCACTCGATACCTGTTCTTGCGTCAGAAATTTGCATGTAATTTATGTTAAACTTAACGGTTGTAAAGTACAATTTGCTGCATGAAAAGTTGTAAATCAAGAAGGAATTGGTACGTGACTTGTTCTAAAAACTGTCCGGTAACTTCCATTTCTGCCGTCTAGTCTGTTAGCTAAAAGGCCCATAAGTTGTTTACGAGAAAAATACAAATAACATGCGAAACGCAATTTCAAAAACACTGTGATACAATCAGAAGATGATGAACGATGGTTGGACACATCGATTGCAATTTATTTGTGATTATTTTTGTGTCATGTTTAGTCGAAATCCTTTTATAATTTATTTTAAAATAATTTTTTTGTTTAGTTTTTTTCTGTTCATACAATCATCGCCATTTAAGCCCTTACTGTGTACTTTATTCCGTTACTTTTGTATTGTTATTCCTCTACTTCAAATGAATACGTATACTTTGCATATCGGTCACAATCGCTATGCCCCTGAATAGTCAAACGCAAATCTGAGGCCGAATTCTGATAACCAATCACTTCACTATGACAATGGTATCGTCGCTGATTCGTCCAAGATGAAAGAAACTCTAAATTGTTCGTGCGGTGCTATTTGCACGGAAATATTTATAGAATGGTTTCAACCTTGACACTTTTGACACGCGTCCTTCCATCTGTAGTTTTCTATCATTAAAGATATAATGCTAAAATATGACACATTTTAGCATTTTATCTTTGATGATAGACTGACACGATACCAATGTTATGGTACGATTGATTAAGTGGAATAAATAATAATAATAAAATTGACGTTTATTTGACAGATTTTCATAGAGAACGGTCAAAAATCGTGACATGAGTGAGACCAGCTCAAATCTGATGCATTTTAGCTTTCGCGGGGGTAAGCCTCTTCGAGACTAGACTTATAGTATTACCAAATGTGTAAGTACTATGTAGGGCGCTCGTTAGGGGGGTTTATGTCCAACTGTGGACATAGGCTGATGATGATTTGTATGAGTGTGTACATTGTCATTTATTATAATCAAAAACAATTAAATAAACAGACATTTTCAGTATGAATCTATACGATAATGCCCCTGTTTGAGGTCGATCGTTTCGCGATGGGACGAGTTTTTGTTCTGTGACTACTAATAAAACTAGCGAAAAAGTAATGAGCCGCAAATCGTAAACGATTTCGATTAACTTATGAAAAAACTAACCTTGATTCACAGGAATATGTGTATTGACAGTCGAAACTAATGCTCCAACAACACCAGTGAATCGAAATTGTTTTCATCATGAGTTCATAGAAAATGGTATAAGACTTGCGGTAAATTATTTTCCCGTTAGTTTTATTACTTGAAGAAAGCAGAAAGAAAGAAAAAACAAAAAGAATTGAATTTCGCCCTACCTGTCTATAAAAACACAAATAAAATCTCGTACCAACACGAAATGATCGACCTTAAATGAGATGTGTTCTTCCAACACAAAACAAATTCTTTGTTAACCCACTGATATTAATAAAGTAGATTCATAATGAATTCGTAAAACACCGTAAAACTACGATAGTTCTTATACAAGAAGAAACAATATATCAGACACAATATGCGCTGTGACGCAATCGTCCAAACAACTGACACAATATGTCATGGGCCCAGCCAGACGTGTACATCAGGCTTCCTAGTTCTGTTACAGAAACCCACAGTCTACCTGCATTTAAAATTAAACTTAAACGCTAACTTATTGAGCGAACTTTTCATAGCTACGATGAATTTGTAGCTTAAAAGAATTAGAATTAAATGATACACATGCGCATTCTCTTATTTATTCATATCAATAAATCTTAATTAGCAATTATTTGGCTAATTTATTTATTTTTGAATATTTATTTTATTTTATTTGACTAATGTATGAACTTCTTTTGCATGTATTACTTAACCGTGGTTTAAATGATACCTACCAATATTGACTTGTAACAATTATACAAGTCAATGAGTTGTAACAATTATACAAGTCTATGACTAATCTCACTAATATTATAAACGTGAAAGTTTAGATGGATGGATGGATAGATAGATGGATGGATGTTTGTTCCTTTATCACGCCAGAACGGCAAAACGGATCTGGATGAAATTTGGCACAGAGATAGATTATAGTCTGGAATAGGACATAGGCTACTTTTTATCCCGAAATTCCTACGGGAACGGGAACTACGCGGGTGAAACCGCGAGGCGCTGCTAGTATAAAATAAAATATAAAGTGAATCAAAGAATTCGCTATCGCGATAAGCTTTCAACTCCGTCGCAATAACTAACTAATTAAGTACGGCCTTGCAGGTAGCTAACCTGTCTGATTAAATTGTTTTTAAATGTTCATCTTTGATGGAACCGGACCATCGGTGTTGCCAACTCGATTAGCCGAGCGCTTGATGGAAGTTAATTATCGAGAAACTTCAAGTTGACATTAGTTATGTCATCGTTAATACATACTAAAATAAATACGTGCTAACTATACTATTATAAATTCGAAAGTAACTCTGTCTGTCTGTCTGTTATCACGCCTAAACGGCTGAACGGATCTCTATGAAATTTGCCAGGGAGGTAAATGGTATCCCGAGGACGGACTTAGGCTACTTGAAAAGCGCGTACAAAGCCGCGGGCAGCAGCTAGTGCTACATATACTTCGATTAACAAGCGAGCAGCTTTTAAGCTATTGTTCCTCTTCAGCTTTGGTCAACTTTGTTGTAAGAGATTCAATTCACAAAACAGAGACCGTAAAATTAATGTGGTTTTCTATTTCGATCGATCTTTTGAATCGTCTGGCTCTCTAGTCTGTTCTGTGACACGGTGTCATGAACAATTTTGCCAAATCCCAATTGCTTGTTTTCGCCTGTTTACGAAAAGTAGACTTTTAAAATAGTCTTGCTATTTTGAGGTCTTTAAAAAAATGTTATAGTTTTTTTTCCTCTACTCGGACAAAAAAAACTCTTTGTCCGCATTGTTGTCATAAAAGACCTACTTTAAAAAATAACCTATTTGTTAAGATGTGTACTTTTATAAAGTAGGTACTTTTTGAGTGAATTTGCCGGGCTGTTGAGTTAACCATTTAACTTTTGCTTGATGAGTGAGCCCTTGGTTTGAATTTTGTCATGTATTTTCATCAGCAGCTACGCCACATTTAGCCTCTGCCTCAAAGCTGGCAACCCACCCCCATTCACGTTACGTTTACTATGTTTTGTCAATCGCCTCACCGCATTCCCTCTCTCTTTCACAGATACCGCGTCAGACAAGGACCGCTGCTCACTGCGCGACCGACCGCGCGACGCATCAGACGTGTTTACCTTATTCCTAACAAATCCGTACCGTAATGCTCAATATGTACCTAAGTGCTAAAGTTCCTTATAATGGCTAGTGAAATATAAGCAGTGAATTGATTAGTTGCAATAGTGATGTGTGTAATTGTGTTGCGCGCCATCTATTGAGGTGATGATGTGTTGAGATGGAAGCCGGGTTCATACCGGCTGGCGGGGCGGGCGGAGGCGGGATGTTGCCGCCGGCTGCCGTCGTGGCGCCACCGGCGAATGTGGTTCGCGCACCGGGGTTGAAACGCGGGAAGCAAGAGGAGGCCATAACTGATCGGGTAAGTTTTTCCATCATTTTCTAAACACTTTCGGGCATTTAGGGTGTTAAGTAAGTACCTATACTTATTTCAGGAGATATTCTACAAGCGATAGAATTGGCTAATTATTAGGTACATACTCACGTTGAGGAATGCATCAATACGGCAAAGAGAGGGCTTGTTTGTTCTTATGATTTATTATTTTGATGGTCACTTTCAGTATTCTCTGTTCTGGAATCCAAGATATTATATGTCAACAAAGGCATTTTTGAATGAAAACTTCACAATAACATAATAAAAACACCAACTTGAACAACGTATGTGCACAAGCGCAGCGGAAATGGTTCAAATTACTGTTCGAAAACAGACGACAGACGAATGAAATAAAGCAAAAGTTTTTTCGAACTTCCTCGATTTGCTCCGATGATACACAGTTCCTACTAAAGGTTGTCGAAAAATCGCCAAAATCACCTCACGTAATTTACGGGTGCCCCCTTATTCTGTGATCTCTGTTCGAGTAAAGGCCTCCTTGTAAAGCATTCCTTGTAAGCTACGTAAGCATTGTAAAGTATTCATTCATAAAATAATGTTGACATAAAATTCTCGTTCACTGGCGTAGCTCCACAACACACTCTTAAAAGAAAATTACATTTTACCTGAATTTTAGCGCTAAGAGTCCGTCGCTCAGAGCCCTATGTACAAAGTAGGTTAAGCTGCCGTTAAATTTGTTTACGGATTATGCGAAGTTTTCCCTCCGAGAAACTCTGAAATACCAACACGAGTGTTTCAAACGTGAAACTTGGAAAGAGCAACACTTCTGTTTTAAACGTTTTTAAACAGCCTGACGTGTTTTTGACACATTTTCCGAGAGCTTTTCCGTCCGACTTGTTTGTTTTACGTAAAACTGTTCTTTTTATGGCGGTACACAGACGCACACTAGCGCCGCCACGTATTTAAATTCTCAAAAACCATTGGACAGTCTGTGTTAAATAGTGAGATATAACAAGACTTTTTACTATCTCTGTAACAGTTTTTTTTAAACTAAGTACAGAGATGCGAGAGTTACTCTGGTGCCTGCCGGGCCACCAGAGCAAACCATGCATACCTATTCTATGAACTTATGATAAAATCCACTTTGATTTAATTGGTGTTTTGGGAGCATTGGGTAAATGCGGATTTGCCGCAATCGAATTTGGTTTTATCATGAGTTCAAAGAAAATAGTTTACGGTTTGCGGCAAATACTTTTTCACTAGTTTTATTGTTTATGGAACGCAGAAAAAATTAAAATCCATAAAATCAAATTGAAACTCGCGCCAACCCGCGTCGAACATCCATAAGTAGGTAAGCAATATGAAGAAAAAAATTTACAAAATTCTATGTTTTTTTTTCATTATGATGTCCATACCGCGCGGAATCGAATTTGTGGAGACGCCGCCGCAACTCGAAGTCCGCAGCGTGTCCGCGACAGTTTCGCATCTGTTCCGCATCTCGTACAACGGATATCGTCTTTGTGAAACTCCGGCACCGCACCTACGGTACCGCGCGGTAGTATGAGATCTTGACCGGACTTTCGCACGTTACGTACTGAATTTACAACAATTTATTTTAGTAGTTTTAATAGTACAAAATTAAGTTTATGTGTCAACAACCACTTGCATGCTGCCCACCCTATATAAACTGTGTAGTAAATCTTCAAAAGAACAGCCTCTATAAAAACACAATGGATTACTCAACCAAGCCAGTTGGTAAGTAATAAATTAAAAAACGTTTCTCAAGTAAAACACAAAGAGCAATATTTCAAAGAAGAATATTGAACTTGGATTTTTATAAGAATAATTATAAAACAGATTTATTGGTTCTATCAGACTATCAGATCTACATATTATTTTCTTAAATTTAAAACAACAAATATTTTTATGTTATATTAAATTTAGTGTTATTATTATTAAAATAATAATTTTGACGTTATGATAACATCACACTAATATTATAGATGCGAACGTGTGGATGGATGGATGGATGTTTGTTACTTCTTCACGCCGAAACAACTGAACAGATTAAGCTGAAATTTTGCATAGTTGTGGTCTTAAACCTGCTACTTTTTATCCCTATATCGGTTATTATAAACCGATAAAAGGGATAAAAAGTAGCAGGTTTACAAAAGGTAGATCCCTTTTGTGAATAAATATTTATTATTATTATTAATGGAATAGAAAAAGACCTCAAACGTTAAGAAACAACGCGTGCGAAGTCACAGGCATTAACTAACATTGAATACGGCGGGCGAAGGTCCGTCTACGACGTAGGAGGTTGCGGAGTTCGATCCTGCCGCGGAACAAATATTTGTACGATCTGCAGGTATTTGTTTCGGGTGTTCTGGTCGTTTTCTATGTATAATAAAAAATATCTATCTTTGTATTGTTTTATATTATGTAAATCAGTTATCTAGTACCCATAACACAAGCTCTACTTAGCTTGTAGGTAGATAATGCTGTGTGAATTGTCCAGCATTATTTATTTATTTATTTTGACATTTGACCTTATTTCTCTAACCTAGTAAGGTCTTACCTAAGACCTTACTACATCCGTCAATTAATATTATGGTACTCAACTAAGTACTTAGGGTACGTTCACACAGCATCCGTTTTATGTCCGTCTACTCGGAAAACGAAAATGGAAGTTTTCGTGTAAACGCTGTCTTATTCAAGTGAGTGCGTTTTACTTGAAAACGAATCAGAAACTTCGATTTCGTTCTTGCAAGTACTACCCAGGATCTGTAATAAAATAAAATCTGTTTTAAGTACTGGCGGCGCCCCACTTGGCGAATAAAGACGGATCCTATAAAACGGATCCTGTGTGAATGCCACATAGAGGGAAAATACCTTGAATATTGTAGATGGAACATTTTACTGAAAGAAGACGTAATTTGAATTAAAAAAACAATTTAAACTGCATTCAAAGATATTTAAATAATTACATGGTTGAACCGGGAATCGAACCAAAAGCAAACCGTAATATACCTTGCTATGATTTATATTAATATATACATATACATATTATAGCTCCGTCTGTCGTGGGCTTTATTGGTAATTATATTCAAAATGGTTTATTAATTGACACTTGATCCTTATGTCAAAGACATGGCGTTACACCTGTGATTAGATAGTTAATCGGTAACTAATGGTTACTTAATTGGTTAGTTAGAAAATTAATGGACTATTTCAATTTGTGGCTTACTAGCGTCTGCCCGTAGATTTGCCCGCGGTCCCTTGTTTACTTTGTAACTTTATAAGTAGGCATTTGAGTATTCTGGCATGGATGTATTGTACATGAATTGACACGAATAGAAGTCAAGAGTATTACATCAATTTTTGAAATGTGTCTCAATAAGATTCTATACCTACTACGATAAAGAATCCTAGATATTTTATGTCAACAAAGACATTTATGAATGAAAACTTAACAAACACTGATAACAATAACAGAAAACAACAAGGTAACAGTGACGTTATCACTAAAAAGTAAAACATATACTTGGACAGCGTATAATCTCACATGTGCAGCGAAAAATGATAAAATTTGAATGCGAAAACGAACGAGATCAATTAAATGATGAATGAAAGTGATAAGCGCCTTATTGGCTTTTATCTCATGGTAATACCCATCATCCCCACGCTGGGCATGCGGGCTGGGGATCGCAGTTCGGTGGTAGAGCTATTCTGTAAGAGGCGCAGCTGCCCGCCCCCCAGGTGTATGTCTCTCAGTCACTTTCACTTCTAACACACAGACACACTCTCGAGTCGAGAGTCTCGACACAGTAGACATCCGCGGGAAGAGTTAGGGTGGTGCTAATTGTAAGCCGGTGGCATCATCTTCATCATCATCAGCCTATGTTAGTCCACTGCTGGACATAGGCCTTCCCTAACGTGTTCTCCTCGGCTTACGAGAAGCTGTCGGGATACGACATCACACTTCTAGAATGTTGACGTAATTTTCGTAAGGCACCTAAAGCGCGCACGA
This sequence comes from Eupithecia exiguata, assembly GCA_947086465.1. Lineage (NCBI taxonomy): Eukaryota > Metazoa > Arthropoda > Insecta > Lepidoptera > Geometridae > Eupithecia > Eupithecia exiguata. The sequence goes on from OX352254.1 coordinate 466,480, forward strand.
TGAACATTTTAAAACGGCTATCCCATATCCCCTTTAAAAAACAAAACGCTCCTAACCCAACCTATTTAGAATGATTACCACGCCACTTACCGCCCACCGTACCTCGCTACTAATCAGTACCATGCCACAGATTAACTTTATACTAACTGCGACGTCTGAACGTGTACCCGTACCACAGATGAATGTAACACTAGCAACCCGCCCCGGCTTCGCGCGGGTAGCAGAACAGTTTGATACAACTTTGTAAGGGCGTAATTTATAAATAAAAATGCAATAATTTTTGGCTACAAAGTTAACATTTTTACCAAAAGTGCAACTAAATCAACGTTCGTTTTCTGGTCGGTTTATAATTTGCGGCAAACTACTTTTCCGTTAGTTTTATTCCTTTGCTTTTTTATTTCGCAGAAAAAACCGCAAAAAGATATCTCCCTCGCAACCTATATCGAACCACCTTAGAGAAACAATTCCGTAATACATAGTAGGTACCTAAGTACATGGTTTTCTTAAGACATAAACAAAGAGCCAGTAAAACCGAAGTAACATTATTTCATCTGTGGTAAAACTCCCAACATCTTCAACAATCATTATCATATTTCAGCCAATTTTCACAAAAGCATAACGAACTATTTTTGTTTTGTTTTATTTGGAAAATTAACAGTACCTACCTACATAGTACAAAAATTACGAATTATAAGATATATTCCAAAATAATATTCTCCATTATGTAATACACCTTCTTCATGAATTACTCTGCCTTGTCTACCTTCTTCGTGAAAACAGTCTAGAAATCCGTTCGGTAGTGTTTCACTTATTGCGTACAGACAGACAGACACGGGCTTTGTTTTATACACACGTACGCTGCCACAGATTAGTTGTATACAAACTGCGGCAGTGTGCCTAGACGGCCCGTAACCGAAGCACGTCGAGACGAATCGATTTTTAAATTTTCTAATCGGGAATAGTTGAATCGGTACGCTCTGGATGCGTTCGTGTGCCTTCGAATTTTGAATTTGACAGTGACAGTTTTTGTAGATAACGGGTTTCTGTTCTGCCAAATTCTAAAGTGCGTAACAAGTGCTCTTTTTTTCTTAAAAGATAACGCAGTGTGATATATTGTACCAAACCGTGCACTTGCTGCAGATATTCAACCATTGCAAGTGTAAAGTGTTTTCCAAAGTGATGTTTTTGAGTTCGATGAGAAGGTTTTGATTATTGAATAAGCTGGTGGAATTCTAGCGATGCAAGCGTGTGGGCTGGAGGTGTACAGAGGTGGAGACGAGGTCAGAATAACGTAGTGTTTTGTTGGATTTGCATAATTTGTTAGGATGACACGGCTGCCTACATGGTCGACTCTAAAAATATGGCTATAGGTAGGTACCTAGATATGTAGATAGTCGTTCTAGTAAGGAATCGTTTAGCTACTACATTTTGATTGTTATGAAAATACTATAAAAATCTAAAGGTTTTTTTTGTTATAGTGCTTACCCGCACTTTGGGTATCTCTATGAAATTAAATAAGTTCCCAAAAATTTTCGATTTCGGCGGGACTCGAACCCGCGCCCCACCCTAAAACACACTAAAAATCTTTTAAAACTATCTATGGTTTAGTACATAACGTCCGAGGTCTGTAATGGGTGGGTTGCTGACCGCGATTAAAGATGGCTGAAAGCGCAGCGTAGCGCAGGTCCAGGCCATCACAGCGCGGTCAGCATTGCAACCCTTGACGGCCTAACTGAAATGAAGGCCCGAGACCGAAGATCGAGGTCTAGAAGATACCTGAATAGGTATCTTCTAGACCTTCGTGATACACCATCGGCCACATCTTCACTTTCCAAATTACTATTAGATAATGAGCAAAAACTTGATTTTTGCACTTACGCTGCTCTGCCCTGTCTCGCTTCTATGAACGCAAAATCCTATGCCTATCCTTTTCACAAAATAGCGTCGTAAGTCAAAAATCCCTTAAGCCAATTAACTAAAATCGTCGTCGTATCCCACCATCTTTCGTTAAATTCAGTGAAGGTGCTCTCAAAACCTCGCACACGGCAAGATGAGTGTTTACTTTGTCTTTATCAGCATTTCTTACTTAAACAATGATTACATATTTGCGTTTAACTAGGTTTAAATATGTAAACTGTTCTTATCAGAGAAGCTGTCTCTATACAGGTTGACTAAATATAACGCTCGAGTTATATTATCTTTACGAGTAAAGTAAGTGCAGCTTCCTCCTCCACTTCTCCTCAACAGCCTATAATGGTCCACTGCTGGACGCAGGCCTTCCCCTGATAATCGCCTTAATTTCATCTCATGGGGGTAATGCGATGAAGTGTATGTCCCTTCGTAGCCTCTTACGACACCCACGGCACGGTAATGTTATCTATACAGTATTGTAACTCGGCCATGTCCTTGAAATAACTACCTACCAAAACAAAACAAAAGCACGCGATAGGGCTGCCCGCCTGCAGTATTTTAATTTCATCTAGGTACCTACCTACTTGAATTTCTTTCTAGTTTTGTGTTTATATATTTTAATACCTATATATAAAATAAATGATAATAAAACCGGCCAAGTGCGAGTCCGACTCGCGCACGAAGGGTTTCGTACCATTATCTATAAAATCAGCAAAAAAACACGTTTGTTGTATCGAAGCCCCCCTTTAATATTTGTTTTATTTTAATTTTATTATATATTTCTAAGCTGAATATAAAACTAAAATACCTTATTTAAGAAATTAATAAATCCCAAAAATTTACGATCTCGACGGGATTCGAACCCGCACCTTCCCCTTTCTGGTTCGAATCCCGTCGAGATCGTAAATTTTTGGGATTTATTAATTTCTTAGAAATTACCCTGAGTACTATAATAAATAAAAACCTTAGTACCTTATTTAAATAAAAAATTCTCAAATTGCACGCATTTACAACATTTTTTACCTATTGAAAAGAAAAATCAATAACTTATCATTCGTAATGACAATTCTGTCAAACAAAAAAAAACATTCAAATTAGATAAAAAATAGTTTCATACCAAAAAGTTCGTTCGTCACTGCGCTGCGGCGGCGCGCGGCGCATCCCCGACTGGTTGTACCTACCACGATCCCGCCCTCACATGAGGTGACAGTTATGACTCGTGTTCCGGCCGTTTGTATGAAGACAGAATACTGTATAGATAACATTACCGTGCCCACGGGAAGAGTTGGGGTGGCGCGAATTCTAAGCCGGCACCACACGGGTACAGCTTAAGTTAAGGCGAATAGTAAGGCAAATGACCTTGGGCATGTCCGCGCGCCTATATGCAGCAATGAGTGCTTGTTTTCGATTCAGCATACCATGTAGTGCCCTAATCAACCAAATAATACGATCCTCTGCGGTTAGGTGACGAGTAAATGGTCAGGTTTGTATCACAGACTTTGTAGGCAAAAATACGTTTTTACGTTTAATATCGTTATTTTGACTGCTTTTCGACGATAATGGTCCGCCAAGAAATAGGTATAAACTATGTGAATCACTATACTGAATTTGGTACTGATCGAATTTGAGACACCGATAAAAAGTGAGTTCGAAGCAACTAAACACACTCTATAACTAACACTATAACAACTAAACTATAATTAACGGCAAACATTTGGGACCGCCAAGCACTTCTTCAAGATATGTGTTACAGGATATATAAATTTCAAAGCTCCACAATCAATGTTTTTGTCAGAAAACGGGTTCAAAAACACCTAATTTTCGTGTTTTTGCCTTCATATACGCCCTAAGGGAACTGTGATAACCGCTGCGGCCGAAGAATTTTATGTAGTAATATTTATATAAGTAGGTATTTATTGGGAAGTCTAACATCCATTTTGTTCCCCAAAACCGATTGGGCATTCTAAATCACTTGTCTCCTTTCAGTCGACAAAAACGGTGATTTAGAATTCCCAATCGATTTTGGGGCACAAAAAAGGATGTTAGAATTCCCAATAAATACTTGTGAAATTAAGATGTGGTGTGCGGTCATAAGGTTATTTAAATCTTTGAAACAATCATAACTAATTCTCTAATCAAATTCTATTGTCTTTACCATCATATCGATATAAATAGAACAATAGTTATATAACTAATCATTTTCGTGTTGTAACTCATATTGAATTAACTGATAATGAAGTTCGTTAAACATTCAATTTCATTAAATTTGGAAAAGATTTGCGATGATACTTACAAAAAAGGTTTTCGGCATGGTAAACTTTTACCGGATACAATCCGCTGCATAATTTGTGGTCCATCAAATTGTGGTAAAACAAATCTGATGATCGGTCTTCTTCTACATGAAAATGGGTTGCGCTACAAAAATGTATACGTGTACTCAAAAACCCTTCATCAGCCTAAATACATATTTTTAGAAAATGTTTTGAAATTAGTTCCTAGTGTATCATTTCAGAAATATCATGAAAACGATTCAGTGCTTAGTCCGAGTAAAGCTAAATACAATTCAATTATAATTTTTGATGATGTGGCTTGTGAGAATCAAAGTAATATGCGAGATTACTTTGCCATGGGTCGACATAAGTTTATAGATTGCTTTTATTTGAACCAGACATACAGTAAAGTTCCTAAACAACTGGTCAGGGATAATGCTAACCTTATTATCGTTTTTAAACAAGATGAAATAAACATGAAACATATATATGATGAACATGTGAATACGGATATGTCTTGGGTACAATTTAAAGAAATGTGTTCTCTAATTTGGAGTGACCCATACAATTACTTAGTTATAAATAAAGATTGTGTAAAAAATCAAGGATGCTATAGAAAGAAATTTGATACTTTTGTTGAATTCAACTAGCAAATGTAGGTATATAACCATGATGACTACTATTTATTTTTATTATTATTTCGGATAACTAGCAGTGACTACATTCTATCATTAAAATGGAAAAAGACATATCGATAAAACGTAAAATGGTAGATGCTGCAGAGGCAGTTAAAAGAAAAGTTAGAAAGTTACGTAATATTGAGATGGATAGTGCGAAAGAATTGGAAAATGTTTTTAAACCTATTACAAACCCCCTTAATAAGCTGTTAGATTCTAGTAAATACGATAACTACAACGAAATATCTTTATCACCTAAAACAAACGAAAATGTTGACCTAAGTATAACGAAGGAAAAGTTTGCATCACCAGAAGATGACGACGATGAAAATAAATCTCAAAACACAGATGAAGATGAAAGCGATGATGAAAACCCGTTCGATGACTCATTCAAAACGATCGGATCATTGCAAAGTAACAATTCAGATCGTGACATATCATCTTGGTCTCAATCATCGGAAGCATTTCGCGATGTTCCTTTTGGTTTAAGGAATGTTAGAGGAAAACTTATGATGGGTTCGACGCGAGTAAACGTTACTGATAAAATTATCAACATAGCAGATTGTGACTATAAACTAACACCTGGATTGACTGAACTATTGTTGAAAAAAAAACCTAAGTTAGATATTGTTACACCAGATGATATTCAAAATTATAAGACTATGTTAATCGTTACCAATGCGCACCGAAGAGATTATAGCCCAAGTAAACCAATTAAAAGTAACAAGGGTAAAAAATATTTACAAGTCATCAAACCATTATTCAAAATACCTAAGACCTCTGAAAGTAGTGATAGTAATCTACCAAAAGGCTCAGGTTTACCATTATTAAAAACTTGGAAGAAGAATATGGAATATGTTTATTGGGATGATCCGAACGAGTTAGTATCCAGATTGAGATTGTTGATCGCTTCTCGTGATGCCGGCAACACTGGAGTGGATAATGAAATAATATCTATTATTGAGGAATTGCGAGAATGTGGAATAATAACTGATTAAATAAATACAATGATATTGCTGGAGTACTTTCACTTTATTTCTATCCTCTGACCATGTTACTACAATAATTATGAATATCGATAAATTTGGTCATCATGTACATAAGCGAATGCGTTTATCAGAATCTTTCAATTTTATTGAAAATACACTACTGAAGTCAGAAAGTGGTGATTATGATTTAAAATCATCAAGACTGAAAGGTCTTCCCATACCAATAACAGCTGATGAGGCTGTTAGTAAAGAATACGTTGATAAAAGTATGCAAAAGTATAAGATGGAAACTCAATTAAAGTTAGACCGCTTAAAAAGTGAAATACTTCAAATTTTGGATCAGTATGAGCTGACTTCGAAGTCAGAGCGTCATAAATCAAAGAAAAATGAGTAAGCAGGAAGTAGTTAATGAAATACATAGACCAGCTCGTATAAACTTCATTCGACGTTCAGTTGTGTTAAAAGGAATAGATGATCTATGGCAAGCAGACCTTATTGATTTAAAGAGTATTAAAAAGGTTAACAGAGGATTCACATTTGTTTTGGTCATAATAGACTGTTTTTCAAAATTTGCTTGGGCTACTCCTCTTAAAACTAAAACGAAATTGGAAGTCTCAAATGCTTTTGAAAATGTGATGATTACAGCTAAACGACATCCTCGAAATTTACAAACAGATAATTGAACAGAGTTTTATAACGATATATTTCAAAAGCTAATGCGATCTTATGATATAAACCACTATTCAACATATTCGGTTAAAAAAGCATCTATTGTAGAAAGATTAATAAGAACGTTAAAAAATAATTTGTTTAAGTTTTTTAGTTTACATGGTAGTTATAAATGGGTTGGGAAACCGCTAAAAAATATTGTTGATACGTACAACAATAGCAACCATCGCACTACTAAACATAAACCAATTGACGTTAGTCATAAAAATGTGGATAGTGTCATGAAAAATATAAACAAAACAAACAATTATAAATTTACCAATTACTCGAGCCGCAATAAACTAAGCGTGGGCGACTTTGTTCGAATTAGCAAATACAAGTCGAGTTTCCATAAGGGTTACACCCCTAGTTGGTCAACGGAACTGTTTAAGATAAATCATGTTAAAAACACTCAACCCGTTACTTATCAAATCGAAGATTTGCATAAACGATTAATATTAGGAACTTTTTACACTCATGAACTTCAAAAAACAAAGTGTCCGCATATATATCTTATAGAGAAAGTTTTAAAGAAAAAAGGAAACAAATTTTATGTTAAGTGGTTGGGTTTAAGTGACGATGAAAACAGTTGGATCAATAAAAAAGAATTTGTATAGAGATAATCATCATTTTAGAGAAAGCTATGAAAGGAAGTGGACTTGTTAATAATCTAATCAATAAATTACCGTTCGAGTTACATTTGCCAGGATATAACTATTGTGGACCTGGAACAAAATTGAAAAAGAGGCTATTGCGAGGCGATAAAGGAATAAATCAGTTAGACGAAGCTTGTATGCATCACGATATAGCGTACTCTAATAACTCTGACTTATCGAATCGTCATAAAGCTGATTTAGCATTAAGAAACATGGCTAATCAGAGGCTTCACTCAAAAGATGCTAGCAAAAGCGAAAAACTTGCATCATGGTTGGTAGGTAAGATGATGAAAGCTAAATTGAAGATTGGAGCAGGTTTGAAGAAAAAGAAATGCAAAACGTTGAAAAAAATCAAGAATAAGTTTAAAACAATGCTAGCTAAAATCCGTTTAGAATTAAAGAAAGTTAACCCTAGAGATACCAATAATACCATTAATTGCGCATATGCCGCAGCAAAGAGGTTGCTAGCAAGGAACTGTAAAATTAATTTACCTCGTGTAATACCACTACCAAAAACAGGAGGCATTTTACCCTTAATACCAATTTTTGCTGGTTTATCAGCTTTAGGAGCCCTAGCAGGCGGAGCAGCTGGCATAGCTAAAACTGTAAATGAGTATAAATCTGCCCAACAAAACCTCAAAGAATCAGAACGTCATAACAAAACCATGGAGTCTATCGTTTTGGGAAAAGGGCTGTATATAAAGCCGTATAAGAGAGGTGAAGGATTATTTATTCAGTCATCAAAAAACTAAACGCGCGGCTACCTAGACATGCTCTTACCAACGTGGATATACTAGAGCATGCAAGCGACATACCATATTTTAGAGGAGTTTTTATGAAAGACCAATTGCCTAAAAGAGTGAAATCTATTGAATGTGGTATCGTTAATTTAGATAATAGTATTGGTGCAGGAACTCACTGGGTAGCCTATATAAAAATTCATAAATATATTGAGTATTTTGATAGTTTCGGAAACTTAAAGCCTCCAAAAGAACTACTTAAATATTTAAGCAATAAAAATATTTATTACAATTATACAAATTATCAAAAATTTAATACAGTAAATTGTGGTCATTTGTGTGTGATGTATCTAAGATCATTTTGGAATAAACATGATATATAAGAGTGTGAAGTTTTTTTTTTGATCACTTACAAAATGAGTTTCACTCTTTCTGTTACGGGTAACACGTCCGTTCTATCAACTAACTATTCCCCCGCTTTACAACTTGAGGGTGATTATGAATGTGCTCTGCTATATTTATCTACATTTAATTCTATTCCGAATATAGATAGAAACAATACGTTTCACTATGGTTCCAATGAAGTTGTTACCATTCCAGAAGGAGCTTATGAACTTCAAGATATTAGTGACTATTTAAAGACTCAAGTAAAAGGCGCTACTATAAAATTATTTTGCAATAATAACACATTAAAGACATCAATTTTTTGCAGTAAAGATATTCACTTTGAAAAAAATAATTCTATTGGAGAACTATTAGGATTCGGAAAAAAATCTTTGAAATCAAATATTGTTCACGAGTCACCGTTTCCGGTAAATATTTTATCTACTTCTGTTATCAGGGTTGAATGTAACATTGTAAGCGGTTCCTATATAAATGGTGAACCCAGCCACATTATTTACGAGTTTGCTCCCAATGTGCCGCCAGGCTATCGGTTAATAGAAATACCTAAGAACGCTATCTATTTCCCAGTCAATCAAGACATCATCAACTATATAAATATTAGGATACTAGATATAAATAACAATCTAGTTAATCTACGCGGCGAAGAAATACAGCTATATTTACATATAAGAAAAAAATGATTAATTTTAATAAAACAGCGAATCTACATTCAAAAGAGATCAGTCTAAATCAGACAATCTGCAAAGAAACAACTAGTAAAAACATAAAAAAACACAAAAAATTAACAATAGAAAACAAAAAATATCTTAAAATTATTGGATTACTAAAATGAATATTCTAGACATCGCAAGTCACCCCGTCTTCGACGAAACTATTGGCGGAATCGAGTTTCACTCATACAAACCATACATAACTACTTTCAACAGAAATGATGAAATACGTATCCCCATCAATCAACAAGATCTATACATTCTGCCATCAGCTAGCACTTTGTTCTTGGAAGGAAAAATGAACGTTGTAAAGAAAGATTTAAAAGAAATGGTAAATAATGTTCACTTCACCAACAACCCGTTGCTGTACCTTTTTCAAGATATCCGTTACGAGCTAAATGGAATAGAAATTGATAAAATAAAAAATGCTGGTATCACTACGACTATGAAATCTTTAATTTCTATGAATGAAAATGAATCGAAAATAGCTAAGGCTTGGGGTTGGGATATTGATGGCACGTCCAATATGCATGGAGGTAGTTTTTCGGCTTCAATACCTCTAAACCATATCATGGGTTTCGCTGAAGATTATAAAAAAGTCATCATTAATTGTAAGCATGAGCTCATACTCTTGCGCAGCAATACCAATTTAAATGCATTAACACTAGGCAGTGGGGAAATAATAAATGACATCGTTATTCATAAAATACTTTGGCGTGTGCCACATGTAAAAGTTTCGGACAAAGAAAGAATTAACTTACTAAAAATACTAGATAAGGATAGAGCAATTCCATTAGCGTTTCGAAATTGGGATTTATATGAATATCCTCTATTACCGCGAACATCTAAACACACTTGGTCAATTAAAACGTCATCACAAATCGAAAAACCCAGATATGTTATCATAGGACTTCAAACAGATAGAAAAAATAATGGTTTAAAAGATATGTCACAATTTGATCACTGTGATTTACGAAATGTTAAAGTGTATTTGAATTCAACGTACTTCCCTTACGAAAACTTAGATGTTAAGTTTAGCGAGGAAAAGTATGCGTTGTTATACGAACAATATGTTAGATTCCAGCAGTCGTATTATGGACGCAGATCAGAACCGTTGTTGACTCCTCTTGAATTTAAAATTAAAGCTCCCTTATTCGTGATCGACTGTTCAAGACAAAACGAAAATTTAAAGATTGGACCCGTTGTTAACGTACAAGTGGAACTCGAGTGTAACAAAGAATTACCAGATCATACTTCTGCCTACTGTCTCATTCTAAACGACTGCATCATTGAATATAAACCTCTAACCAATATTGTTAAAAAAATATCATGAAAAAAGATTTGCTGATTGTTGACGTTCAAGGATTCAAAGATATGAAAAATAACTTTATTTTAAAGGAATTTGCATTGGATACTTCAGAATTTAATCAAACATTCTTAATTAAACCTCCTTATCCATTTCAAAAACTATCTCTCGAAGAAAAACGACAAGTTCGATGGTTAGAAAAAAATCGTGGTATCTATTGGAGTGAAGGTTACGTTGACTACAGAGAGTTTAAACGGATCATAAAACAATTTTTAGATGATAAAGTTGTTTATGTAAAAGGAACTGAAAAAAAAGAATGGATTCAAGAATTATGTGAAAATTGTTCAGTGCTCGATCTAGGAAGTAAAGACTGTCCTAATTTAAAAACCCTTCAAAGTGAATTCTCTCCAGCAGATAAAAGTTTTAATTGTTTATTTCATGAAAAAGAGTGTGCTCTCAAAAATGTAATATGTTTGAAAAAATGGTGCTTAAAATATTATAATATGTAGTATTACTTCAACCATGTAATATTTTTTAAATGTAGTTGTAGTTTTGTAAGTTCGATTAAAACAATTATGCAATAAATATGATTTTATTATATTTTAACGTGTTTTACTTTATTAATGTCCTACCCACCTACCTACTGTATCAGTTGAGCTACCTGTAGATTGTTTACAACAGTCTGCAGTTAGCTCAATTGCTTCAGTTTTAAATACTAGTGTAACTTTCTTTGTGAATAAAGGCCTACCTACCTACACGATATTGTGAAATAAAACAAGGTTTTAAGTCAAAGTATCATTTATTTATAAATCTATGTAAAGCATCTTAAAAGTAATGGCCATAACTCTGACATAATTCCTTAGAAATCTTATGAATAATACCTTCAGTATCTGACAGAATAGGGTCGTTTATGTCCTTCGCTACATACTGCGCTCGTAGCACCACATTCGAGTCACTCTCACTTTCCAGATCACTGTTCTCGCTTGATGTACTTGTATCACTTATGTCCAATACCTTAATTTTGATCAGTCTCAAACCTTTACTTGTTTCTCTTTTCATTACAAACGACTTTCCACGCAGTTTATTATTCTTCTTAGCATTTTCTCTCTTCGATTTTAATTTTGTCGATGGTCCCTGACGTTTAGTCACTGTCGACTTGTTTAGTTTAGCCAGTTCTGGATATGCTTCATCAAATCCTTCAGAAGTTCCTCCCAGAGGATCTTGCGCGAATTGAGAATAGTAGATAGTTTCGTCGGTCATTATCTGTAAACAAAATAAAAAAGTACATTAACATGTTAAAAATTTAGGAAATACTTACACAAAATGAAAGTTGTTACATATTTTACTTACCACAACAAAATTAATACAGGTCCTTTCTCGTGTGTGACAAAGAGTGGAATAAAATATTTTCGCAATCGATTTCAATATTTCTAACTAAATTACAGAGCACTTGTCATAGTACACCGCTTCTACGTAAATGAAACTCAACTCCCTTTTACCTACCGACACGTGTGCTACTCAGGAAACATGTCCTAGATAACTAAGGTAGGTAGGTAGGTAGGTAAAATTATGAAGGTATGTATTATATTTATAAGTATTTCAAATATGTTACTATCTAACTGTCCAACAAAATAGGGTACCTAGGTCTTAACTAAGGTGCGTAATAAGACAAGCCATTTTAAGTTCTCATTGTTATTTATTAAAATTTTAGTATAAAACACAAAGTAATTAATTAGTCTTATTATTAATTAAAAAATAAGCTTAAAATTAAGGCACATACATAAATACAGTGTTTGAATATTTTATGCAGGGAGCTGTGTAGATATGACTGTATTTTTACTTATAATTTTAGGTATAAAACACAAAGTAGGTAGGTCTAATTAGTCTAATTATTAAAAACAAGGTCAAAATTTAGGTACATACATAAATACAATGTTTACATATTTTATGCGAGGGAGCTGTGTAGATATGGGTACATTTTTTACTTTATAATTATGTTTTATAAAAATACGCACAACATAGCACAACATCATAAAAGAGTATTGTAGTGACCCCAAGATAGAGTAGATTTTTTATCTTTCAATATAATACGTTTATCATCATTTGAAGATAAGGCGACCTTGTTTAATTCTTGAGTAAAAATTTGATGTTTGATAGATCTAAACAAAATGTTTTTCTTTGATTCAATTGTATCACTCAGGAAAACGTGCTCATAATTTCTAAATTTCATCTTTTTTATAACATTTTTTTTTATTCCCTTTGCTTTTTTAAGTTCCTCGTCCTGAGTTTTAATACAGTATAATTTAGATTTAAGTCCAACAAACTCGGTTATTAATTTTCCACCTAACTCATCTTTAAAAAGCCCAGGAACCTTTTTGTTACAACGAGGTATGCCATAAACATTATTTTCTGAATAATTACTAGTATCGTAATATGATAAAAAATTATGTTTTAAGTCGCTGTATACATCTTCAGTTTGAATAGAATACAAAAAACTGTCAGTGTCTGTATAGCACAAATTTATATCATTACCGTAAAAGGGTTTCATTACAGAATAATGAAAATCGTACATATGGCTTTTTGAAATTTCTAATACCGTAAATCCTATGTAGATGGGCTTATCGAGTAATATTGTTTCTGGTTTCATTTGGATAGCAACGAAATTTTCTGTGAAAATAGTTGAACTTTGATAATTTGGTCGTGCTATTAACTGCTCTGCAGTATAATGCTTTTTAGTTTTATTTTTCGTATCATTCCATTGATTAACCAATTTAACATCGAGTCTCTTTTGACTATCCTCTAACGTTTTTCCAAAAATACTATTGTTAAGTAACTTAAAAAAGTCTTGTTCAAACGCAGATTTTGCTTTTGTTCGAAGTTTTGTATTTAAATCAATGTACTTTTTTAAATAAGGACTTTGTTTAAATTTGATTACCCTATGAATTTTTTTTAATAATAACCCATGTTTCAGACAAGTTTTGAGATGTACGTAATGAATAACATATTCGAATTTATCGTACAAATTGGGTATCAGTTTTTCATTCTGCGAACCCGGTGGTTTAAATTTTTGCGGACAAAATGGTATGTCATTATGCAAATCATGCAAATATTCAGGGTATTCCAAATCTACCTCTAATATATAACCATATTCAGAGTCATTTGGTACATTTGTAATATCGAGCACAGCTAGTTCTGTTTTCGATAATAGTTCAAAATCTGAACATGGCATGTGAGCACACATTGCATAACCATATAAATTGTTACAATCTATATACATTAAATAATTATTTGGTGCAGATTTATTGTAATTTAACAAATATTTGTTGTTGGCACTTGCACATCTGGTAGAGCATAAGCAAACTCCTCCTCTAATCCCTTTTTGAATCATTCTTATTATTTCCAAGTCATTAATAAGTTCTAACTTAATACCGGTTTTAAGTAGCATTGCATCAAAACTTAAACTAGGAGCAGTTAAATAAAATGCAGGGTCCAAACGATAATTAACTTTACAAGTCTGCCGGAAATTTTCAAAAATGTCTGCTAGCAGCAAAACGTCAGATTTAAGGTACAGATCTGTGTATTCACCTAACGTATTTATTTCAAAAGTATTCCAAACACATTTGGCATGCTCGTAATCAGCCACAGATATAGCTTCACCGCATAAAGTATTGAAAAAACAGCTAGCTGAAGGTAACACCTCTTCATCGTAAGAACTCCAACTGCACATATGTTCATACGGATAAACTCCTTTACGTTTTAATAATTCCGAATGTTTTTCTTGAGGAAAAAATCTTGATAGGTGAACAAAACCATTTTCATCCAAATTACCCACCAATTTTTCTAAGCTACTACCCAAAAATTTAAAAGAGTCCACAAATCGAACAGGTAAATATCTTTTTTTACCTGTAGTAAAGTACTTAGTAAACGAAATATAGTTTTCTTTCGTTTTAGCTATCACTTTTAAAGAACCTGACATTTCTCCAAGCTCACGTATGAACAAATGAGAGTCATATCCAGACAAATTATGAAAGAAAACCGGTATAAACTTCGGTAACTGAAAACGGATGTTACAATGCGCATGAGCGGCTCCGCGGTACTTTCCTGTTAAGTGACAGTGATCTTTAACCTTATCATCGAATAATAAGTTGTTACAAATGAAACAATATTTAGATTTTGAGTGTTTATCTGCATCTCTGTCGGTAAATATCATCAGAACTGTTTCTTCAAGAATATTGTGTATATTAGTTACGTCTTCTTGGAGATAAGTTAAAAATTTACTGACGCAATCGTCCCCCCTGTATGAAACGTATTTGCTGAGTGAGTTGTCGTATGAACATACGATATAGTATGCGAATGCTGCGGGTATGTGTTTGTTCAAAGTCCTAGTTTTATTAGAACTTATATCTTCGTGACATGGCTCTAACAAAGATTCAAAGTCTGCGTAAATAACAAAAGGTACATCTTGAATCCGTTCATAGTGATTGAATTCTGTGAGAGTTCCTTTTTCTGGTAAAATGGTGGTGACGCCGCCGCATACATGAGTACTTAGTTGAATCTCGTTTTTAAAGAAAATCATACATTCATCACACAAATAGATTTTACCGTGGTGTTTAGTAAGTTGTGATCTGAGTAATTTACTCAAATCCTTAATCAAACAATAATGACTTCGACTATGCTTCTCTAAAAATAGCAAATTAATATGATGTTTCCTTTTACAAACTGATTTGTAAAGAGGACCAATAACGTTGTTTTTTTTTAATCCATACACGTTAACACTAATATCTTTATTATTTTTTTCAAAAATTTTTATGTCAGAAAATCCTACAGGAAACGTCATATTTTTGGTGTTCAATACGTTATCAAAGTGTGGATATGAACTCGTTTTGTTAATGTTATGTTTAGCAGGAAACAGGGCTGCCATAATTGACCATAAGAAACAGAAATTATCATTATTATTTATATTGATACAGGCTCGTTTAGTCATCAGACATCGCGGTAGAGGTATAAAGCTGGATGCTCTTAATGGATTATACTTATTGATATTAACCTCTAAGTATAAGTTTTCAACAAAACTCCAGCCACTGTCTTTTTGCTGAAATTCATCAATTTTAGTGCAAATATTTTGAATTGACTGGGCATACATTTGTTTAAAATCTGAATTTTCATAGAAAATAATGTTTTTGGTTGCGAACGACTTTGTTTCAAGTGTATCGTTTTTTGGTAAAGAAAACTTAGCAAACAATTCAAAATTGACTTTGATTGTATTGAATACGCCCTGCCTAGCGTTGATCAGGGCTCGCACGGACTTGCGTAGCTGATTTAGGAAAAGCGCGGGCGGCGTAACCTCCGCAGCTTCCGCATGGTCGCTTCTCGCCTCTGGAGTCGCTCTTACTCTATACGATGCTATCCTACTACGAAATGCATTGCCTATCTTTTCAATGCCTTTACTAATTTCTAAAGCGCTATTATTTTTATGAGTAGTACTCTTTAGATGGGCGGAAAAGCCATTACTTTTTACCTCTGTATCGCAAACAGAACAAAATATTTTATTATTTGGCATTATGTTTTGTTAAAAAGTATGTATCTATCTACACATCACCCATAAGGTAACAAAGTTTAAAATATTGTAATTAATAAACTTCAAAAATACTATTTTGTTAGAAAGTAAAAGATGTAAGTACCTACACACATACTCACTAAACAGTCCTCTACAAATAAAAAATCATCAATTAAATAAAAAAAATACATAGGTATACAATTATTTTGTTGCTTAAAAAATTTGTAGAAGAAGTTAGTCTAGAAGAAACAGCTATTTTCTCTCATTAAAAAATTATCGATATAAAATACGATAATAGTAAACTCAATTTATTTAGATTTTTTTTCTGCAAAAAAAGTTCCTTCACCACTGAAGGAACCTTTTATTTCTTTTACAAATTTTTTGATGCAATACGCTGCTTCATCATCATCATTGCAGCAATATTTTATGTTGACGGAAGCTTTTTCCCAACGATCCTTAGGGTTGACGTTTTGAATGTCTTTAGTATTATATATTTTAACCTCTAAGAACAGCTCTCCATTGAGCTGTGCGGTGCGACGCAGCACCCCGCCGGCAACGCGTCGCGTGCACGATGACAGTGGAGGTGCAGGGTTCTTCTGCGCCCTGCGAGCGCACTCTGAGTCGGACTCGCTGGCCGAGCCACCGTCGTCGCAGTCACCAAACCATCCAAGCACGCCCTTAGAGCTGACCTGTCTCCAGACCTCTTAGCTTTCTTCGGCGGGCTGCGCTTGGCTTTAGGTTTAGCAAGCTTCTTCTTGGCACTAGACCTGAAATTTAAAATAAAATTGTTACTAAAATAAATATTTCGCGAGGTTGTATACCTACCTACTAACCATGATTTCAACTAAACTTACTAGTTAACTAAGTAAATTTGATAAAAATAAAAATTATTACAAATAGGTATTCACCTTAAATCGAATTCATCTTCGGAATCACTACGCGCTCGACACACCTTTGTCTTTGTTTTCTTCGAAGTATTCTTTGCGCTGAAATAATAAAAATAGCTATTAATAATACAATACAATTAATGAGGTCTAAAATATAAAAGATTCTCTATGCAGAATACAATACATACATACAAAAAAAAATATAATAAAAGATAAATATTCAGTACCTATTCCTTTTTGTAAACAAAATAATATTGAATAATTAGAACTCTAACTAGGTACATACCAATTACTTGAAGATGCTTCGACCTCAGTTTCGGAATCGCGATGCAAATATTCTCGCCTTGCCTTCTTATTTTTTAAATTGCTCGAATATTCAGTGTCCGACCTAAAACAATAGTTATAAAATGTAACTAAACGAGAGCTACAAATTTGGGTTACAGTCAAAACTTTTTTCGGTTACGTTAAGTTAAAAATTGCTATTGTATCAACAAATTTAATAATGAATAAACTTACGAACATTTTTGAAGAAATAGTTAGCGCCAAGCCTTAGGAGAGAGCCTCTCACTGTTTGTATCGTACGGGGGCGTGTGGTCAGCTCGAAGCGGGCGAGTGAAGGTCGTGTGAAGTCGTCGAAGTGAAGGAAAGTCCTCAGAGATTATTTGAACAGCTCTCGCGCGCACAATATTCAAATGAATGCAATTACACCTCGATCGGAACATTTTATACGATGCAGGTGTACTAAACATTTTTACAAAAAGGTTTTAGGTAAAAGTATTTCAGGTAAAAATGATTCTTATTAAGTTAGAAATATAATCTAATTACATTTAAAGATACTTTTCTACATATTGGACATTTATTATTGCTGATGGATAAGGCGCACGTTGCACAACATGCGGCATGACCGCACGGAATGAAACAGATGTTTAATTCTTCGACAAGGCAAACTTTGCAAATTGGTGCAGTAACTATTTCATTGTCATTCACTTGTAAAATTCTTTGCTCCGATGTTGAAGGTTCGCTTTGTTCTTTGTAAGTCCCACTTAAAATACTTTGTACAAAATATTCTCCTTTAACCAACAAAACATATGGACAGGTTGAATACCAACGTGCATGTTCTATCCATGGTATATCATCAGAGCACCAGTCCTTTAAGCCTCCGTTACAGAAGTAGCAAATAACTTTATCACTTTCTCCAGCATAAAAAAATCCAGCATCTGCTAAATCTGTTGGTCTTGTAGCCAATTCTTGTGGCCAGGTATCGAAGCTCTTTTCACGCGTGTCTTTAATACTAAAACGAGGATGTTTTGGATTTAACGACAACATTACATATTTTATCAATGCAGAATTGTTACAAGAACTTCATGGAATCACTTATATACACAAACTGAAAAGATTTTACATTCAAACATAAAATGTTTAAAATCCCTGCTATAGTCATTTTTCCATAATCAGCAGAATTGCGATGAGTATGTTCTCGTTGGTGTTAATTTGTGTTGGCTGCATGCAAAGAATTTTTTGAATGAATCGTATCTTTGTATAAAAAATAACAAATAATAGGATAAACATCGAGTTATTAAAACCAAACGAATCTTCTTTTTTGTCACTTTCTGTACAATTTTTACATATTAATTTTATTATTATTTTAATGTAGGGGTGTGCCTATTAGATAGATAGTCCTCCGAATTTAAGCAGAACTAGTACTTGCATACCTACATACTCGAAGATTAATAGGATTCGTCGACCTCTGTGGCGCAGCGGGTGAAGGTCCGCCTGCGACGCAGGAGGTTGCGGGTTCGATTCTGGCTTTAGAAATGTTTGTGCGATCTACAGATATTTGTTCAGGGTGTTCTGAATGTTTTCTATGTATAATAAAAATCTATGTGGTGTATTGTATTAAGTATATCAGTTATCTAGAACCAGAACACAAGCTCTGCTTAGCTTGAGGCTAGACAATGCTATGTGAATTGTCCAGCATTATTATAATAATCCTAGATTGGTTAGGTACCTAAATATCACAAAGCGTGTGTAGAGACAATGAGAACAAACCTGATTCCTATTTACAGAAAAACAGAGGTATCATATTAATTCTGCTAACAAATTGTGACAACTTATTTATAATATAACTTGATATTGTTGTATCAAATTCTTCTTTAAACATCGAATAAAAGCCGCCATACAACTACTTAAATATTTCATCATACAGCATTTGTGTATAGAAGTACCTATTTAGGTACATACACTAAACTAAAATTTGATTAAGAGTATCCAAATAACGAACAAATAGTAGCATTTTAATTTGGTTATGTTTTACACGTTAGTCTGTTCAATAGTTTAGGAGATATACAGAACCAAACAATTGTACATAATGTTTTCGTCTTTTTAGGGTTCGGTCTCTCTGTCTATCAGGGGCTATATTTCACAAACCGTAATAGGTAGGCAGTTGAAATTTTCGCAGTGTGTTTTTATATGATCGTTACAGCAACAAACCCTAAAAATAATTTAAAGTTAATAAGTAAGAATCCTCGTACGTTAAACGTTTGTTATTTATATGTAAATTAAAAAGTACATAGTGTCAAATCTTGACCGATTGTACGGAAGCCTTTTTCTTTTTTCTTTTGTGCGAGTCCGACTCGCACGGTTAAGACGATTATGTATATAATATTACTTAGTAATGAGATAGATAATTTTGTTAATATCGTACAATGGTTGCAATTTGTAACGTACGATTAACATTATGTAATGTACATAGGTTTCTAAAATTATTTTTCATCTGAACTGTAACACCTGTTTATGTATCACCATTTATCAATAAAAGTTAAGTTAGTAGTTCTGACTCCTAAAATAGGACGGTAATTGTGTTATAAAAGGACAAATCCTTAAAACAATGCCTTTTACTTTTACAATAGGTAATATTTATAAATCAAGGTCGTGATAGCGATGCCTGCATGTTGTAGCGTCATCGATTTACATTAGGTAAGTATTACTGAAGAATCCGTAATCTGAAACAGCAGGTACAGTCGACAACAAAAATCGTTGGACAAGGTAAATCGGCTAAAAGCCTGTTTTACCTGTAGTTATAATAATGCTTATGTTAGACATAAAAACCTAATGTTTATTTGACGTACACACACACACACACACGACACATGTACCTACCATGTAGATACATAAAAAAGTTATGAAACGAATACATACTATAGTATTAATAATGTTTATTCTCAACTAATCAACGTAAAATTTGTGTTAAGTTATTATCCTTAATTTTACTGTAACAATTATCGAGTTCCTAAAACC
This sequence comes from Eupithecia exiguata, assembly GCA_947086465.1. Classification (NCBI taxonomy): domain Eukaryota; kingdom Metazoa; phylum Arthropoda; class Insecta; order Lepidoptera; family Geometridae; genus Eupithecia; species Eupithecia exiguata. Next base: position 486,593 of record OX352254.1, read on the forward strand.
AGAATGAATAAATGTTATATGTATAAATGTTCAGTAACTTTTATCATCAACTGTACGTACCTACCTACATAAAACTTTACTCACATCGTCTCTTCATTCAGTTCAGCGTTACCAATTCATTGTTCAACTCCTGTCTGCAGTGTTAGTTATCATAAATAATTTGACTCTGGTTAGTCTTGTGAGAGAATTCTCTAGGTGTATAATTTGACACGAGCAAATGACCTAGAGATAAACACATTCTCTGAGCAATCGGCCACAGTGACTTAAATAACCTGAAAAGTGTTGTCGAATGATATGATAATCTTTCACACAATCTGCATGAATCCGAGCTTGAACAGTAATTGGTTAAACATTGCTTTGAACTGTATGATTATGATATGCTGCTGTATTTTGAGTCTACCAAGGTATGTTAGTCTTGTGAGAGAATTCTCTAGTTGTTAGTAAAAATATACAACATACTAGAGTCAAACACATCTCTGAGCAAACGGCCGCAATGACTTAAAATAACCTAAGACATGTGTAGTCAGCAGATATGATAATCTTTCACACATTATCGAACTAAAACTTAAAACTATGGATTTCGGTTCTAGTAAGTCTTGTGAGAGAATTCTCTAGGTGTCGATACTGATTTGGCACGAGCAAACGGTCTAGAGACAAACACATTCTCTGAGCAAACGGCCACAATGACTTCAAAATTACCATAAGACCGCACAGCCCACGATCAAAAGTATTTAATTTGAAAATCTTACTCAGTTTTTGTTCCTCAAAACCGATTGGGCATTCTAAATTACAGAAGTATTTATTGGGAATTCTAACATCCTTTTTGTTCTCAAAAACCGATTGGGAATTCTAAATCACCGTTTTTGTCGACTGAAAGGAGACAAGTGATTTAGAATGCCCAATCGGTTTTGGGGAACAAAACGGATGTTAGACTTCCCAATAAATACCTACTTATATAGTGTAGCAAGAAATAGATTACTTACAAATTCTGTGAAAATTTCAACTATCTACCTAGTACGACTCATGAGATACAGCACGCTGAGGGACGGACAGACAGCGGAGGCTTAGTTATAAGGTCTCGTTTTACACCCTTTGGGTACTGTAGCATACCTACCTTTGCGAGTTCATTGACAATGCAATGCTATGATACCAACGAGCTGGTCTGATGATGACACAGAAGGTGTCCATAAGAGCTCCAAATCGATATACCACTTGAACCCCGTCGAGTTTGGGATCGTTGGAATTTTCTTATCGTAATTTTCTACCAACATTTTGATGATAATGAGCACCATAGCGCCCTGTCTTCAACTTGCCGCATTCAGCATCTGCCAGCAGTCTTTCGCAAATCGTCATCCCACCTAGTCGGAGGGCGTCCTACACTACGTTTGCCGAGTCGTGCTTGAAATATTATCCAAACCTAAATTAATTCGGTTAACCTAATTTATTTTACTCGTGGTTACACTACTCTGAAAAGGATCGTACTTGACTGAATAGTAGGTATGTCCGCCGCTAGTAAGATGTAGGATGTAGTTCCGAAATAATCGCGTGCGCAGCCACAGGCAGGAGCTAGTCATTCACTCGTACCTCATTAACGCGACTGTTTGATTCATGTCAGTTTTCTATTTCTCTCGACTCTACGTGAAATCGCACAGTCCAGCCAAGTTATCTCAGTTAGCCGCTAGACTACCCGGATATATGTTTTATGTGATATGGTTCAATGCGAACTCTTTCAACTGAGATCTAGCTTTCAGACTGATTAAGTCTGCCTTACCACTAGAGATGTGCTACGTTGCTATGTTTCCAGCCGACTAATAGGATCGTTCCATTATCGTGTCGTTTTTGTCAGCTATTAAAATGACGCGATAATGAAGCATTCCTATTGGTCGGCTACGTAGCTCATTTCTGGTAAAAATTACAAGTTACAGTCATTTGTGCAAATAGGATAAGAATAGTATTTGGCCTTCATAGGAGTGGGACAGAACATAACTTTTTCAAAGGTATAAGCGCAAAAATCAAATGTTATTTATTACTTACAAGAAAACTACGCAAATCATTTTAATAAAAAAACTGGCTTTATAAACCAAATAATTTGTTGGCTAATAACTGATACTTAATACATTGTATGAGTTATATAGGTTTTTTATAATAACCAAATATAAATCAAAGATGAAGAATTTAGAATTAGAATAAATACAGTCAGACAAACACACATTAAAAAACAAGTTCTTGATAAAACCTTGATATCCAATATGGCCGACCTCCGCTTAGAGTTCACGGCTGAACCGCCCGCTATGAAATTTGCAGATGTAGGCTGGGCTTTAGGAAGAAAGGTCGCATAATTAATTTGTAATAGGCCTTTTGTAATAATATCACTGTGGAATAATATGTACATATTATTCCACAGTGATATTATTAAAAAAGTACGTCACCATCCACGCTCATTTTCAGCTGTGCTGTGAGAAGGCGGTCGCGACGTAAGAATCGGCCCCCTCCAACTCGGTCCGTTTATGTCGTAAGAGCCTAAGGGAACCTACCAGAGGAAGAGCAGCAGCTTCCTTTTGAGTAATTTTAACACCTTTGCTGCGATCACCAATCCGCCTGACAAGCGTGGTAATTATGGCACGCCCCCCACCCCCTGTTTGGGGGAGGCATGCCCAGTAGTGCCTAGTTTAGCGAACTGAAGTCGCCACGACATCTTTTATATTTACGGCACTTTATATGAAATATTAACAATTGTTATAAAAATCTCCGAAGATTAAGGTTTCTATATCAATTGTTATAATATAATTGTTACTTATAATACAATACCTAGATTCTCATAATAATGATTCTGTATTTTTAAACTTACCGCGCACTTACCCACTTCACAGAGGCTGTATGGTAACTCCAGTAATCCCGTGACCACGACAGATTGTAACCCTGCGTGATAAATTCAAAGAAATAAACATACTGGCAGTATCGTGTCGATATATTTATGAACTCTTGTTGTACAATCATAAAAATATCAATCGGTTCCTTAAAAATAGCGCTGTACATAATTATCACTTTATTTTCGTGCCACCGGCGCTATAGTCCGTAAGAGGTCCCAAAGATTTTCGGTTGAACCAACTACGGTTTCGTGGCTTAGTTAGTTAGAGCACACCTGTACTGAGGGTGGGGCAGGGGTTCGAGTCCCGCCGAAACAAAAAAAATTTTGGGAAATTTCATTTCTATTGGTACATTTATTGTAATAATGAAAATTCAAAGTTTGTGTTTTTTTTGTTTTAAATTGTAAACCTGTTAAAACGTCGGAATAAATAAGTAAATTGAACGCAATAAATAGCCGTAAGTAATACTAATATTATATTATTCTTTGAACAGCGAAGGTCGTTATTGGGCACTTTACTTAACTACTACTGGGAAATAATTCTAACATATAGTCGGATAAAAATAATGCAGTGTTATTAATATTTCTTCAAGGGCAGTCGTATTAGTTATAAAAACTAATTTTAAAGTTTGAATAAAATAATGGCGCGCTAAAACGATAATCTCTGTCATGGCTCCGGTGACATGACTCGATGACGTCACACCTCACACCACACCTAACAAGAAGAACAACACCCACTGTAATCTGTGAAGTCACCAGGGATGCAACCAAGCCCAGAGCGTTTTCGGTCACAGTGATCATAATATTATATCAAAAATGTGTAATTTTAATCCCGTATTTTTACCTAAAATGGGCATATTTTTTATTAAAAATCACCAGATTACGCTTTGTTACGTTGTCACTGACTAGGATGAAAACAATTTGCAACTTATTTTCAATGTAGTCGAATAGGCTATTGTGAAACGCAGTAGTTTTTATAGGCGTTATAATGTAGTTTGGAAGAGAAACCGGTCTTTTATTTATTTTCCACGACCACACGCAGTAACGTTAAATGATGTTAGTAGGTTGAATATTATATCGGAACGATTATATTATTTAAATATTTATATTAGTAATTTAATAATGGTGGATGAAATGACAACCTTAAGTTTATATTTGGTCGTCGAGAATGTCAATGTCATAATAACACAATGAGATGTTATCCACTTTGGCCTGTTTCACTCTGATCCACTTTGCAGATCCATTAATGGATTAGTTTCCATAGTTTCCACCACTCTGATCCATAAACTATATCTATCTATGTAATGTATTGTATTATGTATATCAGTTATCTAGTACCCATAACACAAGCTCTGCTTAGCTTGGGGCTAGATAATGCTGTGTGAATTGTCCAGCATTATTTATCGACTAGGTGGATTCGTTTCAACTGCTAGAATCCTTAGTATATTAGTTTATTCAAAACAATAAAATTATTCAGGGCTATTTATTTTAAATGAGTACATCAGACTACAAGTAATTACGTTGAATGATGTGCATTAAGTAGGTTGAAAATGATATCGAAACGATAACACTACATATTTACAGTTCTGCGATAGGTATAGGTATGTAGTTTTTAAGGAAGATGAAATCACCGCAAAGTTCTATTTGGTCTTCAAGATGTCAATATCATAATAACACCTATTACAAATGTACGATGATTCTACGCAGTTAGGAGGTTGTGACGAGGGACAACACAAGGACAAGCTAGTTCAAAATATACATAATATAATATATTTTTTTAATGCTGGACAATTCACACAGCATTATCTAGCCCCAAGCTAAGCAGAGCTTGTGTTATGGGTACTAGATAACTGATATACGTAATATAATACAATAGAAAGATAGATATTTTTTAATAAACATAGAAAACGACCAGAACATAGGATATTTCTAACCCATAAATCAGTTCCCATGGTATACAAAAAACCTTAAAACTTTTCCTAGACACAACACGTGAAGCCGCGGGAAGATACTTGTATAAACATATGTCTCTCGTCATGAATAGAACCCCTTCCGCGTCTCACGTAGAACTTCGCTCACTGCGCCACCAAGGCCTTATTAATTAACCAACAATGTCTCTGTAATATATCTTGAAGCTCTAAAATCAGCAACTTACGTAAAAGGCGCTAAAGATCAACATTCCATACCATAACTAACCTAGTACCACACAGTTCCAACCTAGGAAACGATATATCGTGTTATAGTGCTTGCTGATTTACAATTACCAGATATAACCGGTTGGCAGATAAAAATAAACTCAAAATGAATAACTTTATTTCTTTAGGCTTACAAAGTAAGCACTGAGACAAGTCAAATTTTATACTATAAACAGGTTTATAAATAACTAGTAATTATTATCAAATAAGAAATGGGTGTTACTGATTTTATTCAGTGCAATTTTTTCAATTTTTTGTCCACCAGTGGAAGAAGTGGTGAATAAACCTTTTATCTAGTCTCCATCTCATCTCAGTCTAATCTAAAGGCCAAAGCAGATCGCCATCCCACTCTTGCGTACAATTCTTCGTTTGTAGCTTTAAACAAAATACAGCCGAACATAGACCTCCTATTGAAGTATTTTCATAAGTAGGTTTCCGCAAAGACGCAATACAAATAGACAATAAGACAACGCCTGATAACAGATTTGATATGATCTGTTTATCTCATACGGCACAATTTACATTCTGATTCAGGCGATTCACTTAGCTTTATTAGTTTCCTACGAAATTTTGTACGCGTGGAGTAATGTTTGTTGATCAACGAATCCCGCATTTTTTCATGACTGACCGACCGTTGTCGTGAAAACATGCCGGGGTTTGTAAAGGGCGATCTATGGCGTCATTTTGCGAAAAGGATAGGCGAAGGATTTTGCGATAAAGGAGCGGGATAGAGCAGAGCAAAAATGAAGTTTTTGCTTATTATTTATTAATTAGTATATTTATTTGCAAAAACAAGGTTCCCTTGGTATTCTATTATTTAATACGGTTATGACAATAAAACAATCTTGTGATTGATAGTTTAGGTGAAAAACGGTAGTAACTAAGAAAACAGTGGTACTTTGCTCAACTATTTCTGATGTACGAAAAAGTTTCCTTTTTCATTTTTGAAACCACCTCTTCGTTTCATATACCTTGTACCTATATCATGAATTATTATGTATTTTGTTCGAAGCTTTTTTGATAAAGATAACGGAGAATTTTTTTTACCACCCATTTCACGTAAATTCACATAATATCCACGTCTTTTTTGTTCTTTATTCAATTTTGAAGGCAATGCAGCCAGCGCAGCGTCTTGGGCACGCTTCCGACTGGTATTGATAATGGATCAGTTGAGCTACTTGTAGATTGTTTGCAACAGTCTGCTTAACTCAATTGTTTCAACTAGTAAGTTTAGTGTAAAGTTTAATGTAATTCTATAATTTGATTGTAATTTTCTTTGTTAGAAAAGTGGTTATTTAATAAGATATCCGGAGTTTATCAAGATATACATTACCATGCCTGGCTTGGTACCAGATACTCGATCATTACCATTTAGGGTTCGGTACTCGAGGCAGGAAAACTGGCTTTGTGTAAACAAGCGTGTTTTGAATAACAAATTAAATAGATTCAGAACCATCTGATACCGATTATACCGCCAGCGAACGGATTTATCGATTACGATTAGTCTGGTTCCTTGTGGATGGAGCTCTCGCGAGACCATCGGTTTTACTTTTGCGGTATGGAGTGTCGTCGTAGTCACATCTCTTATCAGATCTACGAATAGGTGGTGTCTGTGTGTCAATTGGGTATTTTATATGTACTACTAGCAGCGCCTCGCGGTCTCACCCGCGTAGTTCCCGTTCCCGTAGGGATTTCGGGATAAAAAGTAGCCTATGTTCTATTCCAGACTATAATCTATCTCTGTGCCAAATTTCATCCAGATCCGTTTTGCCGTTCTAGCGTGATAAAGGAACAAACATCCATCCATCTATCTATCTATCCATCCATCCATCCATCCATCTAAACTTTCACGTTTATAATATTAGTGAGATGACAGTCACAAATAACGTGGCTGTCTATTGGTAAAATAATTTTTCGTCAAGTTACGCGCACTAATTGTAAATGTAAATTTGAAATGCATTTTTAGGGCACGTAGAGCGCTCTCAGTTTACCGCGCGGTACCGTAGGTGCGGTGCCGCAAGAGTTTCGCAATGACGTTGTCCGTTGAACGAGATGCGAAACTGTCGCGGACACGCTGCGGACCTCGAGATGCGGCTCCGCAAATTTGATTCCGCGCGGTAATGTGAGACGGCCGTTATCGATTATATAAAAATCTTGTATTTTTTTATTACTTCATTATATTTAGTACTATAGAACCTAATGGAGAGACTTTTCAAAAATGCTATTGCAATGCATAATAACATGCATTGCAATAAAATCAAATACTCGTACTACAAATAAAATACGCTACTAAAATAAAGGTTGCTATTTTTTACAACACCGATAGTCAAAAGTAAAGTACCTCGTCTAAAGACTTGTGCTCTTTCAAGTTTGAACAATATTAGCAGGTCGTTTGGAAGATGGTGTAGCTGTGGACATAGTGCTGATTGATGGCTCTTTCTTTCTCGTTACTTTTATCTTTTAGGTGTCCAGTCCACTCATCCAATATCTTTGTCCAAGAACTTGTATGACTTCATCCAATTGACTAGCAACACCGACATTTGATCCATGAGTTGGATACTTGTTTCTGTCTGCGGCTTCGCACGCGTTGTTTCTGCGAAAACGTATACAGGTTAATTCTTTTCCCATGGAAACTGACATTTTATGGGATAAGGGTGCGCCTAATGCAAACATCATGCAAAATGTGTATTTTTGGCACTTAGATTTATGGTAAAAAAGTACGTTACATTTTCAGATTAAAATAATACGGTAGGTAGGGCAAAAACCTGTAGAAGTATAATATTTATTATTATACTTCTACAGGTTTTTTTTGCTATAGAATATAGTTTATTTAATAAAAAAAAAACGATAAAAAAACTGTTTTAATTAGTGACAGTAATAAAATCGCTTGATAATGGATAATAATTAATTTTCGCTCTCACTTTATGATGATAAAGTATTTTGAAAAACTAAAACGATACAAACATAGCTATTACTTATCCGTTAACGTATGCAAAATTTCATTAAAATCGGGGACGCAGTTTCCAAATGAATCGAAAAGTACGTTTGTTCGGGAGCTCAGAGGTTCAGGGTCTTCTTAATATGTAGCTTATGGTTTATTTCAGGTGAAGAGAGCCATGCAACCTGTGCTACACCGATGCAAATTTTCAGGCCGATCTAGTGAGAAGTTTTGGCGTGAAGAAGTGGCGTTACTTTAGGCGTTACTTAGGAATCTTGGACAAAGATATTGGATGAATGGAATGGGCATCTATCCATGAAATTTGATCAAATATTGGACAAAGATATTGGATGAGTGGAAGGGGACCCTCATCTCAGAAATGTTATCTCAATTATAAACATCTCATCTATGTATCTTATAACTTATAACCGTATATCTACAAAATGAACGCGCGCATTTATACCCATGACATCACACAAGTACAAACTGTACATAAAACTTTATAGCGGTGGAAAATGACTTGATTATGTACTTGTGCATTATAATTTGTTACAGCTATCTGCATACACTCTTACATAGATAGATGGATTGTACTTTAATGTACCACGCAAAGACACAGGAAAATAACAGTTATTAGTTAGTAACCGGGATTCCTAACACAATAGATGTTTCTAAGATAAAACATCTACCTACTTTACATCTTTATGCTATTTGACTACATATACTATGACAGAGATTAACGTTTTGGCGCGCCATTATTTTATTCAAAATTTATTTTAAATTTATTCTTTTAAAATTCCGCCTAAATTAAGGCCAGTCGTATTAGTTTTTATAACTAATACGACTGGCCTTGAAGAAATATTAATTACACTGCATTATTTATATCAGACAATACGTTGGAATTATTTCCCAGTACTTATTAGTCAAGTAGCCTATTGATCAGTTCAAATATCGATCTATCTAATGTACTGTATTATACTACGATTTAGAATCCAAGATATTTTATGTCGACAAAGATATTTTTGAATGAAAACTTAACCTGAGTCAGTTAAATAATAACTTTTAACCAGACAAAAACAAATAGTTTGACATTAGTTGATATGATTGTGGTTTTGAGTTTAATCCATTTCGTATCCTGATTAGCCAAAGGCATGACAAAATAGGCAAAATTAAGTTGCTTGGATCAAATTACTATTTTTGTTATTTTTCACCTTAGTATTACAAAGCTGAACGCGCATCTGTCGGCGCTACCGGCAGGCATTACCGCAGTCATCGCATTTCTTCCTCATGGCGTTTGACTGAAATGCCGCGCGCTCGGTGGCGATAGGTGCGCCACGCTGTATACTATTTCATATAAAGATTTGGAAAATTCGATGACTGCAGGGAAGTCGCGTCTGCCGCGCTCGCAGGTCGCGGTCACCTTTAAAGACAGATTCCAGCAAATAATAGCGTATTAAGTAGCACTGTTTTTGTGATATTAAGAAAGCTTAGGATCTCTCTAAGTTTTTCAAGTCTCCTAGAAACGATGGACTATTTTTATTTATTTTTAAAATGACGTCGATAATTCAACTTTGTCGAGCTCAAATGTAAATTCTTCTCTTTCGATCGAAAATTTTGTACCTAACTTGGATTACTGTTAGAAAGCTAATTAGTTTATGCAAGAAAAACGATTCATAGGGACCTGATTATAAAAAAAAACACAAAAAATGATATAATAAAACAGTTTAATTAAACCGTTCCGCCCTAAAACACAAAACGTAAAAAATCACACGAAAACTACGAAAAATCGGGGAACATACATGGGGTATTTCCAGGTACTCCCGGGGTGAGGTATTAATTTTTTTTTACCTCGTTGTTTGGTCCAACCTGTATATTATGTATATCAGTTATCTAGTACCCATTACACAAGCTCTGCTTAGCTTGGGGCTAGACGATGCTGTGTGAATTGTCCACCATTTTTTATTTATATTACATTCAGAAAGGGAATAGATACCACAACTCAACATGCCGGCAATCGCCCACTACTCTAAACAGGCCGAGTTGATGACAGAAACGTACCAACGTTGCGCAAAACATTTGTAATTAAGTCATACAAATAATGACATAACATTTACATACATATGACGATTGCAAAACAATACTAATGTACGCCCACTAAATATGGAAGTCATATGTTACATTTTTATTTTACATACAATCTACATACTGTTAGCATTTTTAATAGGGTACTTGCATGTCACTTAAAAAAAAGGTGATTATTTTTATTTGTATTAACTATTGAAATAGAAATATATCCGTGAGTATGTATATTTTTTGTATTTTTTTAATGTTTTTATTGTGAAATTTAATAATTATTGTACAGAGATATTTTAAGACTAAATCGCAAAATTCCTAAATGTAACGTCACCGTTCACCGTATTGTCATAAAGCTTTCTGCGGGATATCTTTTTTTGAAAGAAAGAAAATTATTTACTAGACGCAACACAGAAATAAAAAATTCTGATGGTTATTAAATCATTGTTTGTGGACAATACAAAAGATATTTTTTCATTAAGTAATTTCAAACTAGAATACTTAAGTATTTTTAGAAGTACACGCTAACATTGCGCCACCTAGGCAGGCACTAAAAAGACATTAAACTCAATATTTCAATGAAGTCATATCCTCAATCACAGTAATGCGGACCAAGTGTTTGTCATTGGAGCCCACGCGTGGCCGTGTCTTTGGCACGTAGGTATAGGTTATTATTTTATGACCTGACTGACTTCTAGAAAAATATAATGACTAGATTGTGGGCCACATCTTGTGGTGTTTTCTTCTTGTATCTTTTACGACTTCCGTGGCGCAGTGGACGGATTTCTAACTGAGAGGCAGAAGGTTGCGGGATCGAGTCTGGTTTTTTTTGTGTATTATTTGTTTGTGTTTATCAGTCATTTGGTACCTAGCTATAACTATAACAAGATATAATAAGCTCAGCTTACTTTGGGACAGCCCAAAGTAAGCAGAGCTTGTGTTATAGCATCATTCTGTGATGATGCTGTGGAAATATCTATTACCCCTTAAAAAAATCATACACGCCCTACGCCACAATTGCTTAAAATAAATATTATTATAACAATATTTATTTTAATAAATAATATTATTCTCAAATCAGACAAAAATTTGGGTAATTCGGGACGCATAGCTTTATAGTTACTTTAACCCTTAGTTACTCGCTTGAAGGAAACACAACTGCTCGCATGGGTATCCAACGTTTGACCCCAATTCGCTTGTAATATAGGTTATTATTTTAGGGACTAACATACGTCAGATTTTAAACTAAGTATTGCCAAATTTTAAGTAAAAAATATTATTGATACTCTTAATTTTTTAGGGTTCCGAACCTCAAAAGGAAAAAAGGAACCCTTATAGGATCACTTTGTTGTCCGTATGTCCGTCTATAAACCCTCTTTTCTCAGAAACGCGTGGAGGTATCGACTTGTAATTCACATCATTATTACACTCAGGTTCATAACCTCTTGGAGCCTCGATATAAATCAAATTTCTAAGACAACGTAATCAAATGTTACAGCCGTTTATGCCCATTTTTTTTTATTTTTACAACTTATTTTACTTGCACCCACAACCTATAGGTTACTTCCCTTTAACCTAGAATGATGATATTTGGCAAGAAACAAGGTCTTTTATTTGTATAATCAATATAATGTTTAGTTACGGAACCCTCGTTGCGCGAGCCAGACTCGAACTTGACGTTTTTATTTTCCTCTAGCGGACGAAATAATTTCTTAAGGACGTGTCTCTCGCTACTAGAGTTTCGTCGCCCTATAACATTTGTTATTAGTTAGATACTGTGGCGTATTCTAATAAATTCAAAGTCACTGTCACGATAAAGTCAAACCAGCTTCTTTATTAGCGGAGGTCACGGCACCGGAAACACCATAATATTGACCGGAAACGAACCGTTGTTGCCGGGAAATCAAGCGCCATATTGGAACGCTATAAACCTTGCACGGTGATCAAGTTGAATACTTTTTATGGAAAGTGGAGAATAAAATGTAAATCAATTTTATGGCGGTGATATATTGAACGGTAAAGCGATGTTATGGTTGATAATGGTTGCTTTCTACACTGTTTCTACATTATTAAAGTTACTCTAGCTAGCTACTCTAGCTAGAAAACAGAATTAAAGTGCACTCTTTATTTTAGTACATTACTGACCTCGTCAGTATAATGGGAGGGTTGCTGGCCGCGGCTGAAGATGGCTGGAAGCGCGGCGTAGCAAACACGTACGTATCACGGCATCGCTTTGAAATTGCCGGCGAATCGCCAGTGTTATAAGGCTGTTAGGTGTATTTTATATTGATTCCCCCAAAGGCACGTTCTGAAGTGGACGTCTCTTGGCCGAACTGATGATGATGAACTTTAGCTACCATATTATAACGAATTAATACCACTACGCTCTAATTACGTAAGCACCGCACACCGCCGGTCGTGACTCGAGCCAATGTCATAATATACTTTGTATTGTAATATCGTGAAAGTGCACGCTAAGCTAAAAGGGCGTTGGCGTGGAAAAAAGTTCGAGTTATTTTCGAGCCGATGGAAATACAGTAGGTTTGCAAGGGTTAATTGAACAAAGAAGTATTGTAACATATTGTTGTACATTCACATTATTATTATTATTTAAATTATTTATTTATTATTTTAAATTATTTTACGTCTTTTCTCCGTTTACTAAAAGTGACTAGTTCCGTCTTTCGTAAGTTCACAGTCAGTCAGCTTGTTTGTCACCTGACATCTACAGCTTTATACTGGTCCACTGCTGGACACACCTCCCGGTAATCACCTTATTGGCTTTTATCATAATTATGAGTGGTAGTGCTCACGTTCGGCATGGGTTGGGGATCCCAGTTAGTGGTCACTGTAAACTGCTGAATGGATTTAGTGATATTTTGCACGGAGATAGATTTCATCCTGGGGAAGGACGAACAAAGAAACTTTTCGTCAATAAAAACGCATGCAAAACATCTGCATCCAGAACTGGGTAGCTTTTTTATCACAATGCTTAGTGAGTTTTCCTATAAATAGGTAGAGAAGTAGGTACGTATTGATATAAATCTTTAAATTGTATGGCAAATTTTCTATTTCGTTACAATTTGTTACATCAAAATGATTGCAAACTTTTCCCCAGTCGGCGCCATGTTTACCTTTCTTGGTAAGTGGTGTACTGTACGGTGACCCACGACACCAACTATTGCCAATTTGGCAGCACGGGCGCGGCCGTTTACCGGTCACGATGAGAGTTCGCTATTAGGGCTGTCACTGTCAAAGTCACATTCGATTTGACATGTCATTAGATTGATCATTAGATTAGACATTTTATCTATAAATTCGATCATTAATGCATCCACGCTTCTATGACAAACATTCTAGTATTTAACTCCTATAGTTGTGCCTATGACTATGAAACGGGCACTAGAAGGTAAATAAATAATGCTGGACAATTCACACAGCATTATCTAGCCCCAAGCTAAGAGCTTGTGGTATGGGTATTAGATAACTGATATACGTAATAAAATACAACATACAGATATAAATTTTTATTATACATAGAAAACGACTAGAACACCCGGAACAAATATTTGTCCCAAAGCGGGAGTCTATCCCGAAACCTCCTGCGTCGCAGGCGGACCTACGCCCACCGCGCCAGAGGTCGATTTATGTCAGTACAATGCGCTGCACTCATTTTAAGAGCTAATCTTATTTGTACACGTTCAATTGCGACGTGAACGCGTTGTCTTAGCCTAAGTTTTTAATTTATAGTATTTGTAAAAGTTGGATATTCGGTAAAGAATACGTAATATATCATACACTAGCTAAAACGGAGAAACCGCGAGGTTTCTCCGTTTCAAATTCATAAATCTCCCATGGGAATTTGATGTTTTACCAGGATAAAAAGTAGCCTATGTTACTCTCCATCCTTTTAACTAACCCTATGCCAAAAATCAAGTCGATTGGTGGCTTAATTGGGGCGTGAAGGAAGGACAAACAAACACACTTTCGCATTTATAATATTAGTTAAGATCATACATTAGTTCTCCGAGAACCGGCAACCCTAGCTAAGTGTCATGGCCGCGAGCGAGTGACATTTGACTCTAGAGCCTCGCTTGCCGCTTTCAAATTGCGGTAGGCAATGCGGTAGGAATGTGAGATGCAATGCATTCTCCGTGAAAGTGAAACCCTGAGGAAAATGGTTTCATTTTCAATATACCTAACGATATAATGATCCTTTTTCATTTTCTTAAAGCTCTGAACTCTCAGTTCAGAGCATTTGATCTCTCTGTTCAGAAGCTTTTGGGAAATACAGAAGGGCCTGCAGGGCTCATCCAGCAGGCACTTTCTTGGTATATGAACCAAAGCCCACGTGCCTATGATGTGTGTATGCACACAAGCTTCTCAGGAGCCGCATGCGAGAAAGCTCCTCCCAGCATCTTAGGAAGTATCTTCATTTAATTCACAGCCCTTGGTATCCCAAGTTTTCGCACGTTTGGAGGACCTTGACATTGTGTGTGTGTTCCTTTGACCTCCGTTCGGTCCGAACCAGAATCTTAGGCAATCTGCCATCACTTTGCCTGGACAAGTGACCTAATTCAATTTCCAATTTCTATTCGACTTACATCACCCTGGATACTACAATCCCTTTTTTCTGTCTATGCTATGGTATGCTTGCCGGAGAAATTAAAAGCAAACATGAGACAGAACATCGTAAAACGCACTCCTAGCGTTGCTTTCATAAGGGCGAACATCAGATAGTTTATTTGCTAGTTCCGCCAATAAGTTCTAAAATCCTTCGCCTCCGCTACACGTCTGGTGTGGTGTTCCCAACGTCCCTTACAAGTGTTTTCAAGCAAATCATGCCATTCGTTTAGTCTCACACATGGAGCCGTGGCACCTTATAACTTCCCAGCAAAGCGTTGTGTGCAACAGACAAAGATTGTCTCTCAATTAAAATTCACCAAATAACTTCACCGGTATTGCATACAGCGCTAGTTTTTACGGATTCTGGCACGCAACTTTCCACAGACACTAGACTTTTTGCTCTATGCTGTGAGAGGTTGTGAGCAATCTGTGATTTCCTCTGTTTCCTTCCGCCATTTTGTATTTGTCGACATTTTCTCGGAAGTGGCTTGGAGCGTGTCCGATTGGTTGTAATCGAATATGGAAATCGAGAGTTTGATTGTCATGTTTTCGAGAAAACGTGTGGTGTGGACATTTCACACTGCAACATCTAGAGGTATCACAACTGATTTCTATCCTTACTAATAATAATATAATAAAGTGCAAAGATTTGTTTGTTTGTTTGAATTGAATAGGCTCGGAAAGTATTGGACCGATTTGAAAAATTCTTTCACCGTTAGAATCCTACTTTATCCCTGATGAACATAGGCAATAACATATACGCGTGCGAAGCCGGGGCGGACCGCTAGTATTTTATATTTTGATAATGGCCATTATTAAAACAGATGATCAATAATAATAATCGATGTTTTAGATTATAATGACGATGCTCTCTGACTCACGTGACATTTTTTTAACTGAGTGACAATCAAAGTATCTGTAACAATTTACTATGGCAGATCAGACAAATATTAAAATTGTGTGAGAATCGAACCGCAACCTTCCGCGCCTTAGGCGAACTTTCGCTCTCAGCGTCACAGAGGTCGTCTATACCAAAACAATACAAAAAGCTAGCTCAAAAGGCCTCAAAGCCGAAAGCTTTGCTATTCACACCATACCTTCTTGATACGACCTCTTTCGATTGTTCCAAAACGGTTCCGAACTCGAGGGCTATACACCAACCACCATTTTTCCTGCGAGCTTACCAACCGAACTCGAGTATAATCTTTTGAGAAGAGTTTGAGGTACGAGTTGAGGTTACGACTAAGTATATGCTCATTAGGGGAGGCCTATGTCCAGCAGTGGACTAATAGGTTGATGATCATGATGATGTGCGTGAAAGAAAGATAATCTCTTTGAATCGAAAGCTCTATGGTATATAATGTAGGTATGTACATATTAATACTTAAAGCTGTACACTCTCAAGCCTTATGAAACTTGGTTGGCTTGATGTTTGACGTGTCGGGTCAAACTCCGATCCGTAACCTTCGCGTGTGGAAATAAACTTGAAGGATTTGTTGTTTGTTACGTAACTGTGACATAATAACTGAAGCATGATTTGCGTGACGACCTCTTTGGCGTAGTGGGTAAATATCTTAGCTAGGATTTTTTACAATATTGTCCTCTAGCCAATTTAACGATGAAAGTTTCAGTGCTTTATTTATAAGAAAGTTTTGTAATTTGTTATTAGTTATTGGTTTTATTGTTAAGTTTGCATACGATGATTCATATATTTGTAAACATAACACAATAAAAGCTAAAATTCACATGCTTGGCGTCGAGTTTGCATGCGCATGCACATTGCATATGCTTGCGCATGCGCATGCAGTTAGCCTTTGGGGATGCTAACTTCCTGAAAAGTTTTATTATATGTAGTATCTACAGAAATGATCTGATAAAATATAGATTTCTATAATCAAATTATTTAATTGAAAAACTTAAGTCTGATATCCCGTGCAATAGAAAGTGAACTGCAATTATACTTTAGGTAGCGGACTCAGGACCGGAGGAAAAAAAACCAGATACCATTCTGCGTTCGGTTCGGTAGGACTATTCAGAAATTAAATCCATCTCAGTTTATCTACCTACAGCATATTCTAGTCCAACATATTAACAAAAAAAAACACAACAAACAATAGAAACAAATTACAAATAGTATTTACAATTCAAACAATTGAGGTAACTGCAGACTGTTGCAAACAATCTACAGGTAGCTCAACAAGGGTTAAAGATTCATCAAGCAAGGTTAATCTTGACTCGTGCCACTGTTAGGCTGAGGCCGACTGGTAGATTTTTTTATTTAACAAATTTTGTCCGTTTGTCAAAGGCCATCGAAACAAAGTTTATAGACTAGTTTCCTAAAAAAATATAATTAGTCCGTCAGTTAGATTATCAAAAGATATAAGGATACGTATTTTGAGATATGAAATATTTTTTCTTTTGTCAATATAACAAAAAATTACAAAGATACATAGCGTCAAAGTTTGGGAGTGGGGGCTCGTCACGTCACAACGTCGTTAAAAAGTGTCGTCACGCGGAACTTTAACTAGCTGTATTGTCATAATTTTTTGTTTAATTGTTAGAAAAATACGAGTCCAATATCTTCTGATTATCTAACAGACGGACTAATAAGATTTTTTTTTGTACACTTTCTCCCTGAATCCGGCCCTGCACTCAGTGAAAGTACTACAGGTTGTACTTGGGGGGGACCTTTTATGGTACTACAAGATTATATTACCTTTACGTTTACAATTTATACCTCGTTTGATTGTGAACGTTCACTTTTACTCAACCTTTATAACCGCTTATCGCATTCACTGCCCGTAGCGAAATCACAATAAGTGACGTTTATTTCCATACCAGCTGCGCTCCGAGTCATTCGTCAACTCACACCATCCAACTCGTCCCCACTGGTGTGAGTTTAACACATTTTTAGCTATTCAACATTCTAACTTCTTTTTAAATTTCAAATATCGGTGCTTTTACTGCTCTATGTTTAAACCTAGTTGTGCATCCATGTTTAGGAATTCAATCTAGTTTAAGAAACTTAGTTATAACCTTTACTACAGTGTCATGTTTCGATTGTTTTCTGTTTTGAATGCCAATAAAGTAAACAAAATATAAAAAATAAAAGTTGACGAACCGCGATGTTACCCGATTTAATATACATACATATTTGTAATCCAACGGGAACTCTACACTTTTCCGGGAATAAAGTAGCCTTTGCTTTACTTAATCCAGTATTAAAGCTATCATGGTACCTAATTTCATCTAAATCCTTTCAGCTCTTTGAGCGAGAAGAAACACACACACTTACTTTCGCCAAATTAGCGCCGTATTAGCTTTTGCCTGCGACTTCGCACGTTCTAATCTCGGAGAAAAATTACACCTAAATTCCAAATTTTATCTTTATCCGTTCAGCAGTTGGAGATTGGCAATAAATATTGTTTTCATATTCACTCACAAAATGCGTAAAGGTAGTGTATTATGAACTAGCGGCGTCGTATCGTAGCCCCTCAAGCATTATGAATTTGACCCGGAGAATAAGAACTTAGTGATATTTTATATTTACTCATCATCATTACATTTACAATTCCTACATCGCAACGCAATTACGTTAAATACACATAAAAACTGATTGGCACTGGCTTGACATCCAACCTTCAAGCCAGCAATTATAATCACCTTGAAGTACATACATAGCTTGATTGTGTAAAAACAAACAAATGCCTCAGATTTAGTATTTCAAAAACAGAATACCTACATTCTTTATATAACAACATTCGAATTCGAAATGCAAGTGTTCGAATTTCAATAACACATAAATACCTCGGTAATAGTGACGTGCTAAAAGTAGCATGTTAAGTAACGTAAATGTTACTGCTATTTATGGTAACGGTGGTAATTTACTTGACCTTGGTTTGTTATATCACGAGGAAGTATTGAAAAATAGGCTTTTCGTGGGTTTATTTGAATACCTACTTAATTGTCCACACATTCGTAATGTAAGTCCACCCACTTAGGATACTTCCATATTTTCAATATTTTGTATGCCTTTTTGTACCTGCATGTAACCTCCGCGAAGGCGGTAAAGTTAATCAAATAAAAAATTGTTTTCAAATATTTTACAACTAAGTTCGCTGTACAAATTTATGGTAATAAAGAGTAGAAGGCACTTACCTATCGTAATAACGAATTTTGTCATTACGACTTTACTTGTTTTACTTTAACATGTCCTTACCTACATAAGCCAAATAGCAATTTATTTAATTTTACATTCATTTATCATCTGAATCCAACAAAACACGACGTTATTTTTGCTAATGCATTTTTATATTTATGTAGAACGAGTAGGTACCGTGCAAAACCCCATAGAGCAACAACCTGTGAAAAGTGCATAGTGCTTTAATAAATCACAATGATAGTGACATAAAACATTCACAACAACATCGATGTACCAGTGAAAAGTGCATAGAATTACAAATCAGCACTGTTTAGAAGTGACACAAACAACGACTAAACAAAGTTCTAAACCAAGAACCAACTTCAAAATCGTGGCACGCGTCGCGTGTTGTAGTGATATTAGTGTTTATGTATTAAAATGCTAAAATGGCGTTTATCGGACCGAGGAACAGTGCTCCTGTCATCAAGGACAGTCTGCACACGCCGGCCTATGAGGTAAGTGTTTGACAGTCTTCACAGATCAGTTACAGGATCATCAAGCCCCGAAGTAAGCAGACCTTCTGTTATAATTATAAGTGCTAACTAGATATCTGGTTTACTTACTACATTAAATAAATAAAGCTGAACAATTCGCACAGTATATCTAGCCTAAGCTAAGCAGAGCTTGTGTTATTGGTACTAGATAACTGATATACATGATATTAATACAAAAACATGGATATATATTTTTTATTATGCAGTGATTCCCCAATCATCTCTCTGTATCTCCAAGCGACTTCTGCTCTCCTGGTACCTTCAATGCTAAAAGTACTGTTCAAAGGTTTTACACCCAGCCCCGTGACAAATATCCGTAGATCGTACAAATATTTGTCATGCAGCGGGTATCAAACCCGCAGTCTGTGGACCTTTGACCGCTGCGCCACTGAGTTTTATTGAACTTGACTAGTAGTAGGTATGTAGAATGTACAAAGCATGAAGTTTTGAAGTTTGTTAGTCATTCACGCTAAAAGTACTGAAAAGAATGTGCTGAAATTTTATGATGTGCTTCTAGACGTGGATTAACATTAAACGCGTGTAGAAGCACATCATAAAGCACATCATAAAGCACATCCGCAGGCTGATGCAAAATTGAAATCGTGTGGTTGAGAATAGGTACTGTGTGCATTGTGGCAAGCAAACTATAATAATGTTATGAACATTTCAAAATTCTTCATTGTTTTGTGGTAACATAAAGTTAATCGAAGTTTCGAAGTCTCAGAAATTACTCGCAAATCTTTTCAGAAGTTAACAAAAGCTTCCTTTTGTTGAATCCTCACCTCACATCAACAGCCTATAATAGTCCACCACTGCTGGACGCAAGCCTCCACTGATAATCGCCGTATTGGATTTTATCTCAATGCCCATAATTCCCCATGTGAGTTCACTGGCAGATCTATTCTGCAAGAGGCGCTGCTGCCCGCCCCCCGGTGTATGTCCCTTTGTCGCCTCCTACGACACCCGCGAGAAGAGTTGGGGTGGTGCAATGCTAAGCCGGCACAACACGGCTTTTGTTGACACTCAAACTAAAAACAACAATATAAAAGGGCGAATGTTGGATATATCTACTCAGCCCGTCTTTCCGGACGAATGTTGCTTGGTACTCATTTATTGTTGAAAGTTTTATTTATATTTGCATCTTGATTGTTGTTTGTTGATTGAGTTCTTAATTTATCTAACGAAGCATTCATTAATTGACTTATAAAATTATTTCCAAAGTTGTAGCATGGCCATGAGTATCAAAAATAGACCAGTCCTCTTTTTGTGAGGGATAAAAAAAGCTCGAGATTATTTAGTAAACTTCGTAAATATGCAGATTGTAATCTGAACGCAAGGTGAGTGAACCACTGCGTGTAAGAATTCGCATTTTCGTGGCTACCTGCTCGTTATGAATTCATTTGAATAAATCTTTGGCTAATAAAATCGCTACTGGGCTGTCATATTCTTCCTTATTAAATGATGACTGATTCTGATGTGATTTTGTTGTGAATTTCATTAATCATTTAAAAAAAACTTATTTTGTGTTTCACAAAAATAGGTATATCTACAGAAGAGCATAGGTTAGCGGTGCAGCAAACATTTCATGATTTAAATAATTATAAATCAGTGACCGACCTTCATGGATGTCACCTCAAATGGATGTCAAAAAAACCAATTGATATACAAAACAATCGCGCGAAATCATAATAAATACGGGCAAGTACGATTCGGACAAGTGCATCGAGGGTTCCGTGCACTGATAAGTATTTTTTTTGATGTGACTAAAATTTACAGTTGTAGGAGTTTTTCCTGTACTTGTGCTATTAGAAATTGCTCTTGCCAGATATCATGTATGTCTGTGTGCGTTCGCTAAGTAAACATACTTTGTAACGGTGTCCGCGAAGTTTGTGGAATTTTGACTGGAAATAAAGAGAGTTTCGCCATCGAAGCAGCATCGGCTCAAAGGCTGGTGAGAGCAGAGAAGAAATCAGGTACCCACCACACGATATCACTGTTTTTTGGCCTAATATTGCCGCCTGAAGATACACTCCGTTCCTGTACATCTCGAAATATCTACACACATTCAAACATCTTGTGTAAGCACGCAAACTTTTGATGCATGCGGCAGCCAATAGTGGGAACAGCTGATACTGCAAAATACCGTCAAAATACCGTAGAAATTGTTTTCCAAAATTTACGAGTTCATCTCATCAAAACAACAGCAAACACTTTCTCATCTGATTGAAGATCTGTCAAACTGGCTAACTGACTCTGACATACGTGACATTGACGTCTAGCTAGACAGATTGACGTCTACGAAGTCAAGTACAACATCTTGCCAACAACAAAAAATCGACAAACGCCATCTAGGGAGGAGTCGCTGTACTATCAAATTCATACTTCAAACCTAAAACCAGTCAAGTGAAATCAACGATCTATCCAGTCAGACTAGTACCAAGAACATCCGCAAGAGGGCATTATGAGTAGTCTAGAGATGACTTGCGCGGCATGTTCCTCGGCAATATCAAAATCGGATAAAAGCTCGACGTGCACTAAAAAGAACTGCGGAAAGCTGTACCACGAGGCCTGCGCCGGAGAGAATAAACCATGTTCTGGTGCGTGGGTTTGCCCGGAATGCCGCTGTGCGCGAAAGAAAGGAGGAGACAACAGTCTCACCCCGGTCGGCGCGGGTGCCGTAGCTAAGAATAATAGAGACCCAAATGTTACTCACCGTAAGAAGGCGCCGATACCCTTGATACCCGAGATACCGATGACTACGGAAACGGACAAGCCTATACGACATACCGAAGGTGACATGTCGCAGCTTTCTATAGAAGTCCGTAATCTACGCCAAGAAGTATCCTTACTAAGGGATCAGTTAGCCCTGGCGGTATCTATATTAACTAAATATGACACAAAGCTGGAGGGTTATTCTTCGCAGGTGCAGGCACTTCACAATAAGTACGATCGCACTACGACCCTATTGGAGGCGTCGTCGTCGGTTTCCTACCCGATCAGTCAATCAGCCGAGAAACCAAAACGGATCCAAACAAAAGAGAGAGCTAAAAATGTCCAAGTTTCGGCACAGCCACGCGTACTCGAGGAAGTCATAGAAATGGAGACACATCCTAAATGCAGTAAAACGGATGACATTGGAGGGGGTACCGTGGACCTGAGTGAGACAAAGACCATCCAAAACCAGGAAGGAGAGGCTAAGCAGCAGTGGACGGAAGTTATGAGAAGCCGCAGGCCCACCTCTCTGTGCGGAACAGCCGGCCCAACAGTGACAGCTCTAAGAGCGGTCGAGCCACGCAACTATATCCATCTCTGGAATATGGCATCAAGCGCGGAAGAGGTTAAGAACTATCTTAAAGATCTGTGCCCTGGAGCGACTTGCTCGGTTATGGAACTATCTCCCAGAGGTGATTACAAATCATACAAAATTGGAGTGCCCGTAGCGTACAGCGAAATCTGCATGTCAACCGAAGTTTGGCCACTTAACGCTAAAATCAAACCTTGGATTGTCTACGGCGTAAATTCGGTTGGTCATAGATCTCAACAGCCCTTTCGTGCAGGCAGAGGGGGCGGCGAACATACCTACAATTAAGAAAAGGAGCGTCATAGAGATCTACTATCAGAATGCAAGAGGGCTGAGAACAAAGTTGAACAGATTTTTCAATAACATAGAAACATCAGGCTCCGACATGTTCGCAATCACAGAAACGGGATGCAATGACTCTATAGAAGACGCAGAGGTAGTACCGCAGGGATTCCAGTTAATAAGATGCGACCGAACAGACGGACGGAAACATGGAGGTGTGTTTCTGGTGGCCTCGCCCCGACTAGAGCTGCGCAGAGTAAAAGTGCCAGATAATATAGAGGTGGACAATTGTACATTTGAAATAGTTGGTGCAACAGTATTTTTGAATAATAATTTTTTATTTTTTTGTTGTGTATCATACATACCACCACGTAGCAAAGATAACGAGTATTCGATTTTATTTAGAATTATTGAAAACTGGTGCTCTAAATATAAATCATGTTTAGTAATAGGGGATTTTAACATGTATTCGTGTAGTGTGAATGTTATAAATGATTTTGAATATTTAACAGCCTATTGCGAACTCGCTCAGAGGAATGAGGTGAAAAACTGTAACAATCGTTTGTTGGACTTAGTACTGGTTTCTCGGAGCATGAAGGACGTGGGAGTGAGTGCCGCCGACGAAGAGTTGGTGCCGCAGGACGCGCAGCACCCACCGCTCGCGGTGACGGTCCGCCGCGACGCGCCACTCTCGGCGACGCCGCCTCCACCTTCTATATCTCCTACTTGCGACGAAAGTTGGAACTTTTGCAAGGCCAATTTTCACTCTCTGTATTCGTCAATAGCAGCAGTGAATTGGGAGCTTCTGTACAACACAGTGGATCCCGAAACTGCAGTAAATAATTTTTACAGCATATTATTAGACGTATTTGAAAAATGGGTTCCTAAAAAACGCCAAAAGAAGGACAACTCTAGATATAGTTATCCAGAGTGGTATACGGTTGAAGTCATCAGAGAAATTAGACTCAAGGCTAACCTACATAGGCGTTACAAGGCAAATGGGTCAAAGTCTAATTATGCTGCATTTTCTGAATGTAGAGCGAGAGTAAAGAAAATAATAGAGGAGGCTCAAGACCACTATCGGAAACGAGTGGAGCAGCATTTAGCGGAAGATCCAAAATCATTCTGGAATTACGTAAGAGCGAAGAGAGGGACCGTCAATAGAAAGCAAATTTCAAAGGACGGAAGAGCTCTATCGGATTCAGAATGCGCAGTTGAGTTTGCAAAGTTCTTTCACTCGGTATACGGCACCTCCACTGCGCAGCTGGACGTCTCAGCGGCGGAGGCGGCGAGCTGCGCTAGTGCGGCGCGAGTGCACGTACCGCAGCTCACGCTGTGCGAGGTGCGCGCGGCACTCACGAAGCTCAAACCGAAACGCTCCGCAGGCCCGGACGGGGTCCCAGTCTACATAGTGAGAGACTGCCGTATGGCTCTTGCAGAACCGCTTGCCTTCATTTACAACCTGTGCTTAAAGGAATCCTATTTTCCCAAACGCTGGAAAACAACACGCGTGATTCCTATACCAAAAGGAGGGGCAGGAAATGATGTAACGGGATTTAGGCCGGTGGCGATTCTATCGACGGTGGCAAAGGTGTTCGAGTCCGCGGTGCAACGCAGTATGCAAGAGCAGGTCGTAGCTCGTCTATCGGATGCGCAGCACGGGTTCCGTCCGGCTCGAAGCACCGCCAGCAACCTCCTAGACTCCATAACCTACATGCTTCCGCACGTCGACGCAGGGTTGCAAGTCGACGCCGCCTACTTCGACTTCAGAAAAGCATTCGACTTGGTCGACAATGACATACTGCTTAAGAAGTTGGCGACGATCGGATGCACAACCAAACTGCTGCAGTTCTTCGCAAGTTACATGAAGGACAGGCAGCAGTATGTCGACTACGAGGGGTGCAAGTCCGAGGCATATGCTACGAAGACGGGTGTGAGTCAGGGTAGTAATCTAGGGCCACTTCAGTTCATCATTATGATTAACGACCTTCCGGCGGTTGTCAAGGACGCCAAATGCCTGCTCTTCGCAGACGATCTTAAATTACTCTTGCCGATCAAAGATCAGGTAGACTGCGAGCGCCTTCAACGCGACGTGGACAGAGTGGGGGAGTGGAGTCGTAGTAATGAACTACAATTTAACAACGGAAAATGCTCAGTAATCACGTTCGGTAGAGCAAAGACTCCACTCCACTACAACTACCAACTTAACGGCTCTACTTTGGAGAGGGTAAACTCGGTAAGGGATCTAGGGGTACACCTAGATGTAGAGCTGAACTTCCGAGTACATATTACCAACGTTTGCAAGAAGGCGTTCAAGACTCTTGGGTTTGTTCTCCGGCAAACGAATGCATTCACCAATTTGAGAGCAATAAGAGCACTATATGACGCCTTGGTTCGAAGCCATCTAGAGTTTAACGCCATGATATGGGCTCCACATGAGGCCAAATATAGCGTTATGGTGGAGCGCATCCAGAACAAGTTTACCAGATACATGTACCTAAAGCTTTACGGCGTATACCCTTTCTACCCGCTAATGTATCCGACCCTGTTCGTTATAGGCATGGTTGGATACAACAAGCTGGAGGTAAGGCGGGACGCAGCGCTGGTTACTTATCTGGTAAAGGTTCTTCGGGGGCTCATTTGTAATCCGACCATTTTGGAACAAATGAAGCTGAATGTGCCGGAAGAATACGTGCACCGGAGAAGGCGGCCCACCCTACTTGCTCTACCTCGAGGAAGAACCAACCTCATTAACAAAGCTCCCTTGACGCGCTGCATCCGCACGCTCAATATACTGGCGGAGAAGGTAGACCTGTTTGACGGCTCCCTGAACGAGTTGGCAAAGGCTTTATTTTTTATTTTATGTTATAATGTAGTTTGATATAATTATTTATTATTATTTCACTGATTTTGACATACTTAATTATTTATTATTCTTCAATCTTCAATTTATTTTAAATTTTATTTAATGTGATGATCATTTTTGTTTTTTCTGTTTTGGTACTGTAATGCTAGGTTAAATTAGGTTTATAATGAATTAATTATTATTTTTATATTACGATTGTGACTCTCCTTTTCAATATAATTATTAAGCTATGTACACTATCGCATTAGGGGTGCCTGTAAGGATAGGTGTACAATATTTTAAATAAATAAATAAATAAATAAATGTTTCAAGTAAAAGTAAGTAACCTATCGATAGGTATTCGTTCCTACGTGAATGTCAAAATGCGTGTATTAATGGCTGTCCCTAAATTATGATTGCATTGACGAGAGAGATTAGAAGTTAGTTTTATTTAATAGCACCGAGACATTGCAGTCATTGCAG
Source organism: Eupithecia exiguata (assembly GCA_947086465.1). Classification (NCBI taxonomy): domain Eukaryota; kingdom Metazoa; phylum Arthropoda; class Insecta; order Lepidoptera; family Geometridae; genus Eupithecia; species Eupithecia exiguata. The sequence continues at coordinate 512,897 of OX352254.1, forward strand.
ACCGTATTTGATATTAATTTCAATTTGATAATCTCACGCTTCCCTGAAAAATGAGGTATTGAAACAGATTATAATACAAAAATACAGCCGACCAACGAAGTAAACCTATAAGCATCCCTGTTTTTTCATTTTGAGATATGGAACCCTAAAAATCTAATGGATGTACCCGGAACTCCGTATTTGCTCAAAAACTGCTTTGTAATAACATTTTATTACGCTTTTTGCATAGGTCTGTTGTAATTATCAATTTAGATGCTTCGTTGAAAAACATAAGTAACTGGAAACAATAGATCTCCCTCTGTAAAGGTCTTTGACCAGTCACGTCGAAATCACTTATTTCAAAGTAATCCTTCAAATGAATAAGGAAAAGAAAAATATAATATTTTGTATACTCAATTTTTTATTGGAAACATGTTGTAAAAAGAATCTTAAAGATACCTAGATTCCAGTTTCAAGTTTACCAACAGATTTATGAAATAAAAAGTAGCCTTTGTTTTTGCAGGCCTAGAACTTCCTGCATAATTTTTGTTTTGAGAACATTTCAGCCCGATCCGCTCAGTAGTTTTGGCGAGAAGAAGTAACAAACATCCATTCATCCATCTTAACATCCAAACTTTCGCATGTATGATATACTAGTGTGACAAGTAGTTAGTTTTAAACATGCACCCTGCTAGGGCACGGCAATATCTCTCCAGCAGTAGGGTGGCGGCGGAGGTATGATAAAAAAAAGTAAATTGTCGATCGTCACCTGATAATTCCTTACTTATGCTTTGCAAGCGTTAATAAAATAATAGAATAATAATGCTGGATAATTCACACAGCATCATCTAGCCCCAAGCTAAACAGAGCTTTTGTAATGGGTCTTCTTCCACTAGCGGACAAAAATTGAAGTGGAGAAATTCAATAACACCATGTTTCTTATTTGAATGACCATTTATAAAACTGTATATAGTATAAAATTTGACTTGTCTAAGTGCTTATTTTGTAAGCCTAAAGAAATAAACGTTATTGAATATTGGGTACTAGATGACTTATATAAGGTACTTAGTGCTATATATTACTTAAATGTAATATATATTTTTCATTATTTAAGAAAGTAAACAGAACACCTAGAATAAATATTTGCAAATTTAATTAAGCATAGTTTTCCTTTTATTGAAATTAGTTTAAGTCTCTCTTAGTCAAAGGTCATACGTATTTACGTATCCTAGATAAATCAAACGGGTAAACTACTACCGTTGAATTAATTCCTGGATCTTTATCCAGGAATTAAAAATTCAACAGTTTATAAGCACAAAACCATCCCCGGAATAAAATGAATCTCTTACCAAAATTCATAAAAATCCTTTCAGCCACAGAGTCGCAAAAAGGAACAGACAGACAGACAGAGTACTTTCTGTTTTTATTATTATTAAAGTTATGTATAAGATAAAAAAACAATCTACTTTCGTTCTTTCCCACACTTTCGTTTTCATAATGTGCCAAAACGGTACGTTTTAACGATTTGTTAACGTTATGCAAATAATCTTTTTTTATCGTTATTTACTGTTAATTTGGTGATTTTATGATATCGGTATTCGTTTGAGTTATGTTTGACAAGTCGTGCACATTAACGTGTCTGTTGATTTTATAATTAATCAGGCAAATTGTTAAATAACAGTAAAAAATACTTTATTTTAAAATTAAATTATTCTAATATAATTCATGATCGCTCTCTTCCTGTCGACAACACAGTTAGTTAGTTCTAAAGACGTCTACTTAATTTTAAAAGCAGTTTAGGTACCTACCTCATCATCATCAGCCTATGTTAGTCCACAGCTGGACACAGGCCTTTCCTAATGAGCGCCAAAGCACCCTGTCTTCAGCTTGCAACATCCAGCATCTACCTGCAGTCTTTCGCAGGTCGTTATCCCACCTAGCCGGAGGGCATCCTATACTACGTTTTCAGGCATCAGTCCATGGATGTCGTAAAAGCAGACTAAAGTAACCTACCAGAGGAATCTATGCATATCGAAGAATTTGACTGCGATCAGAAATCCGAGTGCCAGGCATGACGATTAGAGCAAAACCCCACACGTTTGGGGGAAGTATGTCCAGCTGTGGGCATTATATGTGGGAATGCAATCATTTGTATTCGTACGGGAATCGAACCCGCAATCTCCTACATATCAATCATCTCGTCAGATAGTAAGAATAATAGTTAAATGTAAGATTACGACATGCACACATAAAACGTTTGACCTCGTCAGTCATACAATAATAAGTACATACTTGACCAATACATTGCGTAATATGTCAGTGAATACATAAATATTTACGTATTTTATCACCTCACTAGCCTGTAATGGTCCACTGCTGGACGCAGGCCTCCCCTTATAGTCGCCTTTTTTAGGGCGGCTTTTATCTCATGGGGTAATACCCATCATCCCCACGCTGGGCATGCGGGCTGGGGATCGCAGTTCGGTGGTAGATCTATTCTGCAAGAGGCGCTGCTGCCCGCCCCCCGGTGTAGGTATTACCCTTAGTCGCCTCTTACGACACCCACGGGAAGAGTTGGGGTGGTGCAAATTCTAAGCCGGCACCACGCGGCTGCTTATTCATAGGTATTGAAGTCTGCATGGCGGGTCAAATCAAATCAAAAATTATTTATTTCCATAAATACAAAAATGTACCTACACTTAGAAAAGGTCAAATTCTTAAAATAAAACACTAACACGGAAATAAAGTGGTACCTACTTTTGATTTCTGTCGCTTCGGTATGTAGACTAAAGTAAAGAAGCGACGATGAAACCTTTAGCCTGTTAGTTGTTATTTTTCGAGTTGGAGCACAATCCGTTCCAAGCTTTTTATCTGCTAGCAAGATAATCTGACATTTTATAGTTCGACTTTTTTACAAAGGATATAAAAATAGGTTTTAACTGAACTTTGTAACTGGTTATGTCATAGAATAACAAAATAATATCTAAATAAATATCTCGGTGTCGAGTTACGTAGGACTACATTTAGACCAAAATGGCGAGAACAATTAAAACTGCAGAATAAAATAAGCAATAAAAGCATTACGAAATAAAAATTAAATTAAAATTCGCAATACAATTAGACTTTTACTTTATTAATCCAGTGATCTGATTCGACTTTCACTTTCTAAGAGTTATTTCATCTGATGAATGAACTGATTAGAACCAGTCGACGACCCCCGTGGCGTGGTGGGCGGTCTGCCTAATGCGAACACATTTGCGAGTTCGATTCCGCGGTTTTTTTTAGTAGAACTGCGAAATTCTAGACTCGTTTGGACCCAAAACAGGGCTCAGTTTTACGACTATGATAGATCCTGATCAGGGCTTATGCGTGTCTACTGTAGTCGTTAAACTGAGCCCTGATCAGGCTCCAAACTAGTGTAGAGTTTAAAGAAATGGGCTCTATGACATAATTCTACTTTGTGCAATATCTGTTTTATTAGAAAACAGAATGGATTCGTCGTCAAACTGAGTCGTCCATTAATGACGTGTAAATTTTTAAGAACTTTTTAAACCCTCTCTTCCCTATGTTAATACTGAGGTTTTCGACTACCCCCGCCTCCCTATCTAAAATCACGAGCATTTTTGTATTTTCAAACCCCACCTTTCGAGACTCACGTGAAGTCTGTAACCCTTTTGTGAACAAATTCTTATAGTCCTTATGGTCATGGAACCCCATTGACCCCAATTTAAATAATGGATGGAAAGCTTTATATGTTATTAGAAAAAAATCTTCTTTAATAATAGTAGATTATACACTAAGGGGATAAAGCACTGTTTTATGTCACGGGAGCGAATTGAATCCCGAACGTAACGAAGGACTCATAATTTAACTCCTGAGCGTAGCGAGGGAGTTATAAGTTAATTCCTGAGCGAAGCGAGGGAATTAAGACTGAGTCCTGAGTGCAGTGAGGGGTTCAACCGCCCAAGACTAAAACAGTCTTATCCCCGAGGTGTATACTCTACTTTTCACACCTTATGCGAGACAAAAAAACAGGCTCAGTAGATAAATAATGTTTTCCTTTGACTTCTCTGGCAGCAGATTGTTGACAATGCCTATGGCATCTAATTTGATAAACTCAGGAGTCAAAACACTTTCATCACTCGACATTTTCAATATTATTTTTGAAATTAAATCTTCTATAGGCACCTACAAGAACTCGATTTGTTCGTCACGCGTGAACAAATGAAGGCGCGCGACGTTCCAAATTCGAAAGCACAAGCCGTGGTCCTAGATTCGAAATTCGAATTTCGAACACCGCGCTCCTCCGGACCGGGGTTCACACGGAGGCAAACTTCATTTATTTTGTCAAATCAAGTAGGCCATGGCCTAGGACAAATTGTGTTTAGCAAAATTAAACTTTATGCATATAGTAATAAGAATTATGAAAAGTGAAATCATATTATTAACCAGCGGGTTATAATGAAATTCAGTACAACATTATAACCCGGCTAATACCAAGGGATTTAATGTCTTGCTTTCGGTAGGGTTTACATGACCTATAATTCGGCATTGTCGAGCATGTGGTTTGAAAAAGTTTTTCTTAACAAAAAGTTTAAGCTATTGTCAAATTTAAACAAGCTGATACTGATGAACACTCTCATACTACCGCACGGTACCGTAGGTGCGGTGACGCTAGAGTTTCGCAATGACGTTGTCCCTTGTTCGAGATGCGAAACTGCCGCGGACGCGCTGCGGACCTCGAGTTGCGGCTGCGCAAATTCGATTCCGCGCGGTAATGTGCGACGGACATTAAAACCGGCTGTAAGTCAGTCATAGAGTATTGCAGTAATCTGCAAATTTCCCATCAAGCTAAAGAATATCTGAGTTTCTGAGTTCCAAGAATTCTTGCAACATTTTTCGCTAGAATCTAAACCAGTCTCGACCCACGGTCTCGGGCTGTGGGCTGTGGGCGATCCAGCATTCAGGCAGTTTCGACACTTGCACCAAATAGCTGGCATACTGGCAAGGTCTGGCCTTTAGCTCTTATCTAGGTGATTTATGCAGACTACAGAACGTTCTGTGACGCTGAGGAATGTGCTGTAAAATGTACGTGGATACTCCGATTCAAAAACCTTGATACTTTTTGTATACATATATATATATGAAGCTTGCGACCGACCGAGCCTGCGAAACCTGGATATATTTTGTAAACAAAGTGGTTACAAAACCCAAGGAATAAGGTGGAAAATATTTAACGACATTAGTAACACCAATGCAACAGAAGCTAAAAAAATCTGGTTGTGAAAGCTTCCATTCATCATTCAACTGATCTTTCGTTCGTTTTCGTATTGAAATTTAAACATTTTTCGCTGCAAATGTGAGATTATGCGTTGTTAAATTTTGTGTTTTAGTTTTTAGTGATAACCTTGCCTTGCTGTTGTTATACCTTGTTGTTTTCTGTTATTGTTATGAGTTTTTGTTAAATTTTCATTCATAAATGTCTTTGTTGACATAAAATATCAAGGATTCTCAATCAGAGTATTAGCTATCTTGAATTTTTTTTTTGAGCGTCAGAATATTTTTCAGTTTTTTTTTGTGTATGTTCATCGATATCTCCTTTAATTGTGAACCGATTGTGATAATTGGTTTATTTAGCATTACTTTGAGGATAGCTCGCTGAGCGCTTTCCAGATTCCAGTCTGAGTAACCGCGTTTTTACACAGCCGCCCCAGGAAGTAATGCAGTACGATAGTATTGATTATGATTGTGAAAAATAGATAGTTTTCAGAAGGTCTAATGATAAGATAGAGCGAAGGTTTTTAAAAACAAAGATGAGCTTACGAATGCGGGAGACAGTGTTTTCAATTTGTTGGTTCCAAGCTAAATTATTGTCAATCATGACACCAAGGTATTTTAGGCATGAGGTTCGTTCTAAGAATAAGCAGCTACAAGAGTCTGCCAGAGAGTCCGATGAGCAGATATGGGCTCGAATAGAAAAGGTAATATGCTAAGTTCTCCGCGTTAAAAATGAAAGTGCATAGGTAACCATTTAACCTATAGCTTCAGGCGACCACCGCGAACTGCCTACGTGCTTACAGACGGACAAACAGTAGATTACCATTTATATATGGCTGACGACAATAGAAGGACATGTATCCTGCCCTTAATAGAGGCAATGATCTATTGATGTAGCCTTGTTTATCGCGTCATAACATAATAATCTACTCCGTTCCTTATGTAGAGCTAATCTGCCATTTTAGCGTAAACCTTGGCTTGTTCCACATTCACTTCATCATCATCATCATCATCATCAGCCTATACTAGTATACTGCTGGACATAGGCCTCCTTTTTGAGGAGGCCACATTCACTTAATTAAAACAAAATATTGTATGATCTGCTAATAACTGTTCGGGATTCAGAGGGTTTTCTATGTACACGGGGGATTCATTGTGAATGACGAAAAATTTTGAGTTGTGCCGTTGTAACGATGTTTGGCGTAAGTAAACGCTATGGTTACTGAAGGGATCAGGCTGAATGAATTTTTCACATAAAGATCTGAACCTGGAGTAACATAGCAACTACTTTTTATCTCATAAAACGCGTGAAAAGCCGCTGGTCTAAGCTAGTGATAAACAATCGGACACTTTAAGTCAAGTCTCTTATTAATTGTAAAGTGCCTTAAGTATCTTATTAATTGCAGACAGTGGGCAGTTTTCAATTAACACAAACAGAGAGTCATATTTAAACACATTTGACATATTATTACGGACAAACTTAATGTCGTGCGGCGATTGCCTCCCGCGCAAATGCCATGCCCATTTTCGCAGGTCATTTGATAGAGGCTTTGATACTCGTGTGAGTATTCTTGCTCGGAAAATTTTCAAAGATTACTTAGAAGAATACCTGAAAAAATACTAGGAAAGACAGAATACATTTTCAGGCACAAAATGGTGCATGTTTAGAAATTCATAGACAAACAATTGCATTAAACCCTTCACGCTCGTTTCTTGGATCAAAGTATGTACCAGAATACAATCTATCTCTTCCCTTCAGAGTTTCATAAACCAGTTTGCTTGTGAAAAGATAACAGACAAGCAGACGGAGCTATTTTCGCATTTTATTGTTACTTTTCGTGATTTATCTCCAAAGTTCCATGTACTGATCCGCCCTTGTAAAATAAATCTTAGTCCTTCAGCCTCATTCCCATTTCCTTATACAATTCCCAGGCTACACAACCCTGCTGAGCCTGACCACTATATCACGCGGAGTGCCTTGTTCAGTTACTGCAGCTACAAACCGGTTCTGCAACGGTTCACATCCTTGCGGCGTGCAAGGACGCCGACCATGTTGGATCAGGTGGCAAATGACCTTGACTGATAAATACACTGTTTTCTTGTATTTAAAACTATTTCCGTATTGAAATCTGAGACAACAATGTGTTCTGATCAATCCTAGTAACCTCTCAGAACATGAGGAATGCCTTGCTCGGTACTGCAACTGCAAACCTGTTCTGCAACGGTTCGCGCGTATCCTTGCGGCTTGCAAGGACGGCGGCCATGTTGGATCAGGTGGCAAATGACCTTGACTCTCAGATTGCAGAATACATGATAGATCTGATACAGATATTCTGTAATCTGTGCCTTGACTGTAAATACGCGTTTCGGTTCTTCTGGTCCCCATAACAAAGGCTCTACTTAGCTTAGGGCTAAGTGATGTTGCGTGAAATACAGTTACGCTCACTAGAGCCTGAATGCGAAGCAAATTTTTTGCTTTGATCACAAATTTAGAGTGTGGAATGGTTTACTAGTGTCTAACTAGTGTAAACCAACTACCACACACTAAATTTGTGATCAAAGCAAAAAATTTATCGACAGTATCCCATCCAACCCTGCGCAACTCATATAAGTACATAAGTAGAGTACATTAAGATTCGCCAGTTTTCGCCAGGGGACGATCTCTTAGCTTAAGCATAACTGGAACTGGATTTCACATTCAATAATGAAAGTCGCGCTCGCTAATTTCATTTCTTTTGTTACTTAATTATCTACTGACTTGGGACGATTTGCTGCTCGAGACTTGCGACTTTATTTAAATAGATAAACTAGGGTCCGTTTTATAATTACTTACACAAAAGTTGGTAATCAGGACAACGCTTTCTTTGCGCGACTCAAGTCCGAAATCAAGACCAAAGCTAGATTATTCAATGAAGGAAAATGTGTATTCTGTTCTTGAGTAAGAAAATAACAGGTTGTAATTGCGTAGGTTGTATTTTTTAGGCCGACATCTTTTGGTTACCTCGTTAGTCATTTTGAGTTCCCATTAATACAAAACTGGTTTTCATTTCATCCTTTTCAAGGACGGCCATTTGAATCAAGTGTCAAACGACCTTGGCCATAAAATCTGCGGTATTTTTTACTTCCGTTTTTTTTTCTTTTTTGCGCGCACGTCATATTTGGTATGCGGTGTGGTGTTACATTTTTTATAAGTGTACCTACATTAATTTTAAACCGGATTATGACCAGCCAAAAAGTTAAAAGCATAGATTTTTTTAAATTATTTTAACAGACATGAAAAAGTATGGTCTTAATCTCAAGGCAGTATTTTTTATGCTGTAGATATGTGTGATATTTTATTTTTATTGTCGATAGTTTTTTATGATTCTTGCTTCTAGCTTTGCATAGCGATTTCCTTTTTACTTTACCCTAGACAACAAGACAGTTTCTATGATATTCTATCTTTCTTGCGAGCATGGAGTTACAGAAATTAAGTCCAAGAAAAGGCTTTTCGTAGACAAGCAAGGCAAAGTACTTATTTGTTTGTTAAAAAATGCCATAGATAGATAATTTTTATAATCTCTGGCAAAGATAGTAGACTAGGTCACCATTTTGAGAATCTCCACAAGTTTACTTTTCTTTTACAACGTTATCTAGTTTGGGCAAGGTTTAGGATGTTTGTCTAATACAACCTTGCCACTATTAGTTTAAAGATTAGTTTTCTATGTTTGTATGGAGATTAGACCTTAGTCTAAGGTCGACACACGAAGTAGGTAGGTAACCGATTCGTACTGACCTGGAAATTATTAGAAAGGCAAAATTAAAAAATACACAATTAATTTTACTAAACTACCAATTTCTAAATCATTACGAATATAAGCGGGTTAACTACGAACCTTATTTGTGTTGGAAGAACACCAACGTTCTACGCGCGCGCGTCTAGAACCGCACTCATCCTGAAGAAGTCCCTCGTTAAGGGATGAAACGTTGGTGTCTTCCAACACAAATAAGGTTCGTAGCTAACCCGCTTACATCCGTAATGAAATCGTCAAACTACGATAGTTTTTTTATAGTAAAACCTATTTCTAAGTACTGAGCCACTCCAGAAAAAATAAATACGATTTCTTTTGAGTACATTTCAGTAGATCTGAAAAAACACTTGCTTGGCCATTTAACTCACGTATTGTTTGTATCGTTCACAGATCAAGTTGGAGACAGTCCTCGGGCTGACGGTGAACAGTAACGCTGCTCTCGACTGCGATCCTAACACCGAGCTCGTCGCATACCCCGCAGGGTGAGTGTTAAGCGTGGTTCCAAAAGTGAAACATAATTATATCACAACTAGCTGTTGCCCGCGGCTTTGCACGCGATTTTCAGTAGCCTATGTCCGTCCCCTGAATATTGTTAACCTCCCTAACTGCCAAATTTCATTATGATCCGCTCAGCCGTATAGGCGTGAAAAGGTTACAGACAGACAGCTACTTTCGAATGTATAATATACAGCAGCGCCTTGCGGTTTCACCCGCGTAGTTCTCGTTCCCGTGAGAATTCCGGGATAAAAAGTAGCTATGTTCTATTCCAGACTATAATTTATCTCTGTGCCAAATTTCAACCAGATCCGTTCAGCCGTTCTGGCGTGATAAAGGAACATCCATCCATCTATCCATCCATCTATCCATCCATCCATCTATCCATCCATCTATCCATCCATCTATCCATCCATCTATCCATCCATCTATCCATCCATCTATCCATCCATCTATCCATCCATCTATCCATCCATCTATCCATCCATCTATCCATCCATCTATCCATCCATCTATCCATCCATCCATCCATCCATCCATCCATCCATCCATCCATCCATCTATCCATCCATCTATCCATCCATCTATCCATCTATCCAACCATCTATCCATCCACCTATCCATCCATCTATCCATCCATCTATCCATCCATCTATCCATCCATCTATCCATCCATCTATCCATCCATCTATCCATCCATCTATCCATCCATCTATCCATCCATCCATCCATCTATCCATCCATCTATCCATCCATCTATCCATCCATCTATCCATCCATCTATCCATCCATCTATCCATCCATCTATCCATCCATCTATCCATCCATCTATCCATCCATCTATCCATCCTTCTATCCATCCATCTATCCATCCATCTATCCATCCATCTATCCATCCATCTATCCATCCATCTATCCATCCATCTAAACTTTCACGTTTATAATAGTAGTGAGAAGTATGGAAGTATGGATGATAGTAAAAGCCAACGTCCGTCAGGCAGGACAGAACGTAAATACGAGGGGAAGAAGCCAATGAACTTTAAATAATTATACGCGTGAATCATGTGGCCGCACCTTTCTACACCCCTGTGTCGTGTGGACGCACCTTAAATCGATGCTGTTTTATAACAGTTAGCAGCACCCCACAGAATAGTACAGTATGTATTGCAATTTAGATCTAATATACCAATCACTCACGGGCAGCGTCTAGGTAGAATGTTACATGGTAAGAACAAAGACAATTAAAATAACAATTTAATATTTTGAGAAAGAAATGTTCAAAATTTTATCAAATGCGTAAAATTTCAAAAATTCAAAATTTAATAACTTTATTTCTTTAGGCTTACAAAATAAGCACTTAGACAAGTCAAATTTTATACATAAACAGTTTTATAGATTATCAAATAAGAAACAATAAATGTCATTGATTTTGTTCGCTTCAATTTTTTGTCCACTAGTGGAAGAAGCGAAAAATAAACCACTATATATAATACTGGCCTTAAAGGTTAGTTACAGTTTCAGTTTGTTCTACATTAAGCTATTAAACAGCTTTTCGCATAGCCCGAGGGTGAAGGCAATCCACAAGAAAGCCTGCGGTCGTGACGTCAGGCAGTTTACTAAAATAAATATTGCGGGCCGCTTCGGAAATAGCCCAATCGATGTTTTGGCGGTTTATGAGTTATTTCCATCGAGGCCAAGTAATAGTCCGTCTTTTCACAAGAACTGTCCGTCTTTTGACGACCGATCTGGCGCGGTGGGCGAAGGTCCGCCTGCGAAGCAGGAGGTTGCGGGTTCGATTTCCGCCTGGGGACAAATGTTTGTACGATGTGCAGATATTGTTCAGGGTGTTCTGGTCGTTTTCTATGTATAATAAAAACATATATCTATGTATTGTATTATGTATACTAGTTATCTAGTACCCATAACACAAGCTCTGCTTAACTTGGGGCTAGGTAATGCTGTGTGAATTGTCCAGTATTTATTTATTTGATACATATTACACACTTGAAAATAACACTTGACTCTGGGTGCAATTATATACCTATATATATATAAGTATGTATAAGGGTGTGTAGGTAACACACCCTTTCAGACACAGAGTCGCCACGGATTATCTGTCGAGCGGTTTTCGTACTTATTTTTGGAAGAAAATCACTCGTATGAAAACCCTATAAACCTTTTGTCTTCGCCCATGACCTTTCACACAAAAAAGTCAATAGGTCCACTTTGTAAATATGTCACTGTCAACGTCACGGGGTCGTTGACCGGCAGCGGTACCGTTTCCGTTTCCGCGGCGCGGGCGCATTGATGACCGTGATTCATTCACTATTCGCACTATTCAATTATTTTTACATTGTTTTGTTGGTAGTAGTGAGTGACACGAATTTACTTTAGATTCATCGGATTGATGTAATACAAGGTACGACAAACGTAGTGTAGGATGCCCTCCGACCTGCGAAAGACTGCAGACCAGATGCTGGCTGTGGCAAGCTGAAGACTGGGCGCTATGGCGCTCAATAGAGGAGGTCTATGTCCAGTTGTGGACTAATATACCTAGGCTGATGATGATGATGATTGGTCACTAAGATCTGATTGTATGAATGCAATTAATAATATATTATATTGAATACATTCTTAAATAGATTGATTTCGTATAGTTTTACCGACCTTCCAAGAGTCACGATCTCTTCTTAGAACGAAGCCGTTGGCAAACGCTAGTTATCGAAGCTCGTCGACATCATTTTCAATTTAGCTCGTTCACGGATGACGGACGCAATATCACGGTCGCGGGTTCAATTCCACTCCAATTCTCGTTCCGACGGATTCGATGCATTTTCAGCGTTTATGAGAATCATCTTTTTGGGTTGAGTAGTTATGCAACAGATTAAGAGGCCTGCGGATGATGATTTGCCCATACAAACGTACTACCAAAATGATTTGTAATTCGAGCATATTTCCGCCATATAATTTTGTTTTTTGTATTCGAATAGTATATATCTAGGTCCCTGGTTGTTTTTTTTTAAATAATACACACCTATAATGAAATGTTAGTAAAATGCGATTTTGCATATTTTTACGTTGAAAATGACATGTTTTCGTCCTATTTGTTTTGTATTAAAAACAACAATATCTTACGGTGTGTTTGTTAAGGAACATAGCTTATATTGTCTAGTTACAGAATAACAACACAATAATAATAATAATTATAATAATAATTCACGAATTGAAGTTGCGAGCAGCTGTCGCCGGATTCTTAAGAGTTTTAAAGTAGAGTTTGTGTGTTTTGTTGCTGCTCCCCTGGCATCTGATTAAAACCTTGCATATAGAAATGATGATGTATGATACAGGATAGGTTATAAATAACTTTCGCTTTTTACCGACTTCAGGAGGAGGTTAAATGTTTGGCTGTTATATATTTAATATTTTTACATACATATGTTCATAGATTTCTCCGTCAATTTTATGGACTAATTTTGAAAATTTATTTCGTTTTGTATAGACAATGAATAGAAATCCCGAATTGTTCCCATAAAAATGTTATGTTATTTTATTAGAATTGATTCCGTCAACCTTAAAAACAACATAATTCTTTTCTAAATCACGATTAGCTACAAAAAATTTCGTGTTATCTTCTCTTCGCGTCGCCAATAGGCTACTTGAGTACTACGTGGAAATTATTCTAACGTATTGTCTGATAAAAATAATGCAAAGTGTAATTAATACTTCTTCAAGGCCAACATAATGGCGCGCCAAAACGATAATCTCTGTCATAGCTCCGGAGACATGACTCGTTGACGTCACACCTCACACCACACCTAACAAGAAGACCAACACGCACTGTAATCTGTGATAAGTGGGACGTCACCAGCGATGCAACCAAGCGCAGAGCGTTTTCGGTCACGTGATCATAATATATCAAAAATTGTAATTTTAATCCCGTTTTTACCTAAAATAGGCATACTAAAAAGTATGCCTATTTTAGATAAAAATCACCTGATTACGCTTTGTTACGTTGTCACTGACTAGGATGAAAACAATTTGCAACTTATTTTCAATGAGGTCAAATAGCCTATATAGATTTTGATGCTTCTTTGGTGATGCTTCTTGCATAAAAGTTGGATCCTCGAGGAATTTATATGTACGCCGTAAAACTGAACTAAATCATCATCACTTGATAACTTTCACATCGCCGGTATCAAATAGTTACCATGGCAACGAGCGTAAACAAGAGGTATTTTCATGTGTCGTTTTAAATTAGACTCGTATTCAGAACCAGATGTCGCCACTTGAACAATTAGATCGCGTTATTATTAGATAAATCAGTTAAAATGCGACTATCAATCAAAATATAATACATATAAGCTTTAATTTGATAATAATTACTATTAATAAAGCTGTTTATGTATAAAATGTGACTTGTCTAAGTGTTTTTTTTTTTTGTAAGCCTAAAGAAATAAACGTTATTGACTTTTTAATGATAACACGTTTACCGTACAGCATTTTAATAGATACTATTTTTCTAAATTTTACATTAAATTGCCTTTCTTTTTTTAGCTTTGCTTTTACAATGATCTTTTCTCCTTCAACTTCTGATGTATTGGTACCATCCCGTTCGCCGGGAGTAGCTCTGTGCATTTTGGCACTTGTTTTAGCAAACTGCTAAAGAAAGGAGGCTATGTTTGAATTGATGCTAACACTATCGAAGTTTTCCTTCCAAATCCATTGTCACTATTTTAAGAATTTAAAGTCTGTTTGCACGATAAATTATATAACTTTGTATAAATATAGACTAGAATTACGTAGAGCCTTACCATTGACAATGTATAATTGTATTAGTTGTCGTACAAGTCGGGTCTGTAACCCCTTCGGAATGGCCGGACAACGCCGTGAGAACGGCATTCAGCAATCGTATGTCATACATATCAATAAGGTGCGCTAGCGGCTGTGGATAGTGTGACGTGGCGAGCGGAGCGAGTTCGGGACTAGTAGTAGGTAGGTATTTAGGACGTGGATGTATGGAACTGACGTCAATCCTTTCGACAAAGATAACGGAGAAAAAAGGTTCTAACGTAACCCACGTTAGAACCTTTTTTCTCGAAAAAGCTTCTATAAAAATACATTATAATCTAAGCGACATGAAGGTTTCGTTTAAAAAAACAAAACGATTTTAAATATCTGAAATAATCGTACAAAGTGCCATCTTTTTTCTTAGTTACAACCGTTTTACTACTAAAATATACGAGTGCGTACAGACTCTAAGCTTATTTTGCAAAAAAAATACCCCAATTAGGGTTAATTAAATCGTAGTCTGACACTACATAGCTAATGAATATCATCCTAACAGGTTAGCCCTAGATAGAAATATTAGCTTCCTCGCAAACAAAACTAAGTCAAAATTCTATTATTGGTAACATAAATACAAAGAAAGCATAAACGAAAATCTTTCATTAGACTCGAATCTTATTTGTCTCAGTAAACCGCTGCTCGCTCCGCTCGCCACCTAACCCCGCTCTCCGCTAACTACACGTCAAACATTAGCCAACGCGTGACAAACGCACAGACAACTGTCTTATTAGTTATTCTAATTTCTATGAGCTATGTGATTTAAGGAGGATATAATTTTCACTGGAATAATGTTGCTTTTATTTAGTACCAAGACGGGCTTAGGGATTTACATAGAATTTTCATAAATAATAGATTCAATCGTT
The DNA here is from genome assembly GCA_947086465.1 of Eupithecia exiguata. Taxonomy (NCBI): domain Eukaryota; kingdom Metazoa; phylum Arthropoda; class Insecta; order Lepidoptera; family Geometridae; genus Eupithecia; species Eupithecia exiguata. The sequence continues at coordinate 528,147 of OX352254.1, forward strand.
ATATTGCTGAAAGCCATTGCAAAATACAGAAAATACAAAAAACAGGGCGCTATGGCGCTCATTAGGGGAGGCCTATGTCCAACTGTGGACTAACATGATGATGATGATTGCAGAATATAAGGATGAAAAGTATTTAATAATACTTTTGAAACTATCGTCCACCAATGTCATTTAAGTGTAACGGGATACTGGGGTATCCCGTTATACTTGCTAATAAAGCTTCGATCAAAAATTTCCGGCTTTGCCGGCCCCCCGCGAACTACTTATTTTTGATCGAAGTAGTAAAGGTAAATCCAAATATGCATAACTATATTGCGAAAAAAGTTTGAGAACCATTGATTCTTTGTTTACGTTATTTCTTTTGCTCGGCTGAATAGACTATATAGTTATCCCGTGATCATCGCGCATGAAACTAGGGCGAAATATTGGAAAACTCAAAACTAAAATCATGGAAAATATAAATATATGACTTTTGTATTTAGTAACAATTCAGCGCAAAACCTTCTCTGGTAAGATCCAACACAGTCCAATTTGTGTGCAAATGCATTTTTCACCACTACCGCTCGCAAATGGTGACATTACTGCTCAAAAACAGTGAGCAAAATCAGGTTTTGCTCACATGAGGAATAAAGGATATTATTGAACTTGTTGCTAACGCAAGCAAATCCTATAGGTATCACTCGCACTCAGGGATAATGTAGCTACTATCAATACGATAATTTTCAGAATTGGCACAGTACTTCCGGAGTTGATTCTGTTTCAAGTCTATGAGCCAGTCTCCATTCTATTGTTAATATGTCGGTAATATTTACAATAGAGTGGAGACTGTCTCATAGACTTGATACAGAATCAAGTGGCACAACGTGGAGACTCGTCACCGGTGATTCATTGGATAGTATAGATAGCTAGTACCACAGTCCTTACATACCTGAACCAGCCCCAATTTGTATCTTCGACACTATCACAAAACTAACCTTCAACCTCTCGTTTCCAGATGCACAGTGGTCCTATACAACGTCCGCAAGAACCGGCAGAGCCATGTGCTCAACGTGTCTCGCAAGAGTATCACATGCGTGGCCTTCTCCCCCGACGGACGGTACCTGGCCACGGGCGAGTGCGGGCACGCGCCTGCTGTCCGGATATGGGACCTACAGGTGAATACATAAAGTAAAGGGGCGATAGACTCCATTATGTGAAAAGGATAGGCTTAGGATTTCGCGAGCGGGACAGAGCAGAGCGGCGTAAGCGCAAAAATCAAGTTTTTGCTGTTTATCTTTTAATTAGGACATATTTGCAAAAATGAGCCGAAGGTTCCCTCATTCTATTATATAACACGGCGATTACAATAAAAAAAATTGTAATAGATAGTTTAGGAGAATAATGCAGAATAGCGATAATGCAATCAATGCATTTTACGCTTTCGGAGGAGGAGATGAACGACCTGTATTGCCACCTTATTGGCACAGTAATTAATCTATTTAGTAAAAAAAAATTGTCTAGCTCGTTTTTAATTTTTATTAATGTTTAGTTTAAAATTTTGCATGCCATCATTAATGGTAGAACATAATGAACTTTATCTAGATTGAGACCTTTTTTTATGCACATATGTTTCTTGCAAATAAAAATATGACTATGACAGGTAGTAAGGTAGTTTAAAAACAGTTAGTTAGGTAGTTTAAAAAACAGTTAGTTGACAGGTAGTTAGGTAGTTTAAAAAACAGTTATGACTATGACAGGTAGTTAGTAGGTTTATTTCTTGTAGAACGCAGAATTGACAACAAAAACCAAAACAAAGTTAAATTTCGCGCGTGAGCGGACTTCTTAAATAAACGCAGAGCACGATGGTCTACGCAGAATGTTAAAGTTCTGGTATTTATAAAATTAAATCTTTATTTTGTTTGTTTCCAGGATCCGACCACATCGGGAGCGGTCCAAATAGGAGAGTTCCCCGGTCATACGCATGGTGTCAGCTGTGTCGTAAGTTAAACGCATTCACACAACAGACTTTGCACTCAAATAAAACATAAAAGAATGTAACATATCTGCATTAATATGTACAAAAATATGTTGAAAGCACATGATTACTCAATAGAATGATAGAACTACATAATAGAACTACGTAAATATAATATAACACTATGAAATAACATAATAGTTGTCATTTATTACGACGCGACGTCACCCTATTAAGGTTCTGACTGAAAACCAGCGTCGATATCGTCCTCGGACGATATCGACAATAAGCTGATACAGGACCTGATTAGCCGCGCACATAGGGAAACACCAATTTTTCCTACTCTTGGGACTCTACTACATGCTTATTTTTTATTATATGTCCAAAATTTAAATTTCAAAGTATTATGTTATTATTTATCACGTATTTCCCCTTTTTTGTAAAATATGTATGAATAAATTCTTTATTCATACTTTATTCTAATCATTTAAGTAGGCTGATGATGATGATGATGAATAATTTATGTTAAGCCTCGGAGCCCAGTAATTATTTACCTACTTAAACGTAGATTTTAGTACACACTGTTTAAATTTATCTCAATTTAAGTGGACTGTAAAGTTTTTATGAGAAATTAAATTCTTTAGCCTTCAATAAGAGAGAAATCTAGACCCTTGCTGACCCATTCACCATGTTTTCTTTGTTTCCAGGCGTTCTCGACATCGTCCAAGTATTTAGTGTCAGTCGGGTCGCAGCACGACATGATCGTGAACGTGTGGGACTGGCGGGCTAACCTCAAACTGGCTAGCAATAAGGTAACTTAATAATAACAACACAATAAAAAACGAAAACTGGAATAACTCAAAATAAATGTAGGTAGTAATCCTAATTTATAATAATATTATAAATTCTAAAGTAGGGAACTCTGTCTGTCTACCTGTCTGTCTGTCACCTTTTCACGGCTGAACGGAACTTAATGAAATTTGGCAGGGAGGTAGACGGGATCCCGGAGACTGTCATAAGCTACTTGAAAACTGCGGGAAACAGCTAGTCTATACTAATAATATTATAAAGAGGAAATATTTGTTTGTTTGAATTGAATAGGCTTCGAAACTTGGTACTGGACCGATTTGAAAAATTCTTTCATTCTTAGAATCCTCCATTATCCCTGATGAACATAGGCGATAAAATATACCTGTGCGAAGTCGGGGCGGACCGCTTGTAATAAATAAAACGACATCAAGCATAACTGCGGTCTCCAACCCGCATGCGCCCGAGAGCCATTATACCCTGAAGTATGTTATGGCGCCCTATGTCCTTGATTCAAATCTTTAGTGGGCAATTGCGTACACTTCTATAACAAACTTCCATCTGAAGCAACTAAGCTCCCTATTAGTAAATTTAAACAGTACATAAAACGAAATTTTATCAAGAAAGCCTTTTACTCCATAGATTATACTAATGATATTAATGCTTGGCCAGATGTCGCCCAGTTCCGCACCGACAATAGTAGGTATTTAAGGAAAATACTGTTAAGCTTAAATAGTTAGTTTTATATAAATATTGACATGCATCTAATTCGCATTATATTTAGATTTGGATACGCAAAATAAACACGTATTAGACGCATAAGTGATACATAAACTTACTAGTGAGTGATTTATTTTCCACTTCTTCGACTTGTGGACAAAATGGAGTGAATAAATCAATAATACCTTTTCTTATTTGATAAAAATTACTATTTATAAACCTTAGATTTTTGCTTTATAGTGCGTTACTCGCACTGGGGTAATTTTTGGGACATTATAAAAAAATATTAAACCTGTTTATAGTATAAAATAAAAAGTGCTTACAAAATAAGCCTAAAGAAGTAAACGTTATTGACTTCGACTTTGAATTGAATATTCAAAAACGTGCTTAGTTTATATTAGATTTGTTTGTTTGACAGGTGTCATCCCGTGTGAAAGCGGTTTGTTTCTCCGAGAACGGCAACTACTTCGTCACGGTCGGGTTCAGGCATGTCAAGTTCTGGTATCTGGAGTACTCGAGGAATGCTAAGGTAAACGGAATGTACACGCTTAATATACTAAATTAAAAATGGTTCAACAACCAGGCTAGTTTATTAAAAAATCTAATTAATCCGTCAGTTAGATTACCAGAAAATATTAGACACGTATTTTTTCGTTTGTCAATCAATCAAAAAATTAAAGAAATAAATAAAAGTCAAAGTTTAGGAGTGGGCCTCGTGACGTCACAACATCGTCGCTACAAAGTGTCGCCCGGCGTGACGTCACGCCGAACTATAACTGGCTATATCTTCATAATTTTTTGTTTAATTGACAAAAGAAAAAATACGTGTCCAATATCTTCTGGTAATCTAACTGACGGACTAATTAGAATTTTTAGGAAACTAGCCTAATGGTTTAATCACAGATACAATTTGTGTGTTCATGAAACAGCTAGGTGTACGCAAGGTAACGTATCTTTATGGGAGGTGTGTGGCCAGCTGTGGACGCCACTCGACTGAGCTGACTATTTAGATGTAGACTAACGGATCAATTCCACAAGCGACAAGCTTCTTCAAATGATACTACATTAAACCTTTTTAGGTTTAATGTAGTAACATTAAACCTTTTTAGGTTTAATGTAGTATCATTTGAAGAAGAATCAAAGATTACGACCTCTGTGGCACGGTGGGCGAAGGTCCGCCTGCGACGTAGGAGGTTGCGAGTTCGATTCCTGCCTCGGGACAAATGTTTGAACGATCTGCAGATATTTGTTACGGGTTTTCTGGTCGTTTTCTATGTATAGTAAAAATTATCTATATATGTACTGCATTGTATTATGTATATCAGTTATCTAGTACCCATAACACAAGCTCTGCTTAACTTGGGGCTAAATGATGCTGTGTGCATTGTCCAGCATTATTATTACTATTTGGATAGTCCAGACTTCACCAAGGCGTTCCATTTTTCTATGGGATTTAATACAGCATTACTACTTTGCGGACATGCAACTATTTTACAACTACGACACAAAAACGAAAGTTTTGATGACGTCCAGATACCATCGAAAACACAAAAAAAAACACTCAAAACTCCATTGCGTGTAATAGCCATAAAAACAATGTGTACTTAGATAGGCAATTCCGTTGTTCATATTGACATTTTCGTCCACAGTTCAAAGAGCCAGTCCCACTAATGGGCCGCTCAGCCATCCTCGGCGAGCAGAAGGACAATGAGTTCTGTGATGTGGTCTGCGGCCGAGGCCTCTCGGCTGACAGCACGTATGCCATCACACGAGGAGGACTGCTGTGTGAGTTCAACAGTAGGAGACTGCTGGACAAGTGGGTGGAGCTGAGGGTGAGTGGTGACATCTAGCGGATTGATGCCGCAACTATCTTGTACACAGTTAGTGCCATCTAGCGGTGTGATTACGCAACTCTAGTATAGTCAAGTAGGGCCATCTAGCGGTGAGATTATACAAGCTCGTTCAGGGATGAAACGTTGGTGTTCTTCCAACACAAACTATATATACCTTTGCCAAACTCTTTGTAGAATGTTTGTAAACAAACCACCCATACTTAACCTAAAATTCACTCTGTTGCGGCGTCCTTATACGCTATTTACATAACTTGTCTATTTGAGATCCTTGTATCAATAAATATTGCTTAGAATTACACGTGAAATTCGACGCCAAGGAAGTGAAGTAACGGTGTAGGTTTGTAGTTAACCAACTTACATTCGTAATAAGCTCTCGTAAAGAAAGTCTGACAGACAATACCATCCAGTATGAGTTTTTGAAAGCTCAGGCTACAAATAATAGTAATTTTATGTGAATATAGTGCCATATTTAGTGTTTTTATGATACAATTGATTGGCTGCATTCTAAATATATGCGCTAAAAAGAATACTTAAAATATAACTTCACCCTTGACTATGATGCGACGGAAAACCTCCTGCAATCAATGGTTGAACATTTCTTTTCGATTTGTATAAAAAGTCAATAACGTTTATTTCTTTAGGCTTACAAAATAAGCACTTAGACAAGTCAAATTTTATACATAAACAGTATTTTTATATGCTTTGAGTATCGAAGTTGGATGTTGTCATGGGCAACCTTGTCCATCACCTTCGTATCTTCAATGCATGTGCTCATATAACTCCATCTCTAGCTCTCTGTCACGGCACATTTTCAATTTACTCTCACAGACACTTTTTTCTAGCATCCTGCAGAAAGGGAAGGAAAGAATGCATGACTGGATTAATCTGTTTGATTTGCACGCTTCTTGGTCGTCTTATTTAATTTAAAACATGATTATATAACGTAAACTTAGATTTAGCTTGATAGTGTTCATTATTTCTATCTTTATAATAGGTTTTTAGTATTTGTAGCACACATCTCCTTTGTTTCTTTATAGTTTTCGCTTAATTTGTTAGTGTACTACCTTTTTTTCCGTTTAAGATGACAAACAAACTATGTTTTCGATACTCCGCGAAACAGGCCTAGCCTAGTGCGGGTGTCATTGTTAACCTTCATAACCACCTAAAGTCACCACTGAAGTCTTAAATATGTAATGTTAAGTTCTTAGAGGTTTTTATATAAGCTTTCTGGATATAAACTTTATTATTATTATTAAAAAAACTGACCCCCTGATTGAAATAAAGTGCTACACAAGTAAGTATTAAAGTACATATATATTTCTATTCCAGACAACCTCAGCCAACTGTATGGCAATAGGCTCGAACTACATATTCGTGGGCTGCGCAGACGGCATAGTGCGATGCTTTGCGCCGGATTCTCTCCGCTACGTCACTACGCTGCCTAGAACTCACTATCTGGGAGTGGACGTCGCCGAGGGAACTAACATCAAGTGAGTATCTGCAGTCAACTGCATGACAATAGGCTCCAGCTACATATTCGTGGGCTGCGCAGACGGCATAGTGCGATGCTTTGCGCCGGATTCTCTCCGCTACGTCACTACGCTGCCTAGAACTCACTATCTGGGAGTGGACGTCGCTGAGGGAACTAACATCAAGTGAGTATCTGCAGTCAACTGCATGACAATAGGCTCCAGCTACATATTCGTGGGCTGCGCAGACGGCATAGTGCGATGCTTTGCGCCGGATTCTCTCCGCTACGTCACTACGCTGCCTAGAACTCACTATCTGGGAGTGGACGTCGCTGAGGGAACTAACATCAAGTGAGTATCTGCAGTCAACTGCATGACAATAGGCTCCAGCTACATATTCGTGGGCTGCGCAGACGGCATAGTGCGATGCTTTGCGCCGGATTCTCTCCGCTACGTCACTACGCTGCCTAGAACTCACTATCTGGGAGTGGACGTCGCTGAGGGAACTAACATCAAGTGAGTATCTGCAGTCAACTGCATGACAATAGGCTCCAGCTACATATTCGTGGGCTGCGCAGACGGCATAGTGCGATGCTTTGCGCCGGATTCTCTCCGCTACGTCACTACGCTGCCTAGAACTCACTATCTGGGAGTGGACGTCGCTGAGGGAACTAACATCAAGTGAGTATCTGCAGTCAACTGCATGACAATAGGCTCCAGCTACATATTCGTGGGCTGCGCATACGGCATAGTGCGATGCTTTGCGCCGGATTCTCTCCGCTACGTCACTACGCTGCCTAGAACTCACTATCTGGGAGTGGACGTCGCCGAGGGAACTAACATCAAGTGAGTATCTGCAGTCAACTGCATGACAATAGGCTCCAGCTACATATTCGTGGGCTGCGCAGACGGCATAGTGCGATGCTTTGCGCCGGATTCTCTCCGCTACGTCACTACGCTGCCTAGAACTCACTATCTGGGAGTGGACGTCGCCGAGGGAACTAACATCAAGTGAGTATCTGCAGTCAACTGCATGACAATAGGCTCCAGCTACATATTCGTGGGCTGCGCAGACGGCATAGTGCGATGCTTTGCGCCGGATTCTCTCCGCTACGTCACTACGCTGCCTAGAACTCACTATCTGGGAGTGGACGTCGCCGAGGGAACTAACATCAAGTGAGTATCTGCAGTCAACTGCATGACAATAGGCTCCAGCTACATATTCGTGGGCTGCGCAGACGGCATAGTGCGATGCTTTGCGCCGGATTCTCTCCGCTACGTCACTACGCTGCCTAGAACTCACTATCTGGGAGTGGACGTCGCCGAGGGAACTAACATCAAGTGAGTATCTGCAGTCAACTGCATGACAATAGGCTCCAGCTACATATTCGTGGGCTGCGCAGACGGCATAGTGCGATGCTTCGCGCCGGATTCTCTCACGTAGAGAGACCCCGAGCATGGCTCTCTCCGTAGCCCGGTGAGCGACTCTGAGCTTATGAACTTGGCTTTTAGTAAGCGACCACGTCTCGGATCCGTAGGTTATCATCTAGCTACATATAAATAGCATAATCCGCTGCTTCTGAAATATAAAGTGTAAAATCTCAAATAGAAAAGGAATTGACGAAGCTATGGCGGATACATCCTTATTTTGTGAAAATAATTCTGATGTTGAATAAGTGTGATCTTGGTACATTGTACACATTTTATGTAAACTTTCGACATGTCTAAGTGCTTACTATAAGTTTAAAGATGAAATAAATGACTTTAATGACTTTAATGAATGTTAATTTCATATAAAAATGCTCGCCAACAAATTAAAGTTTAGGTTAAGTAGGTATAGGCAATTTATTAACAAACATTACACGTAAATGCTGAAAGTGGTCTGGAATAAAGATAGCGGTTTATTTATGTGACTATCAATAAATTCTAGTTTCTTTGGTAACCGTTAGTAATAATTATTTTGTTTCAGCCACATGTTCTCCCAGCCCGCTAACGCGCGGTACCCGGACGCGGTCGCTCTCACGTACGACGACAGGAACCACAAACTGACCTGTGTGTACAACGATCATAGCTTCTATGTCTGGGACGTACGGGATATCAAACGGGTAAATAAATCACACTTATATTATAAATGCGAAAGCTTGGATCGATGCATGCATGGATGGATGTTTGTTACTTCTTCTATTACGACAAGAATTAGCAAGCTGAAGTGACAGCGGGTCGACCATATCTCGATAAGAACCGACAACCATCCATCCCATCAGGTGGGCCGCACGCCTGTTTGCCACCTCGGTGGTATAAAAAAAAACCCGCTTGGGTAAACGTGTTCTTGAGTGGAGACCGCGACTCGGTAAACGTAGTGTAGAACGCCCTCCGGCCAGGTGGGATGACGACCTGCCAAAAACTGCAGGCAGGTGTTGCTTCTGGCAAGCTAAAGACAGGGCGCTATGGCGAGAGTTAGGCGAGGCCTATGTCTAGCTGTGGACTAACATAGGCTGATGATGATGCCTCTTAACTAGGCACAGACTTTAGACTAAGTTCTCAGTAAGCGAATTTTGTAAAATCTTTTGAAAAATCATTCGAATTAGTTTTTTTGTTTTTTTCCAGGTCGGCAAATCCCACTCAGCGTTATACCACTCTGCGTGCATTTGGGGTGTTGATATGTTCTCTGCCTCCGCGTCCTTCCTCACCTGCTCCTCCGATGACACCGTGCGTGCCTGGACGCTGCAGGCCGCGCCCAACAACATATACAGCAATGTTAGTACCACCCGCATGTCTACAACCTACCTACAGCAGGGACGTCAATTAGCCGCACAGTGCAGCTTACAGCACGCCGTAATAGCCCGGCCACATTATTGCGCAAACTGGTTTGTGCAAGCATACTTGCTAGTAAGACGGAGTGCGCGAAAAAATTACAACTAATAGGCTAAAGATTTTTTCGCCACTTCTATACTTTAGTCTACATACTGAAGCGACAGAAATCAAAAATACCACTTTATTTCTGTGTCAGTTTTTAATTTTAAGAATTTGACATCTAGGTGTTCATTTATTTTATTCATGGAAATAGTTTTTGATTCTTGTTCCATGTGGCCGGGCTCTAAGGGCAACAATACAATACAATTCTTTATCAATAACGCCAAGTTAACCAACCATGGCAACACCATGTGACAGCTGTTGTAGAGATCAAACACCAGAGGGCACATACATCTAGTTCTAAGCCTTACTCATACTCAATGTTAACGTTTGTTCTAGGAGCTGAATAAGATAATGTACATAGACCCTGAGTTGAAATTCCTGAAGGACGTTGACCTCACGTCTACCACAGAGAAGGACAAGTCTAAGACTTACGACGAACGGACTGGAGTGAGGTAAGAGGCACCACAATCATGAAAATATCATACATTTTTGAATTGATTTTGACAAGAGGCAAACCTAACGGGTTTGTTTGCCAAACTAGGCCTAGATCTCGGTACTCCCGGGTTCCCCGGGATAAAAAGCTCAGAATTGGTATACCCGACTTTAGAGATAGCTGCAGACATCATCACTTGCTACCCCTGGAATGAGAAGAGAAGCTGCTGACCTGCCTCTACGCTGAACATTCTCTTAAATATTGTGTATATTCCCTGGTGTAGACTTCTAACCTACCCGCGAATAAACTTGTTTAACCCCATCTCCCCTTTACAGATGTGTCCGAATCTCCCCCGACGGGCAACACGTAGCCTCCGGCGACCGAGCTGGCAACATTTGGATCCACTCTCCCACCGGGACTCTCTTAAAAACCTTAGAGGCACACGACGCAGAGGTGCTTTGTCTCGAATACAGCGCGCAACCGAAACTACTGGCTTCGGCATCGAGAGACAGGCTTATACACGTCTTTATGGTGGACAGGGTGAGTCTGACTCGGCAAACGTAGTGTAGAAAGCCCTGTGGCGAGGTGCGAAAGACTGCAGATAGTGGACCCTCCCATAACAGGCTTATACAAGTCTTTATGGTAGACTAGCTGCTGCTCAGGGCTTTGCATGCGCTTTTCAAGTAGCCTACGTCCGACCCCGCGATCTCGTTTACCTAAAATTTCAGATTCGTTTAAGCTATTTAGGCGTGAAAAGGTAATACACAAGGAAATAGAGTTATTTCCGAGTTTTTGATATTAGTTTAGGAATAGGGTGAATTTGCGTGTTATCTCGTTAACCCGTTTAGTAAAAATAAACGCCAATTAGGTCTTGTTATCCTTTGTCAGTTTGTTCGATTAAATAAATAAAACTAACAAATTCATGATTGAATGTGATGTGTTGACAGTAATGTTTGTTTTTTGTCCACAGGGCTACCAAATCCTGCAAACCTTGGATGAGCACTCGTCCTCCATCACAGCTGTTCGCTTCATCAGCTCAGCAGGCAGCCTGCAGATGGTCTCCTGTGGAGCTGATAAGACGATACTGTTCAGACAGCTGAGGACGGTGAGTTTTATGATGATAAATTAATGAAAAAAGCTCAATTTACTTGCGGAAAAAGATAGAAAATTGCACACTTAACTTAGAACTAACTAACCTTAATTGGTTACTTTATAAAAATCAATTTAGGCACAGATATAATGATACTATACTAGTACAGATGCCTCCGCTATAAGTAACGAATGTGACGCTCTTCGGATGAGATATGCGCGGGCCAACCGGTTATCGTTTTGAGTTTACTAGATGGCGCAAGACTTAGCCCTCGGATTGCAATGAAAAAACGCAACCTTCCACTACTAGATGTCGACTCATGCGTTATTTTAACTAGCTAGTAGTGAGTGGACTCTAAAAAGCAATAGTAAATTATCTGTAAAAGCGAAATGCGAGAAACTGTTTTTGAACTTGTTTGAACTGTTACATATTGATTCCTATCTTATAATAATAATAATAATTTATTTCAAATCAAGCACTTCAAGAATTATATACTAAATACATGAACTCTTTTTTGGCTTGGCATCCAGTTTAGGGTTGCAGCACCTACACTAAGTGGTTAGACTTGGTTAGACTCTTCAATGGAGACCGCAAATTGATGCTCTCGCAGGCAGACTTAGTTCAGCAGCCTATGCGGTTCGAACAATTAGATATATTATATTACCGATGTAGATACGGCTAGGTTAGTTTATTTCAGTTACTTCCATATACTTCCGGTATAATACATACTTCCAGTATAATGTCTTACGGTATCTTGCTTTGGGGACGGGCAGCCGACATCCAGACTATCTTTGTTACGCCACGCCACTCTTTGAGGGAATTATTTAAAGATATAAATATTTTTACAGTAATATCGCAATACATCTCTGAAAATCTAAATGTATACGCACAAAAAATTATATAAATAAAATCCCATTATGTCTATTTCAGTCTCAGGACGGCAGTTATCAGTTCGCACGCGGACAGAACGTGTCCGGTCGCACCACCCTCTACGATATGGAGGTGGACGCGGGCGGCAGGCACATACTCACCGCTTGTCAGGTGAGGACTAACACATGCACCGCTGCCACACAGTTACCAGTTCGCACGCGGACAGAACGTGTCCGGTCGCACCACACTCTACGATATGGAGGTGGACGCGGGCGGCAGGCACATACTCACCGCTTGTCAGGTGAGGACTAACACATGCACCGCTGCCACACAGTTACCAGTTCGCACGCGGACAGAACGTGTCCGGTCGCACCACCCTCTACGATATGGAGGTGGACGCGGGCGGCAGGCACATACTCACCGCTTGTCAGGTGAGGACTAACACATGCACCGCTGCCACACAGTTACCAGTTCGCACGCGGACAGAACGTGTCCGGTCGCACCACACTCTACGATATGGAGGTGGACGCGGGCGGCAGGCACATACTCACCGCTTGTCAGGTGAGGACTAACACATGCACCGCTGCCACACAGTTACCAGTTCGCACGCGGACAGAACGTGTCCGGTCGCACCACACTCTACGATATGGAGGTGGACGCGGGCGGCAGGCACATACTCACCGCTTGTCAGGTGAGGACTAACACATGCACCGCTGCCACACAGTTACCAGTTCGCACGCGGACAGAACGTGTCCGGTCGCACCACCCTCTACGATATGGAGGTGGACGCGGGCGGCAGGCACATACTCACCGCTTGTCAGGTGAGGACTAACACATGCACCGCTGCCACACAGTTACCAGTTCGCACGCGGACAGAACGTGTCCGGTCGCACCACCCTCTACGATATGGAGGTGGACGCGGGCGGCAGGCACATACTCACCGCTTGTCAGGTGAGGACTAACACATGCACCGCTGCCACACAGTTACCAGTTCGCACGCGGACAGAACGTGTCCGGTCGCACCACCCTCTACGATATGGAGGTGGACGCGGGCGGCAGGCACATACTCACCGCTTGTCAGGTGAGGACTAACACATGCACCGCTGCCACACAGTTACCAGTTCGCACGCGGACAGAACGTGTCCGGTCGCACCACCCTCTACGATATGGAGGTGGACGCGGGCGGCAGGCACATACTCACCGCTTGTCAGGTGAGGACTAACACATGCACCGCTGCCACACAGTTACCAGTTCGCACGCGGACAGAACGTGTCCGGTCGCACCACACTCTACGATATGGAGGTGGACGCGGGCGGCAGGCACATACTCACCGCTTGTCAGGTGAGGACTAACACATGCACCGCTGCCACACAGTTACCAGTTCGCACGCGGACAGAACGTGTCCGGTCGCACCACCCTCTACGATATGGAGGTGGACGCGGGCGGCAGGCACATACTCACCGCTTGTCAGGTGAGGACTAACACATGCACCGCTGCCACACAGTTACCAGTTCGCACGCGGACAGAACGTGTCCGGTCGCACCACACTCTACGATATGGAGGTGGACGCGGGCGGCAGGCACATACTCACCGCTTGTCAGGTGAGGACTAACACATGCACCGCTGCCACACACAGTTACCAGTTCGCACGCGGACAGAACGTGTCCGGTCGCACCACACTCTACGATATGGAGGTGGACGCGGGCGGCAGGCACATACTCACCGCTTGTCAGGTGAGGACTAACACATGCACCGCTGCCACACAGTTACCAGTTCGCACGCGGACAGAACGTGTCCGGTCGCACCACCCTCTACGATATGGAGGTGGACGCGGGCGGCAGGCACATACTCACCGCTTGTCAGGTGAGGACTAACACATGCACCGCTGCCACACAGTTACCAGTTCGCACGCGGACAGAACGTGTCCGGTCGCACCACCCTCTACGATATGGAGGTGGACGCGGGCGGCAGGCACATACTCACCGCTTGTCAGGTGAGGACTAACACATGCACCGCTGCCACACAGTTACCAGTTCGCACGCGGACAGAACGTGTCCGGTCGCACCACACTCTACGATATGGAGGTGGACGCGGGCGGCAGGCACATACTCACCGCTTGTCAGGTGAGGACTAACACATGCACCGCTGCCACACAGTTACCAGTTCGCACGCGGACATTTTGGTGATTTATAGTCACTGTCTTCATCCTTATTTTACAGCCATTTTCCACGAGTTTTGCATCTTATGAAGTGAGACCGACTTATATTTGTTTGCAGGATCGAAATGTCCGCGTATACAGCGCCTCTCACGGCAGGCACACGAAAACTTTCAGAGGGACCACCGCTGAAGACGGCACGCTTATCAAAGTAAGTGTAAAATAAAACGTCAAGTGCGAGTTGGACTCGCGCATCAAGGGTTCCGAACTTGTACTCGTGAGTAATCAAACATTTTTTTGTGAATTAACAAAGTTTTTAGATTTTTTCCTTTACTTGTGCTTTAAGACCTTTCTTCTTGCTATATTTTATCCTTTATGGGTTCCTTTTTCCTTTTGAGGTACAGAACCATAAAAACGGTAAATTACCATTTCGGAATTCATTTATACATAAAGTTACAGGTTTATACATAGATCCTAAATTATTCTTATAGTAACTACTACCGAAACCTGCCTTTACAGGCGTATGAATACATCATAACATAATACAACTTTTCATACCATGACATCAAATAAGAATGTGTAAATTCGTTTTCGCTATTATGCCCCTGCAGTCGGTCGTCATCCCACCTGGCCGGAGGGCGTCCTGCACTACGTTTACCGAATCTTAGTCGAGTTTAAGTCTAGTGTGATTCTTAACAGATGCAAAATACAACGAGTGATGAATTGAATAGTGAGCAGAATTTATTTTTCTTTTATCTTTGTTTATATTACTTATTTGTTCTCTACAGGTGGCACTAGACAGCAGTGGAATCTACCTAGCCACTTCCAGTACAGACAAGATACTCAGCGTGTATGATTACTACTCGGGAGAATGCATGGCTACTATGTACGGACACTCCGAGATTGTCACTGGACTCAGGTAATCAATAACGCTGGATACTCCACGCAGATGAAACTCTAAATAGTGCGCGCGGTGCTATTTGCACGGAGATATTGATAAATTGGTTTCAACCTTGACTGAAACTTTTGACACGCGTATTATCATGAGTCCTAGATAATGTTTTACGATTTGCCATAAATCATTTTTAGTTTTATCGCTTGTGGAAGAAAGAAAAAACTGAAAACCACAAAAAAAATTAATTTCTCTTACTCGCGTCGAACAACCGTAAGATGTAGAATCAATACCTACCTCCTTTTTCTTTTGATCCTTCGACCCAAGTAACAAAAGGTACCTTTGTCGACAGATTCACCCCCGACTGCCAGCATCTAATCTCAGCCTCCGGAGACGGTTGCATCTTCGTGTGGAGAGTACCCCACGACATGGTGGTGACCATGCGGGCTAGGCGAGCGCAGCAGGCTATTAGGGAAGGCAGGTTCGTGCATACCAACTAGATGGCGTTACTAAATGTTGAGAAAGCAGCGTAGCGAGACGTCTAGCTATAATGAACTGAACTACAAAAAGCTGACGTAATTTGTCATGACATTGGCGTCATTTGTCATTCTGAGGAGGTTACGGGTTCGATTCCCGCCTCGGCACAAATGTGTGTACGATCTGCAGACATTTGTTCAGGGTGTTCTGGTCGTTTTCTATGTATAATAAAAAATATCTATTTAAGTATTGTATTATATTATGTATATCAGTTATCTAGTACCCATAACACAAGCTCTGCTTAACTTGGGGATAGATAATGCTGTGTGAATTGTCCAGCATTACTTATTTTTATATAATTTTTTTTTTATATAATCTATTAAGAACAAAAATGGTTTCTGACTTTTGCTATTAGTTCCGATTATACCAATGTCATACAATACTTTCCACAAATATTTCATTGTGCGCTATCGGCGTTGGATTAATATGCGCAAAGCTTTAAGTCTATAATGTATATTTTTGTTTCAGGAAAGTATCGAACGGCGGCATAGTTCCGATGGAGAGTGAAAGCGAGTTCGGTTCGCCGCCGCGAGAGGGCGCGCTCACCGCGCCGCAAGTACCTGATTATACGTAAGATAATGTTACTCACATATCCTACTGTCATTTACTGTCAAATAAAATTAAGGAAATAACATTTAATTTAATCTCACTAATATTATAAACGTGAAAGTTTAGATGGATGGATGGATGGATGTTTGTTCCTTTATCACGCCAGAACGGCTGAACGGATCTGAATGAAATTTGGCACAGATATAGATTATAGTCTGGAATAGGACATAGGCTACTTTTTATCCCGGAATTCCCACGGGAACGGGAACTACGCGGGTGAAACCGCGAGGCGCTGCTAGTAATAATATAAATAAATAATAATAAGTAATATAATAATAATGATACGTGCTAAGAAAGTCCGAGTTTACAGGTCGAGTAGAAATAAGTATTAATAATTTAAATATTTTATTAATAACCACAAAAATTTTACTTTGTAGTTAATTTGTAGTTGGCCTGCAAGTATATTATAGAAAAGTTGAAAAGCCACTTACTCTAAAATCACACTAATATTATAAATGCGAAAATTTGGATGGATGTTTGGTGGTTTGTTACCTCTTCATGCCAAAATTATAGAAAGGATCGGGCGGAAATCCAGGTAGTTCCGGAATAAAACATAGGCTTCATCTCATAAATCAATCCCCACGGCATAGGTATCCCACTAATATTATAATTGTGAAAGTTGGAATGGATGGATGTTTGTTACTTAATCACGCCAGAACGGCTTAACGGATCTGGATGAAATTTGGCACAGAGATAGATTATAGTCTGCAGCTAGATAATGCTGTGTGGATTGTCCATAATTTATTTATTATAATTTATGTTCCAGTCTTCGCATCGGCCGGCTGCCGTCCTGGGCCAAGAAGTCCCTCTCTGCCGAGGTCCACTCTCCGGCGCGCGAGCCTGCCGCGCCGGAGCCGCCGCGGGGCAAGTGGGCCTCGCGGATAAACACCAACGGTAACTAGATAGATACATACTAGACTTACAACTCTCTATACAGTTGAGATATTTCAACAGGATGGTGACGTGCGCAGTGGCGTGGAGGGAGAACGCCCGCCTGACACTCGAAAGGTACCGGGATCAAAACTCCTCCGGGCGATAACAATGGGCCCTTCAATACCCCATAAAATACAATAAAATAGTAATGTTTTGACGACCTCTGTGGCGCGGCGGGCGAAGGTCCGCCTGCGACGCAAATTACGGAGGCCACAGACGACGGTTTAAAAAAAAAACAAAAACTTTTGAACTATTTATTAAGTTAACTTTTACAAAGTTTGTAAATTTAATTAAAAGTCACGAAGCTACGCTTGGTCGATGTAAGTACCAAAGATAGAATGACGTGACCGCGCTCGCTCGCAGGCCGGGCACGCTCAGGGAAAGACGTCATTGCTGGGTCAGCAAAGTCAAAGTAGGTACTTGGCGAATGACAATTATACCGCACGGACAACAATCATACTGCAACGCTGCATCCACGGCTGCAGATTAGGTGCGTAGTTTCTATGTAACACGCAGGAGGTTGCGGGTTCGATTCCCGCCTCGAGACAATTGTTTGTACGATCTGCAGATATTTGTTCAGGGTTTTCTGGTCGTTTTCTATGTAGGTAAAATAAAACATATCTCTATTTATTGTATTATATTATTTATATCAGTTATCTAGTACCCATTACACAAGCTCTGCTTAGCTTGGGGCTAGATGATGGATTGGAGCTGTGTGGACTGTCCACCATTATTTATTTATTTATGTCGATGGTCTTTCCAGACAAACGCGGCGACTCCGACAAGGAGAGCTCTATCGATAGCGGCACAGACACACGATATATCGAGAAACGAAAAGACACGCCTATCAAACAGGTATGTCGCTTTGTAGATTGAGATTTAAACGTTTAGAATTATAGCTTTATTCATAAAGTGACTTCAAACCGACTATTACTGCAAACTACAATTGATATTAAGAGGGCGCAACTCACATTAAGTACATTCAAGGAACCTAAGTAAAATGTAGAAATTAATATGATTCGAGTTAGAACAATCTACGGTTAGCTCAATTGTTTCAACGAGGGGTTTTCGATTTTCATTTTTAAAAAGAAAAAAAATATATTTCAAATGTAAATAGGTTCAAAAATGTTCAAATAGGTGGCAGGGGGCGTCAACTGGAAATATGGTATGTCAATGTCAAATGAAAGGAAAACAACCTTACGTCAAAATGGACCGAATTGGAAAATTTAGTTTTCCTTTTTTTTTACATTGACATACATATTTCCCGTTGACGCCCTGCCACCTACCTCAAAAATCTAAATTTCTTTATTTCCATAAACACAAAAACGTACACTTAGAAAAGATCAATAAAACGCTGACACGGAAATAAAGTGGTACTTTTGCAAATCGAAAACCGTTCATTATAAATACTAATTCTTCTTGGTTTCTACTAATTGATTGTAATTCTCTTTGTTAATTAAGGAGGAACTTAGCTGAAATCTATTTATGAATAAAGCTTTTTTGTGTCAAAGGATTTTCTATTGCTGTCGAGTTTAAAACAGAAAAGAGAGACATTCTTTTGAGTGATATCAACGAAAATATTTTTTTTTACAATGGAGTCAATACTATTATAAGTCGCGTAGATAAAGGTTGTGATTGAAAATTACAGCCTCATGCTGTTTCGCTCAGATCATATTGGATCAGACGTTCTAAATGAGGAATGCATGTACAGCGGTGGACCATCACAGGCTGATGCTGTTGATGACGGCGAACCCATGATCATCATCCTGATCAGTCTGTGTAAGTCCACTGCTGGACATGTGGTCCCGCTCAAATCATGATGTGTCTATGTAAAAACCTCTTAAACTCGACAGCTTATGAAAAACCTTTTTGTCACTAAAATCCAGTCCATGTTTTCACTCACATTGGTTTTGTTATTGTGGCGGTGAATTATGTGTTCATTTTAATTTATTTAATGTTTATTTTTTATTGGTTCCTAATATTAAGCAGGAACTAGCTCTTTTATACGTTACGTTAACGACTCGCTATCGAAACGTTAACGATTCGTTCACGATACTTTAACCTTTAAAGTAAATTTTAGATTTTGTTTTCGAGAGCTAATTCCTGGTTCCAATATTTTTTCTTATTATTTTTGGAACCTTTATTTTTTTGGGTGATTTTAGTTCAAACTAACTTTGTTATTTGAAATTGATTTAATTTGTGTTTAACTTATTATTTCTATATTTATGAAAAAATTAAAGCATCAATATCATTTCTACCTTGGCAACCAACTCCAAGGTTGAAAATTCTTCTACTCCATCTAAAGCTTCACAAAATTGAACTCTAATCACCCCCAGCCTATCTTACGGTTTTGGTTATTTATCCCATACAAATAGAGGCCAAAATCGCTCAACCTGTCCCAACTGCCAAGGGTGGAAGCCCTGTTCAAGAATTTTGACGAAAAAATGCGGAAAACCTACGAAATATTAACTATATCTCCGAGGGTCACAAAGGTTATCTTTTCGTTTTGTTATGTTGGCTGTTCTGTTGCATTTTGTTAGCATTTTGAGTATGTCAATGTCATTTCATTATGTGTCAAACGCTCGGACATTTTTGAAATAGGGTAAAAGTATGTTTTAGTTTATTTCATTGCTTGGATATGTTTTTGTAGCTGTACGTATTTATTTACCCATATCGCTTTACATTTAAGTATAATTTATTATTTTTATCGTTGGTTTTCGAAATATGTAATTTTTTTATTTATTCCTTCATAACAGAAGTATTCCTTCCACTTAGGCGGTACCCCGCGGCGCCCCGACGCACACTAGCGCCGCCACCTGTTTTATTTTATTATTTTGTTAAACAAAGAAATTTTCTAAAATAAAATCTTCTGGGCATTATGTGATACCTATCATAAGTTTTTTTTATTGTCCCTGTGACAGTTATCTTTTTGGTTTAAGCGGAGATGCGAAGTTGCTCTAGTTGGCCACCAATTTCTGTTTTCGCATCTCTGCCTATACTATACGAAATTAATTTATTACAGACTAGCTGTTCCCCCGGTTTCACCCGCGTTAAATTCGAATTTCACATTTATAGGTGGATTATTCCAGTAAATAAACATATGGTAAAACATCGAATTCCCATGGGAGGGAATTCGATGGTTTACCAAGACAAAAAGTAGCCTATGTTACTATCCATCCTTTGTACTAACTCTATACCAAAAAACAAGTTGATTGGTTGCTTAGTTAGAAGGAAGGACAAACAAACACACTTTCACATTTATAATATTCGTTAGGATTAGGATGTATGAAAAAAAAGCTTATGATGATGTATCACTAACTGCCAAATGGTTTTTTTTTTGTAAATTCCTCTGTTTAACATATTCTATAAAATAGGTGGCGGCGCTAGTGTGCATGGGGTTACCACCTTAATGAAAATACTTCAGTTAAATATCATAATGTACAGACATATCAACTTCCAGTTCACATTAACCATGTTATGTTATTGTTTGTCATTATCCATTGCATTTTGTTGCATCGTTCGTTATTATTTATCACCAAATGTTTGTTTATTTAGTTGCTCTAGTTATAGGCTTACCACGAATAAATTACGACGGAACTAAATGACAACTACCGGTCGCAGCATCCTGTCTCTGTGTTTGGTCTCGGTCTCCGGTCGTGGTCGAGGCGCGAACCGCCACCTTAACGTAACGTTTACGATCGTATATTCTCATAATTTAATAGCGGCTGTCACAACTTTCCAATTTAGAAAAAGTAGCGTAAAATACAGTTTTTGTGATTGATTGTGATTTCTGTTTTTCCAAGTAGCGAAAGTAATAAAATAAAAGCTTAAAAATTAATTAAAATGCATTTTCGCTCTCATATTTGAAAAACTAAAAAATTTAAGCGAACAAAATCAAATAAATCCCAAAAATTTACGATCTCGACGGGATTCGAACCCGCACCTTCCCCGTCCCGTCGAGATCGTAAATTTTTGGGATTTATTAATTTCTTAGAAATTACCCAGAGTACTATAATAAATAAAAACCTTCGAACAAAATCAGTAAAAAAAAATCTTATTTGATAATAATAAGTATTCATTAAGCTGTATAAGTATAAAATTAGACTTGAAGTGCTTATTTTGTAAGCCTAAATAAATAAAGGTTATTGACTTTTGATACAAACGTAGCTATCCGTTTATGTGTAAAGTTTCGTTGCATTAAACGGTGTAGTTTCCAAATGAATCGAAAAGTAGGTACGTTTGTATGGGAGCTTAGAAAGTCGCACCCAACTTAAGTAAGAAATACGTTGCTTTTGCGTAATTAAACGTACATTATTCGTGGTAAGCCTTTGTTTATTTTATTTATGAAATTTCGTTTTGCTTATTGATTTAATTTGTAGGTAACAATAGTTCCCAAACCGCGCACCGCCGAGAGTAGAACGAGACACCACACAGACGACTCGTCTCTCGGCAGCTTTAAATATGAGGTTTGTTTGCTTTTATTATTATTTTCATCATTTTTAATTCAGCATAGCCGTGTTCTGAGCAATGACGTCACACGCCACACCACACCTAACAAGAAGAACTCATTGACACTGTAATCTGTAATAGTGTGACGTCACTTGCGATCCAACCAAACACAGCGTTTTCGATCACGTGATCATATATAAAAAATGTGTAATTTTAATCCAGTTTTTTTACCTAAAATAGGCATATTTTTAATAAAAATCGGATTCTAAATCGGAGTATAGTTTGAGAACACCAGCACATTGTGCTGTGCGGTCCAAATGTGCGACAACCTTAAGTACAAGTCACCATAAATAACTGTAGTATATACCATTCCAGGATCAAGAATCAACGGAACACGATGGTGATATAGAGGACATATCTGACGGAGAAAGGACCTCGTCGTCGGAGAGTCGCAATCGACCAACTTACTACCCGGGGAACACCCACGACGATACGCCCAGGTTTGTACTGAACTAGAACACCACCTCCTCCTCCTCAACAGCCTATAATGGTCCACTGCTGAACGCAGGCCTCCCCCTGATAATACAAACACCATCTAGTTAGACCCAAAATAAGCAGAGCGTTTTTTATGAGTAAGAATCAAGAATCAAAACTCCTATTTTCATCAATATAATAAACATCAGCATTGCCATTCAACTGCGTCTATTGCAGATGGTTTTTGTTGCTAAGTTTTCTGTTTGGAATCTGTTTGGCAGTTGTGCGGATGACATAAATTTAACCTAAAATGTGTTGTCAGTTGCTTGTTGAAAATCAAAATCCCAAAGCAAAGCAAAATTTACCACGGAATGACAGAACCTGACATTTTGACATAGCTACACTATGGGTTGGCATATACAGGGTGGAAAGAATCTATGGGCCCTGATTCGCATAATAAAATAGCGAGGGTTTATTTTTTAAATTTTTAGTTGGTTCGATTCCCAGGTGAGAAGGAATTTTTAAAAAATCTTTGAATGCAATTATGTTTCTTTTTAAAAATAAAGGAATGTTTCCTTTCAGTTAAATGAGCTAGCTAAAGGATTTAAGGTAGTTCCCCTACAGGGCCCATAGATTCTTTCCACCCTGTATAGCTGTCGAGCTATTTTACGTAAAGGTCGTCCCAAGCACCAAGTGAGCGCATAGGATTAATTGGATTTACCGGCCCGTGTGCCTCGTGTGCACTGTGAGACCTCACAGTATTGTTCTTGAATACGGGCGTAGTCTCTATTTCTCAAGTAACTGTATTTTTGTCTTATTCCAGCGAGTTTATGGTAAATGCGATGGACGCGGAAGAACTCCGCCAGTCAGTCCGTCGCTGTCGTCGATGGAAGACGGACCGTGTGGACGTGCCGGCTGCGGATCTCAGCGGGGAACACGATTCTGATGACGATGAGGTTAGTTAGAGAAAAGTATAGTGCAAAAAGTTTTGGTCTCGAGTTGCGAAGAAAGCGCAGGAAGATCAAGTCCTGAATCCTGTCGGAATATTGATCTTTTTCAAAATAAGATCTCTAGAGGAGTACCAACAAACTGACAGAGGAAAGCAAATTTTGCCAAACTTGAAGCAGAGACGTTTCGCTCGCTCGTTCAATAAATATAACAGAAGCACCGTTTCTTTCAGGTGTCGACCCCATCCGGCGACAACACTGAACGGAACCCGCTCTCCGGAAGTTGCGAGTCCATCGACACGGCCGGACGACGCGAGAAATACCTCAAGTCTGCCTTCGACAGTCTCACGGCCGCCGAGGTGGACCCTAATACTGCTGGTGAGAACGGTGGTGATACATCGCTTCACACTAATATTATAAATGCGAAAGTTTGGACGGACGGATTGATGTTTGTTACTTCTTCACGCCGAAACGACTTAAAAGATTTAGCATACATATATGTAGTGCTAAGCATGGAATTAATAATAATAATAATAACTAGTAAAGTCATAAATAATAGTACACTGGAATAATTGAAACTGATCGCAGAAGTAAACAAATAAGCATCTAATAAACGAAATAATATAAGTTCCAAAAAAAATCGATTACGGCGGGACTTGAACCCGCGCCCCACTCTCAGTAAGAGTGTGCTCTAACCACTAATAAACGTACGAAATATCCGTTTTCGTTCGTTAAGAGTACCGTTCGAACGAAATGAAATGAAATTTCGTGATAAAAGTAGGCCTCCAGATAATGAAAATAATAGCTGATCGCGCCAGCTCTCAGTAATTAACCTATACAAGGTCACAACTAGCACCATCTCTTTCTCACAGGTCACACCTCCCTCTCCGCGCAGCACCTGTCACGCGCGCCCGCACCCTCCCCCCGCAAGGTGGTCGACCCCGACGCGCAGAGGCGACGCGACGAGCTGCAGCGGCGGATACTGGAGACTAGGAGACAACTGGATACTGTAAGCATGCTTAGATGACCTCTAAGGCGCAGTGGGCAGAGGTCCGCCTGACGCAGGAGGTTGAGGTTGGGTTTGATATCCGGACAAATGTTTGTACGATCTGCAGATATTTGTTCCGGGTGTTCTAGGTTCTGTTCAGGAAGTAGGACGGACAGGGCGAAACCATAAAGCTTTCGAAATCGTTCTCGAAACCCTTAAAATATACGTATATCTATGTAGTGTATTATATTAAGTATATCAGTCATCTGGTACCCATAACACAAGCTCTGCTTAGCTTGGGGCTAGATGATGCTGTGTTTCTCCAGCACTATTTATTTTATGTAATATCTTTCCACCAGGTGGCGCACCGGTCCAACCTCAAATCCAGTCAGTCCACCACAGACCTATCCTACATTCCCGAGAAGGACAACGCCCGCCGCAGCGCAAGGCCCCTGTCTATGGCGATACCGTCCAATAGAACTAGTAATAGTTATGGTGAGTGCATTTAAAAATTATTTTTAAAGTTTCTTATGATTTCTTTTGTGTTAAATGGAGTCTACCACAGTCGGTAACACCGCCGACACAGTCTGGCGGGTTGATGTCTGCCACATTATTTTATATAGAATCGCGTCTGCGATGGACTGTTCCTCGCCGATTTCTTGCGGGATATCGGCGACACTCGGCGACTTGTCAAAGTTACTGCCCGACAAAACTCGGCGTGATTAGTGTGTGAACTTCTAGAATTGAAACCGTCCACATGTCGCCGACCAAGCGGCCAACATCAAACCTTGCTATGTCGGCGGCGTTGGCGACTTTTCTGTATTGACTCCTTAGGATTGATTTTATAAAATAACAGTGTTTGAAAGTAGCTGTCAGTTCAACGCTTTGACTGAGTTTATAATATCTGGTGATATCAGGCCCGAGCGATGTTTATTCCTATAATATCCAGGAAATGTCTACGCTAGTCCTTTGAGAAGCTTTGCCAAGACAGTAAACTAGTTTTGGCAATGAGTAAACATCACAATGTATTTTGGTAGTTTACGCTAACGATTGCGGGTTCGATTCCTGCGACAGGACAAATAATTATTTAGTCTTTTAATTCCTGCTACGAGACTCGTAATGTCTATTGATAATCATCGACACTGATTTAAAATTTTTGCTTGTAACACTCAAAATCAACATTAATGCAGTGCAATAAGTGACGAAACTAGATTGAAAATAACTATTACTTCTATCATAAAGATATAAATATTAGTAAGTTTGTAATGGGTAGTCTCCAAATCTACCTACTTGCCCCATTTCTTTTTAGGGTTCCGCACCCAAAGGGTGAAATCAGAACCCTTAATAGGTATCTAGCTAACATTGCATTATCCATGAGTGCTATACGCTGCCTAAGGTTTATCCAGGTACCAAATGAGCAAAACCGCAGACTAAAGCTAGTCATTCAATACGCTTACATGGTACTTAGAGACCTTAAACATTGTCTTAAAGCACATTGAATAATGGAGCAAGTAGGCACTTATTAGTTTTGGTTTTCAAATCAGAGCTGTTAGATTGCAGATTATCCATTACAAACGTACTTTTACATCTATAATATCAGTATAGATTATTTGTCAGTTTACTTTCACGTAAAGCTAACTCCATCGCCAGACACAGTTACTGCTTGTTCCGTCAAGTTCCAATCGTGTTTACTAACACTCCATCTTCCACATGCCGCCAGGACCTGAAGAAACATTTGACAGCCTCAATTCTAACTACTTTGACAGCCTCAATCCGTACACTAACATAAACATAGACTATCGCACTAAGAACCCTTATGCCATCCCTGCGAACTTAAACAAACACATCCCTGAGTACGAGACTCCCCCTTACGTCCCCCCACATGCCTATACCCCTAATAACAACGAAAAGAGAAACTTAAACTACACACCGTTAACGAAGCCAATGGTTTTTATGGAGCAAGTTGCGCCGAAACCGAAACCACTCGCTTTTACCGTCGACATGAAGTCTACGAAGGTTTTTGATAGACTGTTTCCCGAAAAGGAAGTTAAGCAAAGAAATTTTCAATTAAATTTCGATAAACCACAAGTAAAAACTCCGAAACCAAACGCTAGAAGCATTTTTAAGAATTATAAATCATGTCCGGTGTCGCCAGTATCGGAAGAGTGTAAATGGATCGATAAAGCGCAGAAGAATGATGACGTAGAAAACAAACCGCAGACAAACAGCTTAGATCCTAAGAAACGAAACTCTCTAGGCTTCTTCATAGGGATGGATGGCAAAGTCAAAGATTCAGTCAAAAATAGCAGGAACATTGTAGACACTATCAAAACTGATACAGAGAAGATGATAGCAGAGATAACTAAGAAATATGGAAACCTAGATGAATACGAACCTAACAATGACTTAGATGTAGAGCCTACGAAAGAAACCGACGGAAATTTCTCATCGGATTCTCTAGAAGACTGTAGTTTAAGCCAAGATGCTAGTTGCAAGAACAAGTTATACTCCAAAAAGGTCTGCAAGAAGCATAATAAGTCTTTACCCAAGAGATCGGTATCTAACTATGAGATCGGTACCGATAAACCTACGGTACCGACCAAACCTGCATACATATCTAACAAAAGTTCGACATTACCCAGAAACATGCCCTCGAATCTAGACGATATTTTAGATGAAGATGCTATTAACTATAACAGTAATATGTACAGATGCCAAAGTGTTTTGACCAAAAGATGTGTTACTAGATCAAACGAATCCGTCCTAAGCGAGAATTCCAACTGCTCTAGCGTCTCCAATGAGATATTCCTACGATACGGGAATGAAGTAGCTTTCCAACAAGCTAAATTCGATAGTAGATATAATTTGAATGACTCTCAAAACGGCTCGTTCGAGAATCTAAACGAAAACGAACATTATTTAGATAAACATAGACACTCTAGTGCCAGTTTCTTCTTAAATCAGAAGAAGTATATGAAAAACAGTTGTAGTCAAGAATCTATACTGTCTGATGATATGTACTTGGATAACGATAATCAACTATGTAGGACGAACTGTAACTCACTAGAAAGTGTCCTGTCGGATGATTCAGAATGTACAAAAAGCGCTCCGCTTGAAATGTTGTTTGAAAACGCACGACCGAAAAGACAAAAAACAGCTGTTAATATACCGAGAGACAGCAAAAGTTGTTACGAATTTGATAACACTTCAAAAAGCTATGGATCTAGTCCTAACAATACTCCTCACTTTAGTTATCTTTACAACAATTACTTAGAAAGTCCGAGCCCCAAATACAAAGAGCTTGTTGTTCCTAAAGCGCCTGTTAACAAAGTGTATGGTTTCGAAGTTCCTAGTAAAGAATTGTTGGGACATAAGACAGTTACTAGATCTAAAAGTCTGTATGATTCTGCTAGCAAACAACCGCCCCCTCCTGCTAAGAATATAGCGTACTATTTCGATGGTAGCAATGTACAAAGTTATACCAAAGAAAATCGTAAAGAAACTAATTATAAAGATAAGAAAAACGACGAGATACCTAGATTGGGTAGTAAAGATTACATGGCTAATACAAGCAAGTCTTTGTTGCCAAAGTGCACTGATAAACATAAATATAAAAGCCAGATGGCAGGTTGCGAGCAGAATGCTATGGTTAAATCGAAAAGTTGCAGTTTTGAAGTGGTATTGGAACCAGCTTCAAAACCTAATCCTCTAAAAAATCTAATAGAAAAACGAAATTCGCATGTACAGAAAAATCTAGAAAAGTTTGAAGAACAAATCAGAAAAAACACACAAACAAAAGTCAGTAAAAATAACACGAACAAAGAAAAAGCTAACGGAGCCAAATATAATAATGTTACTAAGAGTCTTGAGCGAGGTTCTGGACAAAAGAACAATAATAATAAGATTACAATGGAGTTTGTTCCTCATAAACCTCCTAAACCAATGAAAAGAACATCTTCTGTCAAAATGAATAACAGACTGAAAGCTGGCATGGATAAATCTGGCCTAACATCTATATCATCACAATACAAAGCAAAATTAGACGGATTACAAAACAAAAATTATTTAGGAAACAAAAACCAAACTGATAATAACTTTAACATAGATACCGATAATAATGAAAAGAGTTTCGATATATTTGTAAAAGAGAAAGATGTGAATGAGAATAAATCTGAAATACAACTGGACAGTCTTGAAGTGTACGCTATGCAGAAGATGGAGAGAATGAGGCATGTCAGCATGGACTCTTTGGATGTTATTGACCATAACGACTTCGCCAAAGACTCATTGGACTACTACGCAGAACAAGAAAACAAATTCCACTTTGGCAAAACGGTGAAAGATAAAATAAACATCAAAATAGCCAAGATAGAGAGAGAAAATAAACCTTGCCATAGCAGAAACGATGCTAAAGAAAACATAGCCCCTATAAATAACGAAGATATAAAAAAGTATAAAGACATCGAAAGGAAAATCGAAATTATAAACAAATTGGTTGAAATGGAAGAAAGGAAGATCTTGCAAGAGAAAATTTTAAAAGAGCATAGGATGAGACCGCTAAAAGCTAACATAGACGACGGACAAGGAGTAGTCAAGGTATTATCGAGAAAATTTGAAAACTTAGCAACAAAGCAAAGACAGAATTTTGCATCTCTTACGTTAGAAGAAGCAGAAATAACAGAAGGCCCAGACGGAAAGGAAATCAAACGTAACCTGAGCCTTCCTGACATACTAGACTCGGAACAAATCGGAGGTCTAGTTACAGTAGATGAAGACGTAGCCAACGAATCAGGAAACGTCCTCAATAATGCAGTGCCAAAAGAAAACGCACCCAAAAGCCTTAAACAGAGAGTTTATAACGAAATGGTTATTCCAAAAACTGACGTCCATTTAGACAGCGAAAACTACGAATCGTCCACAACTAGTTCTAGCTGTACGAATAGTCCGAAAAGGCTATCAGTCTATGGTTTTAACCGTCCAAAAACACCGTTCAGAAAAGTAGTTAGGGTACCAACACCTAGACTGTGTATGGAAAACAAGATAGCTCACAAAATTCGGCCGTTTCTACCACCCGAGGGTGTCATAAGGGGTGCTTTAGCGAAGAGGGTACCGGTGGCTCCCATACTGCCTTCGAAATCGACTTTGCAAGGTTCGGAATTGCATGAAAGATTCGATTCCCTTAGTTGCGTTTTTTGTTCCGAATTTTTTACGTTGTGGAGATTTTTTTTATTTGTTTGTCATTTCACCACTACCAAGTAAAAAGGATAGAGAAGTCCACTTTATTTTCAAAAACGGTTTTACAACGAAACTCGAGATTTTCATCAACCGTTCAGGTTCGTTGCAATCCGTTATTTCAAAATGAATTCGATAAACGAAAAATATTATTAACCCCGTAACTTTTGCACTAGTGGCTTCGGCTCACCTCACAATCAAACCTTATTATTTACAATACCTATCATGTCACACTCAAAGAAAGAAAGTAAAATCTTCACAACGTTAGCTTCTTATGTTTCTTCGATGTTTTAAACCGCATGCCATTTTGTTTTGTGCTTTAGGTACTTTCGTCACGTATATTAGGTAGTTTTTAAGTATGTATATTTATATTTTGTGTTTATTTTAAGTATTTTTCAGCAATTCTATCCACCTATAATGAACCAATTTTAACTTAGGTACTATTTATTTTGTATCGTAATACGTAATATAATAGGTATACACATAAACCAAAGAAACTTATCCAATCGTTTTTATTTATTAGTTATATTCTAATAGAAAGTTTTCGAAATAGTAGTAGTAGTTAAAATTGGTTCCTTACACAACTTCCACCGTCAAGTCGTTCAATTGGGTGTCGTTTAGTTTCGTATTTGAACGCATTTTAAAATCACAGCTAACCGCTCGCACAACCTGTCGGTGTCAGACAGAGAGGAAGAGAGTACGGGCATGAGACGAGCGATATCTCTGTCGGATCTCGCTGCTAAGCCGACACCAGCGCCTAGGACGCCGCAAGGTTCGTTGCTGGAAACCATTGCGATACCGGTTCTAATACCGGGTTTTTGGGAGCACGGTTGCGGTGATTGTAACTCGGTGTTGGTTTAACACGGTTTCGGTGGCTAAAACACTTGTCTTTTTTTCCAGCGATTTTCGTTTTAACACGGACTTGTTTGCTACACGCTGTTGGTTACACAAGGTTTTAGTAGATGCACAATAATGCTAACCTCTAATTACATCTTGATGTATTTTATTTGCTAATTATTCACATCGGTAGTTCTTTTGTGACAATAACGCCCATCATTGTGTCGGTAATGAATGGTGTGGTGTTAAACTACCTACCTACCATTTATGTTATCGTTATTGCACTTTATCTATAGTCGTCGAGTACATAATCCAATGTATAGTATTGTTTCTTTAATTTGGTGCTTCTTTTCGTGACCAAGATGTTTGATAGTTGGCTATCGAATTGTTACTTTCTAAATACCATTATTAACATCATTATTGTTAAACCTATCAGTGGTGGTGACTGGTAAGTACAAGGTTGAGTGGTTTTAGTGACGGTTTTTGTTAATCCGATAATCGGTATTGGTTGGTTATTGGAAAACTGGTTTTTTGGTGATGGTTTTGATTCAATGTTTTGCTTATTTTGTAAATATACGTATAGTGTAGGTGCCTGTTTTAAAATTACACCTTTAATTTTAGTTTTTTACTATGAACTTTTGTTAATATAAGCACAGATTTCTGCATGCTCTCACTGTAAGCCTAATTTTAGACAAGAAGAAAGTTTTCGTTAACGACACAACCAATTTGGTTGACATAATTACCAATTACCACATTTGTATCATGTGTTAAGAACCATGTTGCTGTGGGTATCAACAACCCATCTCTCTAGCAAAAGCATTCTCATCACATGCTATTAATGCGTCCAACTTAATTAACAAAACAACTTAAAAACATTATTAAAGTTATTGAACATCTTTTATTGGCGTAGACGATTAATACAGGGTTTTCGGCAGACCGTGTGCCATTTGGTAACTGGGGGAAGGTGAAATCGAGTGCAATAGCTTGGCGGCTTTTTAGCCTCAGCTATTTTTAGAATTTTTAAAGGTTTTTCGTTGTTCTTTCAAAGTTTGAACTACCTAAGGTGCCACGTAATAATGTGTACTTAGCCGAAAGGCGGTGATTATAAAGCCCGACACTTGTGTTGATGTTTTTTTTCGTGTGTGTTTTATATGCACTCTTGTATTATTTTAAATTATAAAATATTTCACAGATGTTTCTGATTGGTTTTTATTTTAACACTGGTTTTGCTGTTTTGCCATGAAATTATTACAAAAAATTATGTGAATCCTTTGAAAGTAAAAAAAATATAAGAATTCACGTAAAAATACACGAACATAAAGATGTAAAGTATGATGGTCTCTAATTCTTTTCAAGAAAATAAAAAATACATAATAATTTCAAACGTATTAAAAAAAGTCGTAGAACAATAGTTGACCTCTGCGGGGGTCCAGGATCACCCCTTTTCGGCTTAGTACATATGTTTCGTTGCACTCTATATAGTTCAA
Organism: Eupithecia exiguata; assembly: GCA_947086465.1. Classification (NCBI taxonomy): domain Eukaryota; kingdom Metazoa; phylum Arthropoda; class Insecta; order Lepidoptera; family Geometridae; genus Eupithecia; species Eupithecia exiguata. Next base: position 559,799 of record OX352254.1, read on the forward strand.
ATTCAATAAACATCGAACACCCTGTATAAAAAAATCGGTTTGGAGGATATAACATGTTACTTGATTTGGACGCACCTTCATTTCAACTTTAGTTTTTCTATCAAAAAATAATTGTAATTTAACCAGTTTTAGTAGAATAAAACCCCTTCCATAGAGACGCGACCTGCGGCGGTGGCCAATACAATAGGAATAATGTATAGATTTTTTTTTCAATTATTTATGTACAGTTTTTCATTACCGAATATTTATTATTTAATTATTGAAGAAAAGTACTAAATATAAAACTGCTTTCAGTTTCGGGTGATAAAAACCCTGCCCTTTTTCTGTGACGTCACCGTTCAGTTTATCAACTCAAATTGCTTCTGTTCCTTCAATCAAAATAAATGATAAAAACTATCTTGTTTGTGTTGTGTCTAATAAAACATTTCTTTGTTGTTTCTTTCAAAAATGATATCTCTCTTTTATAGGGATATCATAATCATATCTAAGTGACAATACGGTGAATGGTGACGTCATGTTCAGAAATTTTGCGATTGTGTCTCCAAATATTTTCATTTCAATAATAATTATTCGGATTAAAAAACATCAAAATATATAAACAAGAAATATGCAGACATATTTCTATATCAGTACAGAGTACAAATAAAAAGAAGTGACACATATTATTATAGGGTATATATGTGTCACTTCTTTTTATTTATACTCTTTCAACATTTGCGTTGTAAATTTTACCTTCTGGGCGCACGGCCGACCCCGCAAGCCGCGTCGATCTGGGAGAAGCCTAAAGCTATTCCACAAAATCCAACATACAATTATAATATAATTGCAGCCCCTCCGAAGCCCGTGACTCCTCAGCCTAGCACTATAAAATCCCCCGGATTCGCTCGCCCCGCGCCTCGCTATTCAAGCAAGAGCCATATGACGAGGAGTTCCAGTGTCGGAGTACTCAATCAGGTAACATGGGATATTGTATCCTTACACTTCCTTTGGACTTCCGTGAGGGCTGGTGCGGCGGCAGATTACCTTAAGAACAATAGGCTAGTTTCCTAAAAAATTTATTATAACTAGTCCGTCAATTAGATTATCAGAAGATACACGTACTTTTTCTTTTGTCAATCAAACAAAAAATTATGAAGGCCAGGTAAAGTTTCGTAGACACAACGCCGGGCGACATTTTTAAACGACTTTGCGACGTCACGAGCCCCCTCTCCCAAACTTTGACCCGCTGTATCTTTGTGATTTTTTGTTTGATTGACAAATGTAAAAATACGTGTACAATATCTTCTGATTATCTAACTGACGGACTAATTAGATTTTTTAGGAAACTGTCCCATTAATGTAATAAAAGCTGACATCAGATTCGGCATGTCGATTTATTTATCGTTTCATCATACGAAATGCTGGGTAAACCTACCGGGTAAACCTGCCGGGCCCGAATTCTGCTAACCGATCACTCTACTATGACAATGGTTTCGTCGACAGAATCGTGCATAGATGAAAGAAACTCTTGATAGATAGTGCGTGCGGTGCTATTTGCTCGGAGATTCTGTCCTTCTGTAGTTTCTTTCATCAAAGATAAAATGCTAACATGTGTCATTCTGAGACGATATCAGTCCTTAATTCTACTGAATTAAGGCCCAATATTAAAAAAATAAACATTCGCACACTCACCGACACTAGCACTGCATGGCCCCCAAGTCACCATTTTGGTCTCTGGCCTCCCAGCAGCTTACCAATTTGTTTTATTGTTAAAGAGCGACTCGGAATCCGACGGGCATCCATCCCGCCAAGCGAACAGAGGACAGGGCGTTATGCGGCCCACGATATCATCCCTGAACAAGATGGCCGCCGCGCCGAGACGACGCGGGCCTGCGCATGCGTACAGCGCAGGTGAGAATACAGAGATATACATATAAGTAAACCTTCGGCAAAATAATGTTACCAATCTGTTGTATCCTTGTCCTCTATATTATATCTTTAATATACGTATGTAGATATTTATTAAAAGAGAACAAAGGTAGGCTATTTATTCTCAAATATTTCTAATAGTAAACATTATTATACATACATATGTACGGTAAGTTACAGTTGTAAGTTACTATTTTAAGGCACACTGTAGCCATTATAGTATAATTTACTTACAAACACAAATGGATATTAGAAAACTATTCCTATGCACAATGCTTTTTAAGTGCTTGTATTATTTTATATTTAGTTAAAAAACAAAAACACTTCCACACGAGGTAAATAACGTTATTATCAAAACTTAGCCGGCCATTAGTAATACCGGTAACCGTTACTGGCAACCGTCACCTTTGACAACTAAGTATGGTATTGTTATCTATTGTTATTTATGTTGCATACTATTTCAAACCAGGAGGCCTATGTCTAGCAGTGGGCTTATATAGGCTGACGGTTATGATGATGTCAAAGAAGACGCTGCAGCTGTTGCTTGAAGTTAATCAGACCACGGTATTTGCTACCCAGAGCTAGGTGTAAATTTTGCTCGGATATTGCACGCTTTCACGCGGTATCCGGCTGTTAAGTGGGATTAACGAATACTTACCCACTCGGCTTCGAATACCGCGTAATTGGATGGATGGATGGATTGTATTAATAGTGTACATTGCTTAGGTATTGAATAATAACGCACAGTGCACTACAACTAACCCCGCTTGCAGTGTCGCTGGTGACCGGACAGGAAGAGTCTAGCTCGGAGGCCGAGACAACCGAGGGGCGGCCGCGGGCGCAGTCTATCGATACTAGGCGGGCAGGTTAGTTATACACTATGCTCCGTCTACGCATTTATTTTCTTTGACTTAACGAAAGAATACAATTCTTCATATAAAGTGACGATTTGTTTCATATAAAAAACACAGTCTAACATTGAACCATCTCCGAAGTCTGTAATAATGTGAATCACCTGTCACTGTCAGGTCGCAGCGGCAGTGAACGTGATCTGTCAGCGAAGGCGCGCGAAGTGACGGCGCGGCTGACAGGCAACGCGCGGCCGCGGAAACAGGACGGCGCCGCGGAAACTAACAGTACGTGTATGATTTGGTATCTTGTTCGCAACACACGGATCATATCTTCTATGTTGGTAATAAGAACGCACCCATACTGTGATCGATATGTATATGATATGGTAATTTTTGTCATTATGTTTTAGTTAATTTAAAGTTATATTATGTCTCAGATCTCATTTAGGTACGTTTACTGTTTGTGTTTTATATGATAGACAAGTTGTTAAGTTGAGCAAAAAATTTTGTGCACGCTGCGGCGTCCCATAAGTGTGAAAACACATAGACTATAAGATTTTGTAGTGTAATATTTAGCCTTCATGTGATTTTCACGTAGGATGCCCTTTTGTAAATAAATAAATAAATAAATAAATAAATAAATATGTTGGTATCACATTTTTGTTACGAGGTTGGTTGTATTGAACTGCCCTTCCTCTACCTTTTTTTCTTTGTAAAACCAGAAGTACAATAAAACTATTTGCAATCTCAATGTTTTATATTTATTTCCCAACATGGTAGCAGAGCGTGGTTGGGAAAATTAAATACAGTAAACACGCAGAAGAAAATTGAAATCCGGCAAAAGTGTTTTATCAGTAATTTTCAGTTCTGAAGCCACTGGATAACCTAACTTTGGAGGAAGCCGCGTGGTGTGCTCGGTCACATACCGACAAAACGGTGATAAAATTACTCTGAGATGTCGAATACAGGTCATAATACATTTCATATCGACAGACTCGTTGGCCGAGAAAACTATGTGAGTTGGAAATTCGCCGTACAAGCATATTTCGAATTGGAAGAACTGTGGGGCTGTGTCACCGGTACAAATACGGATGAGAAGAAGGAAATCAAGGCAAAATCGAAGCTTATACTATTGCTAGACCCAATCAACTATGTACATGTTCAAAGCGCTACAAAATGCAAGGAAGTGTGGGAATCCTTGGAGCAAGCTTTCGATGATAGTGGACTTTACAGAAGAGTAGCCTTGCTACGTGATCTCATAACAAGTACCTTAGACTCCTCTCGAAGCGTGGATGATTATGTGAACAAAATTATGTCCACCGCACACAAGCTCAGAAATATAAAGTTTGATATCAACGATGAATGGCTGGGAACACTAATGTTGGCTGGCTTGCCTGAACAATATAAACCTATGATAATGGGATTGGAGAGCTCAGGTATCAAAATTAGTGCAGATTCTATTAAAACAAAACTCCTGCAGGAAGTTCAATGCTCGGAAAACTCTGCATTCTTCACTAGGAAAAAGGCCACTCAAGGAAATCAAAGCACAAATAAGGTCAACAAAGGACCGAGATGTTATAATTGTAATAAACATGGACATTTTGCTAAAAACTGTCGTGCTCCGAAGAAAGCTCAGAAAAATCCTGATAAGTCAGAAGAGAATAAAAGTTTTGTTGCAGCTTTTTCAGCCTCTTCACAGAAAATGAATCCGGACCTGTGGTACGTGGACTCAGGTGCCTCCATGCACATGACCAATAAATGTGACTGGATGTATGATGTGACAAGTCCTCCGGTACCCACCATAACTGTTGCCAGTAAGACACCACTACCTGTGGAAAGTATGGGAAAGGTAAATTTATTGATGGATAATAATGAAGATAATAAAATTCAGGTAAAACAAGTTTTATATATACCTAAGCTTGCGGCAAACCTCCTATCAGTGAGTGCAATGGTGAAAAATGGCTGCAAAGTAAATTTTAGAGACAAAGGCTGTGATATTTATGATAAAAATGACAAACTCTTGTGTTCAGCCTTGTTAGAGAACAACTTGTATCTGCTAAATACCCATAGAGAAGTATTTTCGAATCTATCATGCTCAGATAACTTATGCAATGCTGTCCTGTGGCATAGACGCATGGGACACCTGAATTTTTCAGATGTCAACAAGCTGCCAGAGTATGCTGAGGGAGTGAACTTGTTTGATAAGCAGAAAGGTCCGATCACATGCACCACCTGCCTCATGGGAAAACAGGCCAGACTACCCTTCAACAATGTTGGTTCGAGAGCATCACAACAATTGCAGCTTATACATACTGATTTATGCGGACCTATGGAACAAGAGTCACTGGGAGGTATGAAATATTTTATTACCTTCATAGATGATTATACAAGAAAAGTTCATGTTTATTTTTTGAAAAACAAGCTGAATATCTTAGAAGTATTCAAAGATTACAAAAACAGGGTAGAAAATGAAACTGAAAAGAAGATCAAAGTTATTCGCTCAGATAATGGAAAAGAATACTGTAATAAAGATTTTGATAACTTCTTGAGCAGGCATGGAATAGAGCATCAAACAAGCACTCCGTACTCACCCCAGCAGAATGGTCTTGCTGAGAGAATGAACAGGACCCTGGTAGAAAGAGCTAAGTGTATGTTACTGGATGCTAAATTGTCAAAGAAGTTGTGGGCAGAAGCTCTAGCTACAGCAGCCTACGTCATAAATAGGTCACCTACAAAATCAATTCAGGGTAAAACACCCATGGAGATGTGGTCTGGCAAGAAACCTAACCTATCAAATGTCAAAGTTTTCGGCTCTGAAGTTATGACACAAATACCTAAAGAAAAACGCCAAAAATGGGACTCTAAATCTAGAAAATTGATATTTGTTGGATACTGTGAATCTACCAAAGGCTATAGAGTGCTTGATCTTAAAACTAATAAAATAATCAAAACCAGAGATGTTACTTTTTTGGAAAATGTTGAAAGGTACGATCATAATACGTACATACCTTGTGTATCCAACAGTAATCCTGAGATGCATCCACCTGAAGAAGACTGCGAGGAGGAATTGGAGAACACAGAACATTCCTTGAGTGAAGAATACCTCTCTGGTGACAATGATGACCCATCCTACATACCAGATGAAACAATTGATATAGACACACCAACACGTAATATTACTTTACGTTCGCGCAAAGCTGTCCAGTATGCAGAAAGGGATGGGCATGATGTCAGTTACTATTGTCCTGTGCTTGACTTAAATGATCCTCAGACTCTAGATGAAGCCCTTTCATCTCCTCACGCAGAACAGTGGAAGAAAGCAATGCAGGAGGAATATGATTCTTTGATTAAAAATAAAACCTGGTCACTTGTTAATTTGCCAACTGGTAAAAGAGTTTTACCTAGTAAATGGGTCTTCAAGACAAAAACCAATGAGAAAGGCGAGATTATTCGATTCAAAGCGAGATTAGTCATAAAAGGGTACGCTCAGAGAAAAGGAAGTGATTACAATGAGGTATATGCTCCAGTAGTACGATACAGCTCCATTCGTTTTTTGATTGCACTGGCTGCTAAGTATGACTTAGAAATGGTTCAGATGGATGCAATAAGCGCATTCCTGCAAGGAGACATAGACACTGAGATTTATATGTCTCCACCAAAACCTTTTATAGAAAATGCTCAAGTATGTCATCTACATAAATCAATCTATGGACTTAAGCAAGCTAGCCGGCAATGGAACCTTAAATTGAATGATATACTACTTAAAATTGGACTGAAAAGATCAAAAATTGATCCATGCATATACTATTTGGTAAATAAATCAACTATGATATACACTGCTGTGTGGGTAGATGATTTCTTAATTTTTACAAATAATAAAAACACAACTGAAGAAATTAAGGAAAAATTAAAGAAGGAACTTGATATGAAGGACCTGGGTGAATTAAAACAATGTATTGGTATAAATATATGTAGAAATCGTGAGGCAGGTGTTATAACAATGGACCAAGAAAAATACATTAACCTTGTATTGGAACGTTTTGGTATGTCTGAATGCAAACCAGTTCGCACGCCGATAGAGGTGAATGCAAAATTTGTTGAGAATACTGAAGACATAGATGATAACTTCCCATATAGGGAAGCAGTAGGATGTCTCATATATCTGGCACATGTGACTCGACCTGATATTGCCTTTGCAGTCAGCAAATTAAGTCAATTCTGTAATAATCCAGGAAATCAACACTGGCATGGAGTAAAAAGGGTCATGAGATACCTACAAGGAACCAAGAACCTAAAGTTGTATTATGTCAAAGAAAACTCAAGAGAGATAACTGGATATTGTGATGCAGACTGGGCCAGCGACCCATTAGATAGAAGGTCGTGCACGGGTTACACTTTTCTGTTTCAGAGTGGCGCTATTTCTTGGAATTCATGTAAACAGCAGACTGTGGCGCTCTCTACAGCTGAGGCCGAGTACATGGCCATGGCGTCGGCAACCCAAGAGGCTCTATGGATCCAGCAACTACAGATTGAGCTCGGGCAAACTATGGACAGTGCTCTAGTTATATTCTGTGATAATCAAAGTGCTATAAGACTGGCATCAACGGACTGTTATAAACCAAAAACTAAACATATAGACATTCGTTTACATTTTCTTAGAGAAAATATTGTTAACTCTAAAGTTAAGTTCTTATTTGTGAGCGGTAATAATATGGTTGCAGATAATTTAACTAAAGGCACTACGTATGAAAAACATTTTTATTGTATAAGTAAAATGGGTTTGCGTTCTGCAGGGAGTGTTGGTAATAAGAACGCACCCATACTGTGATCGATATGTTGGTATCACATTTTTGTTACGAGGTTGGTTGTATTGAACTGCCCTTCCTCTACCTTTTTTTCTTTGTAAAACCAGAAGTACAATAAAACTATTTGCAATCTCAATGTTTTATATTTATTTCCCAACATTCTATAATACTGAAGCATTTACTTTGAGATTAATATTATGTTATAGTTCAGGATTGATGTTATAGCGCCAGTGTTTCGAAAACACGATTACATAACATTTTCTCTGTAGAAAAAAATCCAAAGTTCGCTCAACTATTCAATAAATCGTCGCTATTCAAAACTACCTTAATTAGGTCTTATTACAGGAAACAAATAGAATATAAAGAAGGTTTGTGTGTGTGTGTTTTTTTTTAACTTGATTTTTGCAATTACGCCGCTCAGCTCTGTCCCGCTCCTACGAATGCGAAATCCTATGCCTATCCTTTCCACAAAATGGCGGATCCGTGCAGCTGTTTAGACGTGAAGACGTAACAGTTGTATGTGGTTAGTGTGTAAAGAAATATCTGTTTTTGCAGTCTCCGCCCTGACTGAGCAGTTGACGAAAACAGCATCGAAAGTGGTTCAGCTCTACGCCAGCCTGCAGAGAGAGCCCAACGCCTCCGCTGACATAAGCGGTAAGTTAGTCACCTGTCACGGTTTAAGTTTACAACGTACTTCTTTTTAGAAAAAATGGGCCCATTTCTGAAGTGTTATATTATTATCTCGAGATCTATTAAACATACAGAGCTGGGGTTTGTGCTCGAAATGTCGCTAAGTTTGTCGTCTTTAAAAGTGTCATGGATGACTTTGCCGTAGAATTCATTTTTTAAAGTTGTTAGTCAGAATCGGAAAAAAGGTCTATGTTTTTCTAGCTTTCGCCCGCCGGCCACAGAGGTCGTCGTCATCGTTAATTCTTTTTGGTGTTTAATTCTCTAATACAATTTGAAACCAACAGGACTCGAAGCAGCCATATTAGAAACTCAAAAAGTCCTCCGAAGCGCCGTCACTAGAAACCAGAACGGGAATGAAATGAGCAGTCTCTCTTCAAACGAGGGCGAGTATAGAGGACTCAATGTGGACTCTACCAGGGAAAAACTAGAGAATCTGGTGTCTAAAGGTACGTTAACGGTTAAATAACTGGTACAATAACGGCTTTTCTAGAATAGACTGCAGGTGTGCCTAGCAACAAAACGGTATTTCGTTAAAATAATGGTAAGATAGCTGGTATGATAACTACTATTCTAGAATATAGCTTTCTAAAGCCGCCGGTACTAGAAACCGGATCGTGAAGTAAATGATTAGCGAGAGTCACATCCACTGGGGGGGACAACCTAGAGGCCTCAACTCCACTCCACGGAGGACTCCACAAGAATTTTGGATAGACAGACCCTTTAATTAGATAACTCTAGTTCCTAGCTTTAATCATGTAATTTGAAATACACTTTAAAATGTTGAGTGCGCTGATTTCTGTGACGCATCGAGCAATAGTCGTGACATGCAGAAGGTTGCGGCTTCGATTCCCGTCGCAACTATGTAGATATCAATTTTTAGGTTTTCTATAAAAAAATGTTTAACATTGCAAATTTTTCCTTTTTTCAGAAGCCAACGCGAACAACCCAGCCATGTTCCTGGAGCAGTATTCCGACATCCTACTAAACATGATGCAAAACAAAATGGTTAACCAATTTTCCCAGAGCCACCAAAGTCTACCGCCAAATACGAAGGACACCGGCGGCGACAGCTAGCGATAGCTTTAAGAACAGCTTATTATAGTGTAAATTGTGAATAACTTATTGATATCGGCTAATAACTAGTTTATAACAGTAAGACAAGTGATTTGGTAACCGTATCACAGGTGAATAGCGGATTCAAACGGTATTTCAGTATCCGTTTGTATAATAACGAATAACGGGTAGCTGTGACGGTAAGATAACCGTTACAGGCTAAGATTTATTGTGATGTGCAATTGGTCATGTAAGTCGCTATCTGACTTTTCTTCTTAAATTCTTTGTTAATGTGTATTACTAATGTACGTTAATAATAGTTTAGTAATGTGAATGAATAACTATTGTAGAAACTTGATCAATTATGTAACGGTATATATGTTTAAGAATCGTCAACGTCATTGCCAAATACGTTTCAAAATAACTGCTTTAAACACTGTATCTAGACTTAATAATAATTTTTAACGTTGTTCACTAGAATGAGGTATAAGCAAAAAACCTTAAATACGGTAGAACGATAGTAACTGACTGCCGTCCGTATATTGTTTGTTTTTCGACGCTGCTAATTAGTTTTCTTATGATGAGACAAATTGTCTAATAATTAGAAAATTGTATTATCTATTCCAGAAAAACCAATGTTGTTATGTGCGTCCGCTGATTAAATAGTTTTTACTTCAAACCCATGTGAAGACCAAGTGGTCTTCACCAAGTGGACCAAGGGGTTTTGACATTTGAACATTATATAAATGGTTCTCATTATCGCTGTATAAATCATGGCATTAATCAATATTTTTATATAAAACTCTGAAGCAATACTTTTTTATTATATTTATCTTTTTATTATATATTAAAATTGTGGATTTAACGATATCTAAAACAGTTTTACATTCATTTTAATCATAACTATGTTTATATCGTGTTACGAATAACTAAAAAATAACTGTTATTTGTAACAACGTGAAAAAAATTATGTAACGTTAATATCGGTTTTGGATTAGGGTCATTGCTATATGTTATAAATTCCATATTGAGTTATATGACCCACAAATGAAAATAAATTATACTTTTTTATTTTATGGGCTTAGTTTTAACCACTTTGAATAATCAAAATATGTTCGCGCTAAACGTATCACTTTCTTTGACTATATTTGCATAAAATATTTCAATAAAACAAACAATATAATAAATATTTATTTAATTATATAATAAGCATTTATTAAATCGTGCATTTAATTGTCATTCCAAAATGATGTGAAATTTTATATACTAACAATAACATCGTATTTTTGATAATATTCTTAACCCTAAGCTGGTCTTTGGAGCTAAGCGTCAGTGATACTGTCTACATCAATGTTAACATGAACGTCAAATAAAGCCTAGATTTTCATTACTATAAAAATGAGATGTCATACTTTTTAACGATGAAAAAACAATTTTAAAATATATTGTAAGCATTTTCAGTAGTGTTTTTTGTTGCGTGTTTTTGAATTATTGACAATAGATTCTGTACAAATAGTCAAGCTCTAACACGATATAACCAAAACGACACAATCAAGTTCATCAACTTATAAATAGAAATAGGTGTCTTGACATTTGTGGTACATCGTCGGCAACATCGTCACCTACCATCAGGTGAGATTGTGCTCAAACGAAGTTGTATTTGCCCAGACATTCTTTGACCTTGACTAAGTGTATAGAATGTAGTGTCAATATCCCAAAGATTTTCGACGAAACCGACTAGGATTTCGTGGCTTAGTTGGTTAGAGCACACTCGTAGCGAGAGTGGGGCGCGGGTTCGAATCCGGCGAAATCGAACATTTTTGGGAACTTATTTAATTTCTTAGTGTCAATCTATCCCGTTCTCACTCCTTACTTAAAACATCAATTATACCCCAGCCTAATTCGATGTGAAATGTTTGTAAATAAACCACTACAGGAAACCCAAAAACACGTTCTTTGCGGCTAGTTTCAGTGTTTCAGTTTTAATGATTACTGATCTCAAATAGAAAAGGAATGTAAATTGCCTTTGAAAATACACAACAACAGATAGCAGTTTAGGTTAAGTATGGGTAGTTGGTTTACAAACATTTCACATCGATTTTATCTGGACTATAGGTAGGTACTGTGTACATATTCTCACAAAATGTCTCGATAGAATTGGTCGATTGCCATTAAAATGTGTAACAATACCTGAAATCGAAAATATTAGCAGACACTCAGTCGCGTCCCTGATACGAGTAACAGTTTTTATCGAATAGCGGTTTGTGAATATCGATATGATCGATATGGTTAACTGACGGTCGATTTTATTGACAACGAAAACTTGTAAATAACCATGTGAGAATAGTTTTAATCGCACAACTTTTTAAATTATTTGAAGCCATGTTTCTAAAGGTTTCTTATGTTTTATTTATTTTTGTCTATAGTCCTTTCAATTTTTATACTGACGTAATTACTAAACATTAGATCACATAACTTAGGGGTGTAAAGAAACGGGTTTACTCTTTTTGTAGCAATTTTATTGTTCATTATTAATTGTATTTAAATAAGTCACAACATAATAAATGTATGTATTAATCTAAGCATGTATGAAAGTAATGTAACTTGTAAATAACTTACTTTGTAACTAAATGGTAGAGAAGAACACAATGCTTGTAACCTGTCAAGTTCGATTTGACAGATGACAGCGCGCGGAAAGTAATGTCAAGAGGTCGCTGACCCCACGGTGACCTCGAGTAGTTTAGATTTTTTTTTAATTAATGTTCAAAATTGTATTGCCATTTATGAAAAAGACTAATGTTATTATGATATTACAATTATTATAAAATATTTCTTGGCATTTTATTTGCAAGGGGACATTATTTATTTTTGGTTCGTTTCGCGTGTGGTTGATTATGTTAATTTTTGTGTTGTTTCTTAACTACAATTTAATTTTTCTTTAAAATTGTGTGGTGGCTTTAAATATTGGTTTTTTACTTATCGGACGAGTAGTTAGTAGTCAGGGGCCCTCATTGGAAAAGGAAAATCGACGTTTCGGATGCAAAAACAACTCGCTTGCATAGGATTAGCACGAAAACGAATCAAAAACTTCGATTTCGATTTTACGAATAAGTTTGGCCACCACTTGCGAAACGAACTAAAAATTAAAATTTCATACATTTGACCTTCCTGTAGTGAGGAGACTACAAATCTATCTCGGTTCATCGCATCCCTGATAATTGACTTGGTATTCCGCTTCCCGCACTAACCCAGACCGGAGCAGGAACTCTAGAAGGGGTCTTTTACGATAAACACGTTCTCTTATTCTGGCATTTCTAATTTCTGAAAGAAAAAAAACTATTAATTCTGAACGATTCACACAGCATCATCTAGTCCCAAAGTAGAGCTTGCGTTATCGGTACATAACTAAACTGAAAAGTAGGTACTTATACTAAACAAAAGATAATATTTAAATGATGAAAATATGCTGTTGAAGAATTACGCTAAAAGCACATTTGAAAGCCCTTTGAATGGGTTTCGTAATTTTATGGCGAATACCATTAAAATAGCTTTTAAATGTCAAATATAAGATGGGTGAGTTTAGTGTGATTCCATAGACCTGCTATGCGGTTACGCTAAAATTTCGAGGAAAATGATCATAAAAGATTTCGGTTGCCAATATGGTACGAACTAAAAAAACAACTTTTTGGCATTTTTGTATGGCCGGACGCTTGCTCAGTCATCGATCTATGTTTGAGTTACGTTTTTCTATGGCTTTAACGTCACTCAAGCTTAGATCTATGACTGAGCAAGCTGAGCTGAGCTTCCATAATACGGACCTAGTGTGTTTTAATTAGTAGTACATTATTGCAAAGGCAGCGAAATAGGCAATTGCAGGTCGAGTATGAGTTTGAAGGCCGAGCCGCAGGCGAGGACTTCAATGATACGAGACAGGCAATTGCCATTTCGGCCGAGGCAAATATATAGCTTTCCTTAAAAAAATGCAAGGAAATAAAAAAGGGCCTTTTACATAATGTAATAAATTTAATTTTATTAACAAAATAACAACGAACTCCGCTTTACCGCCAATTATTTTTCTTTATTTTACAGTTTGTGCAAAAACGCATGTGGGTAAAGCCAAAATTTTGTTACACTTTTAGATTTTAATTTGCGTCTAATGATAAATAAAGAAATGTGTTGAGTAATATGACGAGTTTTTGTTTCCGATTGTAACATTGATGTATTTACTAGTTATGTAAGTATCAATTTCAAACGTATATGTTTATTTTGTTTATAAAAATTTAAAGACAAATTAACAACAACAAAAATTTTCATACAAAAAGAAATGTCCTTTTTTGCTACCCAAATATGTCGAGTACCCTAGTAAAATTTCTATAGCATTTATACTTATTTTTCTGATTCATAATTTAGTGTGAGGTTACTGGAATGTCGATTTTATTACATAAACTTTAAGATTCAAAGAAAATGAGCATTTTTTTAGGTTTTATTGTGTTGTCTTTGATTCTCGCGCTTTTACGTTACCCTATTTACGTTAATAAATTTCTATAAAAAATTTGAACGAATCGTAGTAGTTATTAATTTTTTTACACTATTATCACTTATAGCATCTGTTGCTGTGAGAATTCTAGCCGTCAACCATTTTGTTTTGTTTGTCATAGAACAAATGAATCGGCGGCGTGTTTTCGTGATAAAAAACCATTGAACTTGTACCTGCGATTTACAAAGTAAGTTCAAGTTATTTTTCTACTTATTTATGTAAGATTAACGTTTGAGAACGTAAGATTTGTGCGAACACAGCCGCAGCTAACAATTCCTCGCCATTTTCTTATAAATTATAATTAACGCTGAAGACAGAAGCTTTTTATGTTACTTTTATGTTACTCTTACGTTACCCCTTTAAGAAGTTTATGTTACGTAACGTAAAAGCATTATAAAGGTAGGTGTATACTTTAAAGGTGAACTTTCGATCCAAGAGTCAGCGTCGGTGTAGGTGTCGCTGCGACAGTAACGCCGCGACGACGCCGACTCTGTTACAGTGCATTATTTAAGTTAGGATTGAGTATACTACAGCTAAACAGAGATAAGTATAGATTATTAATCTATGCTTATCTCAATCCCACACTACTTATCCCTTCTCCCGAAGACTGCCGCATTTTATAAATTTATTTATTATTCAATGATTTTCTGCATATTTATTCTGCCGCCATAATCGAAAAGGGCGCATCTAACATTTTTTGCAAAATTGAGTTATATATACCACCGTGATCAGCGAAAAAACGCGCATCTGATGGTAAAACGCATTTTTTCCTAGCACTTTCCTACAAAAAGTTAACGTTAAGCAAAAGGGCGCATTTACATGTATTTTTATCTTGGTACTAGTATGATAGGACGTATTTTCGATGTACAAAGACAAAAAGACTTATTTGTGTATAAGCGCCTCCTGAGCTATTTTAAATTAGGTCAGTTAAATAAAGGAAAAGACGCATTCGTATCATTTTGCTATGAAGCATATTTAATAGGGCGCATCTGGTAGATGCGTTTTTTTCCTTTACATTTATAGAATTTAACGGATACGGTCATACATAGTCGAAAAGACGTTTGTGCGCACAAGCGCCCTTTTGTCCAAAATGTCTGGCTCATAGCGGGATGCGCGGGGCAGGGTTCTCTAGTAAATCATTTAGTTGCGCCCGAGTCGAGAGTGGTCGGTGCGTACGTGTAATGTGTGGGCCAATTCCGGTGAGTAGTTATTTACGTATTTTTTTAAGTAGGTAAATAACATTTAGTCCAGCAGAGTTATTTTATAACAGTGTTTTAATAAAGCGTGTTTCATCACGTTCAAACTAACTTTTTTCTATTTTGAATATTATTGATTTCGTATATAAAGCGTTATGGTGTAGGTATCCCCTAGGCTAGGTACGCGCGATATAGTTTTTATATAGCCAAAGGCCCGCCCCTAGCGCCGTCACCTATTTTATCTTATTATTCAGTTGAACAAAGGAAATTTCAAAATTCAATAGGGGTCCGTGATACCTATTTCATAAGATATTTATTAATGCTTCTGTTATAGTTTTATTTTGTATAGTTTAGGAGTAGATGCGAAAAAAGAGATTCTCTATTTTATTTGTATTACTATTGAATCCTGTAAAAAGAGTTGAAAATAGAGAAACTCTTTTTTCAGGCTCGGAAGCACCTTAATGCAGCGAACGCAGCATAGCCAAACATGATCAATGGATCTTGTTTTCACTTTTGAATTAATTAATTAATTAATTTGAAAGAATAATTATGATTTTCAAATAGTTATTTCACTGGACATATTGTCTTATTCGGCATTTACTTTAGATAGATTTAAAATTTATTTAAAGACATTAGTAAAATTCAAAATTCAATAACTTTATTTCTTTAGGCTTACACAATAAGCACTTAGACAAGTCAAATTTTATACAGTATTTAATACTAGATTCTGCTCGCGGCTTCGCACGCGTTGTTAAAGGTTATTTCTATCCCAAGGGAATTGATATTATATATTTATATATATTGATATGTTTGATTCCAGGCCTAGGACTACCTATATGCAAAATTTCAGCCCGATCCATTCAGAGTTTTGGCGTGAAGAAGTTCCAAACATCAATCCATACATCCATCTAAACTTTCGCATTTATAATATTAGTGTGATATTATAATATAATATATTTATTTATTTATAATATATTTGCCATATATAATTATTTTGACATAAGAGTAAATGATAACTCGTCAATCTTCAGACTGAATATTATAATTAAATCACAAACTTTTTCGTAATAAGTAATAAGAACGGTGCCTGTACTATGTGTGAAGAATGCCGATGTGCCATATTATAATTATTTTTTTATTACATAGGTAATTGCTGCGTAACTATAATCTGTACTATGTGTGAAGAATACCGATGTGCCATATTATAATTATTTTTTCATCAATGATGAGAAGTAAAATCCACTAAATACAAAGAAGAATAGTAGTATGATATCATTACATAGTTGGAAAGACGTATCTGTGTATATGCGTCTTTTGAACTAAGGATTAAGTATTTTTCTGGATTTTTTGTGCTAAGAAAAAAAGGAAATTAAGAAATAACTATTTAAATAACAATAATAAAAGTAAAAAAAAATATACATCCTGATCTTACAACACTACAACATCTACCTGCATTTATAAAAAATTAGAATATATCGTAGTTTAGAGACAGCATGCGTTTGTTTATTTTTTAACTTTAAGATTTTTTTTCTCGATTTCATGTAACACGTACATGCGCCCTTTTCAATTACGGGGGCAGTATTGCAGATGCCATTAACAGCAGCTGAGAAACAAAGAAAGTATAGAGAGAAATTAAAAAATGAAAATCCAGATAAATACAATGAAATGAAAAAAAAAAAGATTGCGAAAAGAGCTTTGAAACATTATAGAACAAAAAAAAAGTAAATATACAGAGACAGAAAAAGAAGAACAGCGTTTGAAATGGCAAGACGATAGAAAGAAGGCAAAAGAACTACAAAATAAGAATATTACTAAGAATAAAAACCAAAATGAGTTTTATTTTAACTAATAACAATAGCCTGCCATTTGCGTAATCTCATTAATGAGGGTTAAAGCGTGTGAATTCGCCGCTAAAGGCGCTGCTTTATAGTGACGTCATCAAAACGTCAAATTACATACATTTTTGTAAGCTACGCTCGTTTATTTCTAAAATAAATAAAGTGTTGTAAACGGTAGCCCTCATTGTGCATGCAGCCTTATAACACTTTTACGTTACTTTTACGATACGGTAACGTAAAAATATTAACGTTACTATTCTGTTACTTTTATGTTACTAGTGATAAAATTTTGGCTTTACCCATCTGTGGCTATACAGCCACGAGAACGCAATGTGTACGATAGATGAAAGAGTTCTAAATTCAAACAGCACACCGTTTCATACAACATTGCCGGCGCGCTCTACGTTCCAAATTCAAAAAAATAATGTTGAAGATAAATGTAGAGTTCTTACTCAAAGTGGGTTGTAAAGGTTGAGTGACGGTTTGCGGTCCCAGCTCGTACAAGACTTGCAGGTCAGCGTGGTTGCCGAACCGGAAACCGAAGCCGAGCCGATGGTCGTTGGCTGGAACGAACAAATAGCTTTTGTCAAAAGAAATACATACTACATTTATTCATCACCCGATTTCTCATAGATGATTGTGGGAGATAAAATCATGCATCAACTGAGAACTACGCTGGCCGTCCCGTCGCGCCGCCGCCGCCGCCCGCGTAAAGCAAATCAATCTGGTAGGTTTAAATGTTCTCGCCGGATCGTAGAATCAGCCCGTTTGTAGAATGGCTAGGCCGATTGCAAAACGAACTCGAACGCTGATTTTTGGGAATAGGTACCTTGTTGACATTCGACGAGATGGTTTGGTAACGATTAACCATATTATTGAACGTTGGTCGATCAACAATCTGCATACCTACCTAATGCAATTTATTGAATTAGGTACTACCTATCTGCCATTTGCAAATCGGCACTTCCATTCTACAAACGGGATGATTCTACGATCTGGCGGCGACATAATAATATAAAAATCAATTGCTCTACGTATTAGTCTCGCCTCTCTCAAAACTTGAACGGCTTGGCCGATTTAAATATTGTTTTTTAGTTTTGGATCGTCTACTAGTAGATATTTATCTTGCTCTGCTTGCTACACGCAAGAAACTGAGGTGAGTCGCTAGTGAATCGATAAATATACCTAGGTACTTACATAAATTGAATTTAACGATAGAGTTAGGTAATAATATTATACGAAATATCTAACCTGCGACAATCACGTTAGGACTCTATTCTATGGTATAGGACAAGACAATACCTATACGTTAGCCAACCTACTTGTAGAATGTTTGTTAAGTTGTTGTTAGTTTTAGCACAGATGAAATAATGTTACTTCGTAAGTTTAAGGTTTTGTATGAGTGGCTTGTTTACAAAAAATCTATACCGAGTTTGGCTTAGGTATAGACATACTGCCTGCGTTTGACCACAAACTCACCTGATGGGAAGTGAAGATGGCCGACGATGTATCACGAAGGCGTACCTAGTAGATACCTACTTATGCACTCTTGTCTTAAAGAGACTCGGCTTGTAATTGACCGGAAAAACAGCAGCACCAATAAATAATATAAAAAGTCTAACAAAAACTTAAAACCTACTAAAATAAATTTAACGTACAGCTACAAGAACACTAAAGGGTGTTCCAAACGACTCCAGCCCTTTAGATCATAAAAAAGTAAAAACATTATTGTACATAAACATTATTATTTATTTCAATTGAACTTTTCAAAAACAATGTAGGTATGTACCTATGGACAATTTAAGGTATATAATATGTACACGGAGTTAATTTATTTTATTAGGTATTTAAGGTTTGTAATGAATAAATTATCTTATTATCTGATCTCACGCTGCCCTGCAAATAAAAAGTACTGTGTCAAACAAAATTGGATCTTCCCGCCCTTGTCCTGTCCCGCGATAAGGTAAGGTCGTCGGCACAACATGGCATTGTAAATACACTATCTGTACACATAATCTCTTCAACTCCGTGTTGACTCCCTGTCATAACTAGATGGCGCTGCTAAAAGTGACCGAGCGCTAGATCGCGCTAACGAAGCGTTTCAAGAAATTGTTAAAAACAGAACCACGTTCGCTATCCACACCATAGACGAAACAATACTACGTGCGTATTATGTCCAGTTTTTGAAAGTTTTCAAATCCTCCTGGGTACTGAAAACTAATAAATTTAAAGCAAAGATTAAAGTTATTATTCTTTCAATTAAAGGGATAGGTACTTAAAGTTTCCTAAGAGCTAAGACCAGTAAATAAGAGCACTGCTTCTGCTTATGCTTATGCTTAGTCATAGCATAGACTAACAATGGTCATAGTCAGGGATATAGGTGAGGCGTTTTTAATCATCAATGAATGCTGTTAATATGAATAGTTGCTTGTTTGTGTGTTACTGAATTTTATGTTATACCATTAATGTTATGATTATTTTTTATAAATTGTATTTTACGTGTTGGTAAAATATTAATTTATTGTTTGTGTAGGTATTGACATTATTGTTACCAAATTAACATCTAAACTAAAAATAAACGAAACTTATACTAAAATACATACTTGGCTGGCTACTTGTTTTTTTGCGTGCGAAGACGCGAGCAGAACTTACTCGCCTACTTGACTAACAATAAACTTACCTGAGAAAATTCTGGGTGCAAAGCCGTAGATCGCCGCAAACCCAGCCACCACATCTTCCGGGATGACAAGGAATATGCCATCAGCACCTGCAAACTGACTTGGTTAACGAGAGCCCTGAAAGCTCACTTTGAAACACGAAATACGAAGTTTCAGGTGACGGATCGCACGAAACGAACAACCTTACGCCTACTCCAAGTGGCTTCGGACGCGCGCGTCACTAACTTACACATAGGTACACGACCGACACCTTTCGAATGACATTATCATTTTCATAGTAGGGCTATCGAACAATCAAGTCATCATCATCATCATCAGCCTATAGTAGTCCACTGTTGGACATAGGCCTCCCCTAATGAGCGCCATAGCGCTCTATCTTCAGCTTGCCGCATCCAACATCTGCCAGCAGTCTTTCGCAAATCGTCATCCCACCTGGTTGGGGGGCGTCCTACACTACGTTTGCTGAGTTGTGGTCTCCACTCAAGAACACGTTTACCCCGGCGGTTGTCGGTTCTTCTCGCGATATGGCCAGCCCACTGCCACTTCAGCTTGTTAACTCTGTGAGCTATGTCGATAACCTTGGTTCTCTGTCGGATGTATATTCGTTACGAGTTCTATCCTTCAGAGAAACTCATTCAAGTACCTAATAGAATCAATTTAGAAATGGTATATACAATTGAGACAGTTGAGCTAACTACAGACTGTTGCAAACAATCTACACGTAGCTCAACTGATTTATACGCAGAAAAACAAAATTTTCTGCGTAGAGCAATTGGGTTGAGCAATAGGGAACGAAATAAGTTCGATAAGAAATCGAAAAAAAATTGTGCAACTCAACTTGCTCAACTGAGTTGCACAAAAGGGAACTCACTCTCGATCGGTTGATCGGTCGTCCTTCGTTTTGTGGGATCCGTCAACTTCGTAACACATAACTAGCGTAAAGGTCAACAACGGTGGCAACAAAAGTCGCTGAACATGAAGTTATGTTCAAATTACCTGAACAGTAGGAATTCCACTCGTTGAGTCATTCAAGGTTTTCATAACATCTTTATCTTACAAAATTTGCCATACACTTATTCCATAATTATCTGAACACCATAAGTCGTTTGTATTTGGTTGGTAGACAGGTAAGTAGGGAAGGCACTTACATTTCAAAATAATTACGGCGACAGCAACAAAACCAAGGATCTTCATTTTTATAATGATTTTGAATCAATAAACAGTTTTTGAACACCTAATTGATTTTGTGCACCATGAACTCCATGAAGGATTTTGCGATATCTATCTAAAATAATAATTACGGGGCCTAAAACAATATGGCAACTCGGCGACCAACTCCGTTTATCCTTAAAATGCAACTGTAATGTACTTCCCCACGAGAAATTAAAAAAAAGTAGGTACTTAATTCGCAATCTATAATATCTAATACGCAGGTATATTTGGTTAGTTTGTTTGTAATATAACTAGTGGAAAAGAACAAATTATAATTGATTATGTTTAGAAACAAAATTTTTATTGCAATAAAGAATTTAATAACAACAATATCTCCAGCTTAGGGACCATAGACGCTAAGTAATAAATCAAATCACATTTTAGTTCAGACATAGAATAGTTCACATACTTTTAACGAGAATAATTTATATCACATGTACACAGAAACAATTTAAATAAATAAATAAAATAGAAATTAACTCACTAAAAACGAACAAAAAGTTATGAGCCTTCAAAAGAGATGTAGGTACAAGATATATATTTTATTTGATGTAATCAACTGTAAACAGTCAAAGGTAAAACCATTAATTTGGTACTTCCTACTTTTATGTTATTTATTGAAAATGAGTTGTTTAACCTGGTTTGTTAATATAAGTTACGAATCGCCGGATGATTCGTAAGGGACTCCGCAGGCATAAGCTAGTATACAGTACATTACCCGCCTGGTATTGTATTGTTTGGTAATTCTCTCACGCCTGCCATGATAGCTTTTTATTGTCTAATCTAAACCTAAGGTTTTTATGAAGTTAGCAATAACCATAAGAGTTATGTAATTAGGTATCCCAAGGGACCTTCTCCACTAACGATGTAACGTTGACCAAAGTTTTGTGCACTTAAACCGCCACGCAAGGAGACACGCGTGTGTCTAGCTTCACTTTGCACGAAAAAGTATGTGACAACGTTGCAACCCACGCACACGTTACGCACGAGATATGTGACGTCATTGCTACACGCGTGGCTTGCTCGAATATGGCACCCAGCTCAACGCTGTCAACGCTATGCACGCGGTACACGCTATGCACGCGACTTTGTTATGAGCATTGTATCGTAGTATTGTCGTAGAATTGTCCATAGATAAAATAAACTCTAGCTAGATAGTGCGTGCGGTGCTGTTTGCACGGAAAGATCGATAGATTGGTTTTAACCTTCACCCTTTTGTCACACTCTCACGTCTCTACATCTTGAGATGAGATGATTACACAAATTTTGAGACTATACCATTGATTGATAAGGTAAAGTGATTAATTGAGTAGAATTACTTGGTTCCTCTAATTAGTTTTGCTTACTTTGGAGGCGAGAGCTGTGTGAAATATTTAGCAATATGGTCCTACTCTCAATAACAAGCATAGGAACCTAATGCTTTTTTTTACAAAGACAAAAATAAACTGATGTATCGAGCTTTTTCTATATTATCTCCACTAATATTACAAAAAGGAAAAATTTGATTGTTTGATTTGAATAGTCTCCGAAACTACTGGACCGATCTGAAAAATTCTTTCACAATTAGAGTCCTACATTATCCCTGATGAACATAGGCGATAGAACATACCCGTGCGAAGCCGGCGCGGACCGCCAGTAGAATGAATAACCCAGCTTGCTGTACCAGTTTGTTTTTATTTTACTCTTTATTTGAAAATAAGGTACAGGGTTTTTATATTATTTTATTTTATATTATTTTTATTTATAATTTTATATTATTACCAGTTTGTTATATTATTAGCTAAAAGAAAAATCACTTTTTGCTATAAAACATTCTTAGGTAAGACCTAGGAATTATATACAGCAAGAAATACGTAATGGCTGAGAACTTTTTTTTCTAAAATAACATAAGGTTATTTACTCAAAATTTAAGTAAAGTCCGTAAGCGAATGTATATTCTTTTGAGAAATAACATTCTTAAACCGTAACTTTAACGCATGTCTGAAATCCGTAGGACGAGAATCTCGTCTTGCTCTATTCTTGGTCTACGCTAAAATCAAACCCGCAAACAACTTGTCATCCTGCGCTAAATGTGAAAGAGGTCGCCGAAAAACAAACAACAAAACTTGGATTGTAAAAAAATATATTTTCACATATTAAAATAGCCTCACACCAAACCACAGTACTAGGTACCAAATAAACGACTATAATTACTGAACATTCAATTTACAAAAATTCGTTCACACCTCCTGCGTAAGAGTTAGGATGTCTACCTAAAAACGCTTTTGGGAGTTTAATTAAACCTGTTCAGCGCTTTTTGCTCTTCCGTCCAAAGCCCCAACATATTTTTTTTATTATGTAGAAACAATATACATCTATTATAGCTTCTTTTCACGGGTCTTAGAACTAATATATGACACCATTTCTGCTCGATCTGCTGGTCCATTCAGATGTATTTAATTCGTGAGTATGCGTACTATTTTTGCCGCACATGGGTTCACTGTCTCTTGTTTCTATTAGCTTATCAAAATGCAGCCCATGATCGGGAAAATAGTATGAAATGAATGAAATACCTAGGTCAGTAGGTACTGACCTACTCACGAATACATCAGAATTGAACAGGAGCACAATTCTGCCAACCAATCGCATTACTATGACAATGGTATCGTCGGAGAATCGTCACGTTATGCCGGGTACAGACCAAGCGAACAAAAGCGAGCGAAGGCTAACCAACGAACGCGATTGAACCAGTGTGGACGTCATGGCGAAAGCAAGCGAGCCCAAGTGAGGGCCTTCGTTCGCCTTCGGCTGTGCTCCGCCGACTGTTTCACATGTGTTCGTGTCGTGTGGATACAACAGCGAAAGCGAGTGAACGTTCGTCATCGATCGTCGAATCCCACTCGTTAGCCTTCGCTCGCTTTTGTTCGCTTGGTCTGTACCCGGCATTATAGTTCTTAGATGAAAAAAATCTCTAGATAGATGGTACGTGCGGTGCTATTTACACGAAGAGATTAACATAAGGTTTCAAACTTAACACTTGACGTGCGTCCCTCCATCTGTAATTTCTTTCGTCTACGGTAGTTAGGTATAAATCAGATTGTGTCATTCTGTGACGATAGGTCAAGGCATCAAGGAACCATTATCATAGTGAGGCGATTACCTAGTTTAGCAGAATAGGGGCGTTTCAGCCGCTTTCTATGAGAAGGAAATTTTGCTTACGTCTACGAAGCTTGTGTTTTTTATTGTTATTACAGCCTATAGACAAGTCGATCTGTGTTTATCTATTTATTGTTATTACAGCCTATAGACAAGTCGATCTGTGTTTATCTATTTATTGTTATTACAGCCTATAGACAAGTCGATCTGTGTTTATCTATTTATTGTTATTACAGCCTATAGACAAGTCGATCTGTGTTTATCTATTTATTGTTATTACAGCCTATAGACAAGTCGATCTGTGTTTATCTATTTATTGTTATTACAGCCTATAGACAAGTCGATCTGTGTTTATCTATTTATTGTTATTACAGCCTATAGACAAGTCGATCTGTGTTTATCTATTTATTGTTATTACAGCCTATAGACAAGTCGATCTGTGTTTATCTATTTATTGTTATTACAGCCTATAGACAAGTCGATCTGTGTTTATCTATTTATTGTTATTACAGCCTATAGACAAGTCGATCTGTGTTTATCTATTTTTATTGTTATTACAGCCTATAGACAAGTCGATCTGTGTTTATCTATTTTTATTGTTATTACAGCCTATAGACAAGTCGATCTGTGTTTATCTATTTATTGTTATTACAGCCTATAGACAAGTCGATCTGTGTTTATCTATTTATTGTTATTACAGCCTATAGACAAGTCGATCTGTGTTTATCTATTTATTGTTATTACAGCCTATAGACAAGTCGATCTGTGTTTATCTATTTATTGTTATTACAGCCTATAGACAAGTCGATCTGTGTTTATCTATTTATTGTTATTACAGCCTATAGACAAGTCGATCTGTGTTTATCTATTTATTGTTATTACAGCCTATAGACAAGTCGATCTGTGTTTATCTATTTTTATTGTTATTACAGCCTATAGACAAGTCGATCTGTGTTTATCTATTTTTATTGTTATTACAGCCTATAGACAAGTCGATCTGTGTTTATCTATTTATTGTTATTACAGCCTATAGACAAGTCGATCTGTGTTTATCTATTTATTGTTATTACAGCCTATAGACAAGTCGATCTGTGTTTATCTATTTATTGTTATTACAGCCTATAGACAAGTCGATCTGTGTTTATCTATTTATTGTTATTACAGCCTATAGACAAGTCGATCTGTGTTTATCTATTTATTGTTATTACAGCCTATAGACAAGTCGATCTGTGTTTATCTATTTATTGTTATTACAGCCTATAGACAAGTCGATCTGTGTTTATCTATTTATTGTTATTACAGCCTATAGACAAGTCGATCTGTGTTTATCTATTTATTGTTATTACAGCCTATAGACAAGTCGATCTGTGTTTATCTATTTTTATTGTTATTACAGCCTATAGACAAGTCGATCTGTGTTTATCTATTTATTGTTATTACAGCCTATAGACAAGTCGATCTGTGTTTATCTATTTATTGTTATTACAGCCTATAGACAAGTCGATCTGTGTTTATCTATTTATTGTTATTACAGCCTATAGACAAGTCGATCTGTGTTTATCTATTTATTGTTATTACAGCCTATAGACAAGTCGATCTGTGTTTATCTATTTTTATTGTTATTACAGCCTATAGACAAGTCGATCTGTGTTTATCTATTTTTATTGTTATTACAGCCTATAGACAAGTCGATCTGTGTTTATCTATTTATTGTTATTACAGCCTATAGACAAGTCGATCTGTGTTTATCTATTTATTGTTATTACAGCCTATAGACAAGTCGATCTGTGTTTATCTATTTATTGTTATTACAGCCTATAGACAAGTCGATCTGTGTTTATCTATTTATTGTTATTACAGCCTATAGACAAGTCGATCTGTGTTTATCTATTTATTGTTATTACAGCCTATAGACAAGTCGATCTGTGTTTATCTATTTATTGTTATTACAGCCTATAGACAAGTCGATCTGTGTTTATCTATTTTTATTGTTATAACAGCCTATAGACAAGTCGATCTGTGTTTATCTATTTTTATTGTTATTACAGCCTATAGACAAGTCGATCTGTGTTTATCTATTTATTGTTATTACAGCCTATAGACAAGTCGATCTGTGTTTATCTATTTATTGTTATTACAGCCTATAGACAAGTCGATCTGTGTTTATCTATTTATTGTTATTACAGCCTATAGACAAGTCGATCTGTGTTTATCTATTTATTGTTATTACAGCCTATAGACAAGTCGATCTGTGTTTATCTATTTATTGTTATTACAGCCTATAGACAAGTCGATCTGTGTTTATCTATTTATTGTTATTACAGCCTATAGACAAGTCGATCTGTGTTTATCTATTTATTGTTATTACAGCCTATAGACAAGTCGATCTGTGTTTATCTATTTTTAGTAGTATTTATCTATTGTGTGACATCTATCTATATCTACCAGTAGTGGTTTGTATCTATTCCTGTTTTGTATATACAGATTCATAGACATTATGAAATCCTTGAACATCTAATTGAAATTGAAATTGGAATCTAAGCTCTGATACAAACGTACTTTTCGATTCATTTGGAAACTGCGTCCCCGATTTTAAAGAAATTTTGCATACGTAATCTGATAAGAAAAGCTATGTTTGTATCGTTTTAGTTTTTCAAAATACATAATCATCATTAAAATAGAGCGAAAGTAATAAAAGGCGCAGTTTCCAAATGAATCGAAAAGTACGTTTGTATGGGAGCTTAGAGGGTAGTTTTAGTAAACCACTATCCCCTTCTTAAAACTGTAAACCTTTATTTTCTCTATTACTTAGGTACTTAAGTGTTGTTTCTCACTTTGACTTATGTCAATAGAAGGACAACTTTTTGCTATTCTAAGGAGAAAGAGTGTCCATCCACTAGTAGATGGACCGACGACGACATCGTAGCGGTCGCTGGGAGTCGATGGATAGAGGCGGCTCAGCCTCAGGGCCGCTCTTTATGTCGTCGTTTGGAGGAGGCCTATGTCCAGCAGTGGACTTTTACGAGCTGATATCATGATGATGGATGATGAAAGAAGGTTTATAAGGAATCAAGATGTTTTTAGCGGTCTAGTCTAAATCCACATTTGACAGGTCAGCTGTGATCTTCTCCACTTCGGCTTCACTTCTCTTCTTCTCGATGACCCTGTAACAATAATTTATTATTTAATAAATAATATTGACATATTTTAATGCAAGTCATGGATATTCGTTGAAAAAGTTATGTGATGGTCGATGTTTACGACTGCAAATCATGTCAAATAGGCTAATGATAAAAATAGCCATGGTTACCACCTTCGATAAAGGAAAAAAGGGAGATGAGGCATTACCATCTCAAAAGTGTATGGCTTAAGTTACGTTCAACTATGTTCCCTTATTTTCGAGCCGATACCTTATGATTTTTTCATATGTAACACGGTACAGTTTTTGAGTGAGCGCCTGGTAGAACGTACCGTATCTTCCTTTTTTACTTTTATCGAAGGTTACCACGACATTTTTTACGATTTTTAGTAGGTAAATGCCAAGAAGAGGATCCAGTTAGGCGTTTGGAAAACTGCGTCGAGTCTTCTCGTCATCCATACCGCAATGCTTGAAAACGAAAGTTTTCAATCAGTGTGTCCTACCCGTCATGACTTACGGAACTGAGACGTGGACACTCACGGTAGGGCTGTTCCACCAGTTCAAGGTCGCTTAGCGAGCTATGGAGAGAGCTATGCTCGGAGTTTACAAATTTATACAGTTTTCTGTATATATATATTAAAAGTTTTTTGAAAGTTTGAGTGCTTGATCTATTGTGTAGTAGTTAGTCACTTTAAGTTGTAGGCAAATATCAAATGTGGCCAAATTGTGTTCTGGACGGTCCATGACCGACCCGACCCGCGACGAACAACCTTAAAGCCAAAATCGTGAAAAAGTGACAGACAGAATGACTACCGCGTTAATAATATTAGTATGGATTTATAAATGGTTCTTACTTCTTAGCATCTTCTTTTTTCTGTCCGTACAGTCTCCGCAGGTCGTCGAGGATGGAGGACGGCACGTTGCCCGGCGCAGGCTGGTGTATCTCATACTCTCCCTGGAAACAAACAAACGGATGAACATGTTATTTTACATCACGTTAGCATGTCAATTTTTTTAATTTTTTATTATTAACACTTTCATGGCCTACAACGCACATGTCCCTGGGGAGCAGCGTGGAGCGACGGCAGCGAGGCTGCTGCTTTAAATTCCTCTTAATTTCACTGTGTTTTTAAGTTTTCCGGGAATTTTTTTTGAGAGTAATTTTTGTTGTATAGATTATGTAGCTGGTAACACATTTATAATTAAGTTGTTAGTTGTTAGTGTTATCCAGAAATATTTAAATTTTTTTAAAACAATGGTTTCTTACCTTCGAATTCTTAACCAGTTCCACCATAGAGTCTTCCAAGTTAGGTACGTCCCCCGGCCGTGCCTGCGGAACCTTGGCCACTGGTTTGGGGTACCGCATCTTCTGAGCCCAGTTCTGGAGGTATTTCCCCGCGTCTGATTGGAGGTACTGGAAAAAATGAGATGCCGAGCTCAAGATATTTTTGATGATGATAGTATGTAGACGTGATCGTTTTATTTTTGTATGCGTACTAAGTTCCATGTTCGCACGATAGAGGCGTTGTAGGAATTAAATTCAATTAAATTAAAATTAAAATATATTTATTTCAAATAATAGTTCAATAGTTCTTTATTAATAACAAAAAATGTTACATGTCATGTCGATAAATCTATGCTAAACAATTCTATCCTCCAAGTATACAAGTCCTCTATAAGTACCTACAATTCAATTATTGTGCCCTAGTTGACTACGGACGGACGTAGATCTCTACCACCGAATTGCGATTCCCAACCCACATGCCCAGCGTAGGGATTATGGGCATCACCCCCATGAGATAAAAGTCAATAAGGCGATTATCAGAGGGAGGCCTGCGTGTCATCGATCTCTGCTTGAGTAACGCTTCTGTATGGCACAAACGTTACTCAAGCATGGATCTATGACTGAGCTAGCTTTCATAAGGCCTTAGTGTGATAGGTGATAATAACCTACCTTTTCTCTATTCTTGTTGATCTTCTGAGAAGGGTACAGTGCTTGTCGCTTAGCGTTGGTGGCTGGCTGCGAACCGAATGGTTGACCGGCTGGAAAGTTGAATAAAATTTATAGGTTTCTGCAACATCAGCATTACTAGTCCACAGTTGGGCAGTGCTGGACATAGAACTTCTATAATGTGCGCCATAGTGCCCTGTCTTCAGTATGCCGCATCCGTAGCATCATGTTTGGATGTTAAGATGTTTGTTTCCTCTTCACGCTAAAACTACTGAACGGATCAGGCTGAAACTTTTCATAGATGTAGTTACAGACCTAGAATAAAAATAGATTACGGGATATAAATCCCGGGAACAAAATACGGGATGAAAAATCCCCGAAAAGGGCGATAAAATAAAACGTAACCCTCCTATTCCGGGGTCGGGTAATTAATTCGGGAATAGTTTTATTTCTTGTCCTAATTAGCACTTACTCAGGTTCATGGTATTGGTCTGAGGCCCCAACTCCAGTAGAACTTGGAAGTCAGCATGGTTCCCGAACGCGAAGCCAAAACCGACGCGGGAGTCAGTGCCTGAAGTTGTATCAAACTTACTAATTACCTTAGTAAATATTGTGATATCCTAAAATCTTACCGTTTTGCATGTTGCTGCAATTTACAATTATTTCTGCTAAAAATAATAACAATAACAAAGGAGCGCGTTCTTTGTTATTCTAGGGCCGAAAATCCCATCCCACTAATATTACAAATGTGAAAGTTTGGATGGATGGATGGATGTTGTTATCACGCCAGAACGTTGAACGGATCTGGATGAAATTTGACACAGAGATAGATTATAGTCTGGAATAGCACATAGGCTATTCATCCCGGAATTCCCCCGGGAACGGGAACTACGCGGTTGAAACCGCGAGGTGCTGCTAGTACAAAATAATTATATTACAGAGGCATTTAAAAAGGCTTATAATGGGTATCACAAACTGCCCAATGAAATTTTTGAAATTTCTTTTCTTCAACGTAATAATAAGATATTGAACCCGCTTTCTGACGAAAACATTAATT
This sequence comes from Eupithecia exiguata, assembly GCA_947086465.1. NCBI lineage: Eukaryota > Metazoa > Arthropoda > Insecta > Lepidoptera > Geometridae > Eupithecia > Eupithecia exiguata. The sequence continues at coordinate 589,849 of OX352254.1, forward strand.
GTGGAGCTTTGAAATTTATATAGGTATCCTGTAAAACATATCTTGAAGGGTTTCTTGGAGGTCCCAAATGCTTGCCGTTAGTTATAGTGTAGTTGTTATAGTGTTAGTTATAGTGTGTGTGTAGTTTCTTCGAACCCAATTTTTATCGGTGTCTCTAATTCGATTAGTAGATACCAAATTCAGTATAGTCATTCATACCTATTTCTTGTTCATCCATTAGCTTCGAAAAGCAGTCAAAATAACGATATTAAGCGTAAAAACGTATTTGTGCCTACAAAATCTGTGATACAAACCTGATCAGTTACACGTCACCTACCCGCAGAGGATCGTATTATTTGGTTGATTAGGGCACTACATGGTATGCTGAATCGAAAACAAGCACTCTATGCTGCATATAGACGCGCGGGCTAAAATTTAATACTTGGATTAGTATTCACCTTAAATAAAAAATTCCATACATAAGTAATACAACAATTAAGTATACACCCAATGGTTTTATTTCCATGAATTACAATGTCATTTAAATTCATCGAAGGGTTTTAATTTTCACCAGTTGACCGGAGTGATTCATGAGAAATGTTTCTGTATTTAATTGATATTAATTTTGTGTAAATTGGGTGAATAATTCCTCTTGACCTAACCAGTTGACATTCTGGTTAGAACTTGACTCAACCATCGCATCATGACAAGAGCCCCAACTGGACACTGTCGCCGCACATGTTCAAATTGGGGCTATGCGACAAAAAATCCTGTACCTAGATTCTGTGAACAGATGGAGAAAACGCCTCTGGAATGGACGGTCAATTCTGACTCATGTAGTTACCTTTCTTGATAGGCGGGATATTGGAGTACGCCACCGACAGCAATGATGGCAGTTCTTCAGGAATTATGACGGAACAGGTACCTGCAATTAATCACACTAATATTAAACATATGTATAAGTTTGGATGGATGGATGGATGTTTGTTAGTTCTTCACGCCAAAACTACTGAACGGATCGGGATGAAATATTGCATAGATGTAGCTCTAAGCATGGAATCAAACATAGGTTACTTTTTATCCCATAAATCAGTTCCCATGCGATAGAAATAGCTTTTAGACGTTTTCATAGCAACAACGCGGGCGAAGCCGCGGGTAGAAACTATGTATAGTTATAATTATTTACTAGGTATTGAGAGATAGATTTAAACGACTTTAGCTAACAGAAATGAAGATGATGTACTTTTTGATGATTTACCTAGACTAAAATAAATGTATGGCAAATGACCTATTTTGTGTATTCCCTTAACCCGAGGCGGGATTCGACTTAGTTACCTCCTGTGTCACAGACGGCCCTTCGCCCGCCGCGCCACAGAGTGCCTATGTGTTGTGTCAACGCACATGACCTGTGTTGGGCAAGTGTGTCAGTCACATCACACACATAACTAGTCGAGGCCAGGTTGTGCAAGCAGCTCCTCTAAGGCAAAACTTAGCAAAAATCACGATTTTTTAAATTCCGCAGAATTATAAAATTTTATAATCGCATTCGGATATGACGACTAATGTGGCGCGGCGGGCAAAGGTCCGCCTGCGACACAGGTGCAGGTTCGATTCCCGTCTAGGAGCAAATGTTTGTACGATCTACAAAATTAAATATTTGTTTGAAGTATTATAGATATTTTCTAATTAAAAATATCTATACAGGATGTAACACGGAAGTACAAAACTTTTGGGGGGTTTAGCTTAAAGCACAGAACACGGGGAATAAAAAATCGACTTAAATGTAAAAGCTTACGTTACTGTTCACATCCCGTCGAAAAAATGGAACTGCAGAATGGATCATATTAACTGCAGTTACGAATGTTGAATGTCAAGAATGGTTCTTGTGTGTGATAGTAAAGGTGGAACTGCAGAATGGATCATATTAACTGCAGTTACGAATGTTGAATGTCAAGAATGGTTCTTGTGTGTGATAGTAAAGGTGGAACTGCAGAATGGATCATATTAACTGCAGTTACGAATGTTGAATGTCAAGAATGGTTCTTGTGTGTGATAGTAAAGGTAACCCAATAAATTTGTATTTTCTTTACTTATTTTTTAGTTTTGCAAACCAAACAAAACGAATCACCCTAATCGGGGTGCCATGTAACATAACTAATCCGAAAGGAACTGATTCTGAACCACGAGTCAACGTGAATGATGTGTTTTTGAATATAAAATACCAAAGCTAAGTTTTTCTTACTTTGTTTTAAGTTTGTTTTCTCCCCATTTGTGTTATATGATACAAATGTCTTTTTTTTTGTCGTCTGAGTACTTTAAGACTCATTTTTTTTTCAGCACACGTGTTGTTTATACTACTTCCTATAGGGCAACACCGTCACAAATTCAAAACCCGATGACTGAAATATGTTTTGGTTTTGTTAGAAGAATCTACGTATAAAATTTTGTAGTTCTGGTGTTAACGGTTAATGAAATACAGAGCATTTTAGTTTCAATTTTCGACTCCAATTTTGAACCCCTTAGAGTTTGAGTTTTCAAATTTCCTTTCTTTGTGCTCACTTTCACACCAGGACCTACACATCTTGCAAGTTTCAAGTCTCTACGCTTACTGGTTTAGGCTGCAGCTTGTCTATATGTCAGGACAAAGAGTTTTATATTAGTACTAGCAGCGCCTCGCGGTTTCACCCGCGTAGTTCCCGTTCCCGTAGGAATTTCGGGATAAAAAGTAGCCTATGTCCTATTCCAGACTATAATCTATCTCTGTGCCAAATTTCATTCAGATCCGTTCAGCCGTTCTGGCGTGATAAAGGAACAAACATCCATCCATCTATCTATCCATCCATCCATCCATCCATCCATCTAAACTTTCACGTTTATAATATTAGTGAGATGAGATATAGTGAGATGAGATAAGATACCTAGATTAATAAATTCAAAAATAAATCATAATTAGGTTTCTGACGAATTATAACATAAATGTACTTAATTGTTTACCTCAATGTAATTCCATCAAAAACAGGATAATTTATTTGTAGGAAACATATTATTCATCCATTAAGTTGGTTTCCTCAAACAGAAACAACGATTCGTTGTTCACCCGCTTAGCTATAATATGTACCTACAGCAGCGCCTCGCGGTTTCACCCGCATAGTTTCTGTTACCGTCGGAATTCTGGGATAAAAAGCCTATGTGCTATTCCAGACCATAATCTATCTCTGTGCCAAATTTCATCCAGATCCGTTCAGCCGTTCTAGTGTGATTGAGTAACAAACATCTATCCATCCATTCAAACTTTCACTTTTATAAAATTAGTGGGATTCACAAAGATCTAGCAAAACTCCTAATAGAGTCCACAGGTGATCGGAATGCTGGCTTTTATTTCGGTCAACGAATTAGCATTGCCATTCAACGTGGCAATGCTGCCAGCATTCTGGGCACTTTGCCTTCTGGTGACGGCTTAGATTTTTAGAAAATAGATTTAAGTGTAAATATTAGTTGTAATTATTATTGTATTTTCTTTAGTAATAAAAAGTAATAAGTGGGATTCATATTAAGACTTGGTTTCTATCAAGACATTCTCAAGGACAGATTCTCAAAAATACCGGAACAAGCTTATGTACACACACACATTTATCAATAAAACAACCCAAAAAATTCCCTTCATATGGTACTTTACTCTTTATGAGAGAAAATCGAAAAATATATTATAGTTATTGAGATAATTTTGGCAAAAATCAGTCAAAAAATGTTCTTTTGGGAACTGATTGAGGTATAAAAAGTAGCTTAAGTTTTATTCCAAGCCTAGAACTACCTGTATGCCATTTCAGCCGCGTGAAGAGGTAGCAAACACTCAAACACTCGCATTTATAATAGTAGTGTGCAGGCACTACTTAAAGAATCAATTTAGAAAACAAAATAAAACCGGTTAATACGAACTGTGATCGTTCGCCATAAAACTCGTCTTTTGTTTTATTATCCTCTTCCCTTATCTAATACTAGCGACCCACCCCGGCTTCGCACGGGTGCAATGCTGATGTATTATGCATATAAACCTTCCTCTTGAATCACTCTATCTATTGAAAAAAACCTCATCAAAACCCGTTGCGTAGTTTTCAAGATATATAATATAAGCATACGGACAGACAGCGGGAAGGGACTTTGTTTTATACTATGGAGTGATACCTCAATACGAATAAAATAAATTATTATTAGGTAAGATGTACCTAAGCATGTACAGTCAGCTGCTCAGATATGTATACACTTCCAAGTTTTCACTTTTATTTTACTCGGAACTTATCATATAAAAGTCTACGCACACATTTTTCATACTAACTAGTCATCGTTCTTGGCAGAATACGATAATTATAAATTATCACAATGACTATACAATTACTATTCAGTCAAATTTCAAAACATGGAAGTGTATACATATTTTCGCAGCTGACTGTACTTAAGCCATTCTCAAAGTACAAATGTTTATTTATAATTAACATCACAAATACATTTCGCGTCGACTTTAAGAACATAATAAATAATAAGATATTTTTTGTAATCTCTACTGGTGTAGAAATACAAAATATACAAAAAATTACAATGAAATAATAGAATTAAACTTAAACTAGTAGGTATTTGCAATTGAAACAATTTAGCTAACTGCAGACTGTTGCAAACAATCTAAACGTTGCCCAACAAATACAAATCTGCATTATTTATGTTTCGATTTTTATTATGTTTATAAATTATCGATTATAAAATCTATGCATTTATCCTATTGTAAGAAGTACCTAATAAGTACATAATAGTAATATTAGTAATAGTAAAAATAATTGAAATTAATAGTAAAAAATAATAGTAAACCATAAAAGTAAAAATAATTGAACCTACCGTAATGCTACTACTTACGTATTATGTTTAAAATTACTTACCAAAAGAAACCAGGAAAAGAAACACGCACGACTTGACTTCCATTATGTATAACAATTACGCAATTTTAAACATTTTAATATAAAACCTTCATGTTAAGGTCCTTGTTCTCGATATAAAAAAATAATAATTTAAAAATAAACAACTGTCACCGTCAATTTTACCGCCAAACTGAGCTCGGGCTGCGACACACACACTACTCGAATGTCAAAACTTTCTCTTGCCAAAAAAGACATTAAGAGCTCATCATCATTACTACAATAAATACCTTAACATCTACTCATTAAGTCTTAAATCTCTAGACATGAATCACTTGGATATCGCTTTTTGAATGTGGCGAAGCAAGGTTCCATGCGTTCGAAATTTGAATTCGTGTGCTCAAGGACTTCCAATACAAATCCAACCCTACACCAACGGTATAGGACTCAATACATTTTATACAAATCTCACTATATGAAGTTGTATGTGTGAGTTTCCATTCACTGAGAAATAGTGAAAGTTTCTTGACATAACAGTACCCATCAGTAGCGTTTAATTTAAAACTTATTGCAAGGTAGTAAGAGCTAGTTTTAAACGAGAGTGAATGAGCTGTATGATGTTTTGTTTTTATGTATGACCACCACTTTCTCGTTACGTATGAAGTTGAAACTAAGATCTAGAGGGGCGCGGTATAGCCCGAGACTGGATATCCTGTTTGAAGGCCTTGGGTTATATTATAAGTATTATAAGTTACATTTCACAAAATTGCATAAAATATTAAATAGATGGTCCAAAAAGTTGAACAGGCCTACCTACTTATAAAAAAAAGTGCGAGTCGGACTCGCGCACGAAGGGTTCCGTAGCATTATCTATAAAAACGGCAAACGTTTGTTGTATGGGAAAAAATATTTATATTTAAAAATATTTGTTTTTTAGTATTTGTTGTTATAGCGGCAACAGAAATACATCATCTGTGAAAATTTCAACTGTCTAACTATCACGGTTCATGAGATACAGCCTGGTGACAGACGGACAGACGGACAGCGAAGTATTAGTAATAGGGTCCGGTTTTTACCCTTTGGGTACGGAACCCTAAAAATGCCCGTTAATTTTTATATTGTACTAGTGACCTGCCCCGGCTTCGCACGGGTGCAATGCTGATGTATTATACATGTACCTCTTGAATCACTCTACAAAAGTCAAAAGTCAATAACTTTATTTCTTTAGGCTTACAAAAAAGCACTTGGACAAGTCAAATTTTATACATAAATAACAAGTTTATAAATAGTAATTATAAACATTTATATAGTATTCATTACAGATATAGGAAAAAAACTCGTCAAAATCCGTTGCGTAGTTTTAAAGATCTAAGCATACATAGGCACAGACAGCGGGAAGCGACTTTGTTTTATACTATGTAGGGATCACAGAACAATAATACTCTACCGAGGTAGTGATAATATTCAATAGGTAGGTACTATAAGCCAAACTAGGTTAGAAGAAGATTTTTACGAAAAAAAAGTCTAAGTCGGACCTTGTCATTAGCGAGCTATTTTAGTTTACCCAGCAATCCAGTTGTCAACTGTGTAAAACTAGAAAATACGTAAAAAATAATGAACCGTACGACCTCGGAACCCTACGCGTTGCCCGACACGCACTTGACCGGTTTCATTGATGTTGGATTTCTGCATACAAGTCATTGATTCGCTCAACTGTTCCTATTCGGGTATTAACGGTTATACTTCGGGTATTTCCCGATGTATTTTTTATTTTAGGTTTATTTTTCTTAGAAATACACCCTATGATCTTAGCATAAGGGGTGTTTTCGCTTGATGGGAGCTGGACGGCGGCGCTTTCCATTTGTATTTCCGCGTAAACTATTGATGGTTCGGGTTCAGCCTGTAAACAAAGGTTAACATCATTTTTATGAAGCCAGTGAGACAAAAGTTGCTGAACACCTTTCAATATTATCTGTACAATATTTTCTCCATAAGTAACTTACCACCGTATGAAAATAAGTATTGGTGGGAAAAAATATTATACCGTTGATGAATTTCTGAATGATTGAACTTTTTTTGTTTCCTTTAAATCATCATAAAGTGGGAGCGAAAATTCATTTTTATCCATTTTCAAGCGATTTTATTACTTTCGCTCTAATTTAATGATGATTATGTATTTTGAAAAACTAAAACGATACAAACATCGCTATTTAATTTTCTTTTCCGATTATGTATGCAAAATTTAATTACAATCGGGGACGTAGTTTGCAAATGAATCGAAAAGTACTTTTGTATGGGAACTTAGATGTTCAGTCCCACCTTAAGAATTTGAAGTCGGTTTATAGGTACTTTTTTTTTAAACAAGCCATTTTATAGTAAAATAGTATAAACGGATGTTTCTTACGTCTTCACACGTAACGCGGTACAACTCACGGTAAAAGTACTAAATCTTTGAACGTTTCGTTAGAAAAAACGCGAGCGAAGCCGCGGCTTAAAGCTAGATTATCATCATCAGCCTATATCAGTTCACTGGCTGGACATAGGAGGCCTCCCCTAGGAGGAGGCTTGATTGTATCCCATAGGAGGTCTTCAGCTTGCCGCATCCAGCATCTACCAGCAGTCTTTCGCAAATCGTCATCCCACCTGGTCAGAGGGCGTCCTATACTACGTTTGCCGAGTCGCAGTCTCCACTCAAGAACACTTACCCCAGCGGTTGTCGGTTCTTCGCGCGATATGGCCAGCCCACTGCCACTTCAGCTTGCTAATCCTTTGAGCTATGTCGACAACCTTGGTTCTCTGTCGGATGTATTCGTTGCGAATCCTATCCTTCAGAGAAACTCCGAGCATAGCTCTCTCCATAGCTCGCTGGGCGACTTTAAACTGGTGGACAAGCCCTACCGTGAGTGTCCACGTCTCAGCTCCGTAGGTCATGACGGGTAGGACGCACTGATTGAAAACTAGATTATCATAATTAAGATTTTCTTACATAGATGGGCTCGTTCTGTTTTCGTTTTCTTATGAACCTATAACAGATGAAGCAAACCACGAACAGCACCGCGACTCCAGCGACTCCGGCGACCGCCGGCCACACATCTGAAATATAAATTCTCATAAAAAAAACGTTCATTTCTGAAGGTCTTTTAATATGGTATGTAGTGTATAAAGGTTCATTATAGGAAATAAAAACGGACAAGTGCGAGTCAAACTCGCGCACGAAGGGTTCCGTACCATTATCTATAAGAACGGCAAAAAAAATCACGTTTGTGGTATGGTAGCTCCCTTAAATATTTGTTTTATTTTATTTTAATTATTTATCTTTAAAGTGAATATATAACTTAATATTCTGTAAATATGTCAAGCGTCTACCTGTTGCCGTTATCAATATCGAGCAAAAAAATCACGTTTGTTGTATGGGATGAGAGCCCCCTTTATATATTTATAGTGGCAACAGACTGTTAAAATTTCAACTGTCTAACTATCCCGGTTCATGAGATGCAGCCTGGTGACAGACGGACAGATGGACAGTGGAGTCTTAGTAATAGGGTTCCGTTTTACCCTTTGGATACGGAACCCTAAAAACTATTGCAGGCCGCGACATTCGGCCTTTCTGTTAGATTTATTACTTACAGTTTACATTTTTAGAAAGCTTGTTACTACCAGATATTTTATGATTAGCAATATCATCTTGATTTGAAGATTTTATATAATTAAGATTTCGTGTATAAATTTTCAAATTAGAATGAGGGTAATTTGTTAAATTTGCACATTTTTCTACGTTTTTATTTTGGTAACATTTCTGTTCTGCATCTGAAATAAAATAAAAATAATAAAAAATAATGCTGGACAATTCACACAGCATTATCTAGCCCCAAGCTAAGCAGAGCTTGTGTTATGGGTACTAGATAACTGATATACATAATAAAATACATAACATAGATAGATATTTTTTATTATACATAGAAAACAACCAGAACACCCGGAACAAATACCTGCAGGTCGTACAAATATTTGTCCCAAGGCGGGAATCGAACTCGCAGCCTCCTGCGTCGCAGACGGACCTTCGCCCGCCGTCGCGCCACAGAGGTCGTCAAAAAAAGGCTTGATTGTATCTATTAAAACCGACTTTACAAAATACTGCTTTCTTTTTCTTGCTACGTTCCTTATTGGTAGATAGTCAGCTAGGATAAAATAGAAAAACAAATATAAACACATTTGAATTCTCATTTTACGTGAAATTACCATTTGTATAAATTTTTAATGAAGAGTGTATGGAATTTATGGTTTTATAATAAAAAGTTGTACTCCTGTTCTCCTTTTTAAAAGTCTTTTGGTTCTTGGAGTAGCAACCAACGGTTAAACGATCATCCCTGAAAACAAAATATTAATTTAAAATATTTTACTAAGATCACACCAATATCCGAACTAAACGGGGAAGTGCCATGGAGTCACCTGTATCGATTTGACCGCAGATACAGATAATTTATTTGCTTGAACCTTCGATAAAAGTAAATAAAATAAAGTTAAAAACTAAAACCCGACTACGTAAAAGTTATAAACAAGCGTTCAAAGATGTTCCGAATATATATTAGCGATTGAATATTATTCATCGTTACATTTTCATACTCAGGTAGTCGGAGGCCTTTTTAGGTACATACAGAGCTCCTAGCTTGGGGCCTCCGACTACCGAGTATGAAAATGTAACGATGAATAATATTCAATCGCTAATATATATTCGGAACATCTTTGAACGCTTGTTTATAACTTTTACGTAGTCGGGTTTTAGTTTTTAACTTTATTTTATTTGCCTCTTTTAAGTTATGTAGTAGCTACCAACCTGTGAAAGTTTAGTACCTCTCCATAATCCTTGACTGCCTAGTTTGTTCAGCGGTAAATCCCGAGTTGGGCTAAAATTGTACCTAATTGATATTTCACTATCAAGATAAAACCACAGCAGCTAGTTAGTGATATAGGTACCCCCATGCCATTGGATTATGAGAGTGAAGGAATAGAGAGTGCACCTGTGTGGATAGTCTCCGATGAGACTGGCCGCCGTTGCCGAAATTCGGCTAGTAGGACATCATTATCTATCTCCTTGCTATACCGCTTTGTTATTTATTAGTATAGAGTATAATAAAAACTATTGTGATGGCATTCGAAAAGATTTGAATTTTCTTTTTTCATCATGAACAAATAATGTTATTAGATGGGGGGCTCCGCCCCCCCAACCCCCCGTCTTTCTGTCTTACAGGGACGACGCCCTCCTAAGTCTCCCGATTGCTAGTTGATCTGTGTAATGTGCAACTGTGTTTGCTAACATACTACCTGTTGTAAATATTCGTTTTAATGTTTTTAGATGGGGGGGCTCCGCCCCCCCAACCCCCCGTCTTTCTGTCTTACAGGGACGACGCCCTCTTAAGTCTCCCGATTGCTAGTTGATCTGTGTAATGTGCATCTGTGTTTGCTAACATACTACCTGTTGTAAATATTCGTTTTAATGTTTTTAGATGGGGGGGGCTCCGCCCCCCCAACCCCCCGTCTTTCTGTCTTACAGGGACGACGCCCTCTTAAGTCTCCCGATTGCTAGTTGATCTGTGTAATGTGCAACTGTGTTTGCTAACATACTACCTGTTGTAAATATTCGTTTTAATGTTTTTAGATGGGGGGGCTCCGCCCCCCCAACTCCCCGTCTTTCTGTCTCACAGGGACGACGCCCTCTTAAGTCTCCCGATTGCTAGTTGATCTGTGTAATGTGCAACTGTGTTTGCTAACATACTACCTGTTGTAAATATTCGTTTTAATGTTTTTAGATGGGGGGGCTCCGCCCCCCCAACCCCCCGTCTTTCTGTCTTACAGGGACGACGCCCTCTTAAGTCTCCCGATTGCTAGTTGATCTGTGTAATGTGCATCTGTGTTTGCTAACATACTACCTGTTGTAAATATTCGTTTTAATGTTTTTAGATGGGGGGGGCTCCGCCCCCCCAACCCCCCGTCTTTCTGTCTTACAGGGACGACGCCCTCTTAAGTCTCCCGATTGCTAGTTGATCTGTGTAATGTGCAACTGTGTTTGCTAACATACTACCTGTTGTAAATATTCGTTTTAATGTTTTTAGATGGGGGGGCTCCGCCCCCCCAACTCCCCGTCTTTCTGTCTCACAGGGACGACGCCCTCTTAAGTCTCCCGATTGCTAGTTGATCTGTGTAATGTGCAACTGTGTTTGCTAACATACTACCTGTTGTAAATATTCGTTTTAATGTTTTTAGATCCCAACCCCCCGTCTATCTGTCTTACAGGGACGACGCCCTCTTAAGTCTCCCGATTGCTGGTTGATCTGTGTAGTGTTGTTGTAGTGGTGTGTTTAGTGTTGTTTCCACCCTACTAAATCCTCCGATAGCCAGTTAAAAATTTGTTTTGCTTTCTCCTGCAGCTTTCCCCTTGTCATTTTATATCTATAGTTTCACAATTAAAACAATATTATAATCACACAATTTTACTAGCACGTTCACTCTTTATTATTATAAATAAATCTAGTACCTACTTATGTTTGAAATTATAGTACGATTTGCGGTATTTACTAGTATTTTTCGATTGTGGTTGCCTTGTAGGGTGCTCGATGTTCCTCAATCTTCCATATTATGTTTTCTATTTCAACCGCACACAATTTATTACATATTACATGCTATAGCTTAAGGAGGACGCGCAATGAAACGGCCACGACCCAAAACCCATCCACAAGATAACACACCGCATACTGGTAGCACTGGAAAAACTTTTTGTTTATCAAAATCGCAGTTGAAGAATTGCGTTGCGGCATTACTGGAACCTTTATCACTGTTGTTCCAGGCGTTCTGATGACTCTTTCATCAATATGCCTCAAAGGATATGGAGTAAGGTTCAGGTGATGTCGTAACGATTCACCATCGCAGTTCGCTGATGTGTCCCACGAATGATTGTTTGTTCAGTCACAAATTATAGAATTTCAAATATTCTTATCCAGTTTCGGGTTCATATTAAATATCTGTTATGATGATATAAAAAAAATATCAGATTTTGTTCTCCTTCATTTCTTGTTTGAAACATTTACATTGACAAAATAGAATGACGTACCTATCGGTCATATTTGATAGGCATAGAGTTGATGAAAATAGGTCGTAGGTACTGTAATAATTCTCTATGGGGCCTGCTGCCTGCGGCTACTTAACTTTATTACGCGTTTTGTAGGCTTATTCGGGGGCCGAGCCCTAAATCCTATAGCCTATAACCATCGGGGCATTGAGACGAACCAATCGATACATAATTTGTTGAAATCGAACTAGTAGTTTCAGCGCTACGTGGGAACAAAGAAATTGGCCACATACATACAAACATACAAACATACAAATATACAAACATACAAACATACAAACATACAAACATAGGGTGCTAACCTCATAACCCTCCCCTGTCGGTAGTCGGGTAAAAAAGGAAGATACGGTCCGTTCTACCAGAGCTCACTCAAAAACTGTACCGTTTCACAGATGAAATAATGATAAGGTATCGGACAGACCTATTAGCTTAGTGTCATGTGTGTATAAAGTATTTGCCTCAGTGCTGCTCCGCAGAATCTCGAACACAATCGAAGAGAACCAGCCGGTAGAGCAAGCAGGATTTAGGAAAAGCTACTCTACAGTGGACCACATACATACCATAAAACAAGTGATTGAAAGGTACGTAGAATAGACCTAAATAATATAATAGGTAATAAACCTACCGCTTTATATATGCTTTATCGACTATTGTAAAGCTTTTGACTCTATATCTCATTCATTCATCTGGCAGTCACTCGAAAAACAAGGCATGAACCAAAATTATATTAATCTGATTAAAGAAATTTATAACAAAAGCACCGCAAAGGTAAAACTGGAGACAGCAGGCACATCATTTCGCATCGAACGAGGGGTAAAACAGGGCGACCCGCTCTCGCCAAATATTTTTATTGCAATCCTAGAAAACGTCATATTCAGGTCACTAGATTGGACGGGGCTAGGAGTAAAAATCGACGGAAACTATCTAACCCACCTAAGATTCGCGGACGATATTGTACTGCTCTCTGAAAACCCAAAAGAACTGCAATATATGATAGAGACTCTGACGAAACAAAGTAAAAAAGCTGGATTAGAACTTAATCAAACAATAAAATAAAGTTAAAAACTAAAACCCGACTACGTAAAAGTTATAAACAAGCGTTCAAAGATGTTCCGAATATATATTAGCGATTGAATATTATTCATCGTTACATTTTCATACTCAGGTAGTCGGAGGCCTTTTTAGGTACATACAGAGCTCCTAGCTTGGGGCCTCCGACTACCGAGTATGAAAATGTAACGATGAATAATATTCAATCGCTAATATATATTCGGAACATCTTTGAACGCTTGTTTATAACTTTTACGTAGTCGGGTTTTAGTTTTTAACTTTATTTTATTTGCCTCTTTTAAGTTATGTAGTAGCTACCAACCTGTGAAAGTTTAGTACCTCTCCATAATCCTTGACTGCCTAGTTTGTTCAGCGGTAAATCCCGAGTTGGGCTAAAATTGTACCTAATTGATATTTCACTATCAAGATAAAACCACAGCAGCTAGTTAGTGATATAGGTACCCCCATGCCATTGGATTATGAGAGTGAAGGAATAGAGAGTGCACCTGTGTGGATAGTCTCCGATGAGACTGGCCGCCGTTGCCGAAATTCGGCTAGTAGGACATCATTATCTATCTCCTTGCTATACCGCTTTGTTATTTATTAGTATAGAGTATAATAAAAACTATTGTGATGGCATTCGAAAAGATTTGAATTTTCTTTTTTCATCATGAACAAATAATGTTATTAGATGGGGGGCTCCGCCCCCCCAACCCCCCGTCTTTCTGTCTTACAGGGACGACGCCCTCTTAAGTCTCCCGATTGCTAGTTGATCTGTGTAATGTGCAACTGTGTTTGCTAACATACTACCTGTTGTAAATATTCGTTTTAATGTTTTTAGATGGGGGGGCTCCGCCCCCCCAACCCCCCGTCTTTCTGTCTTACAGGGACGACGCCCTCTTAAGTCTCCCGATTGCTAGTTGATCTGTGTAATGTGCATCTGTGTTTGCTAACATACTACCTGTTGTAAATATTCGTTTTAATGTTTTTAGATGGGGGGGGCTCCGCCCCCCCAACCCCCCGTCTTTCTGTCTTACAGGGACGACGCCCTCTTAAGTCTCCCGATTGCTAGTTGATCTGTGTAATGTGCAACTGTGTTTGCTAACATACTACCTGTTGTAAATATTCGTTTTAATGTTTTTAGATGGGGGGGCTCCGCCCCCCCAACCCCCCGTCTTTCTGTCTTACAGGGACGACGCCCTCTTAAGTCTCCCGATTGCTAGTTGATCTGTGTAATGTGCATCTGTGTTTGCTAACATACTACCTGTTGTAAATATTCGTTTTAATGTTTTTAGATGGGGGGGGCTCCGCCCCCCCAACCCCCCGTCTTTCTGTCTTACAGGGACGACGCCCTCTTAAGTCTCCCGATTGCTAGTTGATCTGTGTAATGTGCATCTGTGTTTGCTAACATACTACCTGTTGTAAATATTCGTTTTAATGTTTTTAGATGGGGGGGGCTCCGCCCCCCCAACCCCCCGTCTTTCTGTCTTACAGGGACGACGCCCTCTTAAGTCTCCCGATTGCTAGTTGATCTGTGTAATGTGCAACTGTGTTTGCTAACATACTACCTGTTGTAAATATTCGTTTTAATGTTTTTAGATGGGGGGGCTCCGCCCCCCCAACTCCCCGTCTTTCTGTCTCACAGGGACGACGCCCTCTTAAGTCTCCCGATTGCTAGTTGATCTGTGTAATGTGCAACTGTGTTTGCTAACATACTACCTGTTGTAAATATTCGTTTTAATGTTTTTAGATCCCAACCCCCCGTCTATCTGTCTTACAGGGACGACGCCCTCTTAAGTCTCCCGATTGCTGGTTGATCTGTGTAGTGTTGTTGTAGTGGTGTGTTTAGTGTTGTTTCCACCCTACTAAATCCTCCGATAGCCAGTTAAAAATTTGTTTTGCTTTCTCCTGCAGCTTTCCCCTTGTCATTTTATATCTATAGTTTCACAATTAAAACAATATTATAATCACACAATTTTACTAGCACGTTCACTCTTTATTATTATAAATAAATCTAGTACCTACTTATGTTTGAAATTATAGTACGATTTGCGGTATTTACTAGTATTTTTCGATTGTGGTTGCCTTGTAGGGTGCTCGATGTTCCTCAATCTTCCATATTATGTTTTCTATTTCAACCGCACACAATTTATTACATATTACATGCTATAGCTTAAGGAGGACGCGCAATGAAACGGCCACGACCCAAAACCCATCCACAAGATAACACACCGCATACTGGTAGCACTGGAAAAACTTTTTGTTTATCAAAATCGCAGTTGAAGAATTGCGTTGCGGCATTACTGGAACCTTTATCACTGTTGTTCCAGGCGTTCTGATGACTCTTTCATCAATATGCCTCAAAGGATATGGAGTAAGGTTCAGGTGATGTCGTAACGATTCACCATCGCAGTTCGCTGATGTGTCCCACGAATGATTGTTTGTTCAGTCACAAATTATAGAATTTCAAATATTCTTATCCAGTTTCGGGTTCATATTAAATATCTGTTATGATGATATAAAAAAAATATCAGATTTTGTTCTCCTTCATTTCTTGTTTGAAACATTTACATTGACAAAATAGAATGACGTACCTATCGGTCATATTTGATAGGCATAGAGTTGATGAAAATAGGTCGTAGGTACTGTAATAATTCTCTATGGGGCCTGCTGCCTGCGGCTACTTAACTTTATTACGCGTTTTGTAGGCTTATTCGGGGGCCGAGCCCTAAATCCTATAGCCTATAACCATCGGGGCATTGAGACGAACCAATCGATACATAATTTGTTGAAATCGAACTAGTAGTTTCAGCGCTACGTGGGAACAAAGAAATTGGCCACATACATACAAACATACAAACATACAAACATACAAATATACAAACATACAAACATACAAACATACAAACATAGGGTGCTAACCTCATAACCCTCCCCTGTCGGTAGTCGGGTAAAAACTAAGGTAATGACAAATAAAGCAAAAATACCTATTACGGCCAGTCTGACAAACCTAGAATACGTCGATGAATATATATACCTTGGACACCTTATTGCATTTGACTATTGTACGGAAAAAGAAATAAATAGACGGATAAAATCGACCTGGAACAAAATATACTGGGCAATGAAAGAAATTTTCAAGAGCAATCTTCCCATCAAATTAAAAAGTAAAGCCATGGACATATGCCTAACACCCTGCCTGACCTATGCTTGCCAAACCTGGAACACAACAAAGAAAATGCTAGAAAGACTTAGAGTATGCCAGAGAGGCATAGAAAGAAGCTTCCTAGGAATCAAACTCAGAGATAGAGTGAAAAGCGAAACAATTAGAGGGAAAACCAGAACAAAAGACGTGGTTAAAAGAATATTGGGAATCCTTAAAATGGAAATGGGCAGGACATATTCAAAGATTAAAACCAAACAGATGGCCATACATAGTCACAAACTGGATACCACTTGACCAAAAAAGGAAAAAAGGAAGACCATTCAAAAGATGGAATGACGACGTTAGACAAGTGGCGGGAAAAATGTGGCCACGAAAAGCCAAAGACCGAAATTACTGGAGATCCTTGGAGGAGGCATATACCGCCGAAGGCGGTCCATATCACGACATCTCATGACGCAATACACCAGACATAATTAACTTTCAATGCTATATTTTTATTATTATTAAAATGAGAATGACTATTTAATTATTACTATTACTATTTTTTTTGTTTAAAACTGTACTTATGATATGACTATGTGTGAGATATGGAATAAAGCTCTTTTTATTTATTTTTTATTTTTATTATCGGATTATCAGAAAAATTTTCAGACGTACGCGAGAAAATATCTGATGCCTTGGGCTTTGTTTTTTGTTTTGGAGCTATTTGTACAACTGGTGAACGAACAGGAGAGCATTGTCGTGGTCACACAAAATTATACGTCGTAGCAAGCACGCGAAACACAAATGCCACCGCCTGCGCCACCAGTCCGACTATGACTGAGATAAGGGAACATAGTTCAACCTAACTTGAGCTATCCACTTTCGAGATTGTAATGCCTCATTTCCCTTTTTTTACAGAGAAACATTCATTCTATCTGATTTCTTGAAATATTTTTTTCATTCAAATAAGTTGATTTACAGACTTACGTAACTAGTAACACAACTGACTCTATTCAAAGTAACTTAGAAAACTTATTAATTTCTTCTCAGGCTACAAGCATATTTTTATATCTCTCTTGTGTGAATGAGATGGGTATATCCACTACCTCTAGTGCCTTGTTCCTCTAAGCGATCGACCGATTATCATTTTGACGTTTTCTTTCATTTGCGCGTTTAAGCGTTATACACTTACTAGTGGTTTATTTTTCGCTTCTTCCACTAGTGGACAAAAAATTGAAGCGAACAAAATCAATAACATTTTGTTTCTTATTTGATAATAATTACTATTATTAAGCTGTTTATGTATAAAATTTGACTTGTCTAAGTGCTTATTTTGTAAGCCTAAAGAAATAAAGTTATTGAATTTTATTTTAGAATTTTGACATTTAACATACCATAGTAACCAGTTGAAGCCCTGCCATCTATCGAGATACATGGAACTAATTTTTTTCTTTTTAAAAATGCAAAACGAAAACCGCTCATTACGTTCTAATTATTTGCGTGCAAATGTTACAGTAACTTAAAATTTATATGGTATTTTAACTATACCTGACTATAATATTCTATAAAATGCCATAACGCGTATTCAGCTAACGCATTTACTAAATGAAATTTGCCAGGGAGATATACAATACAATATCCCAGGGATAGACATAGGCTACTTGAAAAGCGCGTACGAAGCCGCGGGTAGCTGCTAGTTTGTAATAAATATAAGAGGATACTCGCCTGTGCAGTTTGAAAGTTATTTTAATACGGTTCTGAGAAGACGTCGTGTTAAAAGTCAGCGATTTCAATTCATACGGCTCGACTGGAATAAACGATAAATGTTATTAATAATAATAAGCCTGTTGTTGTTTCCCTGCTTTTTGGTGTTATGTATGATTTACTCTATGCTAGTGGTCTTCTTCAGAGACTCTTTCTTTTGGGTAAAGGCCTCACCCAGTTTGGCCACCTCGGTCTTCTGCAACCTTCATCCAGTTTTTTCCAGCTGTTTGGATGATATCGTCAGTTCATCTTTTTTTAGGCCGACCGGCTTTTTTTGAGTTCTTTCAATTGAGTTGTTTCTTTAGTCCACCTTTGATCAGTGTAGCGGGCTATGTGTCCTGCCCATTGCCATCGCGTAGTATAAAGCATCGGTCACTTGTGTCGGTTTCCGTATTGCCTCGCTTCTTATCTTTTGTATTTTTCGTATTTTTAGAATGCTTCTTTCCGTTACTTTTTGACATGTTGATAGCTTGAATTTAGATCTCGTAAAAGTCTATCGTCGATCTTGAAATCTTAAAAACAGCCGGTGAGAAACGAAACAATTATTATTACTTTAAGCTTGTGGTGCGAAACAGCGCTACGCCGAATGCTGAAGCTAGTTAGAATATCCGAACTCACCTTCCCAGTGAAGATTCCAGTCTGAATGTCTTCTACAGGTCACGGTGTATCTCACTTCTTCCCGAAACGAAAATTTAGTCGGTGAGTCTGTGGATACATTTATGTTGGTACTTGCTGTTGCCCGCAACTTTGCATGCACTTTTCAAGTAGCTTATCTCCGTCCCCAGGATACCATTTATCTCTGTGCTTAATTTCATTAAGATCTGTTCAGCCGTTTAGGCGTTAAAAGGTAACAGACAGACAGACAGACCCAGTTACTTTCGAATTTATAATATTAGTATGGATACATAAATTATATAATAATTAAATTAGTACATAAATATGTAGGTAATTTTTAACTTTATTCGGTAATTTACTGTAAGGTTTGAACCCCCTATTATGTTTAAAGTCGTTACCCATCGGTATTTATATCAATTTTTAACAGAAAAAAATATATTTCGGCCCCCCTAGCACGGGGATTGTTGTCTAGGGTAGAATGGAGAGAAATTACGTCACTTCGTCATCCAAAGCGTAAATTATTTGAAATGCATTCCATCAACTTCAATAATGTACGCAATGTATGGCGATGCAATGTCATTATTGTCTATTCTACTCTAGACAACAACAATCCCCGTGCTAGGGGGGGTAAATTGAAAAAAAATAACATACTTGGAACTAGCTAGGGTGGTTATTAATAACCATACAATGGACGCCACAGTACCTTACATACCTACAAAATCAAACAGCGGCTTAGAAGATAACGAGTACGACACCATTGAAGTACTATTTATAACAAGTACGAACGTAATATAACTAATAACTTGCCTGTGTCTCCAGGAGGACCTTTATTTAACTTGAACTCAAAAAACGTGGGTTCAAATAAATCTGAAAAACAATCAAATCAGTCCACTAGATATCATGTATTTAAGTGGTAATACTAAAAGGCGAAGGTATGTTCTCTACTCAAATCAATATATATATAGAGATAACTGATATTATGTACATAATATAATACAATACATAGGTAGATATTTTTTATTATACATAGAAAACGACCAGAACGCCCTGAACTAATGTCTGCAGATCGTACACACATTTGTCCCGAGGCGGGAATCGAACCCACAACCTCCTGCGTCGCAGGCCTTCGCCCACTGCGCCACAGAGATCGTCAAAAATAAACAGGTACTTACCTAGTAAAAAAAGGTACCTACGTACCAATCCGAGTATTTAAAATTGGTGGAGTAAACTTACCATCTAGGAAACTACCAGCGTTTACACCACAGAACAACAAGTTTGTACAAAATATTACCACGACAAAAGTCATTTTTAAAAATCCTAGTGCAAGCGTGGTTCATAGTCTAGTAACATGGAGGTTAAACAATATTATTTAAATTAATTGTTTGTAAAAATGAAAACACAATGACTACTAACTGTTACAATTATCCTTATAGTGAATACGGGAACTGCAGACGAAGTGCCAGATGTATTATAAAAAATAGGTAATTTAGATCAGGCGTTATAAATAAAACCCGGAAAATCACTGTGATGTCAACGAGCAACATCAATTACTTGTTTGTTATTTTAGTTGTTAATTAAGATCATTTCATTTAAACTTGGTACGAAATGAAATGAAAATATTTATTGAAAAAGAAATACACAATAACAATAGTTAACTCTAACTAGTTAGGTGTAATCAGTTTCTCGTCAAGTAAAATTAAGTACAAATTATATCGAATTAGGCATATAGAGATCAGGAAAGGTTCGTCTTTGAGGAATTACAAATTCTTTATAGTCATTGTCTAGGAATTCGCTTACAGTGTATATAGTTTTATGTAGCAAAAGAAGTTTTACATTATTTAAAAATGATTTTTCGAAGGTTATTGTTATTAGTCAATACACAATGGAAGTTTGTTGAAAAGTTTTGGACCAATTATTTGCGGTTGCTTTTTAGACATGTGTCTGAGTCTATGAGAAGTTGATTCTAAATACATTTGATGCCTATTACTGTATTTGCTTTGGCTTCCCCTTACATTCAATTGGGACATATTTTGTATTACAAATTTTAATATCTCATAGATGTACAATGACGCCGAGGTCAGTATTTTTAAGTTTTTGAAATGTTCTCTACATGAGTCTTTAAATTTGGCCTTAACCAGCCCCTAAGTGCACGTTTCTGCATCTTTAATACTCTTTATTATATCATATAATTACTGTGTAATATGTAATCCAAAAAATATATTTTATTATGTAGGTATTCCTAGATAGGAATACCTACATAATACACTCGAGAGCAATGAATCCGGGTCACTCAAAGAATCCAAAAAATCTCGGAAAGTAAGAATGCTAGGTTAATGCAATAAATTGTATTTAATAGACAATTTAATACTCCTTAAATGAAAGTTAAAAAAATATGAGTCACCATACATTTTATTTACACAAAATTACATAAAGAAAAAAAACTGCTGATCTCTCCTTAAAACAAAAATAGGAAACATGAAATTTTTGAACTTTATGACGATTTTCTTGAATTTCAATACTTCGTATTACCTGGTGGTACGCGTTTTGGCATGCTGTACACCAAGTTCCTTATACGATTTTGGGGAATATTCTCCCATTCCTCTGTGAGAGCAATTTTGAGCTCAGGAAGCGTGATTGGGGGAGGGTTTCGTTGTTTTACGCATCTCCCTAGCTCGTCCCAAGCATGCTCGATCGGGTTGATATCCGGGCTGCGCGCTGGCCACTCCATACAAGTAATGTTCATCTCTTGAAGGTAGTCATTCACAATCCTACCTGTATGAGGTCGGGCATTGTCATGCATAAATATAGCATCCTCACCCAAATTGACCATAAATGGACCAACGTGTTCGTTGAGGATTTCTTCCACATATCTTACGCTAGTTAAAGAGCCGTTTTCTATGATCACCAGCTCTGTGCGACTTTCAGAGGAAATTCCGGCCCACACAAGTACAGACCCACCACCGTAGGCTACTTTTTCTTCGATGCATGCTTGCTTGAATCTTTCCCCTGGTCTTCTATACACTCTGTGTCTTCCATCGTGCTTGTTATATAATACAATTTATTGCATTAACCTAGCATTCTTACTTTCCGAGATTTTTTGGATTCTTTGAGTGACCCGGATTCATTTCTCTCGAGTGTACATGTTGTGGGTGTTGTGTCTATAGATTTTTTTTTATTAAGAAATGACAGTAACAATAAAATAATTACGAAATAATTACAGTCTGCAGTTAGCTCAATTGTTTCAATTGTAAATACTAGTTTTAATTTAATTTTATTATTTGATTGTAATTTTCTTAGTTATTAATACAGTTACAATTAAATCTATTTTCTGATAATCTAAGCCATCACCAGAAGGCAGAGTGGCCAAAATGCTGGCAGCATTGTCACGTTGAATGGTAATGCTAATTCGTTGACCGAAATAAAAGGCAGCATATAATACATAATTTTATTTACATAATTTTATGCACTATTATATCGAATTTATAAAAATACATAATATTCAGATTCATTTATTAAGATTTATGTTTTATGGTATGTTTTTAACCTGGACATAATAATTTATTAGAAATACAAACAACAACAATTTTAAATTGAATCTCTATACCTACTAATGTTTGGTAAACATTCAACAAATTTTGTTCAAATTCCTTGAAAAATAAATAAATAAAGAAAATTATAGGTAATTTATCTCACAATAAGTGATTGGAACACTTAAGTATGAAAATGACGTAGTTAAAGTGGTTCGTTGTGTAAAACAGGTAAGGAAGTATATACCATCGCGTGGCTCCACGCGCACTTGGTCAGCTTTATTGGATTTCTGAATACAAATTCTCGACTGTTTCAATTCGTGTATTTTCGGTTTTACTTCGAATATTTTCCGAAGATTTTTTTATCTTTAGCACATTTTTCTTAGAAATACACCCTATTATCTTAGCATATGGGTTGTTTTCCCTTAACGGGAGCTGTCCGTTGCCATCCATTTGTATTTCCGCGTAAACTATTCGTGGTTCAGGTTCGGCCTGTAAACAAAAGCTAACATCATTTTCTTAACAAAAGGTGCTGAACACCAATTTACTTCAATATTATCAGTACAATATTTTCTCCGTAAAGCCGTGTTGACGGATAACTCCTCAGACGCAACAGCGGCAACCCCTAATGCAAGCGCACTTGGACGTATACAAGTAGGAAAACAAAATGGCGTAACAACAACCCAGATGATGATGATTCTTTGCTAATGGCAATATTGTCTGGTTAGACACAATTGTGCCAGTGTCAAGTAATGTATATAAGAGTAAAATATATGAATGTTCTCTCTACTGAAATAGACAAACCAAATATTTTCAAGAATCAATGAGGGGTTTTCGTTTTGCATTAAAAAAAAAAAGCTAGTTCTAAATATCTCGATAGATGGCAGTGCGTCAACTGGTGACTAAGGTATGTCTATGTCATCCATAAAAATTCAAGGGTTTGCTCCACTGTCTTGTCACTCCTCATAGTGACATTTCTTTGTTTATTTGCAGCATTTGAAAAAACAAGTTTGTTTGCCAGTTTTTTCATTGTTTATACCTCGGTTTATACATAAACAATGAAAAAACTGGCACGATGGTCGAGACAGAGAAACATTCATTCTGTCTGATTTCTTCTCAGGCTACAAGCATATTTTTATCTCTCTAGTGTGAATGAGATGGGTATATTCACTACCTCTAGTGCTTTGTTCCTTTCTTGCGATCGACCGATTATCATTTAGACGTTTTCTTTCATGTGACATTAACATACCATAGTAACCAGTTGAAGCCCTGCCATCTATCGAGATACATGGAACTAATTTTTTTCGTTTTAAAAATGCAAAACGAAAACCTCTCATTGAGGAAACTTTTGCTGAAGGGGCATTTTTACACAATTGACTAGTTTATCACACGAAAGTAATTGTTACGTGAATGAATTCAGCAGGATGTTGAACATTGACCCCTTCAATACCAGCATGCACAGGGCAAGGCGATGCATATCACTCTAAACTTCTTTTGCACGTGATGTAGCTATAGGTAGGTACTTTAAATTTTTACTTATGTTTTTACTAGCAACGCCTCGCGGTTTCACCCGCGTAGTTCCCGTTCCCGTAGGAATTTCGGGATAAAAAGTAGCCTATGTCCTATTCCAGACTATAATCTATCTCTGTGCCAAATTTTATCCAGATCCGTTTTGCCGTTCTGGCGTGATAAAGGAACAAACATCCATCCATCTATCTATCCATCCATCTAAACTTTCACGTTTATAATATTAGTGAGATTAATTTCATTAGGTACTGTACGCAATTGTCGACGGCAAAAAAAAATGTGTTCACACCTTAGTTTATTATGTTTCTGTTAGCGAATGCCTGTTATTAGCTTTCTGGGTCTATTTTAAGTTCTACTGTAATTAGTTAAGCTGATGGCAATCCGATATAAATAAATAAATTACCAAAAAAGACGAATGTGATGATAATATAATTTAATTGCCTATTTTTATTTATTTTATTATTTTGTCATTGTTGTAAAATTTATCATCAGTCATTTTATATAATTCATTGCAGTTCTTCTGGGATAGAAATAAACTGAATGTTTCCTTTGAAGGATTTGATTTCTCTGAAGGATAGGATTCGTAACGAATCCGACAGAGAACCAGAGTGATCGATATAGCTCTTAGCTCTTCTCTCATATTTGCAAGCTGAAGTGGCAATAGGCCGGCCATATCTCACGAAGAACCGATAACCACTGGGGTAAACGGGTTCTTGAGTGGAGACCGCGACTCGGCAAACGTAATGTAGGACGCCCTCCGATCAGGTGGGATGACTATTTGCGAAAGACTGCTGGCAGATGTTGGATGCGCCAAGCTGAAGACAGGGCGCTATGGCGCTCGTTAGGAGAGGCCTATGTCCAGCTGTGGACTAGCATAGGCTGATGATGATGATGAATTTAACTAAATTAATAATTTTACTTACATAGATGTGCTCGTTCTGTATCCGTTTTCTTATAATCATAATATAACAGATGAAGCAAACCAGCAACAGCACCGCGGCTCCCACTCCGGCGACCGCCGGCACCCATCTATCTACAATATAAACCGCTATTCTATACTGGGTGTAACAAAAATGAAGGACCAATCTTTCAGGAGGGGTGTTAGCTTTGATCACAAAACACGGAAAATATTAATATAAAAAAACCGTCTTTTAATTTTCGAAATTATTTTAATATTCCTTTCAATAAGAACATAATGATCACTTGCCTACGCAATAACTGATGCATGTGCTTCATTGTCATACATCCGAGGAAAAATTAATTTATGGCACCACCTACCGCATCCAAGTCGCGTCGCCCACTCCGATGATGTCGTTGACCGCCGTAGTCAACGACCCACAACGAAGGTGTTTTGTGTTTTAAAGGGGATGTAAACAGTTACAATCAATCCCGTCAATTCGATGGTATACAATGATTCATTACCATGATTATTGGTAAAGCTATTTCTGTTTCTAATATCTTAATTAGTTTTGGTGTTATATACCAATAGTCATTCGAGTTTTTAGGTTTAAGTGATCTTATTATATTAAGTACACGTTGAATAGTTATTCGGAATCAAACAGACCGAGTCATCGGTTATTCAATTAAATTTAGTTAAATATTTTATTGATTCATAATATCACAGCTAGATTTTCCAGATTCACTTTTAATGATTTGCCACGTACATTGTATCTTGTTTTGGGATACCTCTTGTTTGTTCGCATAATAGATTTGTTTGGCGTTCCAACAGACACGTTTAAAGATTTTACTGTAGTTAGGCCGTGGCCCCATTACAACGGTACGGCGGCGCCGCCACCGTAAAACTACACGGCACGGGCGCCGCGCCGCCGTAAGACGGCACGGGCGCCGCCGTAAGACGGCACGGGCGCCGCCGTAAGACGGCATGGGCGCCGCCGTAAGACGGCACGGCGGCGTGCCGTGGTGCGTCAACTTTCTACATCTACTTTTTTGGATTCTCTTAAATAAATAAGATTGCATAAAGGTCCAGTGCCTTGCTGCTAAATCCATAGAGTTTCAATTTTCTAATTAGTGTATCATGACAAGATCCACACAATGAAAAGCCTCACACAGGTCAAAAAATATACCAATAGCGTTTTTCGCTTTCCCCAGGCATCCATTACATGCTTTAATAGAGCTGTACCAGCATCGGTTGTCGATCTACCCTTGGAGAAGCCAATTTGATTTTTATGAAGTAGCCTACTAAGGTTAAAGTGAGAGGACAACTGAGTGAGAATAACTTTTTCAAAAACTTTACTTATTGCAGGAAGTATTGAAATTGGCCTGTAATTGGCCGGATCAAAGCTGAATCCCCCCTTTAAGTTGGGTCCTTTAGTTTTGGAACACCCTGTATAAAAAAACAAACATTTTATTTCTGGATATCTCAAAATAAGATTTGTATGTATATTACAATGTGTACTAAATGTAAAACTTGTTACAGACCGCGCTTACTTGGCCTCTATGTTTGATTGATTACTTACACTTTAAAATTTTAGTAAGGTCTTTTTCAATTCCAGATGTTTTATTATCTCTCTCCTTTTGTGTTAAGGATATCATATTATCCTGATCCTTTTTTATATAGCCAAATCCCAAATTAACCCCATAAGTGTTTTTATCGTGTCGATATGATATATGCTTAAAAAAGGCAGTTTTTTCGTGACTAAATTTCTCTGTATCTGAAATAAAAATGGTTTGTTGTTAAAGCGGCAACAGAAATTAATATACATCGTCTGTGAAAATTTCAACTATCTAACTATCACGGTTCATGAGATAGATACAGCCTTGTGACTGACGGACAGACAGACGGACGGACGGACAGCGGACTCTTAGTAACAGGGTCCCGTTTTACCCTGGGTACGGAACCCTAAAAAGGTTTAAGGAAGTGGCTAGAATAGCTATAACATAGGCAAACTTTTAAAACCGCGAATTTTTATTTAAAAGATAAATTCGTATATCAATTCAAAAATAATCTCATCTTAACTTTAAATTACAATAAAAAAAATGGTGACAATTAGATACATAAATATAATTTATACAATACAATACACTGCCTAAGGCACTACTAACCAAGTTATATATATATATATATATCTAATTGTCAAACTTATGCCTAAGTTAGGCATAAGTTTGTCAGTAGGTAATTGTTAGTAGGGTATGTACCTATGTATTTTACCTTTGTGTTTTTTTAATTTATTCCAAGAAAAAGTTGTACTCCTGTTCTCTTCTTTATTACTTATGTTCCTGGAGCAGCAACTAATAGTTATTTCGTCATCTCTGAAAACAAAACAAAGTTATTTTATTTTTATTCTGAGTTTATATTTTTCCTCAAAACATGTAGGTACCTTTCCAAAATGGGAGAACGGGCTTCTGAAATACATGTTCTAACTACAGTTACATTCTAAGTACTGTAGTTCTAGTATATGTAATTCCATTTATAATATTGTTTAAGATATTCTTTTCCAATTACATCTGTATCAAATTAATGTTTTTCACTTTATTTTTACCAGAATATAACATTATCACCACTATATGCAAACTAAGTAGGGACGACGTGCGGATTATCCACATGCCTAAAACCTCCTAAATCCAAAAATAAAATAAAAATGCTGATCAATCAGCATTTTGATGGGATAGTGGCTGTCGGAGCGAATGAAAATGCTTAATCGACCAAATGCGCTTGCGGCGCGTACTATTATCATGAACTGTGTCACTACAAAGATAAAAGGCCTGCCGGTATGATTCATGAAATGTATACCTAATAAAATATTAAAATTAAGGTTAAAATATTTTTCATTCCCCCATCTCGGTAAGAGTATTTTTCGCTTCCTCCTCATCCTCCTACTAAATACTCCTACTGATAGGAGCATCAGAAGACCCATGTCCTGATGCTTCTACTGCAAAAGGAAATTGTAAAACGCGATTTTATCCGCTTTACTGTATCCTCTAGCGGATAAAACGGCTTTTGCACTCAGATATCGAAGAGCAAAAATACTCTTTCCTCGCTGAGTTGGTACGAAAAGTTACGTGTTGCACTCGAGTGCAAATATTTTTTACCTCGTGCTCTTTTGATTCCCTCGCTCAGGATTCTAATTTTTGAATCGTTCTCTTGCTCGCTCATCAAAATTGAGCACGCGGTTAAAAAGCAACTTTGCACTCTTGTGTAACAAATAACTATTGTTTAATAGAAAATACTTGATGTTTTTGACTATTTTTATTTACCTTTCGTTTGAAGACTGTATCTCTTTAACAATAACTTATAATAAATGTAATTTAAGTACTCACCTTTCAAGTTTAAAAACCATCGTAATACGGGTCGTAGGAAAATGATTGCTGCTAAACAACGTAGAATTCAATCCATACGGCTCCACTGGAATAAACAATAAATGTAAATTGACATTAATTGTAATAATATAATAATAGTACATAATACATGAGGCTCATTTTCCTGGATAGGACATAACACTGGGTGTGTTCCACACGGCATCATCCAGCCCCAAAGTACCTATGTAATCACCAGATCTGTCTTAGGAGCCCCTGGTATGATTTAGAAAATTCTTTTACTGTTATTAGTAAGGTCGTGTCAAATTTTTGTCGTTTTCGTTACAATAACCCTACGGCTGTCGTAGAACTGTGCAGAAAACTCAAAACTGACAAAATTCCAAAGTCAAAACTGCCGAGAGGCTTCGAAAAAGCTTTGAAAACAGCCGAAGTTCTGACGTTCGCGAAGTATTAATAACCCGGACAAAGCAAATAACCTGAAGCGACAAGGAGCGAAGCTTTGACGTTCCCACGTCCCACATGCGTACCTAAGCTTCTGTGACGTGACAGCACTCAAGTGTTTGATCTATGCAGCTAGTCTTGGGCACACTTCCGACTGGTATTGATATGGATCAGTTGAGCTACCTGTAGATTGTTTGCAACAGTCTGCAGTTAGCTCAATTGTTTCAATTGTAAATACTAGTTTCAATTTAATTCTATTATTTGATTTAATCTATTATTGTATTGTTATTTATTTACGTCATACAGGACGGCGGAAGATCAAATCATCATCATCATCATTCACAACCCGACTTCATCCACTGCTGGGTATAGGTGTCCAAGCTCTTGTACCTCTCCACACGGTGTCCGTGCAAGGTGTCCTGCCCAGCTCCATGTCAGTTCCGTGATGCGGTTCCCAACGTCCTTCACCTTTGTGCGACTTTGGATCTGGACATTGGGAACACGGTCTATATTGGTCTACATTGTTCTAAGCATTCTGTACATAGCGTCGCCGCCCGCGCCAGTTAGCCCTAGGCTAGGACTAACTGGCGGCGACATGGTTCTGTGACGTCACACTGCCGCGTAGATTGATTTTACTGACACAGGAACGGCCTAATGTTTATTTATTAATATCGTCGTAAGTAACTGTCCGAATATTGAAAAAGATTTAACTTTATTATGTCTTAAAGAATAACGTAATATAGTTTTATTGAAATTGCTAGAACTTTACTGATCTTCATTACCAAGTAGGTACCTACCTAAAATAATCATAATAGCCTACTTGACTACTACTGGGAAATAATTCTAACGTCACAACGTATTGTCTGAAGAAAATAATGCAAAGCGTAATTAATAATTCCCCAAGGCCAGTGATATTAATTATAAAAACTAATTTTAAAGTTTGAATAATATAATGACGCGTCAAAACGATAATCTGGGTCATAACTCCCGTGCTCTGAGCTATGACGTCACACGCCACACCACACCTGACAAAAAGAACTCATTGACATTGTAATTTGTGATAGTGTGACGTCACCAGCAATCCAATCAAACATCATCATATTATGATCACGTTACCGAAAACACGCTGCGTTTGGTTTGCTTATAAAAACACATTAAAATTACACATTTTAATCCCGTTTTTTTACCTAAAATAGGCATATATTTAATAAAAATCACCTGATTACGCTTTGTTACGTTGTCACTGACTAGGATGAAAACAACTTGGAACTTATTTTTAATGTAGGTAGTCAAAGAGCCTATTATTTAGATTTTATTTTATCCAGGCACAAGCCACAGGCCAAAGCTAGTTTAAAATAGCCAAACTCACCTTTCCAGTAAAGACCCCAGACAGAAGATCTTTTGCAAATGACGGAGTATTCCAATTCTTCCTCAAATAGGAATTTAGTCTGCAGCGGCTCCCACTCTGTGGGTACAATTACTTTATGGTATGTAGGTAGTCAGGTAGGTATGTACATACCTACTCTAATACTAAATCTAACTAAACAGTCTGAGGTCCGTATTATGAAAGCTTGCTCAGTCGTCGATTCATACTTGAGTAAAGCTTTCCTATGGCCTTCAGTAAATTGATAAAAAAAGTTATTTTCCCATTCAAATTTAAGTGATAGGGTTAAATAACCTAAAGTCTAATTCATAATAACCGCTAACAAAATCGTATGAATCAGTATCCATCCATATGGAAGTAAGGACATGTTTATAAAGATACAGTAAGTATTATTAGTTTCGTGAAAACCTTTTGAAAAAAATACTCAAGTGAATTTTATCGTCATGTTATTTACATACATCTTTAGCTATCGAGGTATAAATCAATGCATTTAGTTACACAATTGCAGAAAACATACGGGTAAACCTTCGATAAAAGTAAAAAAGGAAGATACGGTACGTTCTACCAGCGCTCACTCAAAAACTGTACCGTGCTACAGATGAAATTATGAATAAGGTATCGGATTAATGATTATCAGAAAATTTAAAGTTTGGTGTATCTACTTACGCGGAAAAATATGTGATGCCTTGGGCTTTGTTTTTTGTTTTGGAGCTATTTGTACACCTGGTGAACGATCACGAGGGCATTGTCGTGGTGTTTTAGTCGAAATCACACAAAATTATACGTCGCAGCAAGCACGCGCAACACAAACGCCACCGCCCGCGCTGCCGCCGGTCCGACTATGACTGAGGTAAGTGAACATAGTTGAACCTAACTTGAGCCATACACTTTCGAGATGGTAATGCCTCATCTCCCTTTTTTACTTTTATCGAAGGGGTAAACCATAAGCAGCAACCTTGATCTAATTAAATGTAGTAAAATAATCCCACTGTTTCAATCGGGTAGTAGGTCTGACACCACAACTTTAAAATGATTTGTAGAAACGTCTTCGAAAGAACATATGAGTAGTCCTTGGTTTTATGCAATACGCATTTCGTCAACTTTGTTATTTGTTTTTGAAAGTAGACCTCTTTTGTAAGCTCGTTGCCATGACAATCATTTGTATGAAAACCACTGTTACCAGTGATTATGAAAATTATGATGTAATGTAATGATAATTTAGATTCGTTTTACGCGCACATATCAAGTCCTTGAGGACCAAACTTTTATGGTACCACTTCAAACTCTACCTTAAAATAAAAAAGCCTTTTATTCCATTACCATACCAACATTAATCATGCCTAAGTTTAAATGACTTCATTTCAAATTTATAAAATCCCTAGCTTTTCGTTAGCGTATGATTGATTCACTTTTATGAATTCTACTCTAGGAACAGTTCATTTCCCACGATGCCCTTCAAACGCAGCATGCTAGCGCCCGGGTCGCTACGCAAAGGCAGCATGCTAGTGCCCGGGTCGCTACGCAAAGGTTGGGCAGTAAATGTGTTAAATAATTACAAATATAATGTTAATGGTTGTTTTGGTGGTTAGGTTAGGATCTTTCGGGTATCAGGCCTCCTTCAGTTCTAGTATTTTGTTCGTATGTCGCAAAATCGTTAAAGGTATGTCGTATTAAAAAATTTGTGTTTTAAAAACCAAACTGAAGGACGGATCAAATTTTCAGAGAGAGAGGGGGTTAACTTTGATCACAACCCGTCCCCGGGATACCATGTACCTCCATGCCAAATTTCATTGAGATCCGTTCAGCCGTTTAGGCGTAAAAAGGTAACAGACAAACAGACAGATAGAGTTCCGTTTGAATTTTATAGGATTAAGTTTACACTAGTAAATGAAGTAGGTACATGACCAATGTTATTTAAAGGTTTTCAAAACATTATCTGAGCGTCTGGTCGCAGCAACGCGTGACCCGAGAGCTGGTGCACCAGCTCTCGGGTCACGCGTCGTTCGCATTGCCATACAGCGGGGCAATGCAGCTAGCGTCTTGGGCACGCCTCCGACCGGTATTGATATGGATCAGTTGAGCTACCTGTAGATTGTTTACAACATTCTGTAGTTAGCTCAATTGTTTCAATTGTAAATACTAGTTTTAATTTAATTCTATAATTTGATAGTAATTTTCTTTGTTAATAAAGAGTTTAAGAAATTAATGTTTCAAGAAAAAGTTTCTCTTTTTCTTTCTCTTCTAAATATAAATAATACTGGACAATTCACACAGCATTATCTAGGCCTGCAAAAATTTTCATTCAAAAAATAAAAACACCGACTTCTAAACCCATAATTATACATTGTTTTTAAGTTTTGCGGGATATATAATAAATCCCTCGGAATTTTCATTTTAATTTTTTGGGACCACCTCAAAATAATTCTGTCTATACAGTAGCGAAAGAATTTTCCAAATTGGTCGTTATTTGACGGACAAACCGACTAACATATATATATAACATATCCATCAAGTGCGAGTGTAAGTCGCACGCCGAGGGTTTCGAACGTTTGGCAAATAAACAGATATGGTTAGAGACTTATATATAGCGATATAATTAATACCTTAGTAAGTACCTTTCAGATGTTCTTTGATGACTTTTCTCAAATTTAAAAAAAATATGAAACCTTCTGAAATTTCTTGAACTGTTTTGTGATAATACAAACCGATAGCTACCCCACTCGGTGAGGTAGTCCCCTCTTTACAAAAATATTTCCAACTTTGATGACTTTTAAAAAAAAAAATTACAGACCTCTATATTTTTCCTGTAAAATATACATCCATATCCATCCATACGCGATACGAGATGGTCGATTTTTTTGAGTTTTATCAAAATGTTTTAAAAAGTAGGAAACCTACAGAAATGCAAAGGCTGTTTTAAGCTAGACAAACCGATACCTTTCATTTGATACCCCTTTCCCCACTTGACCCTGTAGGTCTATTAAAATTTTGACAGCATATTTGTTTAAAAAAATATATGTAGGTACAATATTAAAATTCCATGCCTTTTTATGTGTTTTTCTTCAGTGATTTATTATAAAACTACACAAAATAATTTTAAAGCAGGATAAACTTTTGAAGATCAGTTATCTGTTTAAATGTTGTGATATTTTTAATTACTTATATTTGATGCGCTTTAGAGAAATCTTATGGACGGTAAGAGATGTAATGTATGGCATTTGCGGGAAAAAAGGATGGACAAAGCGAGACAGACCGATCTCAAAACCCTAAAAACAACCCTGAATACCACCATCTTTTATCAAAGTCGGAAAAAAATGGGAAATTACTCTACACCGTTTATGGTTATTTAGTAGTTATAAAGGTTCTAATTCTTTTTTACAATGGTCAGCAGTGTGTTTTTGAAACCATCTTGCAAGAGCTTGCCTTTGCACAAATGCTGGTCACCAGGAGGTCACCTGTATAGAAATACAGGGAGTCCCTCGACCATGGGACATGGAGGACAAATACCTACCAGAAATATTGAAGATAGAAGGTTTTACTGAAAGGAAACATTCATTTATTTTTAAATAAGTAAAATGGCATTCACAGAGTTTTTTTGTAAACTACCCTATCCACTTAACAGCAGAGGGCGAAGTTTAGTACAAAATACACTTTACTAATGTAGGTTATAATAATTTTTATTTTAGATCCAATCAATAAAGAACATAAATGTATCTTTATAGGTTTCTGGTTACCTGCTTGTGTTATATTATTGTTAAAAATTATATTTTGAGATAAACTTACTACCATTTACTCCACAAAACAACAAGTTTGCACAAATTAATAAATTGGCAAAACCCATGATTTTAACTTTTATAATCAAGTAACAGGGATAATATTTTTTCAATAACTGTTTGTACATACACAATGCACCACTTACTGTTACAATGTTATAATAATGAATAAGGAAATTGCAAAGTGTCAGATACGAGTATATTCGAATAATAGTTTCTGCCCGCGGCTTGTAACGCCATTAACGGAACAAAATGTACCTTATGTCCGTCCCTGGGATACCGTCTACATCTCTACCAAATTTCAGTAAGATCCGTTCAGCCGTTTAAGCGTGAAGAGGTAACAGACAGACGGACGGAATCACTTGCGCTTTTATCACATTAGTAGGTATTTAAGTATAGTATGAATTCGTATTTTAAGAGCAGGCGTTATAATTAGAACCAGGAAAATCATTGTGATGTGAACAAGCAACATCTAAGTTCAAAGTTAGTAGGTACTTAGCTAGGTAGGTACTACATTATTCACATGGTATTTAGATACGACTATATTATTACAAAGTACGGAACCCTGAAAAGATGGTAGGTAATTTATATGACACCACACGTTCAACCAATATACTTCATACATATCGGTATGCAAAAAATATGTGGAAATATGTGGCGATCGCCTATACGATTGAAACTCCAGTAAATTGACAGGTTTTACGAAAGACTCCTACGTAGAAAATTTTGGAGGACAAAATGTTGTTATTGTATAATGTTAATGCAGAAACCAATAATTTGTAATTGATTTTCCTTTTCGACTGTTCCTTTTATGGCAATACTCAGAATATATTTCTGAAAACTATAGAGTCATCCATCACTCATCGATTAAGCGTAAGTACCTAGGTAAGGAGGTAAAATATACATAAGTAACCAGGTAAAAGATCTAAGCTGAGCTGATAAGCTTCCATCTGAAGCAACTGAGCTCCTATTCGTAAATTTAAATAGTACATAAAACGAAATCTTATCAAGAAAGCCTTTTACTCCATAGATGAGACAAGTGTCATATATAAGGAAGAATCGCGTTCTGGTGTAGCTGCTGCGGAAGCCTTTGCCGAGTTCTTTGGAAGTGTTTTCTTGCCGGATATACCATCACTCAGTGCAAGGGATATTCAGGACCTAAGTGACTGTAAAAATAGCAACTATATTAACATCTTTCAGTTCACATCCAAAGATGTGATCTCCGGTATTAGGAAGCTGAAACCAAACAGTTCTATTGGTCCGGATGGTATTCCTTCTACAGTACTGAAGAGGGCCTGGAAAAACTTCGTTAGTCCATTGCACCATATTTTTAACCTAGCGTTAAGCTCGGGTGTATATCCACCACAGTGGAAGGTATCGAGGGTGACACCTATACCTAAATCTTCTAGTAGGCTGCAAGTTAAGGAATACCGACCCATTGCTATCCTGTCCTCTCCTGCTAAAGTATTTGAAAATATACTCCACAAGGCCATCTACCAGCAGGTTGAGAATCTTCTATGTAATACACAACATGGATTCAGAAGTAAGCGGTCAGTCAATACCAACTTGTTAACTCTGGTAGAGTTCATCTCTGTGCAGCTGGATAGAAGGCGGCAAGTGGACGTGCTCTATTTTGACTTCCGGAAAGCGTTTGATAGGGTGAATAACGACATGCTGCTGGTGAAATTAAGTACTATAGGAACTACTCCTGCCCTTCTCCAGCTACTTGCAGATTATATGCGAAATCGCCAACAGTATGTCAGGCTCGGTATCTACGAGTCTTCGCGCTATCATACGCGATCCGGAGTCAGTCAAGGCTCTATTTTAGGTCCATTGTTGTTTTTAATAATGATCAACGATCTGCCAACAGTCCTACAGCATGTAGAGTGTCTTCTCTATGCGGATGACCTAAAGTTGTACACTGCTGTGGATTCAGAGGCTGATTGTTTGGCTCTACAGCAGGACATAGAGGCTGTATGTCGTTGGTGCACGCAGAACAAAATGGAATTCAATCCTGCCAAGTGCTCGGTAATGACTTTCGGTCGAATGCAACACCATGACTATCGAATCCACGGTGAATTACTCACCCGTTCCAGAGTCATTAAAGACTTGGGAGTCACATTTGACCGTCAGCTTAATTTCCACGACCATATGACTGCCGTTGCCAAAGAATCGTACAAGAGGCTGGGCTTTGTGCTAAGAAATGCTCGTGACTTCAAAAGCAATCAAGTTGTACGACTTCTATACAGCGCTCTGGTCCGAAGCAAGCTAGAGTCTAGCTCTTGCGTTTGGAATCCGCACGAGGTAACATACGCTCTCCCTTTAGAGAGGTACAAAAGGCTTTCCTAACAAGAGAACGTTGGGATACTACCCATATATGTACCCTACGAAATTTCTGCTGGGGTGCCTTGGGTACAACTCCCTTAGTACGCGGAGGGCATATGATCAAATGATCACTTTCTGCAAGATTGCACGCTGCGCCATTGACGCAATTGACTTGCACAATGAACTGCTTCAGCTCTACGTCCCGAATAACTACATTCGGGGCAGGAGCCACCGACTTTTAGCCACACCCTCGTGCCGAACCGTCGCACGCGCCAACTCCCCGTTGCCTCGTGCTCTGAACTCTCTTAACAAGCTAGTTGCTAACTATCCACACATAGATATATTTGATGATGAATGGAAGGACTTTATCAGTGAATGCATGATATTTTGTGAGATTGATGGATGATAATTAACTGTGATTTGAATTTGTAATTTATTTTTTCTTATTAATTGTAATTTATTTTTTCTTATTTGTAATTTGACCACATTTATTGTTATTTTAATCTTTGCTATTGCATGACATGTGTATTTACTTGAAATCTGTAATTTTTATTAATTTATACTTAATTCTCATTTTATTGCTACTTTTTTAATCTCTAATCATTGTATAATATTACTTAAAATTAGTTAGTGTAAGTGGTTCTGTAGGACCGTTCTAATTAAATAAATAAATTGAAATTGAATTGAATAAATTGAAATTGAAATTGAAATGATTATATCAATGATGTTAATGCTTGGCCAGATGTCGCCCAGTTCCGCACCGACAATGGTATTATAAGGAGAGCAATCTTAAGCTTAGTTTTATACAAATATTGACCTGTATCTAAATCACATTATATTTAGGCGAATAACATTGTATTAAATTTTAAGCATTATACACTTACTAGTGGTTTATTTTTCGTTTCTTTCACTAGTGGACAAAAAATTGAAGCGAATAACATATAACATAATAACATTTTGTTTCTTATTTGATAATAAATAGTAAATAAATAGTTAATTGACTCATGTAAGTGCTTATTTTGTAAGCCTAAAGAAATAAAGTTATTGAATTTTGAATTTTCTACACCAATATTATAATGAAGTCACTGGACATGGCGAAACACTCTTTTTTTAGTGTAAAAACTTGAAATGATCAGAGAACCTATCGAAAAGTAATTTTTGGGTTCCGCGCTCGCACCGAAGGGTGCCAACACGGGTGCCTAGTAGGTACTAAGCATCCGTCTGTCAGTCTGTCTGCCGGCCCGTCTGTTAACGGGCTATCTCACGAACTGTATAACTGCCTGTCTACCTTTAAAGTAGACAGGCAGTTATTTAGTTAGAACTTACACTGACTGAGTGTGTTTTAGTTTAAGAAGTCATTATTTTTTCAATTCAATCAATTTTTTTTCACGATAAGTTTATATTCCTGTTCTGATACCTAAATATATTTTATTTTTTATCCCACCAGCCGTAACCAGTGCGGTACTGGGCCGAAAGACCTGACCTCTGGGTTCCGAGCGGAAGTACCAACTACCCAGCTATATGTCTCTCGCGTTCATTTCTGTGTGGAGACCAAAGCTGTGGAGGAGTACCTGAAAATGAAGACTGGACTCTCGATGCGCGTCGAAAAGCTGGACTCTCGCCATAATGCGAGCTTTAATTCATTTATGGTCAGAGTTCCAACTGAACATCTGTCGAGCGAATAAGCGCAGAGTTTTGGCCGAAAGGTGTTAAGTTCCGACGGTTCACTGGCCGCCTGCAAGGAGACACCGCCGTGCACCGTCGTCAGCTGACACCCTGATTGCGTCACGTCTCGCCGTAAAATAACGTCTCTTTAACGTGTCTTTAATTTTAGTTTTTAATATTGTATGTATGTTAGTTTTAAGGTATAATTACTATGGACCGTAGAATAAGTTAAAATAAGATCTGTAACTGTGAAATAAATGATTATTATTATTAATCGAATGGTTACGTCGGTATGTTTGAGAGGTAAACAGATCACAATGATTATTAACTATCATAATTCATCATCATAAGCCATTAGTCCACAGCTGGACATAGGCCTCTCTTAGTAGGCGCTATAGCGTCCGTCTTCAGCTTGCCGCATCCAACATCTGCCTGCAGTGTTCCTCAGACCGTCATCCCACCTGGCCGGAGGACGTCATAACAATTTTAGTTCTCTGTCGGTCTCTTGAGAGTAGGATTCGTAACGAATATTACCCTTCCGAGCAGTCTCAACTTCCGAGCATAGCTCTAACCATAACTTTGACTTTGAACTAGTGGACCAGCCGTATCGTGAGTGTCCACGTCTCAGCTCCGTAGGTGATGACGGGTAAGTATGATGCACCGATTGAAAACTCTCGTTTTCCTATTAAAATGTCGCGATAGTGGAGTAGACCAATAGGATCTCCTATTGGTCGTCTAGAAATATGATTTATGCCATATTCGTCCCTAATGTTCGGCCCACTTCATTAAAAAGTCTTTGTTCGTCCCGCACGATAATGTTTGTCCAGATTCGTCCCTCATACCAAAATTATTGTAAGTACAGTGAACGTCAAAAGTACCTATACAGCAACGTAGCACACACATCTCTTTAATGGAAGGCAGCCTAAAATTAACATACTATGTTTAATAAGCTATGCTATTGACTGGATTTTAACGGAACTCAACCTCAACTCAACCAATCAATTTATTATGAACTAGCTGTTCTCCATCCATCTAAACTTTCACGTTTATAATATTAGTGAGATTAGTGAGATGAGATGAGATTTATTCAAGTAATCCAAAGTTAAGATTTCTATTAAAATTCTTAAAACTGCTTAAATTGATTCGGCTCTTCGAGAAGATTTTCGACCATTGATTACTATCAGCTTAAGAACAACCGGTTGTTAGTATAGATCTTTAGAACGACAAATATCTGTATTAGAGTATACTAGACAAGATTGATAGGTATTCTTTTTGACGACCTCTGTGGCGCGGTGGGCGAAGGTCTGCCTGCGACGCAGGAGGTTGCGGGTTCGATTCCCGCCTCGGGACAAATGTGTGTACGTTCTGCAGACATTTGTTCAGGATGTTCTGGTCGTTTTCTATGTATAATAAAAAAATATCTATCTATGTATTATATTGTACTAGCAGCGCCTCGCGGTTTCACCCGCGTAGTTCCCGTTTCCGTAGGAATTTCGGGATAAAAAGTAGTCTATGTCCTATTCCAGACTATAATCTATCTCTGTGCCAAATTTCATCCAGATCCGTTTTGCCGTTCTGGCGTGATAAAAGAACAAACATCTATCCATCCATCCATCTAAACTTTCACGTTTATAATATTAGTGTGATTATGTATATCAGTTATCTAGTACCCATAACGCAAGCTCTGCTTAGCTTGGGGCTAGATAATACTGTGTCAATTGTCCAGCATTATTTATTTATTTACAATATTGGTGTTATTTGCGTGATTACGCCATCCAGCCTTATAATGCTTATTTTTATATATCCTGCCACCAATTAAGCGATTTCCCTATTCAATGTTAGGATATAGCGGTCATCGGACTTAATGTTTATGCACAAATAATTTTAATGATTTACTTAATTTGTGACTACAGTTTAAACCATGATTTTTCGAAATTTATTATTTTGTGCAAACTTGGTGTTATGTGCAGTAACCGTTGTTTGTGGTAAGTTTAGCTAAAAAAATAACAAGAAATACCTTAGCTTGTTCTTTATTAAAGTGTTATTTCACTAGCTTATGTTTTTATAATGTAAACGCGGCTTCGCACGCTTTTATTGTAATAAAAAGTTTTAACATACTTTTTATTACAATAAAAGCGTGCGATCCAGAACGTAATGTGTGCAAAATTCCATCTCGATCCATTCAGTAGTTTTGGCGTTGTCTTTGCACCAACTTTTTCTCAACGACACAATCTTTCACCTTTATTATACAAGATGCCACAAATCATGTGTACTAACGCGAAAGAGGGTGATTCTGGATCCCGAGGGAATCAAATTCGTTCTAAGATTCCCTATTTATAGTAAATCTCATTAGAAAACTGAGGTACTGATGAGATTTACTGCGCTAGATACTTACTTACTCCTGTGGCTCAGCGACCCAAATTGGATCTTGGCCTCCGACACAAGACTTCTCCAGGCATCTCGGTTCTGAGCTGTCTCTCGCCAGCTGTGGGCGTCGAGTTCGCGGAGATCGGCTTCGACTTCGTCGATCCAGCGATACCTGGGGCGGCCGACTGGTCTACGCCCCGAAGGTTTTCCTTCATACGCCTTCTTGACAGCCCGATCCTCTTCCATCCTCTCAACGTGTCCTAGCCAGCGAAGACGAGCGCTCTTGAACTCGCCTATGACATTTGGTCTGGCATACAGGTCCTCTAGCTCTTGGTTTTTCCGAACTCGTAAGGATCCATCCGGTCTTCTGGTCGGGTCAAAGATCTTACGCAGCACCTTACGCTCAGCCACGAGGAGTTTGTCTTCTTCTTGCGCTGGATGGTATAGTAAATCTCAGTAGAAAAAAGTACCTAACTATTTACTGATGCGATTTACTATTCTTTTTTAAATTGGCACCATGTATTAGAAGGAAAATAATGTGTCCTGTTTGTTTGTTGATTCAGATGAA
This sequence comes from Eupithecia exiguata, assembly GCA_947086465.1. Classification (NCBI taxonomy): domain Eukaryota; kingdom Metazoa; phylum Arthropoda; class Insecta; order Lepidoptera; family Geometridae; genus Eupithecia; species Eupithecia exiguata. The sequence goes on from OX352254.1 coordinate 630,281, forward strand.
TTCGTTTGCGAATTACTCATGTTTACTATTTTCGTCGAACGTCGAACGAGTTCGTTTTCTTTTGTTAATATCAAAATGCAGTCAATGCACGGTGAATGGTTTGAGCGAAACACACAATATGTCATGATTAGGAACCTACATCTAACCTGAGCTGCCTGGCATGAGAGTACTTTGAGGTAGGTATTCAATTCAGTTAATCATTTATTCATCTTTTGACACTTACATGTACTTAGACAAGTCAAACAGTTTTTAACTTAAGATATTATGTTACATCTAGCTTTTCTGCAGTGCCTATTACCTTATTACAAAATATGTTTTCTTTCGCCAAAGCTTCGTCAATTGTACAGTAACTCATGTTCAATAGATAATTTTTTATACAGGGCGTCCCACGGATATGCCACATGGAGAGAAAGTACCTTGAATATTGTAGATGGAACATTTTACTGAAAGAAGACATTATTTGAATTTAAAAAACAATTAAAACTGCATTCATAGATATTTAAATAATTACATGGTTGAAACGGGAATCGAACCCGTTACACGAAAAAAATAATCATTCTGTAGCTTTATCATACCGATCGAAAGGCTTGATGAAGCCTAATAATGATGTCAGTTGTATGTTCTTACGGCAATACCAGCTTTAAATTTTTCTGAACTAAATTTCACATCAAATTTTAAAATTCATGGTCTTGCTTTTATTTCCGACACTATGTTATTCAGCAAAAAGTAATCCTTATGATGAAGCCTTTCGATCGGTATGATAAAACTACAGGTGATTGTTTTTCTCGTGGAACGGGTTCGATTCTTGGTTAAACCATGTAATTATTTAAATATCTATGAATTAAATTGAATTGAATAATTGTTTTTTTAATTCAAATAATGTCTTCTTTCAGTAAAATGTTCCATCTACAATATTCAAGGAACTTTCCCTCCATGTGGCATGTCCGTGGGACGCCCTGTATAGTCATCGACATAGCTCTAAGAATTATCAAGCTGAAGTGGCAGTGAGCTGGCCATATCTCGCGAAGAACCCATGACCACTACTGGGGTAAATATTGTTCTTGAGTGTAGATCACGACTCGGGAAACTTAGTGCAGGACACCCTCCGGGCAGATGGGTTGACGACCTGCGAAAGACTTCAGGCAGATGCTGGATGCGGCAAGCTGAAGACAGGGCGCTATGGCACTCATAAGGGGAGGCCTATGTCCAGCAGTGGCCTAATATAGGCTGATGATGACACCTATTATGTATTAGTACTATAACACTTACATCTAGTTTAATGATTCGAATGTTTTTCAGAATCTCGGAAGTCCAGTGACTATGTTTTTTCTATAGGAAAATGGGGAAGTGGTAAGTTACTACAAATTAAGGCTCATTTAAATAGTGTACATCACATTACATTACAGTACATGTACATTGTACCATATGTACATTACAATACATAGTATACATAGTGTACATTACATTACAATACATTCTAAGTGACTCGTTATCGCAAACGCAGCTAAGACTCTGTTCATAATCTCTACCTCCACATGTTACATTTCTCTTCGCGACCCTATTGTTTGATTATTGTGTAGATTCTAATTTTTATGTCACCCTGGACCCATGAAGTCTGAAATAAAGAATTTAATTTAATTGGATGTTCTACAGCATATCTTATTACTTGACGACCTCTGTGGCGCCGTGGGCGAAGGTCTGCCTGCGACGCAGGAGGTTGCGGGTTCGATTCCCGCCTCGGGACAAATGTGTGTACGATCTGCAGACATTTGTTCCGGGTGTTCTGGTAGTTTCTATGTATACTATAAAATATCTACCTATGTATTGTATTCTATTATGTATATCAGTTATCTAGTACCCATAACACAAGCTCTGCTTAGCTTGGGGCTAGATAATGCTGTGTGAATTGTCCAGCATTGTTTATTTTATTTATTTATTATTTACTTTGTTCGATACTAGTTTCTGCCCGCGGCTTTGCTTGCGTTGTTTTCTATTGAAACTTTTGAAGTTTATTTATATCCCACGGAAACTGATTTATGGCATAAAAAGTAAAACCTACGTGTTATTCCAGGAGGTAACAAACAAACATCCAAACCTTCACATTAATAATATTAGTGTGATGTGATTTAACTGTCGATCTTACAACTGCAGTACGTTTGTCAACATTTGGCCGCTGACATCGGCCAACCGGTACCAGCGCGAGGGAACCCCGCGCGCCTCATACCTCTTTCCGCCTGTCTATGGAACCCATACTTACCGCGCACCACCACACCAGAGGCTTCCTGTGATGTGGTACTGACTGCGCAGGCGGACTTCTGTGTTCTAGACTGGCGACCGCGACTCGACAAACAAAGTGTAGGACGCATCCCGGTTAGGTGGGGTCGACCTGCGAAAGATGGCAAGCAATTGCTGGATGCGTCAAAACAAAAGTCAAGGCGCTATGACGCTAATTAGGGGCGGCTAATATGTCCAGCCGTGGACTTACTAATATATACTGATGATGATGATGATGTTGGTTATGTATAGTAATTGAACGTCTTCTCTATAGTAATTGCTTGATGCTAAATTGATGCCATGGAAACCCTACATTATTGATATGGCCAAACGTTTATTGACATAATCAATAAACGTTGTCCTTAAAACGATATAGTCAGTTTTACCTGACCATATAATATAAAACAACCATTTTATGAAATGGAATGGAAAATCTACAACAAAACCCCTAGTGAGTTGCAAAATCTATCAATAAATAAATTCAAACAAATTGTCAAAACCTTTCTGTGCAAAAAGGCTTACTACAAAATATCAGATTATTTAGAAGATAAAAAAGCTTTGAACGGGTTTGGCTCCAACTCGAAAAATAACAACTAACAGGCAGGTGTCGTCGCTTCATTACTTTAATCTACATACCGAAGCGACAGCGACAGAAATCAAAAATATCACTTTATTTCCGTGTCACTGTTTTATTTTAACAATTTGACCTTTTCTAGGTGTACATTTTTGTATTTATGGAAATAAAGAATTTTTGATTTGATTTGATTTGGTCGGCCACGTCATAAAGTGACCCATTCCAGGTGTTTTCACAATGTGGGACTTGTTGACTGAATACTCTTTCGAGGAAGGAGTGGAATACACCGTGACGTGTAAAAGATCTAATGACTGGTTTCTTCACTGGAAAGGTGAGTTCAGATATTTTAAACTAGCATTTGCCTGCGGCTTGTACCTGGATAAAACAAAACCGATGTTAAACAAAGTTCATTATTAGTAGGTACCTTACTTTGGGAATAATGTAACATAATAATATTCGAGACAGAATTAGCAATATGTACCTACTTTGGGAACAATGTAACATAATAATATTCGAGACGGAATTAGCAATATGTACCTACTTTGGGAACAATGTAACATAATAATATTCGAGACAGAATTAGCAATATGTACCTACTTTGGGAACAATGTAACATAATAATATTCGAGACAGAATTAGCAATATGTACCTACTTTGGGAACAATGTAACATAATAATATTCGAGACAGAATTAGCAATATGTACCTACTTTGGGAACAATGTAACATAATAATATTCGAGACAGAATTAGCAAAATGTGACCACCGAGATTTTTGAAACAGAGACGACCGCTGTGGCGTGGCAGCGGCGGAAAAAGGTCAGCCTGCGACGTAGGAGATTGCGGGTTCGATTCCCACTTCAGGACAAATGTTTGTACGATCTGCAGATATTTTTTCCGGGTTTTCGAGATGCTTTCTTTGATTAATAATAACTATATATTTAAGTAATTTATTGTAATAAGTATATCAGTTATCTACCAACCTTAACATAACTCTGCTCAGTTTGGGGTTAGATGGTTCATTAAAAAAAAAGGCTTACTACAAAATATAAGATTAGACGGTAAAAAATTTTGGGACGCCTTTTGCTCCAACTCGAAAACTAACATTCTAACAAGGTAAAGGTTTCTTGTTCGCTTCTTTACTTTACCTTAAAAAGATTGAAGTGAACAAAAAATCAAAGTGATCACTTTATTTCCTAGTTTTACGTATGTAATTTGTATTTTGTGACGTGTCCAAGAGTCCTGTAAGGTCTAAAGGAAATAAAGCACTTTGATATTTGATATATAACAAATACTAGCACGCCAACCATCTGTTTTAAACATTATGTTATTGGTCGGCAGGTAGAAAATGCCTCGGCATTAAGCCCACCCTTTGTACCTTAGTGCATTAAAGTTTTAAATAATAAATAAAATAAAATAATGACTGCAATTGTACCTATTACCACAACACAAGCTCTGCTTACTCGGGGCCAGATGATGCCGTGTGGTAAATGTCCAGTTAGTATTATTTATATACCTGTTTCTTATCTCAATAGAATCTAATAGAATCTAAAGCTTTGAATTATTTATATTATTATTAACATATATGGTTTATTCCAGTTGAGCCGTATGGGTTAAAATCGACGCACAGATTCCATTTAAAAAGTCAGATCACTTTTAAACTTTACAGGTGAGTGAAGGATCCACTGTAGATGGCGCTGATTGGACATAGATCATTATTTCAGTGTACACCTGGTGTAGCCGTAAAAAATGCTTTTTTCTCGGGACTGCAAGCGATATTGTCTAGTTTCATAACAAGAGAGCAAACTACCAGCGTCAAATGACTGAATGACGGTGCTAACTACAATTTCTTGATTGACGACCGATGTGGTGCGGTGGACGAAGGTCTGCCTGCGACGCAGGAGGTTGCGGGTTCGATTTCCGCCTCGGGACAAATGACTGTACGATCTGCAGACATTTGTTCAGGGTGTTCTGGTCGTTTTCTATGTATAATAAAAAATATCTATCTATGTATTGTATTATATTATGTATATCAGTTGTCTAGTACCCATAACACAAGCTCTGCTTAGCTTGGGGCTAGATAACGCTGTGTGAATTGTCCAGCATTATTTATTTATTTATATTATTTATTAATTTCAAGATTTTGTGACATTCATCGTTCTTGCATTGGGGTCTACTGCAAAAACGATCAATGTCATAAAATTATATGTAGGTACGCAAAATTTTAACTCGACCTAAGGTTTTTTGTTATAGTGCTTACCCGCACTTTGGGTATCTCTAAGAAATGACAAAGCTCCCAAAATTTTCGATTTCGGCGGGACTCGAACCCGCGCCCCACCTTAAGCCCCACCCTGGGTTTGAGTCCCGCCGAAATCGAAAAATTTTGGGAACTTATTTCATTTTTAACTCTACCTATTCAGTAGTTTTGGCGTGAAGCCAACATCCAAACCAAACATCTTAACTTCCAACCTTCGCATTTATAAGATTAGTGTTATAGGTACCTATACCTAGGTACGGGTCAACCATTATTAGTAGGTAGGTGCTTACATAAACACCAAACCATGATCAATATCAAGTGCAAAGGACATTAACCCATTTAGACCCGCTGTCCTAGATCTGGGCCATATTTAGACCCGCTGTCCTAGATCTGGGCCATATTTAGACCCACTGTCCTAGATCTGGGTCATATTTAGACCCGCTGTCCTAGATCTGGGCCATATTTAGACCCGCTGTCCTAGATCTGGGCCATATTTAGACCCGCTGTCCTAGATCTGGGCCATATTTTCAAATGTAATACCCAAAATTAGAGCATTATTACAGGATTGACCATATAAAGTCAATTCAATTTTCAAACTACGAGAATAAATAATATTGTAGGTACTTAACACACATTAAATGTTAATATAATATAATGTTATCATGTAACACTAATAGTTATGAAAGATTCAATGTAAATATTAGCTGTTATATATTGACTCGCCCAGCGAGCTATGGAGAGAGCTATGCTCGGAGTTTCTCTGAAGGATAGGATCCGCAACGAACACATCCGACAGAGAACCAAGGTTGTCGACATAGCTCAAAGGATTAGCAAGCTGTATCTCGCGAAGAACTGATAACCGCTGGGGTAAACGTGTTCTTGAGTGGAGACTGCGACTCGGCAAACGTAGTGTAGGACGCCCTCCGACCAGGTGGCATGACGATTTGCAAAAAACTGCTGGCAGATACTGGATGCCGCAAGCTGAAGACAGGGCGCTATGGCGCTCATTAGGGAAGGCCTATGTTCAGCTGTGGACTAATATAGGCTGATAATGATGATGATGATATATTGACTAATTGTTTTATTTCTAGTCTGTAATTTTTTTGTTAGTGAGGTTATATACTTAAATGAATTAAGTTTCACAAATAGCTTTAGAGGAAAAGACAAAAATAATTAAAACATTGTCATACGTGTGATGTTATACCTATTCTTGATAAAATCATTTTGTTTTCAGAGATGATCAAATAACCATTAGTTGCTACTCCAAGAACATAGGAAATAATAGTGAGCAGAACAAGACTACAACTCTTGTTTGGGATAAAAAAGTAAAACCCGTGTCGTCTAGAACGCTGCTGAAATCGGTCTCCATGGATGTTAAAGATGGTAATTACAAGTTTGGTATATCATTCTTCTAGTTTTTTTTTTACTTCAGCGGAAATTATTTAAGTACGGAGAGTACTTATCACTAACATTACATACAAACTTTGTGGCGTAGCGGGCGAAGGGCCGCCTGCGACAGAGGAGGTTGCATTGCGGGTTCGACCCCTGCCTTGGGACTTTCGTTTGTATGATCTGCGGATATTCTCGGTATTTTCTATGCATTTAAAATTTAAAAAAATTATATGTTTATGTTATGCATAAAGTATTTAAATCAGTTATCTAGTAAGTATTTATCATAATATAATACAAGAGGGAGGCGCAGTAATAATACTGGACGAATAATAAAAAATAAAATAAAAAAAATTGTAAAAGCCGTTTTTATCCGCTATAGGATACTTTATCCTATAGCGGACAAAAACGGCTTTTACACTCAGATATCGAAGAGCAAAAATACTATTTCCTCGCTGAGGTGGGATGAAAAGTTACGTGTTGCTCTCGAGTGCAAAGATTTTTTTCTCCTTCGCTTGCTCGGTCATCAAATTGAGCACGCGGTTAAAAAGCAACTTTGCACTCTTGTATAACAAATAACTATTATTTGTTTACATTATATTATTATCGTGTTTAAAATATTCGAAAGGTCCTACGGCATACATTCTGCTGATTCTAACAATTTAGTACCTTAATAATATGATTGATTTGAAGAACAACCTATGTTGTTCTTGTCACATAGGGTTTCAAGATCGGTTTCGAAACTCTTTTTTGTCTCGCTCTGTCCATCCCCAGTCTTTCTTGAATATCTCGGTAACTACTGCAGCTATCAACTTGAAATTTGATATTAAAATGTAAATACGATTCATTGAATTGTGCATCATCTTGAAGTCATCCAAGAAGATGCACCATTCACAAACTTTTTGACTCTCATGTCCAGCTCAATTTACTATTTTTTGTTATTTTCTTCAAACCATAACAAAATACGCACGCTGAACCGCTCAAAACAAACAAGCCTACCTTGCCTAGCCTTGAAGCCTATATCTATGTATCTATTAAAAACTAGTGACCACTAATGGAAACTTGTGCCAAAAAATCACACAACTCCTAACTCCTAATATCTCTTGAAATAGACGTCGCAGAGAGTTGCGAATTTCACCACTGTTCATCAAATTTTGCCCTTTTTCTTGTGATGTATCTTACCTTCCCCTACCCTTCCCACTTCCTTCCCAATAATGAAGAATATACTTCAACGTAGACCTCCGTAGCACGTTCTACGATGCTACGAGCAATCAGCGTAGCATACAAAAGACTTAAACGCGCACGCACCTCTTTACTACACAAAGTGTTGATTCGTAGACCATCGTAGCGGGTGCTAGAATGCTACGAGGGAAATATCACAATCTCCTAATATCTTTCGAAATAGACATCACATTAAGTTGTATCAGATGTAGGAAATTTGACTCTCTTTCTTGAATAACAATATCTTACTTTCCCCTGGCTCTCCCATTTCCTTACCCATAACTAGAAACATACTTTACCGTAGACCTTCGTAGCACGCTCTACGATGCTAGATCGGCGTAGCATACGGAAGACTTCAACGCGCACACACCTTTTTACTAAACATTTCGTAGACCATCGTAGCACATGCTACGATGCTACGGGATGACACAGTCATCCCGTGACCACGACAGTGTAAACCTGTCGAAACGTCGGGAAAAATAGGTAAATAAACGCGATAAATACCCGTTATAATAGTATTAATAATTATGTGACTCTTCTTGTTTACTTCCAAATTTCAAAGATTGGAAGTTCCAATCTTTGAAATTTTGGGTGATTTCTTTGCACTTATTTGATTCATTAGCTGATTTTCTTTGGGGTGATGTCTCGTAGCTCGTCAGAGTCGAGCAGGTGCTTCGTTGCCTAACAATATTAAAGCGCTGACAAAAGGAGGAAAAGCAACGTTTGCCGGAAACAACCATAGTCAGAGACGTACCATTTTAAATAAATTTTACAGATTTCTTGATCTTTTTTATATGTATAATAGATTAATCGTGGGTTAGCCAATATTTATGAATGTATTAAAAAAAATGGAATTTTCAGGCAAAAAGAATAACTATAGTTATATAAAATTATCAAAATGAACTCGACAAGTATTTAATACAAAGCAACGGTGTACTTTTTTTAAAACTTTTTTGTGTTTTTTTTTGTTAATATACACGATGTCGATTACGACCTCTGTGGCGCGGTGGGCGAAGGTCTGCCTGCGACGGGTTCCATTCCCGCCTCGGTAAAGATTTGTGTACGATCTGCAGACATTGGTTCAGGGGGTTCTGTAGGCCTATCACGGGGGTTGTTGTCTAGGGTAGGGTAGAGAAAAATGACATCACATCGTCATACATTGCGTAAATGATTGAAGTTGAATGAATGAGCCTCAAATACTATAGGCATTTGATGACGATGTGACGTAGTTTGTATCTATTCTACCCTAGACAACAATCCCACTGGTCGTTTTCTATCTATGGTACAAACATCTATCTATGTATTGTATCACATTATGTATATTGTATATCAGTTATCTAGTACTTATAACACAAGCTCTGCTTAGCTGGGGCTAGCTTAGGTACTAATGCTACCTACACTAGTTAAGTGTTAATAGTAAAGATGCTTACAAATGTTCGGCTTACAAAAACCCTGTCTGTGGGCGGACGTTCTTCATCTTCTTTTTAGGGATTGGGTTTAAGTATAGAATGTAAATAAAATAAACAATTTTTACCCGAATAATGGGTTTTTCATTACATTACATCCAATTTTGTACAGCAAAACTAGAATAAATTCACTCAAACTGATTTCAATAATTTATTATTGAATAATTATATTGCAAGTTAACACAGGACTTAAACATTTTAAATCTAGTAGCCTAATTCATAAGGATTCCAACGATATATGTTGTACTTAAAGCTCCTTACAAAACTTTAGAGATAATCAGCATTTTAATCACACGCGCAGCCGCCACGCATACGCGCCGCAAAATAAAATGGCCGCCACGTTTGATGGGCTGAGACAATTTCAACGGTTGTTAAGTTTGTGACGGATTTCATGAGCCTTTTGTCAACTTCATTCATATGGCTGTTTTTATTCCAGATGCAGAGAATGAACATAAATGTTATCCAAAAAATTACCCCGAAAAATGTGCAACTTTACTACTCAGAATAGATTCGTTTAACGGCAACGAGTTTGATTTGCAAATTTATACAATATTAAATCATGATAACGTGAATGGTAGCGGTAAGATGATAATTTTGAATACTATAGCATGAGCCCGCGGTTTTGCACGCTCTCCTTAGAAATAAGTAGCCTACATGTTAAGACGTGGATGTATGTGAATTGACGTCAATTGGGTCACGTTAAAAAGCTGGAAAAAGCTGCTCGCGATAGCGCCATAGCGCCCTGTCTACAGCTTGACGCATCCAGCATCTACCTGTAGTCTTTCGCAGGTCCTCATGGGATGAGGACCTGCGAAAGACTGCAGGTAGTGGCCGGAGGACGTCCTACGTAGTGTAGGACGTCCTCCGGCTCCGGGATTACCGAGTCGTGGTTTCCACTCAAGAACACGTTTACCCTAGGGGTTCTGGCCCTGTTTTTGGACACTGGTGGTAACGGCTTCGTAGAGACATCTCAACACCTCGATATAACAATACTCTACTTGTCATCTAGCGAGAGATCGAGGAGCGAGATGGGTCTGTAATTTTCAACGAGGGCTTTATCTCCCTTTTTAAAAAAGAGCTCCACCAAACTCTCGCTTCACGCCTTTGGAGTTCTCCCACTATGAAAGAGGGAAGTAGAGGGGGGGTAGAAAAGGGTCTGTAATTCCTGTATAACAGGGCCTCCTCAAACTTAAAAGCTCTGATGTCAAAAAGTCAATAACTTTATTTCTTTAGGCTTACAAAATAAGCACTTAGACAAGTAAAATTTTATACATAAACAGCTTAATAATTGGTAATTATTATCAAATAAGAAACAAAATATTATTGATTTTGTTCGCTTCAATTTTTTGTCCACTAGTGGAAGAAGCGAAAAATAAACCAGTAGTAGTATTTCGGCACTAGTAGATGTTATTTCGTCTTCACGGGGGTTTTTCTATTTATAAGCTGTCTCAGAGCTAACACAATCTTGTTTTGACTGATGTCTGGCAGTTCATCGTGTATGGGCACGTGCAGAGTATATAAACGGCCATAGAATCCTCTTTCAATACGGTCCTCACATCGTGCGTTTTAAGCTTCGTCAGGTGGCTCCTGCCAAGTTGCTGAGTGAATCTGAGACATCTCTGAATATGTGCTTGCTATCCGTCATGATGAAGTCAATTTCATTTTTAGTGACAGTGTCGGGGCTTCGCCATGTCTACTTCCTTTGAGGCTGTTTCTTAAGAAAAGCTCCTCATTCTCAAGGAAGTTCACAAGTATTTACCCCATGTGTTTCCTAACTCCATAAACATGCGGGCCTATTCGGGATTCGTTGCGAGTCTGGGTTCCAACCTTGCCGTTAACGTCCCCCATAACAACGTTGAAGTGGGCCTTAGTGGTGTTAAAGCACGTCAAACAAATCACTCTTCTTTATAATATTAAAGTATAAATGATGATTAAAATCTAACTAAATGGAACTAAAAATTAATTATTTTGTATATTTTCAGGTTGCTCGGAAACTACAACCATTTTAATTGTAATTATTGTGACAATGTTGATAACATCTACCTTAAGCTTTATAATTTTTAGAGGTTCGTATTATTAAACTACCATTATATAATAATAAAAAAGAAACGCCAATACGTACCATTTCTCAGGAGGCCAAACGCACTTGCGCTAAAACCAAGCGTTGCCGCGTTGGGAGGCTAAAAGTCGATGTTGAATAATGAATACTTTCCAGTGTGGGTTCAACGACGGTTCAACAAAGCACGAGTGGTGGATCAACGTCTCCCAAACCCCACCATTGTCGAGCCTTTCTATGAAGCTGTGGGTTCTCGTGAGTAACTTCATCTCAACCTTAGATCTCAGAGTTCATGCTCACTAGACTAAAGGTATAATACGATACCTACATGGTACTTAGTAAGTTTATAGATACCTACATTTTTAAATTATTACAAAAACAAAAAAAATTAAGTTTTCATAAAAAAAACTTATTTATGGTTGTTTTTTTTCTAAATTTGAAGTGAGCTCCTGTTATTTCCAACAGTGAGGAGTTGTTTCATGGTGATTGAAAATTTAGTTTAAAAGTTACACCGTTTTGTTTAGATGTAGATCGTCGTAGTGAAAAAAAACCTTAGAAACGCTATTATTTTTTTTTGGACCTCAAGACATTGCTTAGTCTGAGTTCCGTTGGCAATATACTTAATGATTTTGCATGAGTTTTTGGGAAAAAATAAATTTTTATTCGTAATATACTTTTCGTCGATAAAATAGGGCTTCGTCTCCCTCATTTCATATGTGCATATTATGCAGACTCACCCTGTATATCAGCAAGCTTTTATTTTGTTACAGCCAACGATGTTTCTCAGAGGGCGCCCTGTCCGCTGCCTGCAGAAGAACTCGAAGGTAATCCTATGTATTTATATCGTATTTATGACCTTCACGTTAAAGACCTTAATCGATAAGTAGGTATCCTTGTTACTGAGAGTTTGAAACCTATCCGTTATTATTCCTAGCTGTAATACATTACAACAAGAATCTTTTGGCAAACGGTCGATGAATCAAATTGTTGGAATAAAGTTTTTTTTTTCGAGTGTTTTTGTCGATTATTTATTGGTTTTTCTTTCGTCACTTTTTACATCGTTCCAACATACGAGGAATTCCTGACACCGAAAAAAAATACATTTTAGGGAAACGTCACAGAAGATTCACATTACTTATTTTGAATTTTCAGAAAACAAAAAATACGTGCATTATGATACACCGTACGAGTGGCGGATTTGGAGATTCGGAGTCAATCGGAATCGTCGAGCGCAGCGTAAGCTCGTGTTTATAATTTACATAATTTATATGAATAGCTTGCATGCGACTTCCTCGAATAAGAAGTAGCCTGCCTTCTCTGGCGATACCTATCAGATAGATTTTATAGATAGCTCACGAGCAAAGCGTAGGTATGAGTAAATCTATAAGAAGAACACGTCGAGCCTACGCATTTGCTCCCCTTGGAGTCGAGACCCTAGGTCCGTGAGATACCGAGGCTCTCCGGGTTTTCATTTTTAAAAAATTATCTGAGAGTCTGGTCGAAGTGACGCGTGACCCGAGAGCTGGTGAGTATCTGGCGCAGCGCATCAGCATTGCTATACAGCGAGGCAATGCAGCTAGCGTCTTGGGCACGCGCGCGACTGGTATTGATATGGATCAGTTGCGCTACCCGTAGATTGTTTGCAACAGTCTGCAGTTAGCTCCATTGTTTCAATTGTAAATAGGTACTAGTTTTAATTTAATTCTATTATTTGATTGTAATTTTCTATGTTTATAAAGTCATTTCCATTAGACCACATTTAACATTTATTTTAACATTGGAATTTCTATACAGAGAGACGGAATTCCTTTCACATCAGAATCTATTGCTTGGATACGAATTATTTAAATAATAGAATTTTAAAGACCTAGAGGCTTCAAAAATTAATACTTGTGGCGTACATACATCACAAATGAATGCACGTCTATGACATTGCGAGGTCTGGAGGTTTATCGTTGGACAGACGAGACGAAACGGCCATAGCGACAGACAATTTTCTTCCGCAACGGAGCGAGTCTATGAGAGCTGAGCTTAGTGATTTGTACAATGTTAACCTTATGGATACTGGTGTTAACCAAATTATTTTAGCTGCACCACTGAGTGTTGCGGCAGTAAAATTATTTAGGTTAGTTTTAGATGTAATTTAGTTGTATAATTGTTTATATACGGGACTGACATAGTCAGCAATAACTCAAAGTCCCATAAAAAAAAAAAGATTTAAAAAAAAAAAAAAAAGTTCTGCCTGTCGGTCTCTTTTCATCCAACTTTCTCTTATTGTGCATCGTTGGTTGTTTCGAAACACTCTTGTATGATACAATCTTACTGTGCCTACCTGTGTATTCGCGTTAATGTGACTAATAAACATTCATTGCATAGAACTGTGTTTTTGAGTGAAGACGTTTCCCTACCTACCGGCTCTCCAAATACTTATAGAGATCTAGACTAAGGTCTGAACTTATTCTCACCGATTCGTGTCAAAATAAACCAAATAGGTAATGTGCACAGTTTATTTTAAATAAATAAGTAGATATGATGACGCAATCGAAAAAGGTTTATAGGTTTTTGTAATTTGATTATTTTATGTTGTGAGCAAAATTGGGTTTGCTTTATTAATGACATTCTTTTTTCCTTTTTCAGCGCCGCGTCGTCCAGGCTCACAGGACATTCAATAAGATACCGCTCATGGAGATGATTTTAATGATGGTACTAGAATTAAGCACGCGGCTTCACCCTTTATTCTAATACAGCCTTTAATTTGCTTCATTCAGTAAACTAGTATTATTGTAACCGTTCCTCGGAGACATTGCATGGTTGCTTATCAGCCTACGTCCAGTGCTGAACGTTCCTCTCCTAAACAAGGAAGTTTTTGCCATAATCACGTCGCTTGGCACGAGGGTTGGTGATCGCAGTAGGGGTGTTAAAAGTACACAGAAGGAAAGTACTACCTTTCTTTTGGTTCCCTTAAGTTGCTGAAGATACGGACAAAATTTATTAAGACACAGTGTCTCTATTGACACCTGTTTTTTTTACTGTCGATTCGGACACCATCAAATTATTGAAGCTGTTGAGTACAGTCGGGTAAACTCGCCTCTTGCGACATTCACGGGTTGGACATTTAATGCTTAATATACCTAATGCATAATGTCTAATATTTTGTTAGTTAGAAATACCTACATAATCAGATAATTATACCTGTACTGAACCACTTTTTCGTCGACTGTATCTGGTACAAATGACTTTTATTCAGACGAAATCGGCTGTTATAACTTAATTGAAAATCGGGTGCCTCCACCACGGGGGCATCACACACCGGGGGCCTAACCCACGAACCCGTAGTTTATCATAGAGCTAGTAGGTACATATGGCATTTCAAAGCTCGCGTTTAGTTTCGAGTGTTGTGAACAAAATTTGTCGCACGCCTAAATAGTTGTGCGAGTTTGGATGTGAACCAATTTAAGGGACGAGTAGGTAACGTGCATTTTCGCGCGACGACATGCGACACGTGGGTAACATTAGTTATAAAAACCATCCAGTCGGTTCGTGCGCAACACGGCTCAAAACGTCGTCTAATGTACGTATGTACGTAGTGTACGTACGTAGTCAGTTTATATGCGTACGTAATAACAGTAAGTACTAGCTGTGCCCGCGACTTCGTTCGCGTGGACTTTGGACAGCATTTATTGGATATATTTTACATTATTATTATCTACATACATAATATTATGTTTCGCAGTTTAATTCTTAGATATCGATTTATTTTGTTTACAAATGTTTACCTACAATATGTAAACCAAATAAATAAATAAACAACATATTGTAATCCAAATAAATCGCTAGGCTAATTAAACTGCTCACATACTTGCCATCGAACTTCACACAGTTCGTTTGATTTTCAATTATATTCTACAATTTGGGGTTGGTAGTGAACGTGATGACGAGATCAGGACGCTAATATTTTCTGATCTCTTGCAGGATGCATTCACATATTAAATTATGTGAATGCATCCTGCGTGCGCTCATGCATACAGCGTGGCCTACCAGTGAAACTTATAGGAAGAATCACCAGTCGGCCTAAATCTTCGCTGAAGACAGGGCGCTATTATTGCGCTCATTAGGGGAGGCCTATGTGTAGCAGTGGACTAATACAGGCTGATGATGATAATGATGACTGATTTTTCTACATTGCAACACTGTTTATAACATAAAAAGAGTAAATGACCATGGATGCGGCAAGCTGAAGACAGGGCGCTATTATTGAGCTCGTTAGGGGGAGGCCTACATCTAGCAGTGGACTAATATAGGATGATAATGATGACTTATTTTTTACGACCTATCAACACTGTTTGTAACAAAAAAGAATGGATGAAATCGGACAACGCGTTGATGAATTACAGCTATAAATACATTTTGTCTTTCATCCCCTCTCCCAAGGGAACCCTACCGAATTCCAGGATAAAAAGTATCCTATGTCCTTCCTCGTAGTATGAACTTAAATCATGACTGCCAAGTTTCATTTGAATCCATCCAGTAGTTTTGGCGTGATGCTCAGCCAAGAAACAGACAGACAGACATAAAAGAAAACAATTACAGTTTTGTCTTCAGTATCGATATTAAAACGCCCTCCAAAAAGAATTTTCAAAATATCTTCAATGTACCTACAGAATTGGACCTGTTACATGTACCTATACCTTTATTTAAATAGATTTGTTATTTTATTAGCAACATAGGTTAAAGTAATAGATGTGTTTTAAATATGAAGTAGGTAGTATAATATGTAAGTTGGTTAAAATTTAATGTTTTTTCCTCTATTTACGGACCATGTACTTTTTTAACTTTGTCTCTCTCTACCAATAAGGTTTGCTGCGGAACCAAATTGGCAGTAGCGGTTATTTTCATACAATAACATTTGGCAGACACTGGCAGAGCCGCAGCTAAATGAAATTGAAGATAAGTTGACACTTGACAGAGACAGACAGACTTGACTGTCCGTGTCGTCGTCCGTCCGTCTGTCGTTTCAGTTCTGTCATGTCAGGTGTCAGATGATCGGATCGGATCCGTTTTCTCTCTCTTCTCGTTTCGTGGTATTGTTCATTGGTTTATTGTTGGACTAAATTTTTATTGAAATAAAATATAAATGTAAATCATGAAATACAAATTCAACTAATCAATTTAGAACTAATTTACTGTTCAAACGTTACTGTGCGTGTCAAATTTTGCGATTTTTGTGTAAAACCCGTGCGATAAAATGGATGGAACATGGGTGTTAGTTTTGCTGGTTTTAGTGATGTTGGTGGGTTCCTACGTTGCTGGGAGCATCCCGCTGAACGTAAACATGTCTGAGGTATATTCCAGTGCAAGTTTTATGTTGCATTTCATCCGATTTTCCCTAAAAATGTCCTTGGACGTGCACCCATCTGGTTGGCCACGCGACAGTACATTTGGCAATGTTTACGAAAGAATTTCGAAACTTGATCATATCCCACCAGTTGGTGAATGTGTAAAAGGTAATTATTTATCTAATTTGTAAACTAGCTACCTAAGTTTACAAATTAGATAAATAATTACCTTTTATACATTCACCAACTGGTGGTTCCTATTTCGAAATTCTCCCTTATTTGATATTTTGAGACCATAGCTTATAAAATTTAGGTCTGAGTGTTTCCTACCTAATATACTTAAATTCAGTAATATAAGTCAGTTGGTAGGTATAGGTCATGCAAGTATTTATGATTTCTGTGTAAACAGCCTCGAATGGGAAACTGCGCATGGTACAGTTAAGTGCAAAGCAAGAGATTCCATTTGTCATAATTTACATTACAAACCTACCCACCAGGCAGTGGGTAAGTATGTTGGTATCTTTGTTCTTTCTAAATGCCTACCCACATGTGCAAGCTATTAACGAAAATAAGTAGGTACCTACCTAATGTAAATAATAGGCATTAACATAAAACAAACGCATTTATTTATATTTATACTAGAGCTACACCTTCGTTAAGCTATTCTTCCCTACTAGATGAAAGGACATCTTCATCAGATGAAGAATAATTAATATTAATTTCATCAGTATTGCAATTTTCACCCTCAGTGTCTGAATCGCTTGATTTGTTTTATTTATCACCCACCATTTTATGTGTTTGGCGATGTATCATATTAAAGCTTCAGCTAGGCATGATAAACACAGAGATATAATTATGTTTTTGTTTATTGTTTACTCTTCAGGACAAACTGAAGAAGGTGACAGTTTTTGGAGCAGGGCTGCTGGTGGGGACCGCCCTGGCCGTGATCATCCCCGAAGGTGTGCGAGCGCTGTTCAGTGAACGGCCCGCTGCGACTCCGAGTACAAAGGACTTCACAGCGGAGCCACCGGGCCATGATGACGATCTTCATTCTGTGATAGGAATATCTCTAGTTCTTGGTAAGTTTTTTTTCATCTCTCATTTTCTTGTTGCGGTGCTTCGACGCGGGGTGGCGCGAATTTTTTTGTGGTTTTTATTTTTTTCTGCGTTTTGCAAGAAATAAAACTAGCGGGAAAGTAATTTGTCGCAAATCGTAAACCAATTTCTATGAACTCATGATAAAAGTAACTTTGTTACACGGGTATTTTTGGAGCATTTGTCCGTGCTAAAAATCAACATTTTCCGAAATTTTTCCAAACAAAATACAAATGAATCAAAGTTAGTTTAATAATTATTATTTTTCGAGAGTGAATAGGTATCTTCTAGTCTAGACCTTCGTGATACATCGTCGGCCACATCTTCACTTTCCATTAGGTGAGACTGTGGAGAAGAGGGTCTATTGCCTATAAAAAAAGTGTTTTCGCCGATTTCTTATTCAATTGTGGGCCGATTTTGACGATTCTTGTGATTGTTTTATTGAAAATGATCATGTGGCGGTCGCTCATATAAATTTTATTCCCAAGAGATTAGGTAATATTTTTGTCCAACAAAACTTTAAATATAAGTCATAAATGAATATGATGTCGGTTTTTGTAAAAATGTATTTATTTTATTTATTATTATCTGTTACAGGTTTTGTCTTCATGCTTCTAGTAGACCAGGTTTCTTCGAAGTACAATGACCCCACCAACCCCGTGGAGAAGAATGTCACCGCCACCGTTGGCCTAGTGGTGCATGCAGCAGGTACTGACCACTCTTACTACCTCTCATACCCTGCAAACATAATCTTATATTGATAATTCATCATCATCATCAGCCTATAATAGTCCACTGCTGGACATAAGCCTCCCCTAATGAGCGCCATAGCGCCCTCTCTTCAGCTTGCCGCATCCAGCATCTGCCAGCAGTCTTTCGCAAACCTTCATCCCACCTGGTCGGAGGGCGTCCTACACTACGTTTGCTGGGTCGCGATCTCCGCTCATGAACACGTTTACCGCAGCTGTTGTAGGTTCTTCGCGAGATAATGACCAGCCCACTGCCAGTGACACGTCAGCTTGCAAATTCTTTGAGCTATATCGTGTTTGGTTCTCTGTCGGATGTATTCGTTCCTGTTATTTTTATTTGATGTGCAAACTTAGCTATTAATTCCTTTATACTTAAGTCACTAAACTATAATTACAAGATAAACGTTTTTAATATACATAGGTTTAGCACATGACGTGCGAAACAGGGCACTGTCATGATTTTTTTATAATAACTATTTTTAACAATCGTGTTTGCACATTCAAGGAACTAAAGAAAAAAAAACCAATTGTATATCATTTGAGTTATTTGCGTAATGTGATTTATAATAAAAAAAACATATTGACGCCAATTACGGTACGTTAATACCATTTTTCGTAATCTTTATCGAAAAAATTTCAAAAAAAAAACGTAATAATCTATGCGGTACAAGGCAAGTGTCCTTAGTTTAAAAAAATAAAATATGAACTAGGTACTTTAAAATTTAAAGTACCTCGTTAATATTTTATGTTTAAATATCATAAATAATTGTGAAAACTATCATCTTTCTTCATACTTACCTACTTCTGTTTTTCTCCTAAACTATAAATCACAAGTTTTTTTAATTTTCATCTCATCACCGTATTAAATTATGCTATAGTATACCAAAGGAACCTTCGGCTTATTTTTGCTTAAAAATGTCCTAATTAATAGATAATAGCCGCGTACCCACCTAGCGCACAGGCTCGCGCGGCAGCCTCGGTGTCCAGATCGCGAGCGATGGCTCCCGAGGCAGCCTCAGTAGTTTTGTTCAATTTACGTGAACAAAAGCGCCCGAGGCAGCCCGAGGCACGTCCACACCAGCCGAGGCATTTGGCTCGCGAGGCTGCCGCGCGAGCCTGTGCGCTAGGTGGGTACGCGGCTATTCAGCAAAAACTTGATTTATGCGCTTACGCCCGCCGCTCTGCTCTGTCCCGCTCCTAATATAAATGCAAAATCCTATGCCTATCCTTTTCACAAAATGGCGTCACATATTGCTCCCTTAAGCGGTTTCTGTGGTTGTGTGTTCGTTCACAATTTCACATGGTTTTGATGTCTTCTCTGTGTAGCTCTTAAGGTGGGCCTGAACCTCTAAGCTCCCATACAAACGTACTATTCGATTCATTTGGAAACTACGTTCCCAATTGTAATGAAACTTTGAATACATAATCGGATAAGAAATAGCTATGTTTGTATCGTTTTAGTTTTTCAAAATAAATAATCATCATTAAATTAGAGCGAAAGTAATAAAATCGTTTGAAAATGGATAAAAATGAAATTTCGCTCTCACTTTATGATGATAAAGTATTTTGAAAACTAAAACGATACAAACATAGCTATTACTTATCCGATTACGTATGCAAAATTTCATTAAAATCGAGGACGCAGTTTCCAAATGAATCGAATAGTACGTTTGTATGGGAGCTTAGAGGTACAGGGCCTTCTTAATCGGCGGCTATGCCCCGTGAGCGAAGCTGCGAGCTGAGACTAGATCATAGATCGCATTTCTTCTATTTTATTTATAATCTCTAATATACAATTTACAATTATAGGAAAATCCATTTCGAGTGCCCATAATCGCTTGATATTGCAAGTTATTGTTCATACAATTAAATGGGTAGGTATTTCGTTCCGCCCATTGCATTTACTAATTTTAAACTGCAGTTTTCATGTTACTCACTGTCACCTCCAAAATGCGCTGAACTGATGATGGTTCCAAAAGCCGTGTACGTACAAAGCAACAGAAACCGCTAAACCACATAATTAATTAAACCGCTTAACCCGCAAAACAACAGGAGCCACTGAACCGTTTCAGTTATACAATGTCTTTGGAATTTTTCAAGTAATAATTTTTGAGAATTCATAGCGTAAGTAAAATAGGTACCAACTAAATTAGATTCAAATATACTTAGTATTAGTAGGAAAACGCTATGGAATTATTCTGTCAGCTATACAACACTAAAGAAAACATAAATAAAAGAAGTGTGAAGAAAAGGCGGTTCGTACAATTCATGTCACGTGCAATTTTCATTCATTTACGTCGAATTGGTTCACCGACTACTGCTGTCTTACGTTTTAGCAGTTTCTGTTGCTTTGTGTGTACACGGAATTTTGGAGTAGTCATCTGTTCAACGCTTTATGGCGGTGACTGTAACCGTTTTAGTACAATGCTTATCATGAATTCAGTCAAGCCTATACGTGTTGTTATGCGTAAATTGGCAACGGGTTTTGATAAGGCTGGTCATAGAATAATAATAAACCGTGTTTATGTTAAACATGGTTAATTAGCGTAAAGATAACATAAATGCTCTTTTGGTATGACTAACTGCTGCCTCTGGCTCCGCGCTGACGTGGTATAATGCGCGCAAATCTTTATGTATGCTCGGATATATGCGCGAGTGGGTGCGCAGAGCGTATTTTAAAGCCCTTCTCCCATTACGATACTCCTAAGATACGAGACTTGAGTCGAATATCAGTTGAATACTAGTTCGCTCATTACGCTACTAAAAATTTCGTATTTGCACACTTCTAATTGAGAGGATATATATACATGTAGGTACATAATGTCGAGAGATTCTAGTAACGAAGAAGCACTTGCGTCTTTGTTATTTTATAAAAAAAGAAAACATCTGCGCAAGAACAAAAATACTGTATTCATCTTTATCTTGAAAGAAATAAACATTTTTAGAGCTTTTGTTGCCGCACGCGGACAAGATGATAGTTGTTTTTTTGCATCTTACAGAATGTAAAAAGTCTTGTGCGTCTTGTCAGATTATTGAAACCCTGCTATACCGACACCAAAAAGACATATTACTTTGGAGACGCGACGCGCGGGCGACCTGCATGTCGGGTATCGCGAGACTAGTAGCGAACGCATAGGATACTGGTATCGTAGTGAGCGAGTCTCCATTTAAATGTATGTGAGATACTTGGCGGCGACTAGTCTCCGAGATTTGCAGGATACTTGTGCGTATCGTAATGAGAGAAGGGCCTAAGTGGTCAGGGGACGCAAAGGGCGATTTACGAGCGACGAAAATTATTCCTTAAATGGAATCCTATGAGATATAATATAACACACTACGCGTCAACGGAACTGCGCGCCTTTTTTGTTTGATTTGTTCTAATTTGACGCGCTGTGCCGCGGCCGCGCAGTTCAACTGACGCGTAGTGCGTTACTACCTTTAGTCCACTTGTAAAGTAAATAAATAAAAAATATAACCTCCTTTTTCGAAGTCTGTAAGCGTGTTTAAAGTAAATGATTGTTTTTTCCAGCTGACGGCATAGCCCTCGGCGCGGCGGCGACCACGGCTCACGCTGACGTGGAGCTGATCGTGTTCGTGGCTATAATGCTGCACAAGGCGCCCGCGGCATTCGGACTGGTGACGTTCTTGCTGCATGCGGGACTGGACAGGTAGGTGCCTGTGCGGGCCCACTTCTGGGCGGAGGGCTGGGATAAACTGGATATGGAGATGCGGATGTAAATTTAAATGCGGTAGTAGATGATGATGACCCATGTCGTGGACGGCGAAGGTCCGCCTGTGACACAGGAGGTTGCGTGTTCGATTCTCGCCTTGGGACAAATATTTGTACGATCTGCTTATATTTTTGTTGCTTCTTTAGTTATGGGTGTTCGTGTTTCACATGTATGTACCTATAATAAAAAGATACAATATGTACATCTAAGGAACGTAAAGAAAATACATAGCTTGTGAACATCTTCTTAGACTTACCCCAATGTTCCTACCTAAATATATTATTTTTTCTCTTAAGAATTTATAAATTCACTTAGAGAGCTTTCTGTCCAAGAGTCCTGTAATGTCTAAAGGAAATAAAATAAAGCACTTCGAATTTTGAAAAAAAAAAAAATCTTCTAGTAGGTAGTACATCGTAAAACTAAGGGCTTTCTAAAGGTAATTAACTTAAACAAAATAATACCTACTTTGATTGTTAGGTTCAAGTCGTAGTTGATAAATTTCGAAAATTACCTATGATTTATAAACTTTTTTACTGAGGCAGTAAAAAAAAAGTTTATCATAGGTAAGAATCACAAACTGCCCAATGACATTTTTAGAATTAAACTATTACAGAGGCGTTAAATAAAGCTAATAATAGGTATCTATATAAAAATAGGCAGCGGCGCTAGTTTGGGTCGGGGTATCGCCTTAATGGTACTTAGCTACGTTTATGTACCTTTTCCCTCTCATTGGCGAAAATAAGCGAAAAAGCGAGGACGTATATTACCTAGTTTTTCTATAGTTTAATTAATGTTGTTAATTATATATCTATACAACCTGCTTACTTATACGTAAAATCCTTAACAAAACTATTCATACCAATATCACATTCATCAAAAAAAGCCAACTACACAGTAAATACACTAGACGAAGAGGTGATCATCTTGTTTTGCCTACTATTAGAACCCAACAGGGTAAAAAGACTATTACTTTTGAAGGGGCCCAGTTCTATAACAGGCTACCTGAAGACATTAAAGGTGCTGGAACGTTTGGCGTGTTTAAAACCAAATTGCAAAAATATATATTTGAGGATGTAACACTACTAAACATAACTTAGAAAGACGAAAAATAACATAATTATAGACTTAGTTTAAGTTTCTCATGTAAGTAGCATATTTGTTGTAAATGAGAAAATAAAGATCTTTGAACTGAATTATAAGTGTTAATTTTGTTTCAGGAATCGTATCCGCAAACACCTTTTGATCTTCTCTTGCGCCGCCCCGCTGCTCGCTCTGCTGACTTACTTCGGGATCGGGGACCAGAGCAAGCAGACCCTCAGCGATTTTAACGCTACAGGTAATCAAAATATGATGCACTATCTACTGCCTGGGGCTTCGCCCGCGCTTTTAATGTATCCCATTTTTCGGGTTAATACAGGGTGTTTGGTACATGGACCAACAGGATTTGATGCGCTAGATTTCCCCGATAGACTCGATGTCCTAACTGTGACAGTAGCTTAGATATGCAATTTTTTAGTTTTTTTTGAAACCACCCGAAATCTTGTCTTTAAATCGTCATAAATTTTTTGTGTGCTTATAATACCACAAAATAAAGTATGCTTGTATTCTAAAATGTTTTCTTATTCTAAATAAATAATTACTTGTTGCAATTAATATCCACAAAAAAACTTCTGAGCTTTCAAAGTGGTAAATCGGTGTAAATGTTATGAGGTTTTTTTCAATGAATTTAGAATTTGTCAAAGTGACAAATTCTAAATCGGGCCTAAAAGTCATTTTGAAATTAGCTTTCTTTTAAAAAGTTGTTTAGTTATTACCCTTTCCAACGATATGCTACATGGCAGAAATAATACATCAGGGGTATATCAGATAATAAAAATACGTTTTTTTATGTTATGTTGTTTTTGTTACATTTAAATTACAAAATTTGCTCAAATTGGCCGCCTCCACACCTTATACATACATGCACGACACCTTTTTCTGATTTCTGTGGTTGAGGTTAAAAGCAGAATTTCCTCTTGCATTTTTACGAATGCAGTGTTAATTCGTTCCACTAAAATTTCTTTTGTGGGCACCTCTGTTGCATAAACTAATTCTTTTGCACGTCCCCATATGTAGAAATCCAGGGGTGTCAGATCCCCAGGTCTGACACCCCTGCCTGCCTGCCCTGCCTGGGGTTCCTTTCAGCGATAATTCAGTGTTATGTTTGGAGAGAAAACAGAGAGCTTAGGTACTTTACTTTTCAGAATAGGGCCCTTGGCAGTGCCAAGGTTGGTTATATCGCCTATTCCCGATTGTCCCTACCCTCTACGTTCCTACTAGGAACAATCGGGAAAAAAAATCCCGTTTGTTCCTAGCTACGATCATACTAGGAACAATCGGGAAAAAATATTCCCGATCGTTCCTAGTAACGCAGGGAGAAAATTGCTCGTGTTCCTACCTACTGTTTTGCCACTGAGACAAATACTGAAAATTGAACCAGCGTTCTCGGAAAGCGCAAGCGTTCTATGATGTTGTTATGTGTGCTAGTGCCGCTGACTACTGTACTTAACTTTTAACCTATTTTGATCAAGTATCAATATCACCACACACTATCTTGAGTTTTTTTCCATCTAAGCCTTAGATTAAACTGTAGCTAGATAGAAATCCATAGACTTACTTCGATATGCGGTTAGCAAAGCCACACGATTTTACCGCTTCACGTAAACATTTGTTTTTAGCGGCTCTGACGATTTTTTCCGTAATAATGTTTTCCCTGAGAAACGATCTACCTTTTCAAATTTCAAGATAGTTTTTTTGGTTGGTTGTTTTTTATTTCACAGAAAACCATGAAAATTATTAAAAAGTAAAAAAAAAATGCAAAATGTATTTACATCCACAAGGCCCCGACGAGATTCGAACTCGTGATCTCCTGTTTACTAGACAGGCGCTTTAACCAACTAAGCCACGGCGCCTACAATGGTGGCGTCGAAATTATCTATCGTTAGATATGGCAGATACAGCTTCATTAGTAGTTAGTACGTTAGACCTTTAGAAGGTTTAGTTGTAGCTCAGTTGCTAATTGTAAAATACCCGACCTCATATAATGCGTAACAAGACTATTATTTTAGCGAAAAAAAAACGACCAATTTTTGTAGGTTAGATGATCTTAAACCTTCTACTTATCTGCAATTTAGTTTTGATCCCTAATGTCTGGTCTGACGACCTCTGTGGCGCGGTGGGCGAAGGTCCGCCTGCGACGCAGGAGGTTGCGGGTTCGATTCCCGCCTTGGGACAAATATTTGTACGATCTGCAGGTATTTGTTCCGGGTGTTCTGGTCGTTTTCTATGTATAGTAAAAAATATCTATCTATGTAATGTATTGTATTACGTATATCAGTTATCTAGTACCCATAACACAAGCTCTGCTTAGCTTGGGGCTGTTGAATTGTCCAGCATTATTTGTTAGTTTGACGGGAATAGGCTCCGAAACTACTGAACCGATTTGAAAAATTCTTTTACCATTAGAATCCTACATTATCTCTGATGAACATACGTTTATAGAATGTACCCGGGCGAAGCGGGAACCGGCCGCTACTCATGAGTAAATGTATAAACCCTTGTCCGCAGGCATAGCCATGCTGTTCTCAGCAGGTACATTCCTCTTCGTGGCAACTGTCCACGTGCTCCCCGAGCTGACGTCCCGCGCGCATTCCAACACGCACTCCCTGCTGCCCACGGCGGACGCGCGCGGGCTGGCCGGCCTGCAGCCCTGCGAGCTGGCGCTGCTGACCGCGGGGGCGCTGCTGCCCGCGCTGCTGACCGTGCATCATCAGCATTGAGGTGGGGGGGAGGATGGAGATGCGGTTACAGATGCTGATGACGCTCTAGACAGCAATCTACATCTCTGATGTCGATTATTCGCGTCGCTATAAAAAGTCATTTTGCGTCTTCCTCCGCTAACAATTGACTCAGGTTTTTGACAGCTCGACTTGATTCACAGCCGGTTTTTCATCCACTTGTCACATCGTGTTGTGTTTGTCAACAGTTTCTCATTTGCTAACATATTTTCTACCCGGCTCTTGTCAACGATGTGTTTAAACTATTGTCGAAAATAACAATCGGATGAAAAACCGGCTGTAAGACGGTTACAGGATTCATAAGCCAGCGATCTGCTCGTACGGATCGCGAAACTGAGCCTCGACACTTAGGCCGGCTTGCATAAGAATATTTAACTGGCTAAGTGCCGACTTCACCGTTTCCTGCTAAAACATTCATCAACAAAGTTGAGTAATTTTTTTAATCTCGATTTATTTGACACCGATTAAAGATTAATAATTCCTTTTGTGTGAAATGACAGATCTAGAACTCGGTTTAGTTGCTAAACGATCAGTTAATAGTCCGAAAAGCCTAGATAGTGAGAAAATTCTTTATTGCACCCTTAATAATAGAAAAGACATTAATATAATGTAATTGTTAAAAGTTTGAACATGAATAGGTATAAATTGGGATTGAACGTGTTTGTAAGACAAAAATGGAATGACAATGAAATAATAGAATTAAATTAAAACTAGTAGCAAAATTTTACAATTGAATCATTTGAACTAACTGCAGACTATTGCTACAAACTAGAGGTAGCTCTACTGATCCATATCAATACCAGTCGCGCGCGCGCCCAAGACGCTAGCTCCATTGCCCCGCTGTACAGCAATGCTGATGCGCTGCGCCAGATACTCACCAGCTCTCGGGTCACGTGGCCCTTTTACCAAAATTTAATGTACCTATGCAAAAATAATTAAAATTGGCTGTTTACATTATTTTCAAGGGCTGACTTGTTCAATGATCTCCCGTCTTAGATATAAAGGATGACTCACGTTAGACTGTGCCGGGTCCGAACCGAATGTCGGCCGTAGGACGTTCAACTAATTATTACATGTATTTTGTATATGGACACACCCGGCCGTCGCTCGGTTGCCGCTATACCGAGCGGCAACCGAGTGACGGCCGAGCAACGGACAACGAACTAGAGGTCGGCCGAGACTCGGCTTGGACCCGGCTCGATCTAGCGTGAGTTATCCTTAATTGGAACGAGTCCATTTGACGTTAATATAGCCGTGATCGTCTTGTCTCATATTTGTATTAGACTTCCGTAGTTCCCTGTCCGCACGGTAGAGGCGCTCTACCAAAATCTATGGAAAAAGCAGACGTCACGATCACGTCCCGATACGCGCATTAACTCTTCACTAATTCTATCCCGAAAATCAAGTCGATTGGTTGCTTAGTTAGGGCGTGAAGGAAGGACAAACAAACACACTTTCGCATTTATGATATTAGTTGTGTTGACATTAAGAGAACACGTCTTATGTGAAAGGTATAGTTTGTAAATAATAAAAGACGATAAATGTAAGTTTTAGAAAATTAGCTGCCTACAGTGGTAGTACATACATTAGCCAATTTTAGACTGTTAAATATTCCTATAAAATTTTGACTGAGATTTATCTTTCCTATTTTTACTTTGATTTTATTGTTATCGATTCGAATTATCAACCCTAAAAAATATAAGAACTATCGTAGTTCTACGAATTCATTGCGGATGTAAGCAGGTGTCGAATTCTACTAAGCAATCTCTTTATTATGACGATGGTATCGTCCCAGAATCGTTCATAGATGAAAGAAGCTCTAGATAGTGCTTGCGGTAGTATTTTCGTGGATAGATTGATAGAATGGATTCCCTTGACACTTCTGACACGGGATGCGTATCAAAAGTGTCCATCTGTTAGTTTGGGGGCATCCATTATTTACGTGAGGCGTTTAGGGGGGGAGGGGAGGGGGTCGAGCCAAATCTCACGAAATCACACCAAGGGAGGAGAAGGGGTCGAAAAATCGCCAAAATCAC
The DNA here is from genome assembly GCA_947086465.1 of Eupithecia exiguata. NCBI lineage: Eukaryota > Metazoa > Arthropoda > Insecta > Lepidoptera > Geometridae > Eupithecia > Eupithecia exiguata. Next base: position 658,299 of record OX352254.1, read on the forward strand.
ATCAATTTATGGATGCCCCCTTTCTGTAGTCGAAGGTTAAATGCAAAAATGTGTCATTCTGAGATTAATCAATGGTGTCGCCATTGATATCGTGAACCGATAAATTTAGTTGAGTAAAGAAATCCCTGAGGAAAGAAGAAAAGAGATGAAACGTAAGTGTTCTTCCAACAATAATGAGGTTCGTTGTTAACCCGCTTACATCCGTATTGAACCTTGAAATAGTTTTGCATTTCAGTAACAATACTTGATTTTTGTTAGATAGTATATTCGTTGATCGAAGCAGGATGTGAAAGAGCTTTGAAGGTTTCATCGGCCGGCACATTGTTTTGTTTCCCAATATCGCTGTGCGTACTGAAAATTACGATAAGCGCAGCCGAGAATTGAAAAAAAAGTAACGTCCAATACGTTACTTTTTTTCAATTCTTTCCGATGTTATGGTCATCCGTCAAAAATCTTCAAACCTCTATTTTGTTTAACTAGTTAAATTTAACTTGAAACCACAGAACAAACTCAATTCGTTTGTTGTGATTTTTAACATTTTATTTAGTTAGAAATTTATAAAATTTTGATGTAAATTTTCAGGCATTCTATATTAATTTGTTATTGGCTTTGTACTTCTTCTTGCAATGTGAGGATAGCGGCCAAATTTAAAATATATATTTTGAATCGTTTTTGTCTTTAAGAATTTATTTAATGGTTTTGAAATTACTATTTAGATAAAGCATTCTACAAAAACTTGCAAGTTTTTTATACATTAGGGCAATTAGTGAAATCTCTATGTATGTAAATTATTTTAGTTAGTTTTTACTTTAATCGTTCCTGCACTTATAAATGTATACGTATCAACTGTTATCAGCAACATCAGGTACGCTCCGACTCCGGTCCGTTGGGCGTACAGCTTAAATGGCATTTTCGAATGCGCTAAAAAGCTAAAGCAGCATTTTTTTTCCAATCACTTTACCATGACAGTGGTGTTGTCGCAGAAACGTCCGTTGATAAAAGAAACTAGATAGTTCGTGCGGTGTTATTTGTGCGGAGAGATTGGTAGAATGTTTTAAGAGTCACCTTCTCGTCAAATTGTATTGACCGACATCGCAGACCGCATCAGTCTGAGATACGCTTAATGGGTCTCACAGACAGGCGCGGCCTGCGGTGGCGGTGAGTACAATTTGACAACACCTTCTCGTCAAATTGTACTTACCGCCACCGCAGGCCACGCCAGTCTGTGAGACCTATTATACCTTGACAGTTGACACGCGCCGTAGTCTGTAGCTTTTTTATCAAAGGTAAAATGCTAAAATCTGTCAATCTGAGACGATACCATTGCTATGGTTAACTGAAGCGATTAATTTAGTGGAATTGGCCCTGAACGGATAATGGACATGTATATTGTGATTGTGTATAAAAAAAATGTTTTGTCGGTAGGTTAGTAAGTGTATTAAGTGTAATAGTTATTCTGTATATTATTGTGATGAATATATTTTGTAAATAAATATAATGCTTACTGTATTTTTTGTTTTGTTTCTGCTTACCTTATCGTCGTGATTAAAACGCAAAAAAAAACAAATAAAATTTCTCAATTTTTTTACTTGTTTTTATTTTGTATTTCACGTATAAGTAGATAAACTATGAATCAATAATACATTCATCGTTCATTTATTTTACAATAAAACTTATAAAAAAGGTTTTAAAATATGTTTAATCTCAAACTTAGCAATATTTCAATCTCTTTTCCAATACTCCGCTTTTAAAATAAACTTATGAATAAATATATACATAACTATCCAATATTTTAATTTAGTTGATATCAATAATTATAAATATTGCACGAACATTCACCATTTTTCTAATTATAGGTACTAAAATAATCTTTAATAACAAAGAAAATTACAGTCAAATAATAGAATTAAATTAAAACTAGTATTTACAATTGAAACAATTGAGCTAACTGCAGACTGTTGCAAACAATCTACAGGTAGCTCAACTGATCCATATCAATATAATATTATAGGTACTTAACTAGGTGGCACATAATTTAAATATCAAAAAAATCTCCACCTTCAAAAAAAAGTATAAGTTTTATTTCTGTCAACGGATTAGCATTGCCATTCAACGTGGCAATGCTGCCAGCATTCTGGGCACTTCTGGTGACAGCTTAGATTTTTAGAAAATAGATTTAAGTGTAAATATTATTTGTAATTATTGTATTATGTTATTGTTATTTTCTTTGAAGAAATTTATGTAACAAAATAAATGTATAACCTTACTTTATACACAAAACATAAATTTATATCAAATTCATAATGATTGGTAGGTACCTACTATATATACATTTGACAACGCTCTTCTGATCTATAATTTAAGTCTACTCACACAAGGTGTTTTGCTGCAATTTTTTTTTCTTAGAAAGCAGTTTAAAAGTTCTAAAATAATGCTAAATACAACGGCTTGAAAACGTAATATGAAATGGTAAGAACTACAGCCAAAGTGACGAGGCGCAAGGTATGGTGAACGTAGTACAACCTGTAAAAGAAAAACTTTAGGTAGTTACTAAACTTGACGATGAATCAAAGCCGGACACCATCAGAGGGACTCATTTTGAATGACAATCTTTATCAACGCGATTAAGATATATTAAGGCGCATACCCGACCCAAACTAGCGCCGCCACCTACTTTATCTTATTGAAGAAAGAAAGAAAGAAAATACATTTATTGGCACACACACAATAGGTACCTACTTACATTAAAAAACATAATTACCGCTAACCTAAATGTGTTAGTGAACCAATTAGGTCCTGCCTCAGCTTAATTATTATTATTGTTCCGTTTAATAAAGGAAATTTCAAAAATCCATCGCACAGTTTGTAATACCTAATATAAGCTTTTTTTTAATGCCTCTGTAATAGTTTTATTCTATTTTGTTGAGGCAGTGAATAGAAGTTGCCCTTGGTGGCCACCAAAATCTATTTTAGATTCTCTGCCTAAACTAAATAGAATAAAACTTTTGCAGAGGCATTAAACAAAAGCTTATAATAGGTATCACAAACTGTGCGATGGATTTTTGAAATTTCCTTTGTTGAACGGATTAATAAGATAAAGTAGGTGGCGGCGCTAGTTTGAGTCGGGTATGCCCCTTAACGACTAACTTTTACCCGCGATTTCTCTCACGTGTTAAAGTCACCAGGTAAAAGGATTGAAACAGATTAGGTAACACTTTCATAGCCATGACGCACATGTCCCTCGTGACCAGCGCAGGAGGGCGGCGGCGGCGCGGCGTGGTGTGCATTTGTTAAGTTTATTTGTGATAATTACCTGTTCCATTTCTTCTGTGCTTCGGGAAGGGTCGATAGGTCGTCTTTCAAGAGGTAAACACGAAGGCCTGTTGAAAAAAAAAGTATATAGGTAGGCACCACAGACATTATATTTTATGTAGGTACTATCTGCGAGCGGCGAAATCTCTGTGGTAGGCACCTATTTGCCAAAAAAGAGAGTTTTTTTCACGAAAGAAGTACCTACCCGACGCGGCGCGCTGTCGGCAGTGCGAGCGAAAGAGATAGTGAGTTTAGCGAAGAAAAAAATTACAACATAAACGAAGGTGACCGAAAAATACTTTTTTGGTCACCTTCGTATATTCTTCGGCTATGGATTTTCTTCTTTCTGTCAGTTTCCTGTAGTTATTAGGTATACTTTTTTAGTTTTGGATCGTGACGGCGGACTTTCGCCCACCTTTGGATATGCCTGATCAAAAGAACTTAACAAACAAGTACTCCAGGTAGGTACCTAGATGTACCTATCATTGGTGGCTCACCAAGTAAGAATATTTCACACAGGGACTCCCAGCTCATGTCGCTCATGTTGAATGGAAACACTGCTTTATCAGCATCTGATAACGAGCTCCACATCGAACGAACTCCTGAAACAAAAAAAATTGGTAAATAATAAATACCTAAATAAAAAGTCATTTATTGCCTAAAAAAAATCTTAACCTAAACAAGAATTTTACACAAAAATACAAAAAAATAGGCAAAGGGAGTAGATTCAGCTTTGTGCTGCTAGGTACCGTTTTTAAGAAGCATCATTAAATAAATAAAAATAAAAGTTTCTTTAACAGACATTGTCCATGACATTGACATTGTCATACATTTATAAGTTACAAAAAATCAAGAACTAAATAAAAAAAAATGAATTATTTAGAGAACAAATGAGTGCGAAAATTCATTTCAATTCATTTTCAAAGGGTCTTATTGCCTTCTTTCTTTTCTATCTGAGAAAAAAAAACTAAAATATATTATTGACATAGCTAAGGGAAAAAGCGTCGATTTTTTTTAGTTTGAATTTATAAAATAAGTAAAAAATGAATGTAAATTCAAAGTTTTCAGTATAAAAACTTATGTGCTCGCTGACTAGTTGTAATTGTTTTATTTAAGTGTATATTATACACTTATTGCCTAAAAATCTAAGCCGTCACCCGTCGTCGGTAGTGTGCCCAGAATGCTGGCAGCATTGCCATGTTGAATGGCAATGCTTATTCGTTGACCGAAATAAAAGCTAGCATTCCGATCACCTGTGGACTCTATGATAAGTTTTGTAAAGTCTTTGTATATTTCGTGTGCCCCAGAACCCCAAGGACCTAGGGTTTCCACCCTAAACGGGTCCAATACGTAACCTCGATTAAGATTTACGTATTTTCGCCGTTTGAGGGACTCAGCTGATGTTGCTGCTTATATCCATACTAATCTCACTAATCTCACTTCTCACTAATATTATAAACGTGAAAGTTTAGATGGATGAATGGATGTTTGTTCCTTTATCACGCCAGAACGGCTGAACGGATCTGGTTGAAATTTGGCACAGAGAGAGATTATAGTCTGTAATAGAACATAGGCTACTTTTTATCCCGGAATTCCCACGGGAACGGGAACTACGCGGGTGAAACCGCGAGGCGCTGCTAGTATTATTATAAATTCGAAAGTATCTGTCTGTCTGTCTTTTACCGTTTCACGCCTAAACGGCTGAACGGATATTAATGAAATTTGGCAGGGAGGTTAATGGTATCCCGGGGACAGACATAGGCTACTTGAAAAGCGCGTGCGAAGCCGCAGGCAACAACTAGTGTATAATAAATAAAAGAGTAATATACCATCATCCTGGAACTTCCATTCTTGAGTTGAGAAATAAAACAAGATGTTCGCCAACTTTATCACTTTGTTGTACAACTTCAGCATTCTGAAAAGAAGCACGGTAATGAAAACGACCTCTGTGGCGCGGTGGGCGAAGGCCTGCCTGCGACGCAGGAGGTTGCGGGTTCGATTCCCGCCTCGGGACAAATGTGTGTACGATCTGCAGACATTTGTTCAGGGTGTTCTGGTCGTTTTCTATGTATAATAAAAATATATATCTATGTAATGTATAATATTATGTACATCAGTTATCTAGTACCCATAACACAAGCTCTGCTTAGCTTGGGGCTAGATAATGCTGTGTGAATTGTCCAGCATTATTTATTTATTTATTTATCTCTGTCTCTCTCTTCACCAAGGCTTGGAACTACCTCTTTTCTCGGCCAATAACTAATGCTGGACAATCCACAGTCTCATCTAGCCCCAAACTAAGCAGAGCTTGCGTTATGGCTACTAGATGACTAACAAATTTCATATGATGCATATTTTTGTTAGTTCTATGTTGCTATACATAGAAAATACCCAGAATACCAGCGATGCAACCAAACTCAGAGCGTTTTTGGTCACGTGATCGTATATATCAACAAAATGTGCAATTTTAATCCCGTTTTTTACCAAAAATAGGCTTTCTTTTTTAAATTAAAATCACCTGTTTACGCTTTGTTACGTTGTCACTGACTAGGATGAAAACAATTTGTGGCTTATTTTAAATGTAGTCAAATAGCCTAAGACCGTTTTTCACGACGCACGACAACCACACGACAAAATGCGGTGACGACTCCGGGCGTCATACATTTCTATGAACCTGTCGTGCTGGGCGTCTCGTTGCGTGTGTAAACGGTTCATAGAAATGTGTGACGCCCGAAGTCGTCACCGCATTTTGTCGTGTGGTGTCGTGCCTCGTGTGGAAACGCCTTAAGGATGTCTTACACTCTCCGTTTGCCAGTGAGCATGCAGTATAGGTCGATGAACACGGCCGGCAGGTAGTGGAGAAAGAAGTTGTAGAACAGAAACATGTAGTAGCAGCTCGTCATGTTCAAGCCGTAGTACCTGAGAGGGAACAAATGGTCAATTTAGTATCTGTGGTTAATATACACAGAAGGGAACTGCATACACGGGTAGTAATTCATTACGGCGCTATGTTATTTTAATCTGCTTTAGATTCGTTTCTTGCAAGTTTTTTTGCTCGATTCCTGCAATCTGAAGACAGGGCGCTATGGCGCTCACTAGGGGAGGCCTATGTCCAGTGATGATGATGAATGTGGCTTACCAAATAGCTTTCGTCGTAGGTTTATCGTATCCATACTTCCTGTTGAGATCAATAAATTCCTTCCACGTGATCGGGTTTTGCGGGCCAGAGACGAAGTTGTAGATCGGTATGTGCGAGGTTTGGCTGGAAAGAGTTTTAGGATTATAAACTAGATGGCGGTAATAAATTTTACAGGATTAATTTGTACAGTTGTATTTCGTTTTAATATGAAAAGGAATAATAGTAGAATAGTGCACCGAGGGCATAGAGCAATGTCTTACGTCATTGAATCCTGAGCGCAACTCAGGTTTCTAGAATAACTCACGAACGCAGCGAGAGAGTTACTTGAATTCTGAGTGCAAGGGGTGGGTGTTGAAAATTCTAAGCCGGCAGCATTCGGCTTGTTACATTAGGTAACAAGGAAACTCACTTTTTGGAAAGAGGTAGAAACTTACTTTTCCTTGAAATTCTTGGCGGTGTGCCAGGCTGAAGCCAGAATGGCGTTGACACAGAGATCCACCGGTACCATGTCCGCTACCTTCTCTTCTCTAAGGTACATCGTTCTGAGGACCTGCAAGGAGTATGCATGAGCCTTGATCATAGAAGGGAAGGTAGTCCTCTGAAAGATTCATTATACCTCAAAAGGGTTCTATTATGGGCCTCATTTCTCGGCCCATAATGAAACCTTAGAACTTAATTAAATGTAAGGGTTTTCTTTTTTCATTGATGCAGGGTTTTTAATATGAGAGCTTCGATTAAAAACGTGCATTCTATTCAGTCATGTTGATTTTTTTGACTACAAAAAACTGCTCAATGAACTGCTTATCATTTTAAGTTTATAATTTAAAAACTTTTTTCTCCGTGTGATCCCCTTTTTTTAATACTTTGTGACGTCACGAGCCCCCACTCCCAAAGTTTGACGCGCTGTTTATTTGTCATTTTTTGTTTCATTGACAAAAGAAAAAATACGTGTCTAATTTCTTCTGATAATCTAACTGACGGACTAATTTTTTTTTAAACTAGCCTATTAGGTCTTGTTGAAACTACTGACACTGGTACTCGGACTCACCCCAGTTCCAATCCCGATGATCAACCCAGTTGGTCCATAGACGCTGTCGGTCCACCCCCGCATCGGCTCTTCATATGATGAAATTACTGAAAATTAAATAAAGAGTTCAGTTCAAAGATCTTTATTTTTCTCATTTACAACAAATATGCTACTTACATGAGAAACTTAAACTAAGTCTATAATTATGTTATTTTTCGTCTTTCTAAATTCTGTTTAGTAGTGTTACATCCTCAAATATATATTTTTTAGAGTTGCATTTAAAAAAAGAACAATTTGCCAAAAAAATAGATGCATTAACTTCAGTATTTTTTTCCAACATGCTAAAAAAAGCTATTTTATACAAAAAAATAGGTATTCCTATAATCAACGCGACTGTCAAGAAGGCTTCAACAAATAAGTCCTTACAATTGCGTTCTGTGCATCTTGTCGGGGCTCACCAGAGGACAAGAAGAATGACGGTTAATATTATTATAACAAACATCCATCTATCCAAACGTTTGTATTAATAATATTCGTTTGTTTCAAGTCATACCTATGCTTGGCCGGACGATGCAGATGGGCATTCCTTCACCAAAAGTCCTGACAGCTTCTTCAGCGACTGCCTTGGTGAATGTGTAGGTGTTCGGGCGCTTGTCCAACAACCTGTGAAAAGATTCGTCATAATTAATAAAAATTTATGAATTAATCATTGATATGGATCAGTCGAGCTACCGCTTCATTGTTTGCAACAGTTAACTCAATTGGTTCAATTGTAAACGGCGAAGCATGGGTTGGCATACAACTCTAAAAAGAGTGAAGAACTTGTTCAGATTTATTCCTGAGTAGGTATAGGTAGGTATTACTCAAACAATTTTCGCCACTCATTTCCCAGCGAAACAGTTGAGCTAACTGCAGACTGCTACAAAGAATGTACAGGCACCTCAAGTGATCCATACGAGTATCAATACCAGTCGCGCGCGTCCCCAAGACGCTGGCTGCCTTGCCCCGCTGTATAGCAATGCTGATGCGCTGCGCCAGATACTCACCAGCTCTCGGGTCACGCGATTTTTTTTTATTTATATAAATAGCTACTTTTAAGATTAAGATTATAAGAAAGATGTTAAGATTTTTAATTTTAACTTACGATGGAAGAATTTTGTCTATGATCTCGTCGTCGAATTCTGTAATTGCTTCTAGCGCTTCTACTGAAATTGGTGGTTCGTAGAATCTGAAAAGAATATAATATTTTAGTATATAATTTTTAATTATATTATATAAAAGTATTAAATTTACCTACATTTGTATAAGTAATGTTATCACATTTATCTACATTTGTATAAGTAATGTTATCAAATATCAAAATGCTTTATTTCCTTTAGACCTTACAGGGCTCTTGGACACGTCACAAAATACAAATTAGCAAGCCAACCCTCTGTAAAAACATCTTTTTGGTCGGTAGGTATAAATTTTTTCGTTCGTTTCCAAGCATTGCGGTATGGATGACGAGAAGACTAGACGGAGAAAGAGGTGGAGCTAACGGCGCTAGAGTCGTAAGAGTTCCCAGAGATTTTCGACGAGACGTGTATTCGATCTCGTTGCTTAGTTTGTTAGAGCACACCCGTACTAAGGGTGAGGCGCGGGTTCGATTCCCCCCGAAATCAAAAATTTTGGGACGCTATTAAATTTTCGTAGACTAGACGTTTACGGTTTACTTACTTCTCTTCAATGTAGTTGACTTGTGTGTTGGAGTACGCAGTGGAGATGTGCGTCAGGGCCTGCAGATGACGGCATTCCTTGGCCAGCTTCAGCACCGCTTTCGTCCCTTTGACGTTGATGGCCGTAGCTACCGACATCTTCTCGTCAAATTTCACTGTGGCTGCTGCGTTGATAATTACCGTCACCTGGAATGAAAATATTTCAATTTGATGACCTCTGTGGCGCAGCGAGCGAAGGTCCGCCTACGCAGAAGGTTGCGGGTTCGATCTGAGAGTGAGGGAATAGATAGTATTTTTAAATTTTTTAAATGTAGATGTTATGTGCTTTACAGAACACTAGGTGTGAAAAATCAGTTACTGCCCTTTTATAATAACTATTGTTTTGCAAGTTCCTATAAAAGAAAAGCTGCAATACGTGGTGGCTCTTTGATTATTATTTAAAAAATATCTATCTATGTATTGTATTATATTATGTATATCGGTTATCTAGTACCCATAACACAAGCTCTGCTTAGCTTGGGGCTAGATAATGCTGTGTGAATTGTCCAGCATTATTTATTTATTATTATAGTTAAAAATAGTCTTAAATGTAAAGGACGGAAAGATATTGTAAAGCTCACTATAGAGAGGACTATTGAACTTTCATGTGTGGAACTGGCCAAGAGTCCTGTAAGGTCTAAAGGAAATAAAGCACTTCAAGTTTTGAGTTTTTTAAATGTTCACAGTATGTACCCATTGAGGGTGTTGCAATGGACGACTCTCTCTCTCAGGTTTCATACCTTTCTACTTATGATTATTATGACTTACTTAATGATAATATCTTAAATACATATTACTAAATATTACTATTATAAACTTAGGTAAAAACAGTGTAAAATTAAGGCATAAGTTGTAGGTTTTTAGTTTTTTTATTGATGAATTTCTAAATGATGTTATCTAATTTTATGCTAGATAAACTAAATTCAAATCGATAAACTAACTCTTATAAATCTGCTGTTGCTATGTACAATTAAATTAAAACCTGCATGCCATACTCTCTAATTATTCTTGCACACCAATGTATGTGTGATGACTGTAAAATAATTATTAGTCACCTTTTTACACGTGTTTTTGCAAATAATTGACCTTTACTTTACTTTAATTTTAGTTTTGTAAATTATGATCGGCGAGGTCATCGTAAGGTACCTAAAGGTACCCACATTGTTCACAAGCAGTTTTCTATCTTCATCACTTATCCCCAATCCGGGCTGCTCCATGTCACCAACAATAGGCACCACCTTGTGAATTCCCTTGGGGTTCTCCTCATGAGCTCGTTGGAAGACCTAGGATGGAAAAAAGAACCATTTTATTATTTTGACGACCTCTGTGGGTTAAGGTCCGCCTGCGACGCAGGAGGTTGCGGGTTCGATTGCCGCCTCGAGACAAATATTTGTACGATCTGCAGGCATTTGTTCAGGGCGTTCTGGGCCTAGATAATGCTGTGTGAATTGTCCAGCATGACCTATATTTATTTGTTTATTGATCTGTCTGACTATCACGGTTTATGAGATTCATCCTGGTGACAGACGGACAGCGGAGTTTTAGTAATAGGGTCCCGTGTTACCCTTTGGGTACGGAACCCTAAAAACGAAAGTTATTTTATCTGTCTGTCACCTTTTAACGCTTACGTATACTGCTGAAAGGATCCTACTGAAATTCGGTAGGGAGATGGACGGTATCCAAGGGAAGGACATTGTCTAGTTTATATCCAGTATCTAGTTTGAGGTACCTACTATGGATACTTACATCTTCATCTAAAAGCTCGTGCATACGAACTCTAGGATCCTTCCCCTTCTTGATTCGGACGAGCACATAGATGGTGTTGACGTCGCCGCACGAACGAAGCAGCTTTTCTATTAGCACTGGAAAAGGTATAGGGGTTGTAAGACAGATGGCGCTGATAATCATTAGGTATTTTATTGTTGTTTCATGATTGACTGCGGGAAAAAAGTAGTTATGTCAATGTCAGTTTATCTTGTGTCAATGTTACTCTAAAATCATGACTTTAGGAAAAGAGTATACAATAACTATAGGCAACGGAAGAATTTTGTAACAGTGGTCTTCAACATTCGATAGACTTTAGATTGCTCTACGTCGTCAAATGCAGGCAAGAAACGAACTAGAGTTCTTTTTTCCGGTTTCTACGAGAAAAGCTTTACTCGAGTCATGTGTTGTTGCTCAGAGAGCCATGCAGGCTTCTAAAGAGCTGTTCGTTAGCCTGTTGACTGTTCTGGTCATCTTGGGTGATAGCTTCGAGGGGTTCAAGGAGCTCCCGGGGAAGGGGTCGCCACGGAGTTCTTGTATCCGGCGGTCTCGTGTGCAGAGGAGCGAGTCCGTTGAGGTGTACGTGGCAAGAGTTGTCCGCACGATCGTACGGAATACATTTATGAACTAAACCTTTATTGCTCTTTGACTTTAGGGCTCGTCGGGTTTTGATTTTGACGATCATTATGAAAAAGGTTGAAGTTAGGTTTTCATAAGACGAGTGATATTATTCATATTACAAGTAATATTTAACCTCTCAGGGATTCTTACTAATACTTTTATCCCTCAAGGATTGCGGACACGAAGACGGCGCACTCTGAGGCGCTTCTCGGGCCCGAAGTGGGCCTCGCAATATATAATAATATATAAGAAAACTACACAACTTATGAAGAAATCAGCTCAAAGAACCAACCTTCGCGCGCGCTATTCATGTAGTGTGTAGTGTATGTGTAAGTGTATATGCCTATGTCCGTCCCCGGGATACCGTTCCTCCCTGCCAAATTTCATTAAGATCCGTTCAGCCGTTTAGGCGTGAAAAGGAACACACAAAAAAAAACAGACAGACAAAGTTAATTTCGAATTTTTAATCTAAAGTATGGATTCATTATCTTTCGTTGCTAAAACTGTTAGTAGCCTACGTGTTGATTAATTCGTATCGTAGCCTGTACCAAAATAGTCTACAAACTTATTTGACAAGTGTTCCTTGTGAGCCCATGGTACTATCAATTAAATTGAACGTAGCAATGTCTTTGCTACGTCGTAGTCCGTAGCAAGTATAACACGTAGCAGCCTTCACTTTGCTACGCCGTTGTAGCCGTAGCAAGTTAGTATGCAACCGTTACAACGTTTTTGCTACGTCGCAGCCTGTAGCAAATTAGTCTGTAAACTTAATTCTCAAGTGTTCCTTGTGAGCCCATGGTCCTATCAATTAAATTGAAATTAAATTGAACGTAGCAATGTCTTTGCTACGTCGTAGTCTGTAGCAAGCATAAGACGTAGCAGCCTTCACTTTGCTACGTCGTTGTAGCCTGTAGCAAGTTAGTATGCAACCGTTGGTTGCAACGTTTTTGCTACGTCGTAGCCCGTAGTAAGTGTACGATATAGCAGGTTGACCTTCGTTTTGCTGCGTCGTAACCCGTAGTAAGTTATACATTTAGTTGTATTTTGAGTTATTACGAGTATGAATCTAGTACCAAGGAATGTCAACATATCTATCCGTGACCGCCGCTGCCTATATTCGTACATAATATTATTTTATAACCTACCTACATAATAAAGTGCCCCTAGAATGTTCCAGAATTTTATGCCACTCGGTTAAATCGTTTATGGACACCTGGTTAGATAACGTTTTTGGTAATTCTGTAAAAGGTTTTATCGTAAAAATCCATCTGCGGTGGCTGTTATGAATGCTTCAGATGGAAGTAGGAAATGTCGGTCACGTGTCGTAACTATCGTTTACCAATCATACTGCCGTGGTCGCTGCGTAAGGATCGACCCTCCAGCTCAACCCGTAAATGTTGAAAGAGCCGACTACGGGAACCTACTAGAGGAAAGCAAAGGGCCGGATCAAAACGGTTTGCGGACCGTGCTTTGCCTATCCCTGTCCTAAACATACACCCATAGTCAGATCTACACTTTGTAGACAACGTTTCTCCCAATCCGGGAATAGATCAACAGACGTAGCGGCCCACTGAACCCTACAGGAAGTCAAAATAATTAGGATAAAAATGAAAGACAATTTTTTTTAACATGTTAATTTGAATGATGCAACATAAACCTACGTAAGTATACGAAAGGTACCTACTACGAGCTAGCAGCACATGATTACGAAGAAAAAAACTGTTTATGATACTAACTTCAAATTACATTATCAGTTTAGGTACTATCAAAAGCCGCTGAACAAACTTTAATTAATCCTAATCTACTGGTCAAACTTATAATCAATTGTAGTCTAATTACTAATTAACAATCGCTACAAGCGAAGGCCCTCCAAAAAATTTACAGTAGGTATATCCTGGGTGAAAGTGCTTTAGAGCTCCTTGAGCAAAAAACATCTTGGATCCTAGAACCTAACATAATTAGGTGTCTAAAGGTACTGACCGGCGTTACAAGGCGTAATGTATCTTGTTACACAGCGAACGTTCGTGCAGTCAGTACGGGGAAAGAAGGCGTAGCGTAAGCAACGAACATCAAGCAACGAAACGGATTTTTGACGCACAGGGCGGCGTAATGTAGGTAGTATCATGTTCGCTGCGAAAAGTACATTACACTCTGTAACCCCAGTCAGTACCTGGGTTCGGGCTTAATAATATCTTCATGAACTTTAGTTTTTGGGAAACTTCTTCTTGTTTTTCTTCAGTGGTTCCCTAAAAACTTTACTCAAATCAACACCTTCACACTTTGGCCATGGTATTTTGGAACGCAGCCATTTATGATTCTTCTTGTTGAAGTTACTATGGCACTTCTTAGATGCTTTGTACTTTTTCACTAACTCCTGCGACATATCTAGCGAAAACTCTAGCAGTGTTGCCGTATCCTTTTCAGTAAGTTTTGTTTCTTCTGGTAAATGTTGTAGAATGAGGTAGTAAAATCGTTTATATTTCGACAATGCTAGGGCGCGGTTAAATCCACCCAAATCTCGTAGATAATAATAAATATGGCCGATTATTTTCAAATATACACTGCCGTATTCTTCTCTGCAATCTATATCAGAATGGTCAGTGACTATTTCATAGCCCGACATTTTGTTTTCACTCCGGACGAGAAAGGTTTTACAAATTAGGTTTTGTTTCGTAGCTCCGAAAATACGCACTGATTTATTGCGTCGTTTATTCAGCTGTGATGCATCAATAAGTTGATTAGCTTGAAAAAATTGGTTTTGACCCACTCTTTTCTGATACTAATATCACTGGCCCGGGTTGCCTGGATTATGTCAACAAACTTATAGTTTAACTGGAGAAACAATCAATGTTTTATCACCGTCACAAAAATCAAGGACACGTCAGCGTTTGGCGAACTAGATACGCTAGTGGCAGTATAGGCATTCAAAATAATTTGGGACACGTTCAGTGCTGCCAACTGGGGTGGAAAGAATTTGGATTATGCTGGTTAGAATCATCAAGATTTATTATTAAGCTAGGCATTGAAGTGAGGCCCGTGGATGTTTTTATGGAACGGGTTTTGTCTTTTTTTTTTGTATTTCTTTAACAAAGAACTACAATTACTCAGTAGAAACAAATTATAACTAGAACAATTGAAATAGTTGAGCTAACTGCAGAAAACTTTGAATATTAATGGATAACGGTCGACATCGCCTCGACAATTTGTTGCTTTGAAATATCAATAATTTAACGAAAATGGAAAAAAGTTAGATCAACCTTAAATTAAAATTCTACGTTACTGGGTGGATTTTATATTTGTACAAAATAAGAAATTCAACTGAATTTTCAACTAAAAATAATTTTGTTAGTTTACCAATACCGAACAAACTTTGATAAATAGGTATTTTGGTAAGTTTAATAGTAGAATAATACGGGAATTTGGAGGGTTGGATGTTTGTTTGCTACTCTTTCACGCCAAAATTATTGTACTATCCGGAATGAATTTTTGCATAGACGTAGGCCTTGACCTGAGGCGTTTCCCCGACCCAAATAGCGCCTCCACCTATTTTATTTTATTATTACGTTGAACAAAGGAAATTTAAAAAATAGCCATTGGGCATTGTGAGATACCTATTGTAAGATTTATTTAATGTATCTGCAATAGTTTTATTTCGTATAGCTTAGGCAGAGATGCGAAAATATAGTTTGGTGGCCACAAAATGCAACATCGTAACTCTGCTTGTAAACTATACTAAACAAAAATATCAGAAAGGTATATAAAAAAAAACTTTTAATAGGTATCGCAAACTGCCCCATGAAATTAATGGTAATCAGTACTTAGGTAGGTACTAACCAACTAGGTACTTACACTATAAATAAATGGTCTACTCTATCGCTGTATGAATTGTCGAACAATATTTATTTTAATTTTTATTCAGAAATTTGCCTAGATCTACCGAAAGTCTCAAAAGTTGGTAACATTACGATACACATGCCGCGCCTCGCTGTTTGAGCATAATAAATTCAAGGCCTGAGCTTGTTTTGACGCATTTTATTTAGCTTTTACAGACTAGTTTCGCCCGTGGCTTCGTTCTCGTTTGGTCGTTTTCTATTTGTAGGTAATAAAAAATATCTATCTATACATGTACCTTTTTTAGTATATTATGTATATCAGGTTTCTAGTAGGTACCCAGACAAGCTCTGCTTAACTTGGGGCTAGATAAAGCTATGTGAATTGTCCAGCATAATAAATAAATAAAAATAAAAAATAAAATAATAATATGTTATTTTATTTTATTTATTTATTTCTATCGCCTGGGTACTGATTTAGTATAAATAGAATAGACTTCCTGCTGCGCGCGGCTTCGTCTGCGTTTTTCATGTATCCCATTTTTCGGGTTAACATTATAGCATATTATAACACTCGCAAATAACGTAGCTTTCTTATGGTAAAAGAATTTTCAAAATCGGTTCAGATCCAGAGATTACTCCCTACAATCTTATAATCTCACAAACTGCGTCATTATAATAATAATTATAATTTTATCTTCTCGGCCATTGTAGAAAACCCGGTATTATTATTTTATTATTAATATAGATTCAGAATAAAACGAGCTTAAGTATTTTTCAGGTCTTGGCCTACGTCTATGCAAAATTTCATCCCAGATAGTACAGTAATTTTGGCGTGAAAAAGTAGCAAACAAACATTCACCCCTCCAAATTCTCGTATATAATTGTGTGGTACTGTGTGAATATCAAGGTCAAAGGTTGATGTTAGATTTATCTCATGTAGCGAATTCCCGCCTACATCAATAATGCTTTGCTCTAATTAGGAACCTATGTCCGATAGCTTAAAGTTGAATTTCAGCTGGGTTAATTTTTCGTATTATTATTGGTTGGTTTTAATAATTAACATGTGATCCTGAAATGGGATGTAGGTACTTTTATGAAGGTGATTGTATGAAAATTTGTGATAATAAATATTTAGAAAAGTAAGTTATTTGGTACTTAGGAGTAAAAAAACAAATATCATAAAATATCACATATCAAATCTCACCTAACTTACACAAAAAGATATGATTCCGGCCAGGATCGAACTGGCGGCCTTCTGCGTGTAAAGCAGATGTGATAACCACTACACCACGGAACCAGATGACATGGTATACGAAATTGTAATAGAGTTACTAATACTATGTAGGTAGATTCGTGTCTCTACCTCAGACATAATTACTAGCTGCGCAAGGTCTACATGTTTTACGACTTCTAATATCCCAAACGGAAGAAACGGTTTTGATATGACTTCATCGAGAGTATTCTAAGATTATGTTTTATGAAAATATGTGTAGCCGCCGTTCTAACAATATGATGGTTCAAAGTAAGTTTGTGTGGGTACACTTTAAAATTTTTAGTATAATTTAATTTTAACTTAAGTTCAGATCCTTCAATATTAGCATTTAAAGTAAAAATACGTTTACTACTCTACCTCTGGCTGGAGTTAGAAGCATATCCTGATAAAACGTAATGTCTTGCATACAAAGTTGCTATAATAATAATTCCAGGCGCGCCAATCAACTTATTTATGCAACTTTATTATTATTCGTAGGTATTTTCGAGTGGGGCAGGTAGGAAATAAAAATTGAAACCAATTAATAAAAAATAGTTTAATTCACATAAATAATTTTAATTTTGTGTCCATATAAGTGTCAAAAGAACTCAATAACAATATGAAAACCTCCTTAAAGTTCTTTTACTCTAAAAATGTGTGTTTGTAAGTTCGGTACCATCAAGCTGGTCTGATGATGGAGATAAAAGGTGGCGAAAGATACTCCTAAACGAAACAAGTCGTAACCTCGTCGAGTCGGATTCGTTGGGTTTATTTTCGCAAGCACTTTGGTCCTTGATGATGACTAGGGTCCTGCCTGATGATGGAGCCGGATCCATCGGACATAAGTTCCAAATTAGGGTAAAGCTTTTTATTGAGCCGGAGTCGCCTGCCGAAATTTTTACTCTACACTTGCACCTTGTCACATTAAATAAAAATTGTATTAAAAACGAACAGTCTCTGAGCTAGTGAAAATTTTAGGTGACATAGTTCTGTCTAGCATAGCGTGTATATTTTTTATTGCAAGCGACTCTATTACCAATAATAAACAAAAATAAGTACATACGTACATACAGACATTAAAAGTACGTAAAAATCGTTACAACTTATAAAACTACTTTTTCGACGACTCGACTGGCCTTCAGACTTATTCTGCCATCTGTAAATTAAAATAATAAGTATGAAAAGTATCCTCATAGAATGTACTCAATGACGTGCACAAGGAAAACAAATTATGAAAGGTTTCCTGTTATGGCAATTATTATGTCAATGTCAAAATATAATCACAGGAAAATTATTGGTTTTGTGATAATGAACTTCTATTGTTTTGTTGTTGGAAAGTAGGTAGCCTTGTTGAATCAAAGGATATTGGTCGGAAGTAGTGCTTATAACCAATTATTTAAAAAAGAAAGGACATTTTCAGGGTTCCAAACCAAATTAGTCAATACGGAACCCGGGCTTATCCACCTGTCTAGTCTGTATAATTTGTATACAAGGGGTATACATAGGTTTTAACTATTATGAGAAACTGCATAACTGCGAACGGAATTAAGCGACAAATCAGAGTTGGGTACCTAACATAATTGCAAAACAAAACCATCGACTCTTAATTTTTTCTCTAAAAATTATATTGTAGGTACTTACGTCTGTCAATGTTTTATAGAAATTTACTCAACTAACAAATACAAAAACCAAAAGCACCTTTAAAAACATTTAACCACCTGTAAGCGAGTCATTATTATTTTTACGACTCACTTCGCCAAGTAGCTCTAATTCTTGTTTTACCAAGAAGGCAGAAACATAAATAATAATTAAATGATTAACATACTTACCTTGCAAAAAAAAAACACAAACAAGCAAAAAAAAAACACACTGCGGAAGTTCACCAAACAAATGTACATACAACGACAAAAATGCTAAATCTTCAAATTTTTTAGTATCGTAGTTTGATAAATTTATCGTAAATGCCCCCACATTTTACAATAAATTAATAATAACTACTTAACAACGAACATATATCTTATGTTTCGTCTTTCATCTCTGAAATGCATAGTCAGTAGTCAACCCGCTTGAATTCATAATGAAATCTTTGAAATAACCACTTGAAAAGATAAAACAGTACGGTTCTAAAAAGGAGTTTGGTAAATTGATATTGTTTAGAATTGTCGTCGTTGTTTGTTACCACCACAAAGGTATATAATTTACCTAGTAGGCAGGTAATAAAGCAAAATCATGCATGGTCACCATCATGGTCACGTAGGTCACTCAATATACATATTTCAGTAAGTACAATCAATATGGTATGTACGTACCTATAAATAAAACAATCTGTAAGAAAATTCCACGGATCATTCCTTATAATGAAAAGTAGTCAAACCGGCATTTACTGACGTCAAGGGTAATTCCTAACCGCAAGAGAAAAAACAAAACGGGCTTGCATCATCCACCCCCAATAAAATAAAAGGCAAGAAAGAGATCATATAAATAAAATAGGAAAACATCACTTTGAAAACAAAAAGAGTTTTCAAAGAATACTTTTCTTGCCTTTTAGCGAAATAGGTACAAAAACCAAACTGAAAAGCCGTAGCCGCGAATAAAAACATGGGTAAACAGCAAGATTTTAATCTTCACACCAAACAATGCAGTTGCAAATTTGAAACACAAATATCTTATCATTATCACACATAAAATCATGCAAAAAATCACTGGTTCACCTCCACACTTCCGTTTAGGGTACCTCATTTCAAGAGGAAATACAAAATTTGGTATTCAAAACGTAATTTGTCGTTACAGTTACGATAAAAATATACTTCTTTTTATTGTTAGGTGTATATTTTATACATGTTTTGTTTTATATTTTGTACCAAATGGCCTTAGCACAGATGTAATGAACCTAAAAGATATTTCATTTCTGGGCCCTTACTGTTTCCAGTAGGTATGGGCACAGATATGTTCTTTTTTTTAATGTTCAGAGTATTCTCCGTCAGCTTTTATCGCTCTGTTTCTATGCACAACTACTGAGGCCAAAGTTTTCCAAGCAGTTCAGTGATCTAAAAATACAATAAGTCTGAAATTTCTGACAACGAATTACAGCAAATTTGTTAAAAGTAAAAAATAAATGTTACCAGGAATTACAAAAAAGTAGAGTACCTTCATTTGAATAATTTAGATAAATATTTTATTGACGAGATAGTTTTATAGTGGTTTTATATTGTATTAAATAAGATCCTTTGAATAGTTGATATGGAAAATAGTTTTTTATCATGAATGAATGAGAAACCATGGGCAGAATTAATAATTAGGTAGTACTTGCTTAACAATCATTTATTAAATTTAATCGGAAATATAACCTGTTGTCGTTACAACTTCTCGTCTTACTAAACGTTTTTAGGTGAGGTTTATTTTACCACTATTCATTATACTAATAAAAATAAATCAAAGAGAAGAAACCAATTCGAACAAGTATTTACAATTGAAGTGTTGAGTTAACTACAGACCTTTGCAAACAATCTAGATGTAGCATAACTGATGCTTTACGCCTGTTGGAAATGTCCCCAAAACGCGCTGGCTGCATTGCCCCGCTATATGGCAATGCTGATGCGCTTGGTTAGGTTATTAGTTTCCCACTTAGTAATTATACCATTTGCGTAGGTACCTGGGTAATTAAAAACGCAATTTCGAAAATTCCCACAGTAGGATTTATTTTCGTATGAACTGCTGATAGGTAGGTATTTATTTGGTTTGTTCCGGGTCTGGGTGTACGTTTTACTGCCTACGTAATTAGGTTTTGTAATTTGAGTAACCTTTAAATTATCAGGAAGTTATATAGGTTCTTTCCATGACTGTAGGAAGCGACTTATTCTGGAGTTGCTGTGTGCTTGTTGTTGATGTAAATATAAAATTGGGGAGATGTTATAGTAATTTGAATTTTCTGACGTGTCCAAGAGTCCTGTAAGGTCTAAACCTTACTGGACTCTGCTTAGCGTTTGAGCGGAGTCAGAGAGAGTGTGTCTGTTGTAAGCGTTTGCGTTTAAGCTTAGAGTTTTTTGAGTTTAAAGACAGCAACATTTTAGTAGTCGGTCGAAAAGGTTATTTCCGTAACTGCTTTTCGGAACTTACTGTTTAAAATTTCCAAGATATTTTGTATATAGCAAATCGTAAATAAAAAAATACCTTATGATGTTCTAAGGTTTTTTGTTATAGTGCTAACCCGCAATTTGGGTAGGTATCTCTAAGAAATGAAATAAGTTCCCAAAAATTTTCGGTTTCGGCGGGACTCGAACCCGCCACCGGCGCTATAGTCCGTAAGAGCTCCCAAAGATTTTCGGTTGAACCGATTAAGGGTTTCGTGGCTTAGTCGGTTAGAGCACACCAGTACTGAGGGTGGGGCGCGGGTTCGAGTCCCGCCAACACCGAAAATTTTTGAGAATATATTTCATACCTTATGATGTTGACGGTATGTCACTGAGCGACTAAGGCGCTCAGAAAACAAGATAGGTAGGTACCCTAAAAAACC